>OV656872.1:62231303-62872613 GCA_927399465.1 Sarcophaga caerulescens
ATGCAGCAAATATTTTTATTAAATGTTACATCAAAACCGAATTTCGTTAACTGCCTTATTGAAATTATATTTCCCACCAAACTAGGTGCATATAAAACCTCCTTTGCGAAAAATCTATGCTCCTTACCGTATTTATCATAAAACATCAGTTCACCTGACCCAATGCCCTCAATAGCAACTTTTTCACCATTAGCCAATTCAATATGACTCTTGTAAGATTCATCCAATTTTTGAAAAAATTTGTAATCGTTGACAGCATGACGAGTAGCGCCTGAATCGACAAGCCAACAAGATAAATATTTATTCTTACCAAACTTGAAAAGAAAATCTGAATTAGATTTTTCCTCCACAGAATTGATTTTGTTGAAATTATTTTCTGATCCTTGTTTCTGTTTCCAGTTTTTATATTTCATAAAATTTTTCTTACGATGACCGGGTTTCTTACAAAAATAGCAAACACTACCAGACTTAGCAACAACCTTCAAAACAGCATCACCCACTGCACCACCATTAGCGTGCAAACGTCTTTCATATTCGGCGATAATTTTCTGTTGAACAAAAGCAAAATTAATTTCATCTTCTTTTCTGGATTCTAGAGATGTTATAAGAGTATCGTAGCCCTCCGGCAAACTGCTCAGCAACATAGCAGCACTCCATTTATCAGATAAGGCTTCCTCACCAACATCATGCAATTTTGTAAATAGCTCGTTCATTGTATTAATATGAGCCACCGCATTACCACCTTCTTCCAATTTTAACGAACAAATTTTCCTCATTAAATGTACTTTATTAGACAGAGTATTCTTTTCATGATAATTTTTCAAATTATCCCACATTTCTCTTGCGGTTTTGGAGTTTCTTATATGGCAAAGTTGGTCATCCATCACAAGCAATCCAATGGTTCCCCTGGCCTCATCATCTTTGGTGTCCCATTCATCAATCACTGCCTTGTTCTGTATCACATTATTTGTAAACTTAGGTTCTGGACGGCTACCTTCAATCACCAGCTTCCATAAATTTTGCTTTCTCAATAGCAGCTCCATTTTGAATTTCCAATTTACATAATTTTCATTGTTCAATTTATTAAATTTTGTTTTTGTGTCCGTCATCTTTATTTAATTTTATTTTAAAATAAACTTTATGTTGGTTAAACGCTTTATAACTTTATCTCCTTTATTTTTCGCTTGAATTTTCTGGAAACTTCATATGCATAGGCCCATAACCTATTGCAACTTTATTAAAGAAAAAATATGACTTTATAATTCAAGTGACTTTATTGAAATGAAAATTTATTTTTATGTAAAAGCTAAAATACAAAAGTTTCAAAGGTTACTAAGATATGGAGTATATTAAAAAAACTGAGTGTATATTAGAAAAGTGAATGTTATTACTACAACAGGTCCTGCCACTCATGTTTAAAATTAACACACATATCTTAGGTGGTGTGGGAGGCTAGGTCCTAATCCTGACTGAAGGGTTGTAATGAGGAATTATGTATGTATGCATGCTTGCAAGTTGTAGTGATAAAAGTGTTTCATATCGAAAACTCATCTTTAACTTTGTAGACATGTGATCTCAATAAAACGGTAGCATATGCCGCATAGCACAAAGCACTTCGAACATTCTGAGAGCCAATTGTGGTGTGCAATTCATGTCATGTTTTTATACAGTCCACTGATCGCTAACATAGATATTGTACCGACCGGACTATTCTAACACACACTTGAAGTCTCTCATATGGAAAGACAAGCCAGCATCAACGCCAGCTCTAGAAAACAACACTACAGTTCTATTAATGAGATATCGGTCCAAATTTTGGAAAACGTATGGCAAAATTAGAGGACATGGAAGAACCGCCAACGCTGTACCTGTGGCTAACTTTTACCAGTAATAATTTATAAGAAATCTATGGCTTAGAATTCCAACAAGAAACTTGAGGTACCCAATATAAGCCTTGAGGTTTACACATGAAAAAATACCGTAAAAATAAAGAAAATAAAGTAAGTAAACTACACAATAAATTCAAATTTAATATTAAATAATAAATCAATCATATCAATAACTCTCGTTATATTTTAAATTTGAACTGTTGGTGTTTCACGCGTTTGTATCCCCTTAAGCTTCCAAAGGGCTAAATTTTATTTAAAACAAATATTTCGACTTCAACTGGTTGTGCTAATAATTCCTTTGATTTTGACCTTTTATTTCTTTGTGTGATTATTAACGAATTTGTAAAACGAATGAACCAATAAATATTAAACATTACGTAAAACGTTACGTTACGTTTAGGCTGTCCGTGGCGTCTGGTTAATATATTCCGTCATGCTGCATATAAGCACACAAATCCGAACGCACTTAATTTAATGTTGGTTTATGACTTCAAAGAAAAGTCGCCTTAGTAAGTAGTGTGTTGGCTTATTGAACGTGAGGCTACTGGAGATGTTCAGACATCTCCAGTAAAACGACATATATGAACAAGTATTTTTCGGCTGCTTCCTGCTGAGATTTCTGACAAAAACTCTGAGTGAAAATAAAATTGTAATGAAAAGTCTCTCAAAAATCTATCATTCGGACTTTAAACCGTCCCGCTACTCATGTCTTTCTCATGTGTGAGAAACTATATCGTAATCCTGACTAAAGGGTTGTAAAGACCAATTATGTTATGCTATATATGTATGTATATGATATGCTATTTTGCTAAATTATTGCCATCCTGACGCCTATTAATATCAGACCACAATTGTATACCACCCTAATATCTTAATATCGAACTTCTCTTCAGCCAAAGGGGAATGTGAGTCTAAGAAAGTAAAACAATAAATACGATAAACCCTCAAAAATCAAAAGAATTCTGAAATTTTCTATTCAAATACAAGATTTAATATATTTTGTTGTTTTATTTTTATTTTTTTCTTTCACTTAAAAGCAAAGCATTACACTTCATGTTTTATTTTGTACAGTAATTCGTCAACACCATGTTTTTGAAGGAAAGACTAAAGAAAAAAATTTACATTTTTTTTGCTTTCGAGCCTTGTCTAGACATTGATAGAGACTGACTTTGCTATTTAAATTGAAATATCCTGCTGTGATTTGGTATTTGTTCTTAACATTTTTCCTTCTTTCTTTTTGATTTTCTTTTCTTTGTTTTTCTTTATTTTTTTGTGCAAATTCTTGCACGTTTATAAACCAATACAATACACATAGAAAGCCAACCAAACTAATATAAATCTTTATATATGTACCATACATACATATATATACGAATATGTACATACTCGTATGTAATTCTTAGGACGTTTAGGCACTCTTTTTGGTTGAGGCTATTGAATCCGGTTTGCATGCAAGTAAACATTGAAAATAATTTAAATATTTGGTCTACAATTAAATAAATTCCTTTGTGAACAATTGCTTACGAAACTAGACTTGTAATAATGCAAGGAGTGAAAATAAATTTATTACGCAATTAAATTTCCTAAATGTGTTACATAATCATAGAGTGGGTGTGCGAGCAGTTAATTTCTTTGAATTAAACGTACGACTTAATTGCAATGTTTAAACTGATTTGGAAATTAAAATTTAAAAACAATTATTATTATTGCACCATGTTATGAAAGTAGTTAAGCAATTAAGAAACATTAATTATATAAACAATATTAAAGCAAAAATTAATATTCGAATACATTTAATTACGAAAAATACTTACCAAGCTTACTTACATTACAATTCAGCGTACGCAGATGCCATTAACATCATAGGGCGGGCCAAGCTAGATGTCATTGCTGCCTTTAGTGCTATTAAACGGGAGCCTACTAAGATGGGTCTGGCAGTAAATGAGGGCAAAACGAAGTATATGTTATCGACAAGTAGGGTCATGCGGCGTATTGGATCTCAATACGGCCGATAACTATACTTTCGATATTTATTTATCTTGGCTCCGCCGTAATTTGTCAAATCGGTTGTCTCCGTAATCTGAAGAAATATTATCACAAAAAATGATATCAGTATGGAGATTAAGCGTAGGATCACTCTTTCCAACAGGTGCTATTATGGTCTCAAAAGGCAATTGTGTAGCAGAGACCTCTCTCGTACGACAAAGCGAATTCTCTACAAAACGCTCATCCTCCCCGTGCTTCTTTACGGCGCAGAGGCATGGGCACTGTTAAGCATTTATGCAGCATCCTTAAGAGTATTCGAGAAAAAACTCCTACATAAGATCTTCGTTCCAGTGCGAATTGCCAATGATTTTCGCATCCGATCGAACAGTGAGATGTATGAGATCCTCAACGACATAAACGTTGTGATGCTTATTTACCTCCAGCGGCTGCGTTGGCTCGGTCATGTCGTTTGAGTGAAGGAGAATACTCCGGGAGCCGGGTATATAATGCGGGGATCTGCGGATGACGGCGAATAGGATGACATTGCTTGCGTTGGAAGAACCAGATCGAGGAAGCCCTGTCATCGATTGGTGTGACCAACTGGCGGAGGCCCGCTAGAAGCAGAGCCGCCTGGAAGGATTTGTTGCGGCAGACCGAAATCCGTTAATCGAGTTGTTAATATCCAGTTAAGTAAGAAACATTATTAAAGAAAAAAGTTTAATACACACAGTTTAATACATTTCGAATACATTTTTGTACGCACAATACTCAAAGGATTGTGCTAGAACCGCAGAAATGAGCTGCACAGTTAACACGTCATCAATGTCAAGCTTACTTATATTAAAACTGACATGTATTCTTAAGTCTTTTTATTCCATTCATCACATGCTAGAAAAATATGAACGTAACCTGTAGTTGTCATGTACAAAGAGAACGATTTCATCGTCGTCATCAATCCAGAGATGATTGTATACGATAATTCAGCTTTAACTTAATCGTTCTACCTTCCTTTCCAGTTTATCCTTTTTGTGGTCCTGCGGTTTTGTGGTTGTGGTGCTCTCAACACTAGGAATATCACCTTACTCTCTATAGAAAATCTTCTACAAACTTCTTTACCTTCTTCCAGTCCGTTCATCTATAATGAGTTATATATCTCTGGTATAATGACATCCCCAAAATATTGCCATCACGATCTTACGAAAGCTGGGTAATGACACAAAACGTGCTCGATCGTTTCGATGTCTTCACGGCACGCCCTACATTTATCATCATTCAACATGACGATACGATTCAGTTGTACATGCAAAATGGAGTGTTCCGTAAGTACGCTCATTAGCGTGCTCAGGTCACCAGTATTTAGTTTCAAAATACCCATGGTTGTCTCCCAAAGTATTTTTTGTAATCCCTGTGTCATTATTCCACAACGGAAAATGTGACGTTTCTGCCCACTTTCTCAGCTTGATCTTCAATGCACTGAAAGGCATTGGGTTATCCAAGCTTATGGTATGTAATACTAGGGCCCTATTGGCCAGAATATTTGCTTTCTCATTGCCAATCGCTTCTTGATAAATATGAATCCATATAATGCTTACCGTTCCATGCCTGGAGTAATTGTTAATCGCCTTTTTACACTCCAGAACGGTCTTTGATTTAAAAAGTAACATTTATAACGATCACGTTTTAATTTTAAAATCTCGCCATTATTTGTTTCCAAGATTATTTTCAAAGATAACAGACAGTTTTTGTAGACAATTTGAATTGGGAAATAAAGATCTTTAATGATCTCTTAAGATTTTGATGTGTGCTAACATTTCATCCAAAACTGTATATGTATTACAAAAAATTTCTAAAGGTTAGTGGCATAATCTTATCTAAACGCATCTTAGTTTCTTACTCAATTAATGTGTGTGTACTCGTACGTATTTGGGTGTGTATGCATTGTTTTCTGTTTTAAAATTTAAATTACACTGTTAATCGTCTGTAATTTAATACCAGTATCGTAAGGTTTATTTGACATTAAAAAAGCTTTTGTCTTTTAAATATTTTGTATTATAAAACACACTCAATTAATCAACCCCTTTTTGAAATTAATGGGCTCGCTACTGTTTTCTGCGAAGTAAACCATTTACTGGCACACAGTTATTGACATGCAAAAGCATACTTCCGTGTTACTTAAATAATCATTAGAATCAATTTAGTTTGACTATCATATTACAAAATTGATTTCGTTTTGTTTTTATTTCTTTTTCATTATTACTCACACCGCCTTTGTTATTTGTTCGTGTTGAATTGTTTTCCTCACAGTTGCTGTTTTAGTTCTGTTGGCTTCTTTTTGAAGTTTAACTAAATTTGCCATCAGGAGACACTGTTTACATAGCATGTTTTACTCCATCCAGCCTTATGTATGTAGTCAGCCATCTATCAAAATCAATGTTGTTGTGTTGTAGTCTTCATGAGCAAACAAATATTGTTCACACTGGCATTACATGTTGCATCAATTGTGTTTTATGTTGCAGGAAAGGCAAGCAAATAATGCAAGTAAAGAGAAGTAAAAACTTTACTTTGTTTCTTTGTTTTCTTTTAAACTGAAATGTAGTTGAGAAAGGAAAATGTTAAAGAAAATAAATTTTAAATCACTGTTTAAAGCTCTAGAGGAATATGAGGAAAAGAAAATGAATGAAAGGAAAGTTCTAAAAATTATTAGCGCTTACTTCGTAATGCATTTTAAAGGGATATGATTTGTTGTGTTGTTGATTTTATGTCCCATAAGGAACAAGACTGTTGGCTAAAGGAAAAGTTTATTTCATGTTAGAACTACTACTACCACTACTACTACTACTAGTACTACTGCTAGTACTACTACTACTGCCACTACTACTAGTACTTCTGCTACTGCTGGTACTACTACTACTACCACTACTACTACTACCACTACTAGTACTACCACTACTACTACTACTAGTACTACTACTACTACTACCACTACTACTGCTAGTACTACTACTACTACCACTACTTCTACTACCACTACTAGTACTACCACTACTACTACTACTACTAGTACTACTGCTACTGCTACTACTACTACTACTACTACCACTACTACCACTACTACTAGTACTACTACTACTACTAACTCTAGTACTACTACTATATTAGTCATTACTACCCTTTAGTCAGAACTACGACCTAGCTTCTCACACCACTTATGCTATGTGCATTAATTTTATACGGGAGTGGCGGGACTCAGAACGACACATTTTTGAGAAACTTTTCATGGCAATTGTTATTTACTCTCAGAGTTTCTGCCAGAAATCTTCTGAGAGGTTGTCGCCTTTGAAATATTTTTTCATATTTGTATATGGTCTTTCATCCCTGTGATTTTTATCAAGTTGAAAAAGGTGTTACAGCGTTGTTTAAGGCTGTTACAATTAAGAATGTTTGAAGACAAAAACGAATATAAAAAATATCACATAGAAAAATTAGCAGAAAATAGTCTACATATAGCGGTGTATGTAGACTTTTTGCTGAGTCTGTACATTTCTTCCAAATAGTTATGAAAACTATTTATTGGAATAAAAATGCATCTGAAATATTCTAGTCGTTCACTATTGTATTGCACTATAGTTTGCCTTTTTCTTTGAAAAGAAACAAAAAAAAATTTCCTTGTTACTTTACATTTAAACTCTGTTATATTATATACATATATATTTTTATTTGCCTAAACCAAGGGAGTTATTGACGTAAACACATCTATGTATTATGCTTGGAATGGTAAACAAATTATTGGGTAAACATAGGTGTCACGATTGATAAAGGCTATACACACTTCAGTTTCAAAAGCCATGTTCACTAAACAGAAATTCGAGGTAATTTTTATTTCATTATAATTCTTGGAGCTTGACAGAATGACATCGGCATTTACTTGGCGAATTGTTCGAGTAACGGCCTGTCTTATGCTGATGATATTGCTTTAATTCCCTTGAACGTGTAAGACAAAATGAATAGATAACACAAATGTGCTGAAATGTACCAACAAAACAAAGGCCATCCGGGAGAACAACTTCCGATAATTGGTCAGTTGAAGAAGTGCAAAATTTTACTTATCTTCGCAACCAAATCACCGAAGGCGAATTATAGTGTTCCTGGCAAACATTGCTGTGAGTTTATGCAAGAGTATTCAAGGTTGTCAAATTCGCATCGCCTACAAGAACTCGTTTTCTCCAAACTCACTTGGTTCCATACTAATTGGGTGCCAAATAATGTCACTGTTGTGAGTAGTAACTGTACTTTTTTTATATCCTTTCCTATACATTAAGGAAAATAAAGATATTTCTTTGGTTTTTATTTCATATTTTTCAATAAAATTGACTTTGTTTTGTACAGACTCTACGTTAAAGAAGGGTAAGTGTATTCACACCCAATGGTGTCAATTTCATAACTTTTCTTTATGTTTTCTTAAGCCAACCTGACATATTTGCCCCTTTTGAACGTCAACGGGTTTATTGAACTTTGTTTAAACAATTTCTTCTATTTTTTTGCTTGGTTTTGAATGACGACAAGGAGAAAAACGAAAACTGAGAAACTTTCGTTAGAAAATTCCTTTAATTTAATGGCTTAAAAATTATGACTTCTAAAAATGTTCCGGTAATTTGTTATTTTACCATTTTTTGTTTTTGTTTTTGTTTTTCTTTTTAATAATTTTTTTTGGCAATTGTTTGTAATAAACCTACGGGGCTATAATGTATTAAAATGTTTATTGTTGTATTGTGTTGTTGTATTGTAGTTAACTTTATTGTTATGTATTGTTTATGTTATTAAACGCTAAAAACTAATTTCACGCTACAAACCACAAATATAAATCGACATAAACAAATACAACAACAATACAAAAAAGAAACAAACAACAACAATCAACAATAAGAACAATAGCCACAGAAAAACCTTTAAAATAGAATTTTCTCTCTTTCACACATACACACACAGACAATAACTAATGACATACATATACAAATACAGATACATACTAAAAATGAAACGGATTTAACATGAATATCGTACGAGGATGGTTGAAAAAGTGCTCATGTCAGTGAGTGCCATATTGAGTGTTCCATTAAACAGAGTATTAAGATCTATGTATAATGGCCGTAGTCTAGTATGTAGTGTGTTGGCTTATTAGTAAAGTCCAGGTTCTTATCCCAGGTCAGGCATCAAAACAAAATATGAAAAAAAAAAATATTTCTTCGCCGATTGCCTCTCAGCAGATTTCTGCCAAAAATTCTGAGAGTAAATAAAATTGCCATGAAGAGCTTCTCAAAAAATCTGTGGTTCGGAGTCGACTTTAAACTGTAGGTCCCGCCACTTATGTATAAAATTAACGCACACAACATAAGTGGTGTGAGAAGCTAGGTCGAAATCCTGACTGAAGGGATCTATGATCTATGTGAACCAAAATAATAATTTCATAATGAGGCGGCAAAAATATTATTCAAAGCTGATCAAATATAGAACCAGATTTGCTACCATACAGGCTAGAATCCTTATTACTATATTATAATCATTAAATGCCACACTACTTAAAGCTGAGGCATTATTATTAGTGACGATGTTAGGTTAGTTTAGATAGCGATCCTACTTAGGAGGAGGAGTTCTCACTTAGGCCAGCATTTAGGCTCATTGTGATACCACAATCAATTCTACCCAGAGATCAAATATTACTCAAAAGAGACCAATCTCAGTCTAGCTATTGCAGTAATACTTGTATTTTAGAGTTCGGTCAAGGATGTGAGAAAGTGAGAGGTCAGAATCCTGTGTCTCTTTTTGACAAAAGCAGAACTCTTACACATAAGGAAATTGACAGTCTCTTTCCCTTCCTCAGACCCATAGCTCCTACAGAATACACCATTAGTGATGAGGTTCGGTCATCTTAGATGCAGGTTCTACTTAAGTGGAAGAGCTCCCACTTAGGCCAGCATACCACAATCAATTCCAACCGGATATCAAATATTCTCCAGTGGAGACGACCCGTTTAGTTAAAAACATCTTTCTCTTCTGACAAGAGCAGGACACTGACTTATAAGAAGATAGACAGGCTCTTTTTTCTCCTCAGACCCAAAGCTCCTGCAGAAGACATCTGACGAAATGACATGTCTTTCGGCATTCCTACCTAAGGCACAGTGGCTTGCAAGAAAAGCTCATGTTGATGGTCCACTTATCCTCCTGCTGCTAACGAGATCGAGCTTCTCAGTAAAACGAGTGGATAATATTTAAATTAATTGAGTCTATCGAAATTCCAATGCTCAGTCACATGTTGGAGATTGAGACCTCCTACTTTGGTCAGTTCATCGACAATACAATTTTCAACGATATTCCTATGTATGGAACCTCATATAAGAGTTAGCTTTGAATGAACCTAAAGTCCTGTTAGAAGTCCGAAAATTAACGGGTGCTTGGTCATTAGTGATGAAGAAAAATACATTCATGAAGACAACCCGAAGTTTAACAAATCATGTGCCAAGTCCAAACGGCTATAATATCAAAGTATTGCTCTGTATTCAAAGCAACCATTAGGGTTACTGCGTTAACTCGTCCCTGCGTTACCTTGTTATCGCGCAGTATTGGTCGATAAAAGATTGGAATATACCACCAGCAATAAAGATACGGTAAGTTACAAAATCAGTTACAAAATCTGAAGAAAATAGCGGCTGGAATGCTTGACCACCCATCCACTAGCACACAACTGGTTTGACTACGATATATCCCGACCATACCTACAGAACTTTGTCACTGTAATACATTTTTTCCAGAAAAGGGTATCCTAAATTAACTTGATTCTTTGCATTCCTTAAAGAAAGAAAGGAGAAAAAAGATTATGGCTAGCGATGGCATATACTTTAAACAAATCTACAAGCATTTTACAAAGGTTATACGATAAACACTCAAATTTTTAATCCATTTTTAACTACATGGACTATATTTTAAAACACAACAGAAGATTTTCTGCATAAATGCGGATACGGATTAATTTTAAGTATATTTGAATAATTTCTAGAGAGGTCAACTAAAATGTTAATCTTATAAAACGAGTCTGAGAATGCGATTCTTGTATGGGCACCGGGATAAATCTTATATTATTTTTAAACTTCCTACTTCGTGTGGGGAACAAAATAATCGTATTTCGGAATACCGTGAACGTATACTATGAACTACAAATCCATACTTGTAGCATGACAGACAAAGGTCGAGGACTTAAGTGGAGGTGTGGGAAGACAAATATTACCCACTTATTTATGAAAACGTTTTCATTGTGATTAAAATGCTAGAATAGGGGTATCTCCATAGAAAGCCAGGTCTGCCACTATTTGTGATCCACAGTGTATACAGCAATGTGAGCAAAATCTTCTTCCACTCCAAAATAATCTCACAATATGCCCAATAATATATCTAGTCTTTTGCGGCACAGAATTTTTAACGCAGCAGATAATCGTAATGGAGTACAAGGTTACGAACGGATGAATCAAATATAAATCCTTATATGACATTTTAAGAGCTGATTGACACGAAGTAGTCGTAGTCCAGTAGGTACGATGTTGGCTTATTAGACGTGAGTCTGTGGTTCAAACCCCAGCGTAGACATCTTAAACAAAAACGAAATATAAAAAAATATTACTTCAGCGCGTTCCTCTCAACAGATTTCTGGCAAAAATTCTGAGAATAAATAAAATCGCCATGAAAACGTATTTTAAAATCTGTCGTTCGGAGTCGACTTTAAACTCTAGGTCACGCCACTCATGGATAATTAAGCCACAAAACATATGGTATGAGAAACTAGGTCGTAATCCTGACCGAGGAGTTGTAATATGACACGAACAAATCTTATTTTGAAAATTGAGATTCATTGATAAAAAATTCCACGCAGACATAAAATCTTCTACAGTTCTCTCTCCATGTTGTTTCCAGTCAACCCTCGCATATGGAAACAAACATTTATAATCATCACATAAATATTTATGGATGCCATAACTGATAATGTTTTGGTTTTTTCCTGAATTAGTAGTATTGGTTGAAATTAATACTCGAGTATACATATGCATTTAATTTTTTTATATTTTTTTGCCTTGTTAAGCTACAGGGAATATTGCAACAACATGTTTAATACCCTCTTGTACTCAAAAACAATTTTTTTTTGTTTAAACAAGTACATGTTTTTAATTAACAAAACTATTAAACAAACAAATCTTTATTTATTCGAAGAAATTTTGGTCTTGCCTTCAACTTAAATACAAATGCTGACTGCTACTCCCACTTTTCGCCCTCCCACAACTTATGTTCTTAGTTGTAAGAGATTGCACTGCATGAGTAGGGGCTATCCTCTGAGTATTGTTCGTATATTTTTCAAATTTGTTAGTGATTGACAGCGGTTATCCGACAAGATATCAGTATAACCAATTGCATCTCCCTAATACCGGATCGACTTTCTTGGTCAAAGGAATCCATGCCATAATTGCCATAATTGCTACACAGATGGCTCTAAACACATGGACATCAGACGAGACTGGACCTCTATATATGTAGGAGAATCAGAAATCATACATTTTCTCCGGCTGCCGGACATTAATTCGGGTTTTCAAGTGGAGGTACGCGCTATCTGGGAATGTATGATTTGGACTAGTAATCATTTACTTAGTTTAACGTACAGGGATTTAAATATCTTTAAAGATAGGGCAACAACAACCAGGAATACAGGATCAAAGCCTATCTTGAAGTGTAAAAAGGCGATTAACTGTTACTCCAGGCCTATAAGGATACGTATTATATGGGTTCTCAGTGAAGTGGTTGGAAATGAAGAAGCGAATATTCTGGCTAATAGAGTCAGAGTATTACATACCATAAGCTTGGATAATTCAATGCCTTTCAGTGCATTAGAGAATAGAGGTGGAATTACAAAAACATGTTGGACCGATCCTAAAGAGGAGAGAACCATGGGTATTTTAAAACTAAATAAGGGCGATCTGAGCTCGGGCGATCTGAGCTCTGAAGAGAGTACTTACGGACACTCCGCTTTACATGTACACTTGAACCGTATTGGCGTGGTGGAAATTGATGAATGCAGGGCATGTGATTCCAGTATTTTGGAGATAACACTATAACAGGTACAACTCATCTGAGAGATAGAAGACTGTAAGAAGTTAAGGTAGGTTGTACAAGTTGTAAGTTGTAGTCGCTGTAATCTAGTAGGTAGTGTGTTAGCTTATTGGACGTACGGCCACGATTAAATCCACAGGTCAAACATCTCCAACAAAACGAAATACAAAAAATTATTTCTTCGGTGACTGACTCTCAGCAAATTTCTGACAAAAACTCTAAGTGTAAATAAAATTGCCATGAAAAAGCTTCTCAAAAAAATCTGTTGTTCGGAATAACAACATATGTGATGCGAGAAGCTAGGCCGTAGTCCTGACTGAAGGGTTGTACTGACCAAATAGGTATGTATGTGTACAAGATACAGACTTCCTTTTGGAAGTAATGTGGTTTCCCTAATAGTGAGCGCACAACAAGCCTACATAACGGCTTAGACGTTTGCCAATTTGTATGACAGGCTTGGTTGGTCTACTCTCCTTTAACCAACCTAACTATCTAGTGATTAAAATCAATGCTTCCATTTTCAAAGCCATTTGCATTAAAAACAAGAAGAAAAAAAGAAAAGAAATAATAGGTACACTTACCTTTGCCTTGACGTTGTACAATGGGTCAATTTCGACCTCCGGGTATTGTACTTGTCTTAACGGACAAGTACACGTCCTCTAACCTAACCTAACCTACCTTTGCCTTCCAGTAAATTTAAGAAATTAACCATTATTTAAAAAATTTATTGAAAAAGATTGCATTAGAGTTCGAATGAAAATTAAATGAGTTTTTTGGCAATTGTTTTAATGTTTTTCGATAAATTTTGCAAAAATTATTCAGCTTTTATGTGATGGCACAGTATTATGTTGACCACTCGATAACCTTTTAGGGAAATTGTCGTTTGACACAATCTCTTTAATATATACACAAATACAGGCAAATAAGAATACATATAATGATGTTACATCAATATAACCATATACTGTAAACATATACATTCAAGCTTATGTATATACACAGGTATGTATGTATTTATTCATATGCTAGCATAATAGTTGGCACAGTTACTTACTTGTTGGCTGTAGTAATGTTTCTTTAGGCCTTAAGCTATTTTATAATTAGTCATTGTTAAGATAAGAGCAACTACATAACGACAACAATAACAACAGTCATCAATGACAAGAGTTAAGAAAACTTTAACCAAAAATAGTAAACAAGTTAAGGACTTTTATAAAGAGATGTGATAGAGACAGTGACACAAACATGTTCACAACAACATTTCGTATACTCTGCACCTTGTACACCATCATCATATTGTACCAGATTTACATACATGAACACAAGAACATGTACGACATACATACTTACAGGCATTATTTAACAATAGAAGGTCACGCTGTTGGCAAAAGGCATATAAAAATAGTGGTTGTAATATAAGAGTTCATATCATATGTACACACACTCGTACATGTTTTTTTCTTCTGCAAATTTAATAAATTTTGTCTTAAAGCTAAGTTAAGAAGGAAGGTAAGACAGCAATAGGGCATCCAAAAAGGAATTCAAATTATGGTAATGTGGCCGTCGTAGTATAATAGGTAGTGTGTTGGCTTATTGGAAGTGAGGCCAGGGTTCAAACCCCAGATCAGACTTCTCGAACAAAACGAATTAAACAAAATAATTCTTTGGTGACTGCCTCTCAGCAGATTTCTTTCAAAAACTCTGAGAGTAAATAAATTTGCCATGAAAAGTTTCACAAACAAACTGTCGTTCGGAGTCGACTGTAATTATAGGTGCCGCCACTCATGTATAAAATTAACACACACAACATAAGTGGTGAAGCTAGGTCGTAATCCTGACTGAAAGGTTGTAATGACCAATTATGTACGTATGGCAGTCTAAGTCTAACAACCTGATAGCACGTATTGTAATCTATATTTGGGATAGTTTTCTGCTTGCTAGTCCCTAAAAATCTATAGAAGTTGGCCAAAATATTTGATTCCATGGAGTAATTTGATGAATATTTTCGTATTTTCTTAAAATTTCCATTCTGTTGACATATTACAGCACATTTAGAATTTTGATAGCACTTCTCTACTTTATAAATATTACACAGGGCTAAGAATACTTGTTCCCAACAAAAGAAACTTTTGACATACAAATTTTATAGTGTTCTATGAACCCAATCACACTTAACAGTTAACAAAAGCAAAAAGTGCCATTTTATCTCCATTACTAGTCGGTTGAGATTCAATACAATCTATTTGTACTGCCTTTAAAGAAAAGTATCCCAAGAATGTCTGCTCGAAATCTTTAGGGATAAGCATCCAGCATCGGATATGCACCCAGGGATATATGAAGGCATCATAGATTCAAATTGGATCTGATAATTTATTCTTATCATTACAGAATCTATACAATGGGTTCGAGGTGTTTCATATTCTGCAAAATTATTCATTGAGCGTCCAAGACGCCTTCTAAAAACCATTCACTACTCTCAGTTTATTTCTGGATTGTCTGATACATGACTTTTGCTTTTTCTCTTATTCTGACATGTTTTTGTTTCATTAATCTATTTTTGTTCCAGGTAAGCAGGTGTTTATTCTGCTGTAGCAGGCTCCCGGATAATGGTGCTGGCAACTATCGTTGTTGTATGGTGAGGAATCTTGCTAACTGTTGAATCCTACTTCTTCGTCGCTAGCTGTGATACATGCACACTCCTATTATTTTTCTTCAATTAAAGTTGGCTTTTACCTCCAAGACATAGGGCTAGAGAAGAATCACTGCCATTATCTATCTTTCCATTTCGCTGAGTATACACTTCCAAACATCTCTGCCCACTCTACAAAAATAGTTTGGTTCTCGGAGGGGAGATAGTCCTTCTCGCAGGCTCACATGTTTGCATAATCTGGGCCCTAGCAGATGTTAAATTGTTTACCGCACCAAACGAATACAATATCATACTATTTTCGAGGGCTAAGTTGGCAATCTGTCTGTGAGATTGTATGCTCTATGTACATACATACATAACATCACATTTATAATTGGTTACAGTTAGGATTACAAACTAGTTTTTTACACCACTTATGTTGTGTATGTTAATTTTATCCATAAATGGCGGAACTTACAGTTTAAATTCGACTTCAAGCGACAATTTTATTTGGAGTAACTTTTCATAGGAATTTTTATTTACTTTCAGAGCTTTTGCCAGAAATCTGCACAAAAGAAGTCGCAGAAGATATTTATATATTTTTTCGTTTTTGTTTTGTTTGAGATATCTGACCTGGGGTTTCAACCATGGCGTTAATACTAATACTAGACTACCTAGTATACTAAGGCGATTTGATTTAAGCACATCATTCAATGGCATAGACTTCCGCGTGGAATTCTCTCAAGAATTTCCTCATGGTCTCCGAATATTTCAATCTCATTTATGTGTCGGTAATCACTATTTCAATCTTACTATCTTCAACACACTACACACGATACCCTTTCCTCTCGACCGACAGTATATTTTCTCTGTATTTTCTAGGTTTCTGTACAATAAATGATAGATGATAGATAGGAGAGGGTACTTTACTGATTCCAAATTTATTTACGAAAAAACCCAGTTATTGTTCAGAGTGGGGATGTAACACATCGTGTAGATCATGTCCACTGATCAAACGTGGAACAATCAATTGAGGGGAAATCCCCTCTGTAGTTCGTGACAATAATCAGTGAGTTAACTGGAATGTCACGAATAAATCCATTATATAACATATCCTCAGTGTTCTTAACAGCGTGTAGCATGCTATAGGATAAATATCTGCAAGCTACTGCCCAGCTTTATCGATCGATGTAATCTTATTGAAGTAAAGGATTTTTAAACTTTCTGAATATTTTGGTATCTTAGAAATTCAATCTAAGTAATGCATAATAAATTAATTGAGAATTCTTTCCCTATACTTTTTACCATCGCCTGTAATCAATTACCTGAGTGTGTATGTAAACACAAACGTAGAGAAGTATAAGTTAAAGGTACAGCAAAAAGATACACATCATTTCGTTAAATTAACTATTATTATACAACAACAACAACAAATATCTGTTTTTTTGTATATTATTGTTCTTGTTGTTGTCAATGAGTTGTTTTTTGTTGTTGATTTTGTTGTTGTTGAAGGTTGGCAATAACATATGATGAAAACTTTTTAATGATAGGTTAAAGCCTAAATGACTTTGGTTTTGTTACCGTGGTTTTTTTCGTTATGCCAATATCAGCACAGAAGCACACATAGCCCTACACAGTCACATAAAAAATTCTTCATACACCGCTGTATGTAGAATTTTTTCCTACTTTTCTTCAACAATTTTTTCAATTTGAAAATCACCTTTAAAAAGTCCTAATACAGTGGTGTATGTAGACTTTTTTCTTTTATTGTATATATGTTGTTTACCTAGTATAAATTTTATAAGTATTGTATGAGTAGCCAAGTTAAACCTTATTTGCAGCTTCAATTTTAATAGTTTAAATTTGTTTTTTAGTTCTTTTTAAATTGATGTTGCGCTTTAATTTTATATATGAGTGGCGGGAGCTACACTTTAAAGTCGACTCCGAACGACAAATTTTTGAGAAACTTTTCATGGCAATTTTATTTACCCTCAGAGTTTTTGACAGAAATCTGCTGAGGGAGAGTCGCCGAAGAAATTTTTTTCATACTTTCGTTTTGATGTTTGACTTGGGATTTGAACCATGGCTTTACATCTAGTAAGCCAACACACTACCTACTAGACTACCTATCAACAAACCTACCTACATACACATCTTGTATGATAAAGGGTGTTTAATTAAAGAGTAGGAAGGAGTGTAGAAGTCGTCGTAGTCTAGTGAGTTGCGTATTGGCGTATTACACTTGAGTCTACGGTTCAAACCCCACGTCAGACATCTCCACCTAAACGAAGTATAAAAATTTAACACACACAACATGGGTGGTGTGGAAAGCTAGGTTGTAATTCTAACTGAAGGGTTGTAATGACCAATTATGTATGCATGTGTTATGGTCTGAAGGCGTAATTGAACCGTATTTTTGGAAATTTGCCCTAAAACAGCCATTACCATAAATTCCGAGCATTATGGGTATATGATAACCAGCCAGGAATTGAAAGTTATAAACTGAACAGAGTGTAGTTTCAACAAGCCGGTGCTGCAAGCCACCCATAACGACTTTTTTTTGACTTTATTACAATACAAGTTTACAGAAACAAAAAAACATGTTTTGGCAACGGAAAATTTCCTTAAAGACTACGTCAAAATGATAAGCTGCTGCTACTGATCCGGTGACTGTACATAATGATCAAAATATTAAATAAATATAAAAATGTATTACAACCGATATAAAGGATAGTAAATACCGAAAAATGCTGTACAATTTGAAAATTATTTTCTTAACTCTCGCTCGTAAGGGTTAAAAATATCTATGTATTGTTCGTGTATTTCTGTTTGAAAAGCTCTTCAACATCATCCATCGCTTATAATATTGTAGAATAGAATACATGTGTTCCTATATGTAAATGTAAACACGACTGTTTGTGTGTGTACATTCTCTCTCTTTTAAGCATTGTTTGCTATAATTGGCAGTATATAAGGCCTAAAGGTACGAAAAAAAAGAAAAAGTTCAAGTTAAAGCAAAATAGCAAGAGTTTTGCTGTTGTTATCTTTCATGGTAATATGAATACATTTCAGTTTTAATGTTTACAATTATGTACCTTATGGTTTATACATATCTCTCTATACCCATACACAAACATTTACTAAATATACGGGGGTGGTGTTAGCATTAAAAAAAAATATTTTTTTTTTATTTATTGCTGATCAATCGAATTTCAAATTAAACCGCTTAACATATCTTTTAGATTGATTATAGAAATACCAGACGACAAGGATCAATAGATATTGCGCCTGATCAAATGTATGTTTCCATGCCTCCCCAAAAGAATGAAGTATGTATTGTAGCACAATGAGCCTATAGCATTGTACTACCACAACCATGGCTATATATTTCACGCAAGTCCTTTGGATTGATCTCTTTACTTTTCTTTCTCCATACCTTAAGCACTTCAAATGTGTTGTGAAACACATACATACATAATTGGTCATTACAACCCTTCAGTCAGGATTATTGACCTAGTTTCTCACACCACTTATGTTGTGTGTGTTAATTTTATACATAAGTGACGGGACCTACAGTTTAAAGTCAAGTCCGAACGACAGATTTTTTGAGAAACTTTTCATGGCAATTTTATTTACTCTCAGGGCCATTATTACAACTTGCCGTTAACTAAAGGGAGGATTTTAATGGGCAGATAAATTGTTTTTCATTATTATGAGTACCCAATAAGATAGAAGTGATCGTTAAGCTAAAGGGAAGATCATCCTACCTTTAACATTTAAAGGCCACTTTATGTTTGAACTTGCCATATCATATACTATTTTCAATATGGCAACTTAAAATTTAAATAAAATGAGCATATACAATAAAAAAACGAAGTCCGCTGTTGCCACTGCGTTAAAAAAAAATTGTTTAATTGAGCAGTTTTATCGACTTTGCTCCGGCACTGCCATATTTTAATTTTATTTTATCTGTAAGTTGTAATAACGAAAATCAGTTAAAGGTAACTTTACAGTTCCCTTTAGCTAAAGGTACCTTTAACTAAACCCAAGTTTAACGGAAAGTTGTAATAATGGCCCTCAGAGTTTTTGCCAGAAATCTGCTGAGAGAAAATCGCCGACGAAATACTTTTTGTATTTTGTTTTGATGTTAATAAGCCAACACACTACCTACTAGACTACGGCGACTTCGTTGTGAAACAACACGATTTATTTCAGAAGAGTAAATATATTGGGTGGGCCCTCTATCGGTTTAAATTTGAACCATTTGGTATTTGAAATCTAGCATTATTCTGTCACAAAATTCAGTATATTATCTCCACTGAAAGTAATGAATCGATTTACGCTTGAGCAACGTTGGGATTTATCGAGCCAATGAGAAACTGATGTCGATTTTCCAAAAAAAAAAAAAAACAACAAATGATGAGACTCATTTTCGGATGAGACTCATTTTCATCTTGGGCACTAATGGCAAAATTGACGTATTTGGCCAATGCACCTATTACGAGTGACTGTTTGGAGTGGCATGTAGGCGGAGGTAACATTGACTCATATTTCTTTGAAAATGAGGACGGCACAACCATTACGGTCAATAGAGACATTTATCACACCATGACAACCGCTTTTTTTGTACCCGCTCTTCATGGTACTGATGTGAACAATGTTTGGTTTCAACAGGATGGTGGAACTTGCCACACATCTCATGCCACAATCGATTTATTGCATCAGACGTTTTATAGCCGTTAAATTATCCGAAATGGTGATGTCAATTGGTCGACAAGAAGCCGTGATTTGACACCGATGGACTATTTTCTGTGCGGCGCCGTTAAAGAAAAGTGTTATGCCGATAAACCAGAGACAATTGAGCATTTATGATGACATTGCCGAGATAAAACCTCATACACTCGAAAAAGGGCACTAAAAATTGGTCCGATTGAATTAAGTACTGTGAGGCCAGCCGCGGCAGTCGTATGAATGAATATCTAACGGGAACAACTGTACTTTACAACAAAAAAATTAATTTTGCAAAATTTCAAACCGTTTTTATTTCATTGCATTTTTAAATTTAAACTTTTAAATGGGCCACCTTTAATATGAATTTTGCCCGTACGGATGGTGGAAAAGGAAAAGGTTAGGCATCCTGCTGGTAGAATAATCTTGCCACTAGGTATGAGCACAGTTTGGTATTTAGTGGTGAAATAAGGAATAAGAGAGGTTACATTTAAACTTTCTAAAGAACAAATTCAATGAAAGTACGAAAGAATTAGGAGTTCATAATGGTTTTTACTTCCAACAAGTCAATGTTGCAATTATGCTGCTGCTAATATGAAAATGTGATTTGCCTACCAAAGTCCCCATAGGCTTAATACTCTTCCATAAAGTTCCGAAGTGGCTTCAACAGAGAATTCAGCGGATTATTTTGAAAAACCGTTGTGTACTCAAGTTTCAAGCAAAATAAGGTAGTGTTTGGGCTTATTGGACATGAGGCCATGATTCAAACCTCAGATCAGACATCTCCAAAAAAACGAATTATGAAAAAATATTTCTTTTCCCTCTCAGCGGATTTCTGGCAAAAATTTTGAGAGTAAATAAAAAATTGCCCTGAAAAAGTTTCTAAAAAATCTTTCGCTCGAAGTCGACTGTAAAGTATAGGTCCCGCCACTCATATACTCGTATAAAATTAACACACACATCATAAGTGATGTGAGAAGCTAGGCTATAATGCTGAAGGGTTGTTTTTTCCTAAATTATACAGTTAATCCCCGTATGCATGCAACCTATATATCTACATATGTATGTATGTTTGTTAGTTTATTTCATTGAGTTGAGAATTCCGTACCTCTTTAATTACAGTCATATTTTAGCAGCAGCAGTTAAAGTTTCATTTTAGTTGTACAGATTTATTGTTGTTGGTTTTTCATGTCTTGTACTCCGTTTTATTCGATTTTTTTCACTTCTTCCTTAAATAAGCTAATTTTGAACTTTTTGGGTTTTTACGTTAATTTGGTTACAGTAACTGGTTCCTGTAACACTGTTTCATGAGTATACCCAC
Organism: Sarcophaga caerulescens; assembly: GCA_927399465.1. Taxonomy (NCBI): domain Eukaryota; kingdom Metazoa; phylum Arthropoda; class Insecta; order Diptera; family Sarcophagidae; genus Sarcophaga; species Sarcophaga caerulescens. The sequence goes on from OV656872.1 coordinate 62,253,001, forward strand.
CTAAACATACAAAATTCATAAATACCATACATATGATTACATAAACATGCATATATACACATGTACATATATTTAGAATACAAACATAAATATTTATGATAGCTTGTGTGTTGCATACAAAATCTCATTAATAAGTTTTGTTGTTTTCGATATTTTTTTTTTGTTTGAAAATATAAAAAGAAGAGAGAGACAGAGAGAAAGAATTCAAAATATATTCTCATAATGTTTGTTACATACAAAGGATGTTAGTAATTAATTAATAAAGTTACACTGTATATGGGTTGTTGTATGGGATTTAATAGAGTTTCTGCTGTTTCGCAGTTTTTTCCTCTGCTCAGCAGCTCATTTGCTATTCTTTCGATAAAAGATTTTCATGATTTATACTTTGATTCCGTTTACAAAAGTTATCGTGAATAATTTATTGGTTTGAAATTCGTTTAAATCTTACTTAAGGGAATATTGCGGAAATTAATTGTCGGTTTTTGTTTAATAAATTGAAAAAACCAGCAAAATTACATGGGTGCACAGAAAAATATTGCGGCTTTATTGTATAGTTTAAAAGACGATTAGAAAACAATTTAATTGTTTCCGAAAAATAGAAGTCAAAATGCTAGGAGTTGGAAAATTATGAAATGAAAAAAATTATTGCTGCAAGAAGCCGAAGCCTGTGCTTCAAATGCTAGCTGTTGGAAAATTTTAAATGAAGGAATTTATTGCTTAGAGGAACAAGTTTACAGCCAGTTTATGTTTAAAATTACGGCTTCATTTCATTTAAAAACCGTTCATACAGTAAACAAATTTGTTAGAAGAGAAAGTGTTGTAACTACTATATATGTATACAGTGAACAGCAAAAGTCTAACTGCCCCATATATACATATTTCAGCAGTTTCATAAATTTTTGACAATAATATGTACAAATAATTGATGTTTTTTGTATTTATTTTAATAATTTATTTCTATTTTATTATAAAACAAAAAACTTTCTAAGCTTTTTCACATACCAAAAAAAAGCAAGAGACTCAATATTTTTGCACAGCAAAAGTGTAGATACTCAAAAGAAGTTCTCAGAGTAAATTTAGAATTCAAAGGCCATATAAAACTTCAGTCAGGATTTCTGCTTAGTTTCCTACACAACTCATGTTGTGGGTGTGCTAATTTTATCAATAGTTGCACGTCTACTCCTTACGACGGATATGACGTGCTATTTCATGGCTTCCGTTTATTGACAGTTAATAAGGGCCATCTTTTTAAAGCTACATCTGTCATATTACATACACACATGTATAATTGGACATTACAATACTTAAGTCAGGATTACGGCCGAGCTTCTTACAACACTTATATTGTGTGTGTTTGTTTATTTGTGTGTGTTTGTCAACTCCGAACGACAGATTTTTAAAAAACTTTTTCATGGCAGTTCTATTTACTCTCAGAGTTTTTTGTTAGAAATCTGATGAGAGGTAGTCGCCAAGACCAGGAGCTTGCATCATGGCCTCACATCTATTAAGTCAAAAGACTACCTACTAGACTACGGCATTTGTCACATTAGTTTTCATTTATTCAGTGTATATTGCCAAATCACCATGGACGTTAATAAACAACGATGTGTTTTAGCTGAATGGGCCCTGGAGCAGTTGATAAAAGGTTCTAATTTTCATCGAAAATTCATTTTCAGCATAAGCTCTCTATACCGTATACGTTGACACAACACCCTCCTCGAATGGGTTCCGGGCCACTGGACCATAGAGGGCAACAAAAAGGAGAACGATCTGCCATGGAAGGTATCGATGATGTCTGAGGAAGAGACGCCCCTTCAAGAATACTTTTTCAAATTGGAAACATGGAATTCAACAAACCGTAGGAGGTCCAACATACCTGGTTGCCGAATTTCAAAACTGCTGTGTCCAATAATGAACAGCAGGAAAACCCAGGAACTACTTCAGTTCGACAAGATAACGGTTCGCACTCTCAAAGGAATTCTAACAAGACACTGCGCTATTGGCAGTTTCGCTGACAAGATCGATCTTCGCCTGCAGGATTACTCAGTTTCGCTAACAAGCTCGGTCTGCCATATCAGAATTACTACACAGGCTGCCAGAATGTGGAAGAAATGATATTGGTATACCATCTTTTATATAAGTGTCCTGCACTTCAAAAGAGACGTCATCAGTTTTTGGGGCAGCGAACAGCAGTAAAACAAGTAACTACTTTAGTTACACAAGAGAACGGTGCGAATTCAAGCAAGCATTCTAACGGGACACTGCGCTACTGGCAGTTTCGCTGACAAGAACGATCTGCACCAACGGAATCTGTACAACACCGTTTATGCGAGTGCCCTGCACTTCAAAAGAGATGTCATCGGTTTTTCGGTGACAGAACGTTTGAAGATCTGGGCTTGGTGACGAACATGCCACTAAGGGAAATGGCCGGTTGCATCTGAAGCTCGGGGGTGGTTCAAACTCAACACTAACTGATCATGACAAAGGAGCTTACCTTACACTGGGTAACACAATGGGCTTTATGGGCCACCGAGTGAACTTGCCTGTGAACGGCAAAATACCCGCTAATCTAACCTAAGCCATCCTTTTTAGTAGAATTTTTTTCTTGTTAATTTGATTTTTAATTTATAACCGAATGTAATAAACTAAAATATGTATATATTAAAAATAAACGAATAAAAAGTCTGAAACATACAGTCATGAATGTATACATAAACGTACATAAACGTATGCATATAATTGCATAATAGCAAATATAAATATAAAATTTTATTTTAATATCACCAGAAAGAAATATTATTTTTAAATATATTTGAGGAATGCCGAATACAGACTAAAAATTGTACGTATTTTAAATGTGACTTCAAGAGAAATAAAACCAATTGGCCTAATTTCTAAACTTTTGTAAATTATTCCATGAATTTCCATTATTTCTGCAACATTAAAATTGAGAAGTAGTGGAAAAAGCAGAAGCATAAAATCAAATTTATCTTGTAATTGCAATATTATTTTTTTGGATTTGAAATTCATAAGCGATACATTAAAATCATTCAATTGTTAAATGAGGGTCATTAAATGTTACACAACATCAACAACGAGATGAACAGCAAACAGAAGAAGAAAACATTGTCTCTGTAACCAACAACAACAACAATAATATTATTAGCTGCAGCTAAAAGTAAAAGAAATTAAAAAAATATGAAATAAAACTCATCCAACTCAAGTCATTAACTGTAACGGCAGAGAGAAAGACAGCAGCCGTAACAGTATCAAAAGTAAAAGTACTGAAACTGTATAGTCACAGCCAGCAACATTAATAAATTAAAATGTGGACGTCAGGATACGGCCACTAATACCACTACAACTGCTACTATTTCTTTAGAAATTTGTTTGTTTGTTTCGAGGACTTAAACTTCATGATAATAATGGCGCAACTGTAACGAATCTTCAAAGCAAAAAAAGAACAGGAACTTTTAAGCCACAAAGTACAATGAAGTGGAGATTACAATATTATTTGTTATGGCTGTGTTGCATCTGCAGCTTCTAATGTTGCCACAGTGGATGATGCAATTGTATTTCAGTTATAATACACATAGTTATTGTTGTTAAATGCTAAAAAGAGAGTTTGGTTTTGAATTATTTAAAAACAGAAAAGGATTTATGCTGAGAACTCAGACCAAAGGATGGATATTCACAAGTATGCTTAAAAATAATGATGAATCACATTATAAGGAACAGATGAATTTCATATGATATTACGAATATAGAAGCAGATTCTTGAGAAGAATTTTACAATCGCACAGTAAAGTAAATGTGAAAACTAATGTTTAAAAATTACATCTTATTTTGCGTTCGAACAAGGTAAACAAAACAACAAACGGCTGCAAATCGGAGAATGTCTACATAAAAAATATTTTTATAATTATAAGACTCATTTAAAGGATCGTAAAGGAGTATGTGTGTTGACTTATTAGGCGTAACAGTTCGGACTGTAGTGTGTACGTGTCCCTACGTAATGGGGACGAGCCCTCCGCGGTCGGGTGAGGGTGGGTCAGTGTGAGGGCGGGGACGTTCGAAAAATAAAAAAAAATAAAAGCCACGGTTCAGATATCTCCAATAAAATGAAAAAAAATATGAAACACTGTTTCTTAGGCGACTACCTCTCAGCAAATCTCTGGCAAAAACTCTGAAAAAAGTAAAATAAAAGTGCCATGAAAAGTTTCTCAAAAATCTGTAGTTCGAAATCTATTCTAAACTGTAGGTCCATCGACTCATGTATAAAATGGATACACACAACATATGTGGTGTGAGAAACTAGATCGTAGTCATGACTAAAGAGTTGTAATGGTGAACAATTATGTATGTATGTATAGGGTGGTACATCTATCGGTTTAAATTTGGCAATACTTATGCCATTCTTTCTGTTACAAAAGTCAGTATGTAATGAATCGATTTATGCTTCGTGTTCGCTTTGCTAGATGGGCCAACGAAAAACTGCACGATGATGTCGATTTTGCCAAAAAAAAAATATCATCTGTTCAGATGAAGCTCATTTTCATTTTGGTGGGTACGTTAATAAGCAAAATTGCTGCATTAAGCGCTCAAGAAACCCATCACGTGGTCTTACAGAAGCCAATGAACCAATTACGAGTGACTGTTTGGTGAGGCTTGTGGAGCGGAGACATCATTGGCCCATATTTCTTTGAAAATGAAGACGGCGCAACCATTACGGTCAATGAAGACAATTATCGCATTATGATAACCGAATTTTTGTACCCATCCTTCATTTTATTGATGTGAACGATATTTGATTTCAACAGGATGGTACAACTTGCCACACACCTCAAGCCACAATCGATCTATTGCGCTAAACGTTTGATGGCCGTTTAATTAGCCGAAATGGTGATGTCAATTGGCCGCCAATAAGCTGCGATTTGACACCGTTGGACTATTTTCTGTGAGACGCCGTTAAAGAAAAGTGTTATGCCGACAAACCAGGGACAATTGAGTATTTGAAAGCTAACACTCGTGATGCAATTACCTAGAAACACCCGCATACACTCGAAAAGATCCACCAAAATTGGTCCGTTCGAATGGGGTATTGGTAAGATAGCCGGAGCGAAGTAATATTAAATTTCTAATCGGAACAATTCCTCTTCCCAGCAAAATAATACATTTGCCATAATTTCAAACCGTTTTGGTTTTCTTGGATTTTTATTTTTTAAACTTTTAAATATCCCATCCTATACAAACGTAGTGGAAAGTAAGAATTAAATTTCATGTTGAGAATTCAAATTTCGAAGAACTCCGTTCCTTTTGTACTTACAACCTAGTCCTCTGCCAATACTTATATGACATGTAGGCCGGCATAATGCTGCTCATTAAAATTTAAATAAAAAAGAGATTTGACTTTACAACTTGTGTCTTAATTAAATACGTTATAAAATATGATTTTGGAATATTTTTAAGCAATTTAATAAAAGACTATTTAATTGGCGCTAATAAAATCCTCTTATGGAGTACTTTTCTTCTTTTTTTTTTCTTTTTGATTCCCTTTCCCATAATATTGATGTAATTTAAATGCGCATTAAATAAAGAAACATTTTTTTTTTTACATTTAATTAAACGAAAAGAAAAATCAGAAAAAAATCTGAACTTTCCATCGTTTCCCAGAAGAAGAAAAAGTAGTGTTTGTTGTTATAAAATATTGCCTCTTAAATGCTACTTTTCTTTGATATTTTTGCTCATTTATTTGTACACTTTTTGTGTCATTTCGCGTGTTCTTTAGAACATTTACTCTGAAGCAGTAAAATTTCTTCCTCTGTCTCATGAAACCTTATTTGAGTTCACTTTTAGTAAGAAAGATGGTAAGTTTGTAGTTGTTTTTATTTATACTTCAACGTTTAAACGTTTTTCTTGTGTTTTTCTTGTTTTTTTCAGTTTCAGTTTGCCATCAAATAATAATGAAAAGTATTCTGTCCCGTCTTTTGTTTGTTTGTTTATTTATTTGCAATTGTAAATTTTTATAAATTGTTTTACTCTGGCCCTGGGAATATGAAATAAGAATTTGTAATTTTATTAAAACTGAAAAGTTTCTACTTAAGAAGCATAAGAAGCAGACTATGCCACTACAGTCCGTCAGTCATTGGACAGTCATTCACTCCGGGTAAAGAATAATGAACAATCATAAATAAAATGCGCAAAAGTAGAGATCCAAACATAAACCTAAAGGAAATGGCTAAAACATTATAGGGTAGTTGAAAATAATAAGAAAAAAAAAAAAAAAAAACAATATTTTAAACTCGCAAAAAAAGTGATAATAATTCAAGAATAATTTGCCAAAACAGAAGTTTTATTCGTCTCTTTTTTTTCTTCTTTTCCTTTAGGAAAAATCAATGTAAATGTCTTGGCTTGAAAAACATCAAAAAAATATTTTAGTATGATTTTTTATTTCTTTTTAATTTAATTCTTAAGAAAATAAAAGTGAAATTTGAATTCCAATTAAAAAATTATTTATTAAGTTTAGAACTTCAAATTAAAAATATCTTTTATATGACCCATTGCATGGTTTTGTCTCCAACCTAATTTAGCAACGTTTCATAATTTGATTAATCCGAAACAAAAGATAAATTTCCATCAAAGTTTTTTACTATCAGTTAACAAGCTGACTGCCAAGGCAGTAATGAAAAGATCAAAATCTACGAGTTATCTCGTACATACTTATGTATATATAAGGTGTGTGATTTAAAAATTTACATTTAAAACTGCATTCAAACAAAAACGGTTTTTCAAGCTGCGAAAGGTTGATTTCAGCGGCCTACTCCATGTCGTCTAATATTTATATAGCAACCTTTAACTTCCACTGGAATTTTTGGTAATAATTTTCAATAACTTTAGTTTGCTAAGTGATAAAGAAAAAATAAAAAGAAAAAAAATTTTTTGTTTTAAATCAGTGAAGTTTGTTTTTCTCAATTCAGTTACAGTGCGTTCAATGTATGTATTCGTAATCATAGCAACAATCAACACTAAGGCGTATGAGTTACATGTAATACGCTGCTGTGAAAAAAAATATTGCTCATACGTATGCGTGCTTATGCTTTAAGATCCGTAAAGTATGCAACATTAAACTATAAAGAGACAAAGAATTAACCCTCTAGTGCACAAATTTTTTTCTGGTTTAAAAAATTATTTTTGGGTTTGATTTGTCTTAAAATAAAGGATAATTTAAAAAAAAATAATATTTTGGTCAAATCGGGTTTTATAGCGCCAAAATCTTAGACCGCCTCTAGGCGGCTTTAGGACAAAAAAATCAAAAAAAATTTACAGCAGTTTTCTTTCTTCATATAAGTAGAAATATTTTATTTAAAAAAAGAACAGATTATAATCTGTTTAAAAAATAAAGATAAATTTCAGATTTCATTTCTTTATAATGTAATCCAAAAAATATTTGGAAAAAAAAATCAATATTTATGGGAAAAGAACAGTTTGTTCAAGTTATTTATGGTAAAAATCGTAGAAGTAGTACTTGCAACATACAATTTGAGTTTCGGAATTGCAAACAGCAAATTTACAAGTTTTTTTTTTTAACAGCTCGTGATTAAAACTACGGAAATGTCCGACTCCATCGTAATGGACGTCTTTAGGTGGCAGAAAGGATTCGTTTTTGATCTTGAAGTGGGCGCCCTGGAGCTTTTAGCAACGAAGGTCTCTGCTTACAAAGTACGGATGCAATCTCTGCTCAGAAGTTTGGTATCTCGTATCATTAGCATTAGGCTTGTTGATTCTGTTGAATCAAGCAAATGTAAGAACAGTCAATTTGTATACTTGTTGCTCTTCACTGGAATTTTATATCGACCAATTAGACCATCCATGAGCTCGACACCACACATATGGCTATTTTATTCATGGATTATATTGGGGCAACCGACGTCAAAAAACTTTTTTTCAAAGTTCACAAAACGTGATACCTGTATTTTTGTGCCAATATATTGAGGAATTTCCGAACTGGTTGTAAAGAAGGAAGTTCTTATATCTTTTTGAGTGGCATATAAATTCGATGGTTCAACAATGTGTTCAATAATAGTGTCGCCCAGAAAGTACTGGAAGTATTTGAAAGGCGTATCAAGCTTTGTGAGATCTTCTCCTAGTTCGGGCTCAGAAAATGCAATCGCGGAGTTATCTGGTACTAAGTTCTTTTGGCGCCACAAGATTTTCGCGAAATTATGGGATTTGGGATCTATGTATATCCGAAACAGATGCAATAAACTCCCTTGTTTTACTTATAATATAATAGTCTGCTCTGCAGGCACATTACGTTTACGTTTCTGTGGCCGAGGAGTAATTGAATCAATCGAATTAGAAAGTGATAACAATTTTCCCAATAACGAAGGACTTTGGTTTGGAGTAGGCAAATCTCTGATACCAGTATTGATTTTGACATATTCACCGCTCTATTTACCGTCTCGTCAAAACCAACGTTGGTATGGCCCTTGGTCTCACAAGCATCATCATCCAAGTCGTCTTCCACAAGGAAATTCATCAAATCCAAAATTTTCTCAATTTCTTCATAAGAAAGAGACGAAAACTTTTGCATTTGTCGACGTTCCATGTCTATTAACCACAATTTTTTATCTTCAGAAATGTTCCACTTCCAAAGTTACCTAATACATGTATTTTTGTTTTTTTGTTGAATTGTCCTAAGACCACCTCCAGACGGGCTACCTTTCAAAAAAATCGATAAAAAGTTTCCGAAAGTTTTTTTTCCTTTTTTTTTTCTTTGTGCTTTCTTAACACTATCAGCAACACACTAATAATTTTTCTTTTTAACTTTGACCACTTTTAATATTTTATTTGATTTTTTGAAATTCACACTTTTTGAAAATAATTATTTTGTCCGCATTTCACAATTTTTCAACTTTAAATGACAATGATCGCTGCTTAAAGCATCACCATATGTTGCAATAAGAATTATTTTTGGACTTCCCTAAAGTAATGAAAATACAAAAAGAAAGCAAAACAGAATTTTAAAACCGAATAAATCAGCATTGAATATAACCAGTCTACAGGCGGTTGTGGGCACTAGAGGGTTAACCCATTAACGCCTGACCCCAGAATCCGTGGTCCGATTTCGTTGAAATTTGGCACAAATAGTATTTGGAGTAGTTGAATTGATGTGAATATTTTTATTTGTTTAAACCCTCGGGCATGATGTTGCGTATATGCAACATTGTGTTTATGAGCGTCTTCCGCAATTTTAAATATTTTTTTTTATTCTTTCGCAAAAATATAGCCTGATGTGTTGTTTAAGCTTACAGCTAATTGGTTGGTAGTCAATTGTGCAGGTGTTCAGTTAGTAGCTATTCTCCCGAGAGCAAAGTTGACAAATTCATTTTGCAAAAAACCTTGTTTTAAAAAGTGTTAAAAAAACATTAATATAATTAAGTCATCCTAAAACCAAGTTCAGAACTAAATAATAAAAGGTAGGTGAGTAATTTATAATTTAGTTTGTCTGTAATAATTTTTTAAATGTAGTGTTTTGCGTATATGCAACATTGGTCTATTATGGCAAGTTTCGAAAAATAAAAACTTATTTTTATTTTGTATTTTGTACATTCTAAGATGCGCCCAAAAGGTACTGAGTCAGACCTGAAATTGAAAAATTTGCCAAATTTGATTGGAATGATTCGGCTGACGAGGAAAATGAATAAGAAGAAGATGATAATAAGAGTGTACAACTAGTTTCAAGGAGTTGATCTTTATTAAGCAGAAAAAATAGCCGGCGAAGTGGAACAGTTTGCGAGAAATAAAAAGACTTGTTACCTGCTACAAAGTTCAAACGGAAGAGAAAGGAATTTATTGACAATTCATTTGACAATGCATATAGCCTACATAATTGCATTAAACTGCATTAAACTATAGTTGCATTAAACTGCATAAAATGCAGTGTTGTATAAAATATTACATTCTTTTAACAATTTTGAGGGCATGATGCTTGAATTGTACAAGTCAAATTATAGTTGTCGCAAAGAGAGGTCGTCCATCATCACACCTTTTGACAATTTGGCAATGAATTCAGGAACATCATCACCTTCTCCATCGACCCCGTCATCACCAGCTCCTTCTACGGGTTCTGAATCAATCCCCTATAAAAGAGCATATGTTGCACAGTCTGCAAAATCCCTACGATTTGTTGGTTATAATCATTGGCCGGAATTGGGAACAAAGGGCAGATGTAGGCTATGGGTTTCCAAGCTGTAAATGCAGAAGCTGCAATGTGCACTTGTGCTCCAATTCTCAAAAATATTGTTTTGTATATTTCCATACATAAATTGAAATAAACGGCATTTGAAAAAAAAAAAATCAACTTGTATTGAAATTTATAACACTATTGCCCAATGTTGCATATACGCAACATCCTGTAGGTCTTAAACCAGGACACCTTGGACATTGAAATTTTTGTCAGTTGATACTGAGATCAACTCTATCTTATATGTCTACTCAAAAAAATTTTTGGCCACGCCCATTTTAATTCGGGCATGAGAGGGTTAAGTGTCGTGGCCTTTGTAGGGCATAAGTGTGTTCTAAAATAAAATTTTTTTCTCTTTATTATAAGGCGACTAGACAACATAGTTAAGTTATTTTTGAGAGTCTTATTGAAAATAACACGTTTGTGACATCATAATCTTGACAAGAATGATAAATTTGCCAAAATTACTCCATTGAATACTGCATTGAATAAAAAATTCATGCAATTTGGCATATTTTCTCATAGTCTTTCTGTGGATGAACAGATGATCGCATATTACGGTCGCCATTTGGCTACAAATACTGGGTGTTGGCTTCTACGACAGGATATTGTTATTCCTTTATCCCATATGCTGGCGCTTCTGCTAAAAGTAATGCTGACTACGGCCTTGGAGAAAACGTGAAATATTAGATAATATTTCAGATCCAAGTCAATATAATGTTACATTCGACAAGCCATAATTTATTAAGTACATTATCTCGAAAAAGTTATTTTGCAACAGGTACTTTTCGAGATAATCGGAGCAATCACACATTGCTGGATGATATTAAATTGATGAAAAAGAAACCACGAGGTTCATTAGATTTTTGCTTTGACAAACAACAATATTCTCGCAGTTCTCTGAAACGATAATTCGGTAATTACCTGAAACATATTTATTATCATGTTATACCTATGTATGTGTATATTTTAAATCTTTCTGAAGATGGTAATTGTGATGTCTAATTTTTTATGTGCAAAACCGACGTGCAAAACCAAAAGATCTGACCGTAAACATCGCATGATGGCTGTCGTTGAACAACCATACATAATACATGCATATAATCAGCGAATGGGTGGGGTTGACTTATTCGATAATGGCGTCTACAATTATCGTATTCTAGTCCGCGGAAAAAAGTGGTATTGGCCATTACTCACTAACACTATTCACGCAGCTTTGGTAAATGCATGCAAACTACACTGCTTCTGCAGGGGATGTAAAGCTTTGCCACCTATGAGCCAACTCGATTTTTGGGTTAGCGTTGTTGAAGCGTTGGTAAAAATTCGTGAAAATCGACGCCGTGATGGAAAATTTGTCACAAATGCGCAGCAAATTGCAAAACACACTGACAAATTTGACCATTGAATTGATTTATAAAATTGAAAAACGCTGTCGCTGTGCGCAATGTGGTGGGAAAACAGAGTACGGTTGTGCAAAATACAGTTTGAATGTGCATCCAATCGATTCTTTTGCACAATTTCATGCCGGAACTACCATAAATATAAAAAAATAGAGAAAAATAAATGATTTGAAATTTCTATTTGAAATTAATTTTTAAAAGTTTTCTGAAAAATATTTCATACCAATGCCTAAGTGGGTACTTATATACCCATGTCATTTAATCGCACCTGTAGCTTAGGTAAGTAGACCAATTCAAGTGAAAGTATTTTTATCGGGTAGAAGATATATTATATTACATGGCATCTAAAGGTTTTTCTGAGAATATCATCCATACATATTCCACAGAAGTTCTTTCTACAAAATTTTGATTTTGAAAAATTCGTGATCTTTGACCTTTTTTCTGTCATCCAAAATATGTGAATATCATGCCTTACTAATTTTTTTTAAACCGTTCTATGTCTTCTTTATTCGTTCTTAAAAAAACGTTTGGGTATTTGGGTATTTTTCTACCCATTTGGCGTTAATGGGTTAAACAACTTAAAAGGTGGCCATTTAAAAGTTTAAAATAAAAATGCAATAAAACAAACCGAATGGAAATTTTTCTAAATTTATATTTTTGTTGTGAAGTGGAATTGTTCCAGTTAGAAATAGAATATTATTTCATTCATGTGGCTGCCGCGGCTGTCCTCACAGTAGCTCATTCGATAGGACCAATTTTCGTGCACTTTTTCTATCGCATCTAGGCAATGGCATCACGACTGTTGGCCTTCAAATGTTCAATTGTCTCTGGTTCGTCGTCATAACACTTTTCTTCCATGGCGCCCCACAGAAAATAGTCAAACGGTGTCAAATCGCAGCTTTTTGGCATCCAATTGACGTCACCATTAAAGGTCCATAAAATGTCTGACGAAATAAATCGATTATGGCATGAGATGCGTGCCAAGTTCAACTATCCTGTTGAAACCAAACATCGTTCACATTAACACCATGAAGGCCAATGATGACTCCACTCTGCAAGCCGCACCAAACAGTCACACGTAATGGGTGCATTGGCTTCTGTAACACCACGTGTGCGTTTTCGGAACCCCAAATGCGGCAATTTTGCTCATTAACGTACCCACCAAGATGAAAATGAGCTTCATCCGAAAACATGATTTGTTTTTTGGCAAAATCGATATTATCGTGCAGTTGTTAGCCCATCTAGCGCAGCGAAAACGAAGTGTAAATCGATTCAATACGTTCGATGGACGTAATATACTGAATTTTGTGACAGAATAGAATGGTCTCCTATGGTTCAAATTTAAACCGATAGATGGCCCACCCGATATATAGGTTATACTATAAGTAATTGTAGTCAATATTTTTCAGTCAGCATTTTTCAGTAATGCAAATAAACACAACGAACCTCATTATTGCATTGCCTTCAAAATATTGGTTTGCTTTTATAGCAGCACCTTATTAAACTTTAATAATAAATATAGTAACGTATTAGAAAAATACTTGAATATGTGACTATAAATGCTGTTCTGTCCGGATTTATAATTTTTTTTTAATCACAATATTTTCAATATTTGGCATTTTCGCTGTTTTTACAAAAAAAGTCTTGATTGATATGAAACACGTATCAAAAAACGAAAACATAACAACAATGAACAACAAATAAAAAGTAATAAAAAAAATTTACAATTCCATTAAAAGTTTTAATTGTATCATCAGCCTGGGTTTAAAACAAATTTAAATTTAGACATTAAAACAATTCTTTTTTTTTTTTGGTAAATTTCATTTGTGCACCCTGACAGATAAATTGCTGGCATATTTTTTTACTTTATTTCCATCAAAAACTATGATGCTGCTGATGATATTGTTCTTTATGCTGATAACTTTAGAGGTGTTTCTAAATGACAGCTTGTGAGTGGAAAAATTTGGAGCATAAAACATGTTGGACGTTTTCAAATAGAATACTTGTTTTAAGTTTTTTTGTTCGTTTTTTTATTATTATTTTCAACCTTGAAAACGCACATAGAATACAAACAAACACGTACACGTACACATACAAAAAAGCATTGGAAATAACAACAGCTACATGCTCACTCTGGCTGGGCAAACATCAAACATAAAACTACATGACTATACTAACACAGATTAAAGGAAATATGTTTGCGAATTTGTCTGTATGTGTGTGGAAATATTAATAGTGTGTGTGTGAGTATGGCGATTTGCAAAGGAAATTCAAATGAATGTTTTTATTTGCTTGTTTCAAGCTTTTTTTTTTATTTTAAGCAAAACGTTAAAAAAATTTGATTGAACAATAGTGCCATACCAAGCTTCAATTTTCGAATAACTAATAAAACCTCAACTCAAAAATATTTTTAATTCAATGTCAAGGCCTAAACACATCCCTCCAGGCGACTCTGCTTTATGCGCGCGTTCGCGTGTTGGCCACACCAATCTATGACAGAACATCCACGACTTGGTCTTTCCAACTCAAACAAGGTCGTCCTCTTCGCCGAATTACGCAAATGCCCGCATTAAATATCCGTCTCGCCGGAACATCTTCCTCCATTCGAACGACAGGGCTGAGTCAACGCGGTCGTTGGGTGTGAATTCGCTGCACAGAATATCTTAAGTAGGACTTTGCTCTTGAATACTTTCAAGGCTGCTGCATCAGTGCTTAAGAGTATTCATACTTCTGCGGCATAATGAAGCACGTAGATGATGAGCCTAAGTAGAGCTGGCTGTCTATCTAAGAGATTTGAATGGACATACTTACAAAGTTCCATCGTGTTACCACAGTTTTTCGCTATCACTCCGAGCTCTTTATGAACAATGAAGCGCCTTAGATTGCCAATATCAATTCGTGATAGTTCATACAGATCATCCATATCGTAAGCCACAAAGTACCTTTTTCTCCTTTGACAAAGTGCCGGGCATTTACTGAACAACAGTCTCGTCTTATTTCTCATCTCTGCTGCTTCTGCATCTACAAGACCAGAGCCTTATAGCCGCTTGTCTATCAGAAAGTATGATAATTTTTCGCTTGAAGATGTTTCCGTCTCCAATACTTTTCACCTTCGCCTGAAAGACGCTACAATGGTCCGGCTGCCTTGTAGACTGGGCAATTCCAATTGATTCTGAAAAAATTTCACTTTCAACATTTCCGTTCAATTTAGAGCCGTCGATGTAAATTTTGCACGCAGCCCTTTACGAGTTATCCGGAATGAATATCCTCAATATTTTCGTGAAGTCGTGTTGCGGTATCATGCAGTTATTGCTCCCGCCAGCCCCAACTTCTTTCAGGGTTCTTGCGTGACCAATCTGCGATTCATACCACTGTCCAGTCACTCAGAAAGGCCGGCTTATTTTAGCCGCCACGCCCTTTCAAAAAAGTTAAAGTGGAAAGTGGCCTAAAATTATATCCACTGACGACGTAAGGTGTAGTGCTCCCTCTAGACATTACACCACGTCACGTTTTTTAGTTCATACTGCACGATATCTAGAGCCATACAACGTCATGTGTTGAACAATAATTTATAAGAAGTAAACTCAACATTTTCCCAACAAAAATAAACACTTTCTTGAATTTCTTTTAATATTCCGCTTCCATTTTAAACTGATTAGCTTTCATTTTCATTCTCATATTCTTGAACTGAAATATATTTTCTATGAATTTATTTTCATCTACAAACGTATGAAGATATTTAATGTGCGTTTCATTGCTATCCTTAATATTGTTGCAGAAATTTTGTCGCTCTTTTGAAGTATTTCGTTTCACATTTTATTTTTGTTTTCTGTTTTGCTCTTAGCTAAGCTCTGCGTTGTCGTGCAATGCGTTGCACTATTTCTATACATATTCCCCACCAGTATCGCTTTTTGTTAAACTTCTTTAAAAGTATGCAAGTGTATGCTGAAGTGTATATTTTAGAGTTGAATTGGGTAAATGAATGATTCAAAAATAATAAGAGTGGGGAGACGGGTGCTAATGAAAACAGAAAAAGGAAAAAAAAATCATAAAGCTTGTATGTGAACAAACATAAAAAGTTGATAATATCCAGAGAATAAAACAAAAGTAAACATGAGTCAGAAAATGAAAATAATAATCATGTTGTTGTCTTCTCAAGTAGCACAGTGTGGAAATGCCACGAGTTTTGTCTCTAAAATATCATGTTTATAATGAAGATTCAATGAAACTACGCTGCTTTTACTCGGTGTTTCAGGCCAGCTCAGGATATATACATATTTGATCATTACAACCTTCAGTCAGTATTACAACCTAGCTTCTCACATCACTTATGTGTGTTAATTTTATCCATAAGTGGCGGCACCACGGCACGACTGATTTTTTTGAGAAACTTTTCATGATCATTTTTATTTATTCTCAGAGTTTTTGACAGAAATCTGCTGAGAAAATTTCTTCAAGAAATATTTGTTTCACACTTCGTTTTGTTGAAGATGTCTGACCTGGGGCCAACACGCTACCTACTAGATTATGGTAACTTTTCGAGATAGGAGAATGTAAAAAAGTATGACACGCACCTTGATAACAACTGCGTAGTGATTTCCACTGATGAGGGCTGAATTAAACCCAATTTTTTGGATAAAGATGTTCGAGGATTTCGGTGTCTTCCCGGTGTAAATATTACTTATTCATGGTGCTGGGATTGTTGGGAAGGACAATATGTCTAGAAGAATCCTTCCTAACTATCTGTCAACTGATATAATTATTTCAACCAACCTATTTAGAGTCTTGAGGCGCACAATATTTACATCACATTTATAACAGGGCACAGTAGCATTTTACATGAATTTTCTACTGACCCTCCTTCTTCAAACTGTTTGACTGTTTTTCGAGTCATTATGCTATGGAAGGCGGATAATTTTTTGGGATAATGATGTCCCAGGATTACGTTATCTTTCTGGCGAAAACATCGGTTCTTCATCGTGCTGGGAAGGTTATTGGGAAGGGGAATATGTCTAGAGAGATCAAAGCATTCTTTGTTAACTAGCTGAAAGCTGAGTTTTCAAGTAATGATTTCAAAAAACGTTTAAAGCTCCGTCAGGACTCTAAATGGGTTGACTATTTTTTGAGTGGTTGACACATTAGGTACACTTTATCGACTGAAAATTCTTCAAGCTCGCGTGCGATGTCAGCATTTTTTCCCAAATTTTCAAAATAAGTTTTCCAAATTACAAAGCGCTCTTCCTTCGTAAAGCGTTCAATTTGTAATTAAAAACATGCAAGTTTTTGATTCCATACCTACATACATTATTGGTCACTATAACCTTTCAGTCACGATTACTCCCTAGCTTCTCAGACATACATGTAGTTTAAAGTTAAAATATAGTTTAAAGTCAACTACGAATGAGAGATTTTTTAAGAAACTTTTCATGGCAATTTTTATTTATTCTCACAGTTTTTGCAAGAAACCTGTTAAGAGGAAGTCACCGAAGAAATATATTTTTCATGTCCGAGATGCCTGACCTGAGGTTAGCACGTAGTACCTAGTCGACTACGACAACTTCAAGTTTTGGATTCTCATTATGATATTGGATTTTGTTAACACCATTTGGAATTTATTTATAAAAAATAAAAACAATCCTCTTTTGCTCCACTGTCATGAGTTTCTTGATAATAAATACAAAAAAAAAACTTACTTATGATTGTATGGTTGTGCATCCCAGAGGCAGTTGTTTTTTTTTGTGTTAAAAGACAAGTTCAGCATTTAAGAGCTACTGAAAAATGTATAGCGAAGACAAATTGACAGCTTATAAAAAAAAATATTCTTTTTTTTTGTTTACTCACTGCCACCTAACTCTGCCATCTCTACAAGCTGAAGAGCCATAACATCATTGCTACAGAAGTTGAGAAAGAAAAAACAAAAAAAAAAAAACCGAAACAACAATAAAAACGCAACGGCTCTCCAGGATAATACACGCACATACATACATATATACCCACAATCTCACTAGTGCACTTTAGAATAATAAACAAAACAACTTACATTCTCCCCCACACATAATCATATGTACACACACAGAGGCATACATACATACATGCATGCAAGAATATGATTCTTGATTATTTTTAAGAGCTGTTAGATTTCGTGTTACGTTTTCCTTGGCATTAATTTTTTCTGTTTTCTTTTATGATTTTATTTTAGAAAACATCTCGCTTTATAATAATAATAAGTACACATACACATGCACTTACACATACACATGGTACGCAGTGGCATTAATAGAATTTTCTTCATGTTTCCTTTAAGGTGGGCACGTACTTTCTTTAGTTACCCAAAAAATAAAAATGAAAACAACAGCAAAAATACCATTTATTGCTTCCATTTTCTTTTCTTTTTTCACAGTTTCATCATGAAATCAAATCTTTTTTATTTGTGTGTGTATGTATGTGTGTTTCTTCTCTCATTATTCAGTTAATACGCATACCAACATATACTGTGTATATGTGTGTAAAATTAATTACCAACATTCACATAGAAAACGTGCCTATAATGCTTTATTTTGACACAAAATATTATCGCAAGCGCTTGATTGCCACACATACGTAACCAGAAGTTATTCGCTGCTATACAACGCTTATTATCCTGAAGAGAAAAAAGAGAGAAAATATTTTATTTAATATTCTCTGCAGAAGCATTAAAAACTACAAATCCAAAAAAAGAAGAGAAAAAAAAAAAAGAACATGTTGCAGGATAAGCAGAAAACAAACTGACTGACTGACAGACTAACTGACTCAAACTGACATTCTTAACAGGTACAAAGGATACGTTTTCTGTGCATAATATTTTTTCTCTTTTTTTTTCAATTTTTATTTGTAAATGCTTTGGTATTCAGGTGTTCAAATGTAATAAAAATTTATTTGATTAGACAAGCCAGATCTGTTAAGATCTGCTAATTGCTTGCAATAAAATAAAATGATTTAACTACACTACATCAATAATACAAATCAAAATATAGTTTTAATCAAAGCAGGTTAACATATGCCAAGGGATCGTTCCTACTCTGTGTTTAAATTGAGGAAACAGAATATGGAACTGTAAGAAATGGCGTTGTGTTTAATATTTCAATTTAATTTTATTCCGGGGTGTTCATTCCACATATGGAACGATGAAGAACGATTCCATAGTTTGATGCAATGGCCAATCGATCACAAATGGATATGCATTACGGGAGGTGATGAGCAATGCGTAAAAATGTCAGACTTTCGCGAACAATTCCACTGCAATAGCGATTGAACAGTTAAACACAGGCAGGCCACATTGTGATGACGTTCTAATGCTTATCTTCATCCTATTCTGTCCTTCGAGGCATCAGCTTACCTTTGATTTCCTTACCTTACCTTACCTTACCTTACCTTACCTTACCTTACATTACATTTATATTCCATTATCAATCAACTGCACATAAGGGATACGAACGTAGTAAAGTTTTTCGAAAACTATTTCTGACAACTTTTAGAGTATCGAGGACATTCCTACAGTCTTCAAATCCAATTGTTTGGTTGCTTTGAGAAGTTTTCCCACTACTTGAAGTCGCTGTAGTCTAGTATGTAGTGTGTCGGCTTATTAGGCGAAAGGCCACGGTTCAAACCCCAGGTCAGACATCAAAACGAAATACGATAAAAAAATATTTCTTCGGCGACTTCCTCTCGGCAGATTTCTGGCAAAAACGCCGAGAGTAAATAAAATTTCCATGAAAAGTTTCCTAAAAATCTGTCGTTCGGAATCGACTTTAAACTGTAGGTCCCGTCATTCATGTATGAAATTAACGCACACAACATAAGTGATGTGAGAAACTAGGTCGTAATACTGGCTAAAGGGTTGTAATGGCCAATTATGTATATATGTATTTCTGATAATACTGGAAAAACATGCTAGTTTCAGTGAACACCATCCATATTTACACAAAAAAGCCTTGTTCTACGATCAAAGGAATATGGATGACAACTATTACTGTCCTCTGAAAAAAAGTAAATATGATTGCAAGTTAAAGACAGAATGTGATTATCATAAGGACATGAACGGGTGAGCGGGTGCGTCAGAGTTGCGCTTAAACGGTCTTGTCGATCTGGCTTGATATTCTGCCCAATATATCAGCATTTTGCGTATTTCTATTTACATTCCAATACTCTCTTTTAATTTTCAATAATTAAAAGCACGCTGCGATGCAATTTGATGTTTTTTATTCTATTTTCAATGCGTTTGCAATGTATGATGTCATTTCTAATGAGTAAAGCTTGCTGGATTCTTTTGAAACAATTGTGAAAAACTCATTGCATATACCAGTTGCTTTCAGATTAATGTGCTCATAATATGTATGACTGTAATTCGACCTTTTCATCTCATTTAAATTTGTTCAAAATAGATCACACGCTTACTTACTTACATACTTAATTGGTCATTAAAACCCTTCAGTCAGAATTACGACCTAGCTTCTCACACCACTTGTGTGTGTGCGTGTGTGTTAATTTTACACATGAGTGGCGGGGTCTACAGTTTATAGTCGAATCCAAGCGATAGATTTTAGAGATTTATGCCAGACATCGCCTAATTTTATAATGGTGGAGATGTCGGACCTGTGGTTTGCACAATGGCCTCACGTCTAATAAACCGACACACTACCTACTAAACCAATTCACAGAAAAGGTATTTTATCTTTCGGTAATTTTAGTGAGTGTACGTTAAGAGAAAGTTAGTTGAGAATTGCTCTACAATATCTAAGCTTCATATTGGATAGAATTTTTGACATCACGCTTTCCATGTGTCCAAGATATGTACATTTTTGGACATTAGAAATGTTTGTTGGATTTGAGACCGAGCAATGTCTTTAACATCTTTCACAAAGGCTCTCTGCGATAAATTCTTAATTATCATCTCAAATCCATACATTTCGATTGTGTATCTACAACACAACCAAGGACTAATTATGATCATCCAAGTTTCAAAATAGAAAATATATGGTCACTACAAAGTTTTCCAACATTTTCTTATATTCTTGTTAATATTTTTATTACATTTCACATACGTGCGTCCATATTTCATCTTAAACTTGTGGGGAGCCTGAGTATCCAAAAATTTGAATAAATTTTTTCCTTTTTATTTATGCAAGCAAATGGGGTAGAGGTATGACAAGTAATCTCTTTGTGTCTCATCTAGATCACATCATGTGAGGTACGGGGTAGAAGATGAACATCCAATAACACCAATTACGTATCTGACTATCTGCGGTGACTGCATAGTAAGTGTTATTGAATGTTCATTTTCATTCAACAAGAGGAACTACGCATCTGATACGTTGACTGATTCTGTATCTCTTATGCAGCTAAATTTGTTTCATTTTAATTTGAAATTGTGAACCTTTAGCTAATAAAGTAATATTTCTGAAGATTGAAGAATGCAATATTCCACTTCACTCATGTAGGGTCCCCGTCTGCCCTTACCAAATGTGATTCTTAATTAAAATGATTTCTGGAGAAAGGAAAAAAAAATAGCAGCACCGACTCAAAGAAATAAAAACAAGCAATTTAAAACGATTAAAAAACTAACACTGAAATATTTTAAATATGTGTGCTTGTGTGTATGCTCATATGTGTGTAGAGAATTTCATAAGCCAATGTGCAAGGGGTAGTAGTATGAGTATAGTCCTTGTAGTGTTAGTCGGTACTTTCTTTTACATAATCTTGGCTTCCTAAACATATTTCAGAAGAGAGAAAAAGAAGAAACTCGTAAATTCTTTTCCTCCTTTTTTCTTTTTCAACGTAAAGGATAGAAGGAAACCAAAAGAAAATAGAGGAGAGAAAGAGAGAAAATATTTTTAGAAAATACTGTTAAATTTACAACTTTACAACGTTTTTATGTTCTTGGAAAAAAGGATTTAATTCCATGTGCGCTTGTGTGTGTGTGTGAGTGGAATTTTTTTAAACAGTGAAACCTGATTTTTTTCTTTTTTTGTTTACGCTGTTGTTGTTTTATGGTTTTTCATTTTGATCCTTTTCCTTTTGTTTTTCTGCTGTTTAGCTATTACTGCTCTGCTACTCTTCCTGCTATTGCTCTTATAGGGCTGAGTTGAAGAGTTCTCTTCAGCTTAATTTTATTTCCAATTTCCAGCTTCTCCATACAGTGGGGAGTAATTATGTGAATAAATCATTTGAAATATTTTAAGTAGGGGTCTTAAAAAGCTGTTAAACTCTCTTTTTATTTGTTAAGATATTAAATAAAGTTACACTACATATGTACATACGTACATACGTTTTTGAAATTTATTTCTAATTCAAGCTGAGTACATAATTCCTGTGTTGGAAAGACTTTGAGGATTTCTTTAAATTCTTTAAGTGCTTGACAAAACAATGTGTAATAAAAAATTAAATTATAAACTTTAGAACATTTTAAATTGAGATTAATTTCAGAAATTGTATGACATTTTAGAATTTATGTTTAAATTAAAACATTAAACAATAAAAACAAAGCCTTATAGTTGACAAACAAAAACCAAGACGTACGTCTGTAGGAGTAAACAGCACAATACTCTCAAAACAACTTTCATTCATAGTGAGATGAAGTGTTTCGAAGTAAAGCGGTTAAACACAGTACTAAGGGCTTATAAGCATCAGAACCATTACAATCCTGCAGCCAGGATTACAACATAGTTTCACACACTACCTATATTGTTTATGTTAATTTTATCCACAAGTGGCGAGACCTACATTTAAAAGTATATTTAAGTATACATATTTTTAAAGACATGCCAATTTATATTACACTCAGAGCTTTTGTCAGAAATCTGCTGAGAGGCAGTCGCCGAAGAATTAATATTTTTTTTGCTTTTGTTTTGTTCGAGATGTCTGACTTGGAGTTTGAGCCGTGATATCATCTCTAATAAGCCAGCAAAAGAAAATAGAGGAGAGACCAACTAGACTGAGCCGACTACAGCTATAACACTTTGGATAAACATATTATAGAAGAGAGAATAGTAAGTGGCTTTATAAACAGATCACGACTCGAACACTACGTAAATCAATATTTACGCACGAATTTTAAAAAGAAACCAAAGTTTTCAAATGTAAAAATGAATTTAATGAAAATTTATTTCATCAATATGTATATAGAATGTACAATGCATCGATCCTTTCTAAATGTTTTCGATTTTTTTTAGACAAAGGCTTTGACGTAGTGACAGAAAAATTTCTAGCTGCATCAAATGCCATTATCATGGTATCTAATTGAAGAGGAGTAAACCTAAATCTACCCTTTTCTCATGCAGTAAGGCCAAAATAAATCGTGTCTTTTGACGCCGTCTTATTGAAACCGCACACCGTACATTCATTCTATTTACATGGACTTTCAATAGAGATTTCTTGGTAATTTACAAAATTGTTTTAATGTTTTCAATGAGTTAGGAAGAGACATATGTCATCTGCTTATACTCCAACCTTTTGTTCAATCATCAGATGATTCTCCGTGTAGTAGCGAATATATAATGCAGTAGTCGCCGTAGACTAGTAGACAGTGTGTAGGCTTATTAGACGTGAGGCCGTGGTTCAAACCCCAACCCAGATATTGCGAATAAAACGAAATATGAAGAAATATTTCTTTGGTAACTTTCCCTCAACAGATTTCTGGCCAAAAAACTCTGAGAGTAAACAAAATTGCCTTGAAAAGTTTCTCAAAAATCTGTCGTTCTAAATCAACTTTAAACTGTAGGCCTCACCACTCACGCATAATCAATCAAAGCACACCACATGAGTGGTGTGAGAAACTAGGTGGAAATTGTGCCTAAAGGGATGTAATGAACAATTAAGTATGTAAGTAAGTATATAATGCATCACTAAATCCAACCTGATGTAAGCCAACTCGGGACCCTAACGAACGACAGTACTAATATTCATTAGCTTTTTCGTCGTCTGTTTAAATAATAATGTAGGTAGGATGCCCTAGTCGGCTTCAAGTGGTTATATTTTCTTTATTTGTATGTTGTTTATCTAATCAATCGCTTGCAATATTCGTAAAATATTTCTATCCTGAATTTTTTTTATATCTATATATTCTTTTTTTTTTCCTGCTTATTTAAAAGTTATGAACCAGAAAAAAACTCACAAAACAAAATATTCATGCAAACTGTGTAAAATCCTTAAATATTTATAAATATGTAAATAAATAAATAAATAAATAAAAAATGTTAAACGTTATAAAGACACATAAAGAGTTACAGTGGCATGAAGGGCAGAAGACCTTACGTTATAACCAGCCGGCATCACTTACAAGTATGACAAACAAACTTAAACGACTGATAGAGACATTCGCTAGATGAATATGGTATATGTATAACGTATGTATGTGTTTGCATACTATATTGTATTTATTATAAAATATTTATATGAATATAAAAACCAATTTCATGTAGTTGATACCATTTTATATCATATTGATGGTCATGATATGATATTTCCAAAACCATTCCAAGCCATTCGTTTATCTCTTTCACTTTTTTTTAATGGTTTAACTTTGTTTTTCATTTTCAAACAGAACATTTTATCTGCTTTAGATAATAAATCGATGTCTGGCATCATAGTATGAGTATGGTTTTATTATTGTATCACCATCATCATCGTTTTGTTTTTGGTTTTTTTTTCATTTCATATTTTTTAAATATATGTACATTCGATATAAGATTTTATGATTTATACGAACCTCTATATAAATAAAGAGTTTTGATTTTTATGATCCTCTATGCGGAATGAATGTTAGGAAAAAGCATAAAAGCGAATGACAGTCTATGGAATAAAAATGTATAGAAATTGTAAACATAAAATTGTTGAAGTCCCTTTTATGCTTTATTATCGAAAGACATTTAAACAGAATTGAACAAATAATTGCGTGATTATAAACAGAAAAAAATTTTTTTTATCAAATGCTTAAGCATTTTAGAGAAAGGATTTCAGTACAAACAACAAAATTCTCTTGAATAATATGCGTTATTTAAGAAATTCTTCTTTCTATTTTTTTCTGATATTTTAAATGCATATAATCATTAATTATAAGCCCTTGTAAGTAAATAGAAGATAATCCTGAACAAACAAGTCCTTAACCGGCAATGTAAGCTTAATGGGTGAACGAATTTTATTTAAGAAAACTTACAAAGAAAAAATAAAAAAAAAATTCCTACATAAGATTTATTATTTTTAATTTGAAAAATCAAATTTACTTTACATTTTCCTAGCATTTGTGTTTTTATACTTAAAGGTTATAGAGACTCAATACATCGCCATTAAAAGAGCATTAAAGTTTTAGTTAGTATTTCTAGAAAATAGCCTTTAATCTTAGTAATACCATAGGCATTTCGATTCTCCAAAGTTTTTTTAATACATAAGTAATAACCGCATTCTTTTGATAAATTGCGTTAAAGACATTCAGATTTCTATTTCCAACGTCTATTGCCAATGGTGAAGTGAAAAAGTGTGAAAAAGTTACACGTATTCATGAAGTATTATGATAGTACTATGCTATAAACACAATAAACGCAACACAGCAAGCACAACAAATTTGCAATTGCAGAAGACAGCAGCGGCAAAGCATAAGCCAAACAAATAAAACGTAAACACTTCACTAATTATTTACAAATGATGCCACTAAAACATTTCTCCCCGTTATATTTCATAATCGCCTCTTTGTAAAATATATTTTATGTTATTGTATTGACAGCACAAATCATCTCACTGTAATAACTAAATCTCTCATTGCTGCGAACAAGAATAATAAGAATAGAAATCAGCCTTAAGCAAAGCAGCAGAATATTTGCTTGTTGTTGCGCTGCCTTTAGAATATTCACTTCCCTATACATTCATGTATTCTATTTTTGAGAGATGCTGCGTTGCGTTTATTGTGTTTATAGCATAAGAATCAGAAGGATATTTAAAATTAGATATAATTTTTACGTTACGTTTATTTAGTACGGCTAAGGAACGAAACAAAATAATTAAATAACTCATAAAAATATGTCACTATTGAGTCCAAATTCCTTTATTTTATTACTAAACTTTGCATTATAAAATTCAATGTCAGCCATATGCCACAGCTGCTCTAATAAACCAATAGACAATGTTTCATTCTTTTCAAAGCCCATACGGTCGAATACAGTTTGTGTAAGCAGTGGGAAGGTACCTTTGGCACCACAACGGGCCGCTATGCATGCTCAAGTGTGCTTTGGTAATTGAAGCTATCACTTCAACCTAATCTAACCTTTCTCCCAAGCTGAACCATCATATTGGTTGAATGTAATGTAATAACGCTTTGCAGTAGAAATTCGCATCTTCAGCTCCATGAGGCAATGAGTATCACACTGTTTAACAGTCAGACAGCATTTTATCATTTCATTGATTTGCTTTCCTTGATTTTCTTAGGGATGGCCTTAAAACCGCTTGTTGTAGATGAAATTCCATCGGAGTTTAGCCTAAATTCAGGTTTTCAACACGGCTCTCTTCTAGCTTAAACTGAATTTTTAATTTTAATTAACAAACTTATCATTCTAACTTCTAATCTTATATACTCTTCTGCAGCTGACAATACAATACGTCATTTATATTTTTTTAATCGCAGACCGATCTCTCTGAAGATTAAGGCGCAAAAGTTTAGCATGAATGGTTCGCTCACATCCGATCAGCAGTCAATCTTCGATTGGGGTTTTCTGAATAGGATTCGCAGCGAGATTTAATAACAAAAATCAATGGAGAATCTGGAAGCCGCATACTCCCTTAAAAGAGGGACTATTTTGTGGTAAACAGGTAAATGAATAACGGGCCCTGGAACAGGAGCAGGTGTTTATGGTTCCAGAATAAAATATTTCGACCCCTTGGACAAACTGGCTGATATAATCCAAGCGAGAGTCTATGCCATCGAAAGATGTGCTGAATACAACTTGGATGGGAGATACTAAAAGCAGAACATACAAATACTATCTGATAGTTAGGCCGCCATTCAAGCATTCGGTTCTAATAAGGTTAAGTCGAAGATGGTACAGAACGATCTGGGGAACAGACAGAATAAGATTAACCTCTGTGGCGATTCAGGTCATGTGAGAATATTTGACAATAAGCAAGCAGATGAGCTTGAGAGAAGAGGAATTTCCAAGCATTTGATTGCTCCAGTACCCTTTTGTGGAGTGGAAGCGAATGTTTAGAAAGGGATGGTCAACGAAAGGGAATATAAATAGGCAAAGGCTCTTCTCAAATAACTTGGCTATGAGGCAATCGAAATTTATACGATCACGAAGCAACCTGAGGATGATAACGAATGACAGAGTATTGTAGGGTCACAGTACACTTACTTACAATGGGAACTGTCTCGAGCCCAACATGTAGATTCGAAGACAATCATAATAAATCTTTGCAGCACTTTCATTGAAACTTTGAGGCAATCATACATCACGGACGGAAACAGAAAAGGGATATTTGGGAGAGATGCAAGAGAGATAGAGATAAAGTACAAACCAAGCGAGAAGAAAAGAGAGTAGAAAGCCAGTAAAAGCGAAAGCGAGAAAACGAAATTATATACGATTGTGATAGAGTACTCAACAGTACTAAAATAAAATTTTAGAAATTTAAAAATAATCCAAAATGGTAGTTAGTTAGGCAGGTGTAAGGAGAGGATTACTCTTGAATTTTTTCATTAAAGTGGTAAGTCAACAAAGAAACCATTACACAGAAAGGTAAATATTTTTTCGAGAACCTTGTTTTGTCTCAAATGTAATGAGTGAATGCCATTAGCATTTTCTTACCATAAGCGAATTATTAAAAAATATTTTTTCTTTACAGCAGCAACCAGCATACATATCATATTGCTCTTTAAAATCATATTCTTTTTTATTTACAGTACATTGTAGTTAATGTTGTTGTTGTTCTTATGTTTATTGTAAATCTGTGTTATTTGTTTCTCTCAAGTGCACAATTCAAGTGCACATTTCTTTGCTGCTGGCTTGCAGCATATTAAAGAATATACAACAACAATAACAACAACAGCAACAACAACATACTGACTATTTTCAAATGAAAATTGTATGGGAAAATATACTCGCTTTTAACAATATTTATGTGAAAAATCAAAATCCAAAAAGGAATTTATTTACTTTTATGCTTCTCCTTCCACTTCCATTTCTGCTCGGCTACGGTTTTTTTCTTTTTGCCTTGAAAAAAAGTGAAGAAAAATAAATAAATATCGCATGAAAAGAAATCGTAAAACAGAAAAGGACACTCAAGCAGTCAGAAGGAAGAAAAAGTACGCAAAGAATGTAAATAACCTTTAAGGCAAATACGTACACTACGAATAACAACGAATAAAACTACGCTGAAGAAAACTACACACATTGAAAATGTCTTTGGAACTGCGCCGTTTTCTTTCATTTGTATGTTTTTTTTTTCTTTGGTCTTTAAAAGCGAGTTGGTTGAAGGGCAGAAGGCAAAAGTTGTTGGCCTAGCCAGAGAATATCATTAAATATTTGAGTGCAAACATTTTCCTTAAAAATTGGTTTCTCTGTGCTACACATTTACGTTGATTTAAATATTACATTTCAAAATGCGTTAAAATGTACTTGGGAAATTTCCTCAACACTTAAATTGTTCATCTTTTTCACGATGGTTTCATGTATATTTTAAACAGAATTTAATGATTTTGTTTTCCTATTAATGTTATAATTTTTTTTTCTAATTAGATTTTTTAAAATAAAAAGCTGGAGGCATGTGTCTAAAACAGAAGTGGAAGGAAACGCCTTAAAATCTAAATTATAAAAATTAAAACTAAAAGACTAAAACTTCAATGCATCAATAAATATTTGCTATGACCTACTTTTGATTACAATTCCTTTTCATTTATTATATAATATATACATACTATATATCAAATTGTCCATTACAACCCTTCAGTCAGTATTACAAACGAGTTTTTTACACCACTTTTGTTGTTTGTGTTAGTTTTATACATGAAAGAGGGGCCTTCATTTTAAAGTCGACTCCGAACGACAGATTTTTGAGAAACCTTTCATGGCAGTTTTATTTACTCTCATAGTAATTACCTGAATTCTGCTGAGAGGAAGTCACCGAAGGAACTTTTGTTTACATTTCGTTTTGTTGGAGAAATCTGAACTGGAGTTTAACGGTGGCCTTACATTTAATAAGCCGACATGGGCTTATTGTCATGATCTGTTAGTAGTGGGTTTGAACCACCCTGAGCTCCGTATGAAAGCGGCTAGTTCCCTTAGTAGTACGTTCGCCACCTTGCCCAGATTTTCAAATCTTCTGTCAACCAAAAACCAATGACGACTGTTCTGAAGTGAAGTTCACACGCATAAAAAGTATTGACCCGATTCCGTTTCCTCCAGATCAGAGCACATTCTGCAGTAATCCTGATGTTGAAGACTGAGTATGTCAGCGAAACTGGCAATAGCGCAACGTCCTGTTAGAACGTCCTGTTAAGGTAAGAATTATTTTTTTTTTCGAACTCAAGTAGTTCCCTTGTTCTCCCGCTGCCCACAGCAGTTTTGAAATTCGCCAACCAGGTACGTTAGACCACCTAGTGTTTGTTGAATTCAATGCTGCTTATTCCAATTTGAAAAATTATTCTTTTTGAGGCGTATGAATCCGCTCTTTTCTTCAGATATCCTCGATCCCTTCCATGCCGCTTCGTCTCCCTTTTCGTTTCCCTCTATGCCACAGTGGCCTGGAACCCAGTAGATGCAGGTGTTGTGTCGATGATTACGGTGTAATTCCTGGCGCTCTTTGATTTGACGAGATGGAATCCGAACGCTTTGATCCAAGAACACCAGATTTAGGACTCTTTTAAAATGGTGTAGAAGTATTTTATTTGATTTTATTATTTTAATTTAGCACATTTCTTTTTTAGTATAAAATATTTTATACTTATTGTTTTATTTCAATTAGTTGATAAAAATTCAGTTTAAATATATTACATTATAAAAAAAAAATAGGTTTTCACTCTTGTAAGTAAGAAAGTAAAGTAAGCAAAAGAAAAGTATGTAGTCTATTTATAACTTGACAAGCCAACATTTAAAAATAGATCATCACAAACAATGATCGTCTGATTTTCTACCTACATGATATGTACATACATGTTTGTGTGCATGTGTATTACCATGTAAAAACAATTACAATTATTGGAAAAATAAAAATAACTACTGTTAGGTCAAGTTACTTAAATAATTTTGTAACAAATAAGAAATTAAAGGAAAATAAAAAAAAGAATTTACAATTATTTGGACATTTGTAGGGTTTGCAGTTAAGGTTTTGTACTTAACTAATTGTTTGGGAAAAATCCCAAACATACTCCCCACGAAGAACGGATGTTCTTATTTATCAGCTTGGTAGGCATCGTTGGTTGGTAGCCAGCAAATTTTTGAGATAGGACGCTTTATTATCTTCCCATTACAATAGAGTGTGACTACTCATACCAAACCATCAGTACCAGGATGTAATTCTTCTACCTTGGCAAGTGGCCACTGTCCAGGTATACTTCTTTCATGTAAAAGTAGAACTATGTCGCCGACCTGAATATTTCTTTTAACTGCGTTCCACTTTGGCCGAGCTTGAAGTCGGCACAAATATTCGTTTGTCCATCGCAGCCAGAAGTTTTGTTTAAGGCGTTCTACCAGTTTCCATCTGCTTAAACGTTCTATGTTGGTATCTAGCAAATTATCATCAGGAATGCAGTTAGATGGTTCGCCTATGAGAAAGTGCGATGGTGTAAGCACATTGTTATCCATGGGATCAGTAGACAACGGACATAGAGGTCGGGAGTTAAGGCAACTTTCTATCTGTGCCAATAAGGTGCTTAATTCCTCATAAGTTAATGAGCGATCTCTCATGATGCGACGCAAGTGGTGCTTTGTAGATTTTACTCCGGCCTCCCAAAGCCCGCCAAAATGAGGTGAAGCCGGCGGAATGAAATGCCATTTTGTCCCTTCGTTAGCTAAGGTTTCTGCCAGATGCTCAGGAAGAGACAGCTTAGTACGTTGATATATAACTTGTAATTCCTTGTTAGCGCCAACGAAGGTGGTACCGCAATCAGAGTATAGGTCGGTGCACATGCCTCTTCGTGCTGTAAAGCGTCGAAAAGCTGCTAAGAAATCGTCGGCGTTTAAACTGGTTACTGCCTCTAAATGAATTGCTTTAGTACACATGCAGACAAAAAGACAGATATAACCTTTAGACGTTGATGCGGTCCTCAAAGCGGAAGATTTTATGTTAATAGGACCAGCATAGTCAAGTCCACTATGTTTAAAGGCTCGTGTTGGCTGGAGGCGAACTGCTGGTAAGTTTCCCATTTGCTGTTGACACGTTTGTGCCTTGTACTTGAAACACACAATGCATTGCCGTTGGACTCTTTTTGCTAAGTCACGCGCTGAAATTACCCAATAATGCTGTGAAACATATGCCTGCATAAGAGAGAGACTTCCATGACAAGTTTTTTTATGAGCTTCTGAAAAAATAAGCAAAGCAAGAGGATTTTGATTTGATAATAAAATAGGATGTTTTACGTGGAAAGGAATTTCAGCTTGAGATATGCGACCACCAACTCTCAAGATGTCTAACCTATCAAGAAATGGCGCTAATTTCAAAATTTTACTAGTTTTAGGTAGCGGCTTATTTGATTTTAAGCAGTGTATTTCTTCTGGAAATGAAACAGCTTGTGTCATTTTAATAAGGCGATTTCTAGCTCTTGTTAGTTCCCATGTTTTCAAAAAACTGTTATCAATTTTG
Organism: Sarcophaga caerulescens; assembly: GCA_927399465.1. Taxonomy (NCBI): domain Eukaryota; kingdom Metazoa; phylum Arthropoda; class Insecta; order Diptera; family Sarcophagidae; genus Sarcophaga; species Sarcophaga caerulescens. The sequence continues at coordinate 62,284,462 of OV656872.1, forward strand.
TTATTGGAATGTTTGCACCTTAAATTATCGATGTATCTCAGAATATATGCCGTCACTCTTGTTAATTTAGAAAAACTTGAAAACCTCAGTGTAATATCAGGATACTCTTTATCCATATTATTTACGTTGTTTGTGCAAATGGCAGCATTAGTAGAAACATTTTCGTTTGCAGCATATTTAAATGATTTTGTGAGATCTGCTTCATGTAAAAATGTGGGCCAAGAATCGGCGTTGAATTTAAGCCAATGTGGGCCAGTCCACCAGAGTGCATGATGATTAAGTTCTTCTGGAAATAAACCACGAGAAGCACAATCTGCAGGGTTATCAGATGAAGGTACGTATCTCCAATCATTAATATCAGAAAGGGTTTGAATTTTTGCCACTCGATTGGCGACATACACTTCCAATCGCTTGTTGGAGGATTTGATCCACGAGAGAACTATTGTGCTATCAGTCCAGTAAGTTATGTGTTTAATATTAAAATTACTATTTGCTTTTACTTTAGACATCAAATTTGCTAGTACAGTGGCTGCACTTAACTCGAGACGTGGAATTGTATCATTTTTCACCGGTGCTACCTTAGTTTTCGATTGTAACAGTTTAACATCTATTTCACCAGATTCAGTAACAACTCTAGCGTATACAACAGCAGCGTAAGCTGTTTGTGAAGCATCGCTAAATCCGTGCAGCTCAATATAAGACCTATTCGACATGTATCCTAACCACCTCGGAATATGTATTTGCTCCAGATATTTTAATTTTGCTCTGAAGTTGAGCCACTCCATTTTAATATCTTCGGGTAACACATCATCCCAGTCCAAGTGTAACTTCCATAAACGCTGAAAAATAATTTTTGCTTTGATAGTCGTGGGGGCTAACCAGCCTAGGGGATCAAAAAGTTTGGCAGCATCCGAAAGCAAACTGCGTTTAGTTACCGTTGCAGAAAATGTAAAATTAATTTTAAAACAAAAACTATCAGTGTTAATATCCCAATAAAGGCCAAGTGCTTTTGCCATATTTTCCTGGTTCAAGTTGAAATAATTAATCTTTTCACGATCTCCCTCTGGAATACGATTTAAAAGTTGTTTAGAATTAGAGTTCCATTTTCGAAGGTGAAATCCGCCTGATTTCAAAAGAGAGCAAAGTTGTTGCTGTATTTGTAAAGCATCCTCCAAATTATCTGCCCCAGATATTACGTCATCAACATAGGTGTCTGAAAGCAATATTTTACTTCCAAGTGGGAATAAATTTTCTTCATCTTTAGCCAGTTGTTGTAGTACTCTTATTGCCAGGTAAGGTGCGCATGTAGTGCCATATGTTACCGTTAATAAAGTGTAAACATTTATTTTTCTAGTTGAATCGTCTCTCCATAAAATGCACTGTAAGTTTTGGTGATCTTTACAAACATTGATTTGTCTAAACATTTTTTCTATATCAGCAGTAAAGGCAATTTTATGCCTTCTCCATCTTGATATAATTACCGACAAATCCTTTTGAAGTGCAGGACCGGCTGACAGTTCTTCATTTATAGAGCTCTGCGGGGGCCTCTTATTTCTACCATCAAAAACAACTCGTAGCTTGGTTGTTGTGCTGCTTTCTTTTAAGACACCATGGTGGGGAAAGCAATAAGCATTTTTTGGAATCGCATGAGGATACTCACCAAGTTTGGCCATATGATTAAGAGTTTCGTACTCTGTCATAAATTTCTTATATTCTTCTGCTAGCCTCGGTTTGTTTTGAAATGATCTTTCTAACTGCTTCAAACGTTTTAGTGCACTATAATCCGTGAAGGAAAAATTAGGAAGTGGTTTACCATGGAGTAGACTCTTAAAGGGTAAATGGACTATAAAACGTCCACTTTCATCTCTCGTATGCGTTTCCTCAAAGAATTTTTCACACAATTTTTCTTCTGGTGTAAACGGTCTTTCATCCAATATTTCTTCTTGTTCCCAGAAGAGCTGCAACTGTTTGTCTAATGAACACAAATTTGCAAAAATAGTTTTACCTGGATCAGCTGATTTAGGAACACCAGAAACCATGTATCCAAAATGAGTTTCTTGGAGAAATAATCCATTTTCTAATTTTTTCATATTTGGTAATAACAGATCACCATATACCTCATTTCCAAGTAGTAGGTCGATTTTCTCCGACATCAAGAAATTAGTGTCAGCTAAATAGATTTGTGGGAGATCTGAAACAGATTTTATATTTAGTTTTGGAGGAACATATTTTGATATCACTGGCACAATTAGTGCTTTAACTTTCAATACAAATTGTTTGTCATACGTAGAAGACAGTTTCAGGTCAATTGACTTTTTGACTGTTATTGATTTGTTGCCACCAATACCAGATATATCGACATACGTTTTCCGTTGTGGTATTGGTAAGAGCTGAGCTAACTCCTGAGAGATGAACGATGCTTGAGATCCCTGATCAACAAGAGCCTTTACGATATACTCTATATCATTTATCTTTATAATTACCTTCAGCGTAGCAAGTAAAGCTGGAGCTATTTGATTAGTATTTGAATGGTGAGTACTTACAGTAGGTGCAGTAGGAGTTGACGTTGAAACTGGTTGAGTAAACATTTGGGATGTCGGTGCAGTCGTTGCAGGATAATATTCTTGATGAACGACAGTATGATGCGGCTCGCCGCAGCGTTGACAGCGTGTTGATAATTTACAATCAGCTTGTAGATGTCCAGACCGTAGACAGTTTCTACACAACCGATTTTCGTTGATAATAAGTTTCTTCTCCGTCGAAGATAAGGTAGCAAATTTAAAACACTTGTATAATGGATGGCGTTTTTTGCAGCAGGGGCAGTTTTCATCCAGTGTAGTTGAGACGGCATTATGGGCTCTTACCATTTTCGTTGGCTTGCGACGATGTTCTGTACGTTTTGAACTTAAGCTTTTATTTGGGTTTTCTTCTTGAACGCATTCCAACGCACGGAAAGTTGTTTCTAGAAACGTTAACATTTCTTGGATAGATGGAATAGAAGTGTTTGTCTTAAGCGAGAGTTCCCACTCTTTGCGGGTTTGTAAATCTAATTTTTGCGACGTCAAGAAGACTAGTATTGAATTCCAGGTAGTTGTATCAATGCTAAGTGCTTTAAGTTGAGATAAGCAGCTTCTGGTGGTATCTAGTAATTGTTGAACAGATTGTACATTACCCGAAGTTACTGGTATTGAAAACAAACGTTGAAGAATTTTATCCACTAGCTTCCTTGGATTATGAAATCTCCTCTCAAGTTCTTCCCATGCGTATTCGTAGCTGGATTCAGCGGTTGGGTATTCATTAACAATGGAGAGTGGTACTCCTGTGCAGGAGCTTTGCAGATACAAGAACTTCTGAATTTTCGTAAGTGATGGACTTTGATGAACGAGTGACCTAAATGTATCTCGGTAGGATATCCACTGCAGATAGTCTCCTGAAAACGTTGGCAAATTTATTTTTGGAAGTCGAGCACCAGCAGTAAAAGATTCGTTCCTACTGCCTGTAGCGAAAGTGCTTGCGTGAACTGTTGGAGACTGTGGGGATTCAAATTCGTAATTTAGATCCAGCAAACTTGTTTTAAAAGAAATATATGTGTCATAACATTCATAATAAACATCATTGCTTATGTACGGCACTTCTCTCTCCGGTAGAGATTTGTCACGTAGTAAGTTCATAATTTGATCGTGTCCATCCTTAAAAACACGAAAATTTTGTTCTAAGTCTTCGAGGACTGTTTGTACATACCCTTTAGTTTTAGCTTCCTTTGGCTTTGAAGCGAAAGATGTGGATAAACGTTTAATATGTTTAAAGATAGTATTTTGGTCTTCAATTGCCTCAGCAGTTGACTCCATTCTGTTGTGAATTTAAACACGTAATTAGATTCAACAGAGTTTTTTTTTTATATCCGTAGCTCGACGGCAGTATTAGTTTTCCAAAAAAGTCCGTAGCTCGACGGCAGTATTAATTCTCAAAAAAGTCCGTAGCTCGACGGCAGTATTATTACTTTATATATAAGGAATAAACTTTACCACATTTAAAGTTATTCCCGGGTTTCGGCACCAAAAATTATGTAGAAGTATTTTATTTGATTTTATTATTTTAATTTAGCACATTTCTTTTTTAGTATAAAATATTTTATACTTATTGTTTTATTTCAATTAGTTGATAAAAATTCAGTTTAAATATATTACATTATAAAAAAAAAAATAGGTTTTCACTCTTGTAAGTAAGAAAGTAAAGTAAGCAAAAGAAAAGTATGTAGTCTATTTATAACTTGACAAGCCAACATTTAAAAATAGATCATCACAAACAATGATCGTCTGATTTTCTACCTACATGATATGTACATACATGTTTGTGTGCATGTGTATTACCATGTAAAAACAATTACAATTATTGGAAAAATAAAAATAACTACTGTTAGGTCAAGTTACTTAAATAATTTTGTAACAAATAAGAAATTAAAGGAAAATAAAAAAAAGAATTTACAATTATTTGGACATTTGTAGGGTTTGCAGTTAAGGTTTTGTACTTAACTAATTGTTTGGGAAAAATCCGGGCGGAAACACCACTAGTGGATAAAATTCTTCAACGTTTGTTTTCAATACCAGTAACTTCGGGTAATGTACAATCTGTTCAACAATTACTAGATACCACCAGAAGCTGCTTATCTCAACTTAAAGCACTTAGCATTGATACAACTACCTGGAATTCAATACTAGTCTTCTTGACGTCGCAAAAATAGTTTTACCTGGATCAGCTGATTTAGGAACACCAGAAACCATGTATCCAAAATGAGTTTCTTGGAGAAATAATCCATTTTCTAATTTTTTCATATTTGGTAATAACAGATCACCATATACCTCATTTCCAAGTAGTAGGTCGATTTTCTCCGACATCAAGAAATTAGTGTCAGCTAAATAGATTTGTGGGAGATCTGAAACAGATTTTATATTTAGTTTTGGAGGAACATATTTTGATATCACTGGCACAATTAGTGCTTTAACTTTCAATACAAATTGTTTGTCATACGTAGAAGACAGTTTCAGGTCAATTGACTTTTTGACTGTTATTGATTTGTTGCCACCAATACCAGATATATCGACATACGTTTTCCGTTGTGGTATTGGTAAGAGCTGAGCTAACTCCTGAGAGATGAACGATGCTTGAGATCCCTGATCAACAAGAGCCTTTACGATATACTCTATATCATTTATCTTTATAATTACCTTCAGCGTAGCAAGTAAAGCTGGAGCTATTTGATTAGTATTTGAATGGTGAGTACTTACAGTAGGTGCAGTAGGAGTTGACGTTGAAACTGGTTGAGTAAACATTTGGGATGTCGGTGCAGTCGTTGCAGGATAATATTCTTGATGAACGACAGTATGATGCGGCTCGCCGCAGCGTTGACAGCGTGTTGATAATTTACAATCAGCTTGTAGATGTCCAGACCGTAGACAGTTTCTACACAACCGATTTTCGTTGATAATAAGTTTCTTCTCCGTCGAAGATAAGGTAGCAAATTTAAAACACTTGTATAATGGATGGCGTTTTTTGCAGCAGGGGCAGTTTTCATCCAGTGTAGTTGAGACGGCATTATGGGCTCTTACCATTTTCGTTGGCTTGCGACGATGTTCTGTACGTTTTGAACTTAAGCTTTTATTTGGGTTTTCTTCTTGAACGCATTCCAACGCACGGAAAGTTGTTTCTAGAAACGTTAACATTTCTTGGATAGATGGAATAGAAGTGTTTGTCTTAAGCGAGAGTTCCCACTCTTTGCGGGTTTGTAAATCTAATTTTTGCGACGTCAAGAAGACTAGTATTGAATTCCAGGTAGTTGTATCAATGCTAAGTGCTTTAAGTTGAGATAAGCAGCTTCTGGTGGTATCTAGTAATTGTTGAACAGATTGTACATTACCCGAAGTTACTGGTATTGAAAACAAACGTTGAAGAATTTTATCCACTAGCTTCCTTGGATTATGAAATCTCCTCTCAAGTTCTTCCCATGCGTATTCGTAGCTGGATTCAGCGGTTGGGTATTCATTAACAATGGAGAGTGGTACTCCTGTGCAGGAGCTTTGCAGATACAAGAACTTCTGAATTTTCGTAAGTGATGGACTTTGATGAACGAGTGACCTAAATGTATCTCGGTAGGATATCCACTGCAGATAGTCTCCTGAAAACGTTGGCAAATTTATTTTTGGAAGTCGAGCACCAGCAGTAAAAGATTCGTTCCTACTGCCTGTAGCGAAAGTGCTTGCGTGAACTGTTGGAGACTGTGGGGATTCAAATTCGTAATTTAGATCCAGCAAACTTGTTTTAAAAGAAATATATGTGTCATAACATTCATAATAAACATCATTGCTTATGTACGGCACTTCTCTCTCCGGTAGAGATTTGTCACGTAGTAAGTTCATAATTTGATCGTGTCCATCCTTAAAAACACGAAAATTTTGTTCTAAGTCTTCGAGGACTGTTTGTACATACCCTTTAGTTTTAGCTTCCTTTGGCTTTGAAGCGAAAGATGTGGATAAACGTTTAATATGTTTAAAGATAGTATTTTGGTCTTCAATTGCCTCAGCAGTTGACTCCATTCTGTTGTGAATTTAAACACGTAATTAGATTCAACAGAGTTTTTTTTTTATATCCGTAGCTCGACGGCAGTATTAGTTTTCCAAAAAAGTCCGTAGCTCGACGGCAGTATTAATTCTCAAAAAAGTCCGTAGCTCGACGGCAGTATTATTACTTTATATATAAGGAATAAACTTTACCACATTTAAAGTTATTCCCGGGTTTCGGCACCAAAAATTATGTAGAAGTATTTTATTTGATTTTATTATTTTAATTTAGCACATTTCTTTTTTAGTATAAAATATTTTATACTTATTGTTTTATTTCAATTAGTTGATAAAAATTCAGTTTAAATATATTACATTATAAAAAAAAAATAGGTTTTCACTCTTGTAAGTAAGAAAGTAAAGTAAGCAAAAGAAAAGTATGTAGTCTATTTATAACTTGACAAGCCAACATTTAAAAATAGATCATCACAAACAATGATCGTCTGATTTTCTACCTACATGATATGTACATACATGTTTGTGTGCATGTGTATTACCATGTAAAAACAATTACAATTATTGGAAAAATAAAAATAACTACTGTTAGGTCAAGTTACTTAAATAATTTTGTAACAAATAAGAAATTAAAGGAAAATAAAAAAAAGAATTTACAATTATTTGGACATTTGTAGGGTTTGCAGTTAAGGTTTTGTACTTAACTAATTGTTTGGGAAAAATCCCAAACAAATGGCAAGCGGCGATTAAGGTTTTTCTCCTAGAAAATTGGAGAGTCCAAGCACCTTATAAAATATACAAGGATGTCAAATTGTTAGTACAATTTCGCGTGATCCAAATACGGAAAAGTCTAGAAAATAGTTCCAAATTTAACTTCCGAGGCAGTATATTAAGTGGAGATGGTAGTGCTGCTGTACGAAAATGCAAGTCGTCATTTGGTTTCTTAAAGCCCATATGACGATCTAATAACTTGGCGAGAGGAAGAAGCAATAAAAATTTGCTGGTTTTTAAATCTGAATCTAGAAATTTAACCACTCGCAGCAAGTTTTTCAAAACAAATGATATTCAACGAAGTCGCCGTAGTCTAGTAGGTATTGTGTTGGCTTATTAGACATGAGGCCACGGTTCAAACCACAAGTCAGATATCTCGATCAAATCTTCGGCGACTTGCTTTTAGCAGATTTCTGGCCAAAAATCTCTGAAAGTAAATAAAAACTTCCTATGAAAAGTTTCTCAAAAAATCTGTCGTTCGGAGGTACTTTTACGCTGTAGGCCCCGCCACTCATGTATAAAAACAACCCACACAACATGAGTAGTGTGAGAAGCTAGGTCGTAATCCTAGCGAAAGGTTTCTAATGATCAATAAAGTAAAGTAAAATATTCAACGAGAACAGTTAAGAAAAACAATATCCAAATTTAAATGAAAGTAAAGTTTCTAAAATGGAAGTGGCACAGTATTGGTGAGGTCTGGAAAAGTCATACGTACGTTGTAATAAGAATTGTAATTGAAGGGAATTCTCAAGGTATCTGAAGAAGGGATAGACTATGTTATGTTATCTTATAAGTGTCTTAAAACAATTGGGTAGAAGTGTTTGGTTGTTCGGGTTAAAGTGTTCTGTCATCGAAACAGAATTGCTATTGGAAAACAAATTTATTTGTTTAGCAAAAATGATGGCGTGTAATAATACATGGGGCCAATGAAAAAATCAGTAAAGTTGTCAACTCTTTCAATCTAAAGTTTTATTAACAAAAAATTTCATTACAATATAAGCCTTCTCTCTTCGTCTAAGTTAACACTTTATTTAAACAAATTTTACTTATAATTTTTGGCTATTTATTTAGTTTAACAACAACAACTACAAATGATAACAATATCAAGACAAACTTTAAAATGCATATAAAACTTAAGCCATTGGCAGAATTTTGTTAGAAAAAAAAGAACGAAAACGAAACTTTTTAAACTGTTTTCGAAAATAACAAAGCTGGGTCCTTGCAACACTTAATTTTTTTTTTTTTTTTGTGTCTTTTTGAAACAGCCAGGTATTGTTTTTATTTTTATTTTTGTTTTTTATTATTTGTTGTTTAAGTTGAGTTTTAGAGTCTTAGGAAAATGAAATTCGTTTGGAAAACAACAGGAAATTACTGGTGCTTTACAGCCGGAAACAAGCCGGCGGTCTGACTGTCTTTTTAGCGTCTGCTGAAGCACAAGTGCACAACCAAAATTTATAAAGAAACTCGCTGCACTGCACACAAACAGACTAACAGACTCGTATACATAGGGAAATTTTTATAAAATAAACGAAATAACCGCTAACAATGCAAAAAGTACTAGGAAAAGAAGTTTTAAATAAACTTAATAACTTTTCTTTTCCCCTCTCGCCCTCTCTTCGCCTTTCACCGACCACTCTTCTCTTTACGAAACTATGCAAAGCAATAGAAAGAAATTTAAAGACTTCTTTTAAAGTGAAATGCAATAACACCAAGCTTTTTATTCTAAATAAAGAAATAAAAAAGGATCGAAAAGGTTTTTCTTTTTAAATTTAAATTAAAAACAATTATTATAAACAAATTTTATTGAACTTTTTTTTATTTTTACTGGCATTTGTGGTTTTTTATTTTTGGTTTTCAGTTTTTTTTTTTTTTTTATGGCACTTTTAGGGGATTATTTTTAATTTTTTTTGGTACAACAAGAATTTTCTCTAATTTAACTGTCATAAGTTGCTGTTGTTATAATAATTTTTCCAGATTTGTTTTTCCATAATTGTGCAGCATCATGTCCTGCTTAGTAAAAGTGTTGTCTACTAATTAGTCTCATAAGAGTTTTCATTCCACACAGTTGTTGCCAGTTTCTGCCTTTATTTGCTTTTGTTTCGTATGAACATTTTTCCTATTTTTGGTCCAGAATACTACAGAGATACTTTAGAATTATGGTCAGTTTTTTTTGGGTTGATAGTTTTGGCTTCAGTTCAAAAAAGCTTTTAAAAGTTATTATTAAAATTTTTTTTTTTTGCTTAACTGTCAGTTGAAAATTATTTCACTAATTATCTCGATTTTGGTAATTATACAGGAAAAAAAAAAACATTTAAAAAAATAAACAAATAAAATAAAACATGTCCATTCACACGTAAACATATGTAATTACATGTGTACATACATGTACTCGAGGGTTAATAGAGAACATGCATACATATAAAAATAAAGTACTTGTGTTCTGTGTCATCGTTTAGTTTTATATTCTTAATTGTAAAATAAATTTAACCCTTTAACGATAGCACGGACTCTTATGTCCCATGAAAAAATGAACAACTTACACTTGGTTTTGGTATTAAAATATGTTTTTGGTCACCTAAATTAAAAAAATTATAACTTTTCCTCTCATAATCTTATGGTCGTGAAAGGGTTAAAGAGTAACAGTAACAAAATAATGATTTTAATTATTTACGATTATTTAGAAAATTAATTGATTAACAGAACAGAAGTAGAAAATTATATTTTTAATTCGTTTTGTCCGGATGACCCATTCCAGAACACTCTTGTTTGCCCGGGCGACATACATACACTTCTACACAGTCTTTCATTAAGCGCTTCCTAACTTTAAATTTTAATTAAACAAAGATGTGTAAGATGGAAATTTTACCGATGGCATCGTTTGTTCGCTTTAAGGGCCTCCATGTTTGTGGCTTATTCGCATACAAGAAAAACCCTAATGGGTCAAAGCATATGATACCAGTGGCCAGTTCACGTTATCTCCTCTTAAGATGACCATGCGTCACATAGCGTCGTCCTGTTGAAATCACATGTCGATGGTATCCACATCATCGATTGCATGCCAATAGAAGTTGGTATTCATTGATCTGTAGTGATAGCCTGGTCAACGTTATTCTCAAGAAAATGTGCACCGATGACGGCGCCGGCTCAAAAATACACACCACACAGTGGTTTATTCGCGATACATTGAACGCTCTAATATCTCATATAATTTGGTTAAAAATTCGATCAGTGGGTTGTTTATTCACGAACCCATTAATTCAAAAATAGGCCCCATTGTCGAAAATGACTTTTCAATGAAAACTATGATCAGTTGCTAACTGCTCCAGAGCCTATTCAGCGAACACACGTCATTGTCTACGGTCGTTTACGTTTAGTTCTCGGGTCAGTTGAATTTAATCCGGATACAGGCCCAAATCGTGACGAAAAATCTACCGCATTGTGTGAAATGTCAAGTCCTTACAAACTACGCGGCGCAGTTTTTGTCAAATATTGCTTTTTGTCATAGCGCGAGTGTTAGTTGATCGTTTTCTAAACCAGTGAACTTTATTTTATCTATCACATTGCGAGTAATCCTCTTGGTATGAAAGTTATGGTGATCGTAAAATAAACCAAGAGCGCTTTAGTTTGCCCGAACAGAACCACCATTTTGATATCACAATTTTATTATTTGCACCGTCCATAGTGATTTGACAAAACAGCCTTAAAAATTACAACTAAATTAACCGTTGTAGCTTCAACAATGGTCGTTTATAGTTCAGAAGTACTTGTGGGAAGCCCCGATATATATTTGGCTTATAAGGCAACTAAAGTCAAGACATTGCGGAATCTATTGACATAAGTGGGAGCGTGGCATAACACACTCCAACGTTGTTGACAAAGTAAAATGAACTAGAATGCATAGGGAACCGAAGTAAAGTGTCTGTTTAGCAAATAAGTTATGTAGACTCGTAGAATCAGAGGCGTTCAACTAGAAGCACAGTTGAAGGAAAATAAAAGCGTTTTTACTTTCCTTTGGTCCTTCCAACGCAAACAATTTCGCCGATTGTCGCAGATTCAAATCCTGACTTAAGGATTGTAATGAGCAACTATGTATATATGTATGTATGTAAATTTCCAGTAGCAGAAATCTGTCGTTAAAATCTAAACCAATATCAATATTTACTGAACCGAGATCTCAATACAATATGAACATACTATCGATAGTCCTCATGCAGCTAGAAAAACATGCGGTGTAATATATATTATTGGAATCGGTGTTCGAATAGTCTTGGTCCGTATCCTCCACATTGAATTCAATACATTTGCGTAGAGGCGATTATTTCAGCGAATCATCAAACCAAACATCATGGACTTCCCACAGCGAACACCTACACCTAATTAGCTGACAAAAATTTATTCATAAATTCGACACAAAGTAAGCGGCATAAAAACAAAACTTGAAATCAAAAAATAAAAATGTATGGGGAGTTTTTGTGACATTCACTAAAAGAACTTACGGAAGCTGCTGGTAAAAACTATTTCTAATAATTTTGTAAGTTCTTCTTGAGTTTCACGCAAAATCTTTAGGGACTTAATGGACGATGCCTCATCACTTTTAAGGTTCCCAATTATTAAATGCATCGTCACTCATACATACAAGCTGATAAAAGGTATTCCAAATAAGTTCGGTAACTACTTAAATTAATTCAGCTGCAGAAATAACTGCTGGTGGTGAAAAATTTTAAATGATTTAACATAAAAGATATGTAAACTTTTATCACTTCAATGAATTTGATTAAATGGAATTTTATTTATTTATTTTATTTAATTATTAACAATTAATTACAAATTAAAGGTTAATATTAAAGAGCAATGACAACTTAGGCCTACAGCTCAGAATAGTAGAAAGATAAAAATAATAGAAAGATAAATGATAAAGTTACAATATAGTTATATGATTATATACTTAGATATATATAACAATTGTAGTAATAAAATATTAATATACTAATAAGATTAATTAAATTAAATGAAATAATTTGGTTGATTTTAGATAATGAGAAATTAAATTGATATTATTATGAGAATATGTAGATAAAAATAGTTTGGGATCAGTATCTCCAAATATTTGACGTCGAATTCTATCAAATTTAGAACAATCAACAAGAAAATGAATTGGATCTCCATTATTAGCAATACAGTCGCAATAAATTATGCGATTTTGATTCAGCAAGTGGCTATGAGTTAATTTGGTATGTCCTAGTCTAAGACGAGTAAACTTAACAACATCCAATCTATTAATGTCTTTTAAAATAAGGTCATTTATAGATGAACAATTTATATTAACTGTCTGATACCAAGAAGAAGTGTTCTGGAATAATTGATTTCTGCCTATGGGTGCATAGTGGGAATAGATGTGATTATTGAGGTCATTTCTATCATAATTTGTAAAATTAAATATTGGATATTTCTGAGCACTCCCAGCAACCCAATCAGCAAACTCATTGCCTGTGATACCACAGTGACTTGGTGTCCAAAAAACAGAAATATTCGGTTGTTCGTTAATCAACGTATCTCTAATACGGGAGGCATAAATATTGTTGTTAAAGATGTTCCTAATAGATTTAATAGATGAAAGGGAATCAGTGCAGATAACAAATTTACCTCCTATTGATCTAGCATATAAGAGAGATTCGTATAAAGCGGCTAGTTCAGCAGTAAATATTGAGCTGTAGTGCGGTAACAAAAATCTTCGTATAACTCTATTTTCCGTTGTAACACCAAATGACACGAACTCGTTATTTTTAGAACCATCAGTAAACACAAATTTGTGATCTGAAAATTGAGTGCTAATTTCATTAAAAAGAATACGAAATTGAGATGGGCTGGTATACGATTTTGCAAATTTAGTCATAGAAATTTCAAAAATATTGTGATCTAAAGTCCATGGCGGGTTAGTATTGTTGATCAAAGAGCATGGATTAAAAGGAATATCTAACGCATGGCATTTTCGTACAACCCTATATATGATAGATGGAATTCTAGGTTCCTTCTTCTTCTTCCTTAATTTATTGGCGATCGCTCTAAGTGGTGTGGATTTATCGTATATAATCGTACTAAATAATTTCGAAGTTGCAATATCCCTTTGAGTAATAAGTGGTAAAATGTTGGATTCAAATAGAAGATTTTTCGTGGGAGTTGTACGAAAAGCTCCTAAAGCACATCTTAATGCAGAGTGCAATATTGATTCAATTTTCTTAAAAATAGATCGGGGGGCAAAGCCATAAATAGGTAATAGGTAATTTATTTTTGACAGAATTAATGCTTTAACTGTATATATTAGGGATCTTAGGTTGCAGTTAAATTTAAAACTCGACAGACATTTAACTACATTAAGCCTCTGAGCTAAAGAGGAATATAAAAAAGATATATGATCCTTCCAATTATATCTTTTGTTTATATATAGTCCAAGTATTCTCAAAGTATTGACTTCAGTTATATCAAATTCACCCGCATTAATTGTACACCTGCAGTCAATCTTTCTGCAGATGTGAAGGTATTTACATTTAGTGCGTGATAAGGAAGCACCTGAGTACTGACACCATTTATTAATCCCATTAAACATTTCAACCAAGTTTAAGACTTTATTTTTTCTTTTTGATCTAATAATAATGTTTAGATCGTCTGCATAGGCAGAGAGATAAACATCCTTATTAATAGTAATTAAGGAATAGAGTTTATTATACGCAATAAGAAATAAAATAACGGAAATAGGAGATCCCTGGGGTATGCCGTTATGAAGCGGAAAAGGATGAGAATGGTGGTTACTTATCCTTATAATTATTTTTCTATTGGTCATAAAATTATAAACATAGTTAATTAGTCTTGTGCCAAGTTTCCATTCCAACATTTGATCCAAAACTGAGTGGATGCCAATTCTATCAAAGGCATGTAAGAAATCAAGTGATATAACAGATACATGTTTACGTAAAGATAGGGCATTTGCAATCTGATAATCTACATAAAGTAGATTATCAGTTGTCGATTTACCCTTCTTGAAGCCAAACTGATTATTATTAAGTAGTTTGCACGACGATACAAACCACCATAACCGATTTGCCACTATTCTATCAAGAACTTTAGATATACAGGGGTTGAGAGATATCGGTCGGTAAGACCTAATCAATGATTTATCAGAACCTGGTTTAAGGATAGGTAAAATAACGCTAGTCTTATACTTTTGTGGAATATACCCCATAAAAATATCATTGAAGTGGTTTAACAATCTTTTCTTCACTATTGAAGGAAGCATCTTAAGCATTGGGTAAGAAATCCTGTCCATGCCAGGAGTTTTACCTTTCAGCTTATTAAGAACCGATTCAAGTTCAATAAGGGATATATCATCTTCCAACTTGGCAGCAATCTTGCACGCCACCGTGGTGGGTGGTCCAAATTTATAAATATGTTTGCTCAAACAAAAGTTAGAATTAAAATTGGAATCTCTAGAATTATTCGACCAATATCGAGCAAATTCAAGTGCGATATCGTCACTATTAGAGATATGCTTTTGGGGATCATTAAGTGAAGTAACACAGTGGATAGAGTGTGATGACCTGTATCCAGTAAAAGATTTTATATTGTGCCAAATTTCACCCACTGGTGTTGTGGGTTTAATTGACGATGTAAAAACTAACAAAGATGATCTTTTGGAAATTTTGATTTCCCTTTTATAGATGGCGTTAGCTCTCTTGTAATTCAGGAGATTAGTCTGATTCATATGTCTTTTAAACTTATGCCATGCACTATTCTTCAAAGATTTAAGATTTTGTAAATTCTTATTCCACCATGGAACTATACGTTTTGAAGGTTGACGTGACTGTGGAATAGATTCGTTAGCAGATTGTAAAATTATCCTGGTAATGTTCGCGCTTTCCTTATTAACGTTAATGCTAACAGGACGAATCAAATCATATTTCAAGCAGTTATCACGAAATTTGTCCCAATTCGCATCGCCAATCCTAAACTTAGGTATAAAAGTGTCAAGTTTACTCGAAGTTGAAAAAAGAGTTAATAAAATGGGAAAGTGGTCACTACCACAAAGGTCACTCTCCGTTTTCCAAAGACAAAAAGGTATCATATCAGCGGAGCAAAACGATAAATCCAAATAGGAGTACGTTCCACGGGTATTTAGGTGGGTTGGAGACTTATCATTTAGTAACACATAATTAGATTCAGTCATGTGTTTAAATAAAATATTACCACTACTGTTACAAGAAGACGA
Organism: Sarcophaga caerulescens; assembly: GCA_927399465.1. Lineage (NCBI taxonomy): Eukaryota > Metazoa > Arthropoda > Insecta > Diptera > Sarcophagidae > Sarcophaga > Sarcophaga caerulescens. The sequence goes on from OV656872.1 coordinate 62,300,062, forward strand.
ACCCCAACTAGTGTGTGAGCTATTGAAATCTCCCAAGATGAGTCCTGGAAAGTTGGTATCATTAGACAAACTATTAAGATAACTTAAATAAATATTATTATTGGGAGGGATGTATGTATTAGTAATAAAAAACTTTTTGTACGAGGTAAATATGAAACAAATGGTATCAAAATCATTTGTAATATTGATTTGCTCATGTTCTATGGAATTGTGAATTAAAAAAGCAACGCCGCCATATCTGGTAATAGAAGTGTTTAAATTATATAATTTATAATTAATAGGGATAGGAATTGAAGAATTACGATAGTTGTGTATATGGGTTTCCTGTAATGCAATAATCTTTGGACTGTATTTCTTAATGAGGATTTGAAGTTCACTATAATTATTCAGATAACCATTTATGTTCCACTGTAGAACAAAAATAGTCATATAGTTAATAAAAAATTATTAATTAATGTTATTGTGATTTTACAATTGGAGATATGAGTTGGTAGCTTAACTCCAAACATAACTAATGAATAAATTAAAATGATAAAATAAAACCAATAAATAAAATAAAGTATATAAAAAGAGTGTAAGATAAATAAAAATGCTATGGTAATGGGTAATACAATTAGGTAAAAAATATTAAAAGTGAAATGTAAGTTAAAAGATAAACAAAATAACAAATGTCTATTAATTATGAAAGTTAATATATAACGAGTCAATTTAATCAGATTTCTGATAATCATAATTCCATTACGTTGTCATCTACTGATTTTTTGGCTTTTAGTTGTTTAGTTCTTAAAGTAGCTTTCGAAGGTTTTGAATTTGCTTTTAACTTGTCTTGGAGTCTTTTTGGAGTATTTCTAGGTAAAATTTTTACATTCGTACCTTTGGTGATTGCAGATGTGCTGGGTAGAGATAATAAATCAGAATCGGAGTCAGTTATTGAATCAATATTTGTATTTATTGGTTTAGTAATTGTAGTTTGTGACGTAGGAGCAGTGGAACTATGAGGTAAATGTGTATTAGTGCGGATATATTCTTTAAATGAAGCAGTGTTATTGTTAGAAATAACAACATCGGTGAATGAAGGCTTGTCGTGTTGGTGGCGTTGAGTATATATTTTGTAGGCAGTTTTATTATCAACTTTTTCGATTGTTTTTATTGCTTGTAATTCCTTTTGTTTAATAAAAATTGGGCACTTTTTGTCTTTAGAAGAATGCTTGGTGTCACTTAGTTTATTCTGGATGCAATTAACACAGTTGATTTCATTAGAACAGTCTTCATCAACTAGTTCGGGATCCAAATGAAAGTCTTTAGCACAGTGAAAACATTTTCTATTATTTTTACAAAATTTTGCAATATGTCCAAACTGTTGACAATTATTGCATCTAATTGGTAGTGGAATGTATGGACGAACATTTATTTTCTGGTATCCGATTTTAATCTCCGACGGCAAAGTAGATGACGAAAAAGTTAGAATTAGAAGACCGGTTTCAACATTCTGTTTATTTACATACTTATTAATCTTCTTTACTTCACATATGCTCTGACTTTTTAGTTCATTTAAAATTTCGCTCTCAGTAACACCTCTCAAATCATTGCTGTAAATGACACCCTTAGTCTGATTCAATGATTTATAATCAGTCACCTCCACTGTTATTGACTCAGAGAGTGCTGTAAGTGTGGTGAGTTTGTTGGCCTGCACATAATTTCTCGTTTTAATGAGAATATTGCCGCTCATTAACTTTTTACATTCCTCAACTTCACCATCACAAGTATAGTCAATGGCCTTTTTTAGCAAGAAGGGGGAGACGAACGAAAGAGTATCATTGCTGTTGGTTCTCTTCATTATCAAGTAAATAGGTCCAGGTTGATTAAAATTGAGGCATTTTGATTTGTCCCAATTGAGAGCCGGAGAGTTATTTTTATTTTTTTGGTCGGGCTGTTTATTCATTGTAAATTCCTTAGGAATTTCTACCACTGTTCCGTTATAATATTATGAGTAAATTTATTTATTAAGTTATGAAGAAATGAAAAACGTACAATAATAATGCAATAGATTTAAGAAAGTAATCGATTTAAATTAAAACACGTAATTAATATTAGTAGATTAAATTAAAAATCAATTAAAAGAAAAATTATAGTTAAATTTAAATGTCCAGAGGAAAAAATTATTTCACAAGTTCACAAATCACAATTCTGCTTGTCAGACGTCTGCTTTTAGTGAAGCTAAGAGTCGAACTGTAAATGGAATTATAATACACCACATTTCATTATATTATGACTCATTATAATACGTTAAAAGCTAGCTGACAATGAAAACAATTTGGGTCCCACTTGGTGTTGATTCGAAATTAAAATTCTTAAGCCACAGATAAAAATAATTTCTTTTACAAATATTTTATATTTTTATTGTTGTTACATTTTGTTTGTTCCTTAAAGTTTTAGTAATAAAAGGAAATTATAAATGACTGTATTAAAACAGAATGTAACCTTCATGTGTCTTTTTATGTTATTTTCAGTTTTTTTTCAATTTCTGTAAACAAATAATTTTTCCAAATAAATTTGAAATAATTTTTTCCACATATCCAGAACACTTTGAAATCATTAATATTTTTATTATTCTTCTCTTTTATTTTTTTATTCTTTTTTTGAATCTCATTTTAGTTGTTGTTTCAAACAATGGAGTGTTTTTGTTTGTCTTAAAAATAATCAGAATAATCCAATGCTGACATTGAAATATTTATTCAGCAAATAAACCAGGGCACAAAAAAAGCAAAATCTATTCAATACAAGCATTTCATGTTTGAAAAATTGCACTAAAAATTGCAATTGTAACAATTGAAAAAAACAAAGCGTATGTATGTCACGATATTTTTATACAATTTAAAATTCCCTCCACCACAAAAAAAAAAGAAACAACTCTTCGCCTGTGTGGAATAAAAACGAAATTTTTGAATTTTTTAGACGAATAATTTTTTATTTTGTTTTTTATTTCATTTTTATTTTTAATAAAAAATATTTGTTATTAAAAAAAAAATGGACTAACAACAAAAACAACAATTAAAAATATTTTCTTCCCTTAAGTCGCATATATGATAACCTATACCAGTAGGTTGGTTTTGTTTGAAAAATTTTCCGGTTTTCGGAATTTTCATTAAATTTGTGTTTTTGTAAGACTAACACTCAGGCGATGGACCTTACTCATGCAGTGCGTTGTGTTGAAACTAGGCAAATATGTTAGGGAAGAAGGATATCTCTCTATATCAAAAGTGACAGGAAAGACCTCTGCGGGAAAATAGTGCCACATACGAATAAACCGGCTAAAGAACGATTACAAACGGATGTGCTCGACGGACGAGTGTTACGTAGGAATACATTATTCTCGGAAACATACATAACATACATAATTGGTCATTACAACCCTTCAGTCAGGATTACGACCTAGCTTCTCACACCACTCGCGTTGTGTGCGTTAATTTTATACATGAGTGGCGGGACCTACAGTTTAAAGTCGACTCCGAACGACAGATTTGTGAGAAGCTTTTCATGGCAATTTTTTTACTCTCAGAGTTTTTGCCAGAAATCTGCTGAGAGGAAGTCGCCGAAGAAATATTTTCGTTTTGATGTCTGACCTGGGATACGAACTTGGGCCTTCAGTCTAATAAGCCAACACACTGCCTATAGACTACGGCGACTTCTCGGAAACAAGTTCCCTTATTTCGCTCGAGCAAAATCCTTTATAGTAGGGATATAATATTGAAACTCAAACAACATTGCGGTATCAATTATCAATAGAGTTGGATACCATATCGTCATTAACGAGCACCTTCCTCATCTCCTGTAGGCGCTCGAGAAACCTCAAAATAGACTTCGAGCCACCGGTTCACACATGAGAGTTGTATTCCATTCTCGGTCGGACATAAGTGTTGTAAATAGTAAGAAGATCAGCTGAAGTCAAGTATTTCTTGCGCCATCTTAAGGAACTGAGCCACTTGAATTCCTCTTTTGTCACTTGAAAAATGTGCTGGATATAGCGAACGTCAAATTAAACGTTCGTATAACACGTTAAATTAAGCTGGATTTACCTATTTGTTACTGACAATTTTCTTCAACACCATTCACTCATTTCGAAAAAGTTATCCAGCAAATCAAAGCTGTTAGACGATACTTTTAAGCAGATTTAAATTTTACATGATTTTTTTACGGGCAACCCATTTCAACTTTGTATGGAAAATATAACCAATTGATAGCTCTGTTGAGGTTTGTCGGAACAAAGTAAAATATTAAGCCCAATTGAGCTGAGGGTTTTTCTAACAAATACTTTCTCTATCTCTCTCAAGAAAAGTGTTGTCAAACTGAAAAAAAAAAAAAAATGTTTTGACGGGACAAAAATTTTATTCCGAAAACATGTGTGAATCCAGATTTAATTACATACTGATTTTCATTGAATTCGGCTCAATGATAACTTTTTAGAATTTGTTCAATCAGATCTGATACACTATTTCAACTATGATCTGTGAACAGCCGTGAGATTCCTTCTCTGACTCAGCAACAATTGCTTGATGCTGCACATCAGCCAAACGATTGTGTAACTGATTTCTATGTTTATCTAAAGTACGTAATGGATCTCCTTGTCAATCATTTAACACACAGTTCTGTTCATTTAGTATATACGCGTGTAGTCCTATGCATCTCCTGTTGCCTAGTGCTGTGCATTAGGCAATTCCTCGCAGTACACACTGCAGATACTAGTGTTTGATATGCTTATGACGAGCGTAGTGATTCGAAAAGTATTTCAATTAGCGATCCAAAAAAAGCCTTTCACTAAGAAGTTGGACTATTTTCTCATACCAACTTTAGTGAGATTTCTCTTACAGCTCAAAGTTGAAGTTGCTTCAGTTAAAGCTGCCATTATGTTATTCCATTACATTATTTTCTCTGCACAACCTAAGTTCCTAACCAAAGATGTACTCGTTTACTCTTTGAAAAGGTCATATGTTCTCTGCTTTTGTTTACATCGTTTTAATGATGATCGTGTCTGAAGTAGGCCGTCCGCTTCAACCAAGTTTCTTCAGCTGGCTGACTACTTGTTGTTTAATTGATAAAAAGTTACTAACATATCGTTTTTAAGTTTAAGTGTCGCTGAGATATGGTCAACTAGATCGAAGTCGTTGTAGTCTATCAGGTAACGAGTTGGCTTATTTGAGCCCATCTTTTAAAGCTCAAGTCAAACATCTCTAGCAATACAAAATATGAAAAAATATTCCTTCGTTGAATTCCTCTCAGCAGATTTCTGGCAAAAACTCTCAGAATAAATTAAATTGCCATGAAAAGTTTCTCACAAATACGTCTTTCGGAGTCGACTTAAAACTGTAGGTCCCACCAAACATGTATAAAATTAACACACACAAAATAAGTGGTATGAGAAGCTAGCTTGTAATGACCAATTATGTATGTATGGATGTAGTTCGTATATGCTAACGGAAAATTTCTTCCAGAAGTGTGCATGACTATATTAATATGGCCATGTTTTCTTAGGATTGCCTACAAACATAGTCTAACAAAAATTTTCAGATATTCATGGCCATAAAATTTAGTTTGCTTGCAGATCTATTGGTTTTACTTCAAATCGTTCTCCGTCAGGTCGATCGGTGGCGATCTATGTTGATGAATCTTTAATTTTAACGCTGTTGCTGTCAGACTGACATATTCGGTATTTTTCTTGTCTTGTTCTTCTTAAACCGTCTTTTCGAGATCTATAAACGTTAACGTTGTACTGTAGTAACTTGTGAGTAATTGCCTGCCAAGAATTAAAATGAACCCGCAGGTTCACGCATTGAGATATTTGGCAAGGATTATCTCTGAAGAAGTCGGCCGATGTCCTTTACTTGACGCATGACAGTGACTATTTTAATTGTTTTAAGATTTTATGCGAAATGTCGCTTTCAGTCTTGGGTCTTTTCATATCAGCCAGTTACAGCTGTGCCTTGTTCATACATTATTTATCCACTCTTTGGCACAGAATTAAAATTCGTTTTGGATTAGATTACTTACCCTTTTGCTACCTATATGCAGTCCTTTATTCGTAGTTGTATATTCTTGTTTAGATTCTTATGTTCACTGAAGTAAAGACTTGTGCTGCCATTAACTGCGTAGGGTATTTAAAAATAACAAATAAAATGAACGATAACCACACCAAACGTTATAATAAAATAAAATAACGGTTTCGAAAACATTATTTGTGTATGTCGTTTATAGTATTGGTAACGGTACTATTTTATATCCGTATGTACACTGTATATGTATGGATATGTATGGTGTAAGTGTCTTTTGTTAGACGTGATTGATTGTAGCTTAAATGTTTTCAAGTGATAAATTATAGTCTGACAGCATAAATATAAATCACAGATTAGCTCGATACTCTGAATGTTTTTTCGGTTTCGCTTTTTCGTTAAAACCTAAAATAATAGGAACAGAGAAAAAAACTGAATAAAATTCTTTACGAAAAATAGAATCAACCACTTAAACTAGACGACAAAGAACAATTCAGTTGATTCTAGTTTTTGTTGGCTAATTTTGAATTACCAAAAAAATATAGAAAAAGAGCAGGGAAGACAAATTGTAATTTGTTGTTTGTATTGTATTCCAATACAAGGAGCATATCTAATATTACATCGGAAGTAATGTGTAATTAAAGTAAACAATTTTAGAAACGCTCGTAAATAGTTTGACTTCCAGAGGACAATTGGTCATTGGAGCCACAACACAACTTTTAAACCCGTGTTCAAGTAAAATTCACACCCATAATTGGAGTTGTATGTTGCCAAAGAATTTTTTACAGATAAAAGAACTTGGTTTCTATCTCTACTATGCATATTTTAACACTAATTTAAATAAAATTTGTCTCTGAAGTAGGTAAGCCTATCTTGCATCGTATTCTTGATGCAAGAAATCATTCTTTTTAAGAATAAACACTACTGAGGAAAGTCAACCTCACGAGCTCCTTTTTTCTTTAGAACTTGAATGTTTTTTGCAACAGTTGCTGATGTACTGCGGTGTTCAGGGTAAGATTCTGCGTTGGAATTTTTCGGTTGTGTTTTCATTCAAATTTTTGAAGGTTACTCAACAGAATCAATTACTTATGAATGGTTTCGAGCTCCATCTCAAAAGAGGTGTCTGAAATAAACAGTAGTTTCTAAGCCTTTTATTAAGTAAACTGCATGGCTAGTTGATTAATACCATCGGTATAGTTTGCTTTAAATTCACCGTTGTCTAGTAGATATTAGAGACGAAACCATGGCTCAAACACCTCATCAGATTTCTGGCAGTAAATAAAATTGCCATGAAAAGCTTCTCAAAAAATCTGTTGTTCAGGATCGATTTTTAATTTAAGGATCCGCCACTCATGTATAAAAATTAATACACACATCGTAAGGGAGAAGCTAGGTCGTAATCCTGACTGGAAGATTGTAGTGATCAATTGCGTATGTATGTATAGTTTGCTCAAGACGTACCTGTTAAGAAAGTGAGGAGGCCTGTCTAAAGGGTTTCACTTTTGTTGATTAACTTAAGTCTCCAATTTCAGGCTGAGTATTTCCATTCAGTTCAGTTCATTTAGTTTAGTTTACAAATGGAAATTCTAAATGAAAAATGTGAAGTGCAGACTCCCCTACATCCCTTCAACAAGGATTGCTCTTAATAAGGATTGTTCGCAACTCAGCATACCTAGGTTAGCTTGAATTAGCAACCGTTTCAATGAGCATACTTTACTTGGGTCTTATTAGTACCCGTTGAAAGAACGATGTTATAATTACAACTCCTGGTTATCCCCCAGGGCTTTTTAAGGTTTCATTCACCATTTGCGTGACGCATTCTATCAATAAATTCTGACTGCCCAAAATTTCATGTTCTTAAGTTCACAAGCGCCGAACAATGATAAAAAAGATATTCTGTTATCTCATATTCTTCTTCGTCGTTATAGTCTCTGCAGAGGACGTTATAAAATATTCCCAGCATCCTGACGTTTGCATCAAGAGGCTACTGAATAAATAAATATCGTGCCATATGGTCTCTCTGCAAGTGAATTCATTTTCCAATTTTCATATCAATGATGTCTATATGTGATCACTTGTCTGCTTCCCTGTAGAAGAATTCCAAGCTGTAGTGAATCTAATTGAATTTTCTCTTGTGTCAGCTTTTTCAAGCTCGTTGGCTTTCTATATCCTCATATGCTCGAATTCATGTGTTTCATGTAATCGTACGGCGGAAAGTGTAATTCAAGATTCAAGTATTTTAAAAAGTTTCCAGATCCGATTTTGTCGGATTGTCTGTTTGTCTTCGTTCGTTATCACGTTCGGAACCACTTGTTCACCAAAATATTTGGTGGTAGCCAGTTAAAGATACAGTAAGACCCCGCTTAACGCGGGGGATACGTTCCAATAAGTTCCAGCGCTAAACGAAACAGCGTTAAGCGAGGCAACTTAACACGTACATATAAAATACAGTTGGAATCATTATTCTGGACAGTATATATAGTATACACCGTCGCTATATTGTGCACCGCTTTTGGTTGGTGCATGGCCGTTTTATTTGCACACATATACAACAGGTATCAATACAGTGTGTGATTTAGGGGAATCCCAATACTACAGAGTTAAGCGAAGCAGCGTTAAACGGGGTCTTACTGTAGTAAATAATGCCTTAGATGATATAATCCTAATCATTATATTCCCTAACTAAGTTTCATGAATTCTTTTCTCAACATACCTAACAATAAGATCAAAAGACTAAAGAATCAAAATGGGAAGTTGGAGTTAAAAAGAGAATAAGACTTGGATTCAATAACATATTTGCAACTTATGGTAGAGAAAACTGTATCAAATGTTCTCTTGAATGGGGTAGAAATATTTTTATTTGCTAGGGGTCCTGATCATTATATTAGCATTATATTAGCCTTGCAACCGAATAAAGAACCTTGTAGGTATTGTATGCAATCTGTCAATTCACTGACTGCATTAAGCAGTTAATACATCTACAATAGGTGTTATCATCTCATTTGCTTTGTTTAGGGTGAATCTGAACAGTTTGCTTTTGGGAGTACATATATGTCAGTTATTTTCTGTTGTTGTAGATTTGCCTCCTAGATAATCGAAATGGAATTTTTGTGGTTTTCCATAGTTAGAGTAGCCATGCACTGAACTTTTTAATCCTGTTTAACAGTCCTTCATGGGAAAAGTAAAGGTTTCTTAAAATACTTCTGAAGAAGTAGCAAGTCAACTGTGCAGAGACCAAATATTTTGTAGCGTATTCTAGACTCGAATCCAATGTAATCGGAAATGATTTTATATATTTTTAAAACTTTGAGACGTCATGCATTCCTGTTAGTGACTACAGCCACTATTGGGTATGGAGAAGTATACTACAATTACTTCTGCGGAAGTAGCAGGAAAGATAAAGTTATTGAAAACTTTCTACGTTACTGTCCCACCTAGTGAGGAGCACGAAATCAATTGCTGGATACTAATATTTTATAACTGCTAGATAGTCCGGTGTAACGTTTAATAAAAAGACATTGGCTTGTTCCATTGCGAAGAAATTCTAAATCCTTAAATCTTTATTAATAGTTTTTATTTTATTTTCTTTCACGTAAACTCGTGAGTATGTGTCGCAAAAATTGTGTAAGAATTAGAATATCAGATGCAAGTAATTATTTTTGAATTTAATGTGATCTATTTAACAACTTTAATAAACTTATTATTATTTGCAAAATAATTCAATTTAGCTTTGTATACAACAATACAATCGCAATTCTACCAAATTAATTAAGTTACGGCGAAATATATTAACAGTTTATGCACCCCCCAACCTCGTTGGAAACAATTGCCCTAAAATTAGACACACGATTTTGGTTTATTTAAATTTTTTTTCTGTTCTCTTTTGCTTTTCTTTTAATTATTTTTATTAATAGCATCTTAACACCTTAGCATCATTAAGGATTTGGAAAATCCAAATGATATTCGAAAGGTCTTATGAACGTTATCATGTTCGCATTAGGATTTTTCCCCTTATCATGGCGTAACATAAACCACAAAACGACCCCTAAGTAAATACGATTTTCATTACAAAAAAAAAAAATCAAAACAAAAACGGAAAAAATGTGGAAAAACTAAACAAATAAACAAGAAAAACTGTGAGAACATTTTGGAAGAAAAAACAAAAATAAAAATAAACAACAAAATTAAGTACGAACATTACAATGAAACCCTCCCTCGCTGGTAATATTTTTAGAGAGAAAAAAAAGAACGAGAACAACAAAAACTAAAATTCTGAAATTTACTTTTGCTTAGAACACTTAACACAAATAAGTGTGAAGTATTTCCAACAATTTTCCGCAACGCTGACTACTTACAACTTGCAGCACATACACATACACATACAATACCACAATTCTGGCATGAACGGTTGATAAAAACGCTCGAGCATGAAAATCCTCTCTAAGCAACATTGAATGCCATACAACAATATCACCCTCACCATACACTTCCTCATCATCACAGCGTCTACCAAAATAACACAGCCATAGCAAGTGCCATCCACTGCCAACTAATATTCAGGTATTAACATTGCATTTAATGACAATTCACCTGAAACTTTAGTCACATATTAGATGAAAAAAAATGAATGGAAAATTTACACACACATACACACCTACTAATATGTACATATCATTACACAAATACATATACATACATACGCTCTTAGGCAGACATAAATATAACCGTATATGAATTAATATTATCCTGACACTAAACACTCTCACATGTATATCCAGTGGCATACCTTTATATGTGCAATTATTATGACAACTGTACACACACATATCAGCACACAACTACATACATACATGTAGACAAATGTATATGTATACAATAAGGAAAAATCCTTAGAAATTTTTTGGCAGCAAAATTAACGAACTTTAACGTTTTCCAGAGTGTTTTCCGCTAAAGACATCCTGCATAAGACACTCAAGCGACATTTATTTATTGGCTGGATTTGTAAATGTTGGCGAAATTTCTAATACATATACATACAAATAAATATGTACTTATATATATAAACTTACATATGTATATACATGTACGAAGTATATAGAAAAGGGTATGAGCGCTCATGCCCGACGACATGGCATGCCCTATATTACAAGGTGAAGTGGAATAGTAATTAAGGTAAAGGGTGTTTTTTTTTTAGAAGTTTAAAAGTTTTTGTTCACAGGACTGCTTTATTTGACCAAATATTTACTGATTACTAGTTTGTCAACTCAATACGCAACGCTTGCAAATTGTTAAAAAAAATTTCATAAAAGTAAAGTTTCTGTTCGTCAAACTTATCGTCAAACAATTCGTGCAACGCTGCAAAATTTTTAAATAAATTTTTTTTTTTTATCAAATTAATGATTTTGTTCGCAAGACTTTCCTTACATACATAATCGTCCTTCACAGCGACTAGTTCGAATAATAATAGATCGACTTCTAACCACTTTTACTCATACCGGTAATGTACGTACCATAAGATATAGAACATCGAGCACTGGAAAAGCTACAAACGCTGTACCAAATCCACCAATTCGACACTGTTATCAGTTAATGTGGTATGCCCTTCCACATCGTGAAATATTTTATGAAAGGATTTTGGCGTAAAAGTTTTCAGGAATCAACTTGTGAAGGAATCAATGCCAAGCAACCATCCCCTAATCGGCTGAATCCCAAATTGTTATTGAAATTAAATTTTCTTTTAAAATTTAATCTCCGATGAAGTTCATGTTTAGTTAAATGGGTATGTAATTAGGCAGAATTGTTGCATTTGGACCTTTGTTCAAACACAATTACATTCACAGACAATTACTGTTTGATGCGCTTTATTAAAAACTTTAAGACGCAATGATATACAGAAAACTGCACTCACAGGTGGTTGTAGTCCCCGTATTCTAGTAGATAGTGTGCCGGCCACAGTTCAAAACATCTCCAACAAAACAAAATATGAAAACATATTCCCTCTTCGAATACTTATCAGCAGATTTCTGGCAAAAACTCTAAAAGTAAATAAATTTGCCATGAAAAAGTCTACAAAAAATCTGTCGTTCGAAGTCGACTTTAAACTATAGGTCCCGCCACTCATGTATAAAATTAACACACACAACCCAACTGGTGTGATAAGCTGCTGTAGAGTGCAGAAACATTGTCTACACCATGGATAAATAAGAAACTGTGAGAAGATATTTATAGAGAATGTTATCCTCACACGTTTGACTGTAATTCATATGCATAAACTTTTCTTCATATACCTACACAGCACTAGTCACTTAAATAGAACTACAGAGACAAATCGCCGCTGCAGTAAAATCACGTAAGATTCTAAATTTTAATCTTAAAATCAACATATACTGTTGAATATGCCTATAAATTACGAATTTTGAGAAAACAATGATCTCTGCTGAGTTGTTTTAGACTGGAAGTAACGAACGATTGAAGCTACCCTCTAAAGGCAGTGTTGTTTGGATCAGGTATTCACACTACGCCAAATTCTGCGTAAATCTCATAACTATAAGACAGAAACGAACTTTGAGCACTTCCCACAGCTCCGTGAAGATATGAAAGGATCTCTCCAAACTTTTAGATGTTGTAGACAAGGCTACGCGCTATCATTCGACCTCCTAATATTACATTCATACATGAGACCTATGAGAGTTATTTACTCTCAGAGTTTTCGCCAGAAATCTGCTGAGAGGCAGTCGCCGAAGAAATATTTTTTTTGTCATATTTCGTTTTGATGCCTGACCTGACTACGGCGACTACGAAAATTGAACTGAGGTATTAAAGGACCTCTCCGAATTTTTAGTTACCATGCGCGATTTCAGATAAGTCGATCTCTGCAAATTCGTCATGAAGAATGTTCTGAGAAATGCAGGAGTTCATCACTTTGGCACTATTTTCGGCAAACGACATCGATATCTTTGGTCGACCCACGTCAGATGTTACTGTTGCCTTTAGTGCAATACCAAGACATCGAACAGCTACTGAGATCTCTGACAGTTACTCGTCCTTCAGTAAGAAGCTGTTGCCACGTTTTTCTTACTTAGAGTCGGTTTATGCCACTAACTGTGGCTTTTAAGATCGAATATCACAAAATCACCTCTAGAGTTATAAGAGTACATATTTCGATCATTTTTGGTTACTTTCCACTTTGAAAACTCAATTTTTCCGTTAGCCTACCACTTTCTATTCTAAATAGTTGGCAACACTTTCTTTTATGGCATAGCAAGTAAACAGAAGATATGGAATGAATACAAGTCTTACAAAAAACGACTGCATGTAATCGTTTTATGGTTTCTTATACCAACAACAGCAACAAATGCCGCTCACAGTAAAAGTCTTTACATGTATGTACTCGTATATACGGCAAACGTACGTATATTATATTTGTGTATATTTTACGCTGTATTACAATATTGCATTTGTGGCGACAGAAGAAGTTACAGTGTCTTGCCACAAAAACAAAACAACAATATAGGATTAGTTTGCTACCGAAACTACTATTTGGCAAACTAATATTTGTTGAAAAAAAAACAACGAAAATAATAAAGAAAACGAAATTAAAAACGATATTTGGAAGACCATATAAAATGGAGTAAAATTTACCAAAGAAAAGTTTCTATACATGCAGTCATATAAATATATTCATTTATATATACAAACGCAATAGAGGTGTAATAAGCTCTTGATAAGCCTCTTGCATCTTTTGTAGTTGACCTTGACATTTTTTGTTTTATAAAATGTAACAAATTTGCTGCCAGGTAGCACTTACCAAGTAGTGCTACAAGTACTGAATGAACATGCAAAACATGACATGGTACTCTTTACTAAGGGATACAAAATTCTTAAGAAATCTATTTTGTCTTTAAATGTACGGATAATAGAACGAATAAAAAATAAACACAAAAGTCTGTGTTCCAGGAAACACTGGATGACAAGATTTTTAAAAGGATTTTATTACGTTTATTCCGAATCTTATCTCACAATTGCGCCACCACCATAGGTTTTTGAGGTATTGCTTCCTTACTTATTTACTTACTTAATTCCTTAATTAGTCATCATAACCCTTCAGTCAGGATTACAACCTAGTTTCTCCCACCACTAATATTGTGTGTGTTAATTTTATCCATAAGTTTTATCCATCACCATACCATCCATAGTATCACAATGATGATGTTAAAGTCTCTATTGGCAGTGATTGACGAAAAAATATAGAGAGGCTTACGACGCTTGAAGAGTTCAGTAATATTTCTCTGTAATACTGCGGGTTTTTGTATCGATTTTTAACAGACTGCATGGCCGCGAATATTCGCTATACGCTATATTTGATGATACCTGATAGGGAAGTCTGGATAGTTTCGAATAAACTCTTTAATGGCTGGGCTGTTTATGCTGACAAGTCAAAAATGGAGACGATCGCGGGCGCAGTTTCTTCATCTTTGGGATAAACGTAAGGAATTCATACAAGCTACCGGAGGTTCTGAAAAACACATATCGGAAATCTCAAAAGTTACAATTTATGTTGATAAGCAGGCAACATTAAAGGCTTTGAGGGGACATGTTTGTAGGTCAGATCTGGCCTGAGAGTGTAGAAGGCTGCTAAGTGGCCTTATGTCAGAATATCAGGTTGAATTACCCTGGGTACCTTGTCATTGAGATATTTTTGGTAACGAAGTTGCGTATGAACTGGTAAAGCTGACTTTGGAGACCATATCAGAAGAAAGGTCGGTGAAACCGCGATTATTTAGGAAAAGTTCGTTTCGATTTAATCGTAATTCGTTCATGGGAATGTAGAACGGGCTGTAGAGTTGCAGGAGCCTTATGGTAAATTCTACAGATCGAAACTTATCCTGACCATGTGAAGACGGAAGATGAGAGCTATTAGAGGAGAACTATCGGAGCATGACCACTTTTGACACAGGACAAGGATGAACTGGTAAGAACAGGCTCAGCTCAGCTTTGGAAGAAAAAGTATGTGAAACCGTCAATGGGTTTCTTCCTATCCAATCCTACAAGAGGGAAATTTACCCAGGGCTTGGGATGACGGGAGATAACACAGGACAAATAGATGGATTAGGATTTACCTCATATTTCTGCAGTCTTTGTGGAGAAGCGGAGAAAACAGAGGGCCACTTTTTATGCCACTGTCCTTGTTTGTTGCTGAGCAAGAAGAGATTTGTTAATGAACTGATTGATCTGAAAGACTACAGACTTGAGAATCTAAGAGGATTCATTAACGGATTTGTCAGGGGGTATCTTTAGAGGTGGAAGTTTTTAACTATGGCTGGCATGAGTGGCAAAGGGTCACTTTTATTTCCTTTCATTTCAGTCGTTCTTTCTCTTTCTAATTTTGTTTCCCCACTTCTTCTACTTTCGCTTCTTTTTTTTACTTTTCCTCTTTTCTTTTCTCATAATTGAAGAGACTGATTGGACCAGGAGGCCGCTGGGTGAAGTTGTGGAATTGTTGTTACAATGAAGCGTAACCCTTTCGGATGTAACTTAATCTAAGGCATCCTTTTCAACTTCACAATAACGATGTCTAAAATTTATGAATCGAAGTACGAAGTGCCTTATCATGCCGCTCATTCAAACATGTCAAATTATTTTATTTTGTATTACCAGACTTGAAAAAATTACTCGCTGTCAAGAATGATGAGAAAGTCGAAGGTTGATTGTTATTTTTGAGAAAGTAGACTTAACATTATTATCAGAAGGGGCTTATGTGGTTTGGAAATTCTTATACCTATCTTGGGAGAATTTAATAACTGAAATCATGTATAATAGCACACATACAATACCCTGGCCCGTGATTTGTCTTTCCAAAAATTTCGTTTCAAAACTCATATGCGCTCTGTTCATCGTTCACTTACAAGCTTCCATCCGTGCTTACAAGCCAAGTAAAGCAAATAGTATAACGATATTGTATAAAACGAAGGAAATGACAGGATGCCACTGTAAGAATCATCACTAAATGTCAACGAGTAAAAGATACTACGTTTATAGAGAATAGTTGTTGGTAAAATTTGTTTTTTTTTTTCTTCTTCTTTTTCTTTTTGTAACTTTTTCGTGGCAATGGTAGCAAAACAAAATATCAAGATGGGAGCAAAAAATAAAAGGGAAAAAACAAAAATAACAAGCATTCTATGGAATGTTCTTTAGGAAAAATAAAGAGTGAAAATTCTGTGGAGTATTGACGAATGTTTGTTGGGGAAAACGTGCAATGCTCTTTAGAAAATTTAGGTACAACAATTTTAAAGAAAGAAAAAGTTTCACGTTTTTCGTTTTTTTCTCTCTCACTCTTTCTCTCTCTGGTCTTTTGTCAACATATGGTAGAAAAAGCAACAACAGCAATAACAAAACTCGCTTGCAAAAACAAAAATAGAAAGCAAAGACTGAAGTGAATTGTATTCACTTCTCTTCAACATTTGTGTGAAACGAAGAAATGAAGGTGGCAACTGACAAACGCCTTTTTGCCCCAAAAAACAGTGTGTAAATGTGTGTGTACTTGTATGTAGGTGGCTGCTTTTGTTTGGTGAAATGCCTTTGGCAATATTGTTGTAAAAGTAATGATTCCGTTAAGGGGAAATACGCTTTACGCGGAAACTGCATTGACAGTCACAAAATTTCCGGTGATCCCGCATGATTTAAAATGCGGTAACTAAACTTGATACCACTGTATACACCAAACATTGTATACAACAATAACAACAACAACAAGAAAATAGCATACTATTCTCTATTTCATATCCGTGTGTGTATAGACACGACAACGTTTCAATGTGTTCACATAACACAGTCCACACAAACTATACGAATGAAAATTTTCTTTAGTTTTCTTTTAACAAGAAATAAAGTTTTTCAATATCTTTTTTTTCTTTATTTCTTCTGTCTTTCTAAGTTTTTAGTTTAAGTTTGCTATTGTTGCTATAGTTGTCCTAATATTTAAGGCATTTTAACCACAACAATCAACACCACTGTCACTTTTGGTTTTTCAGTTTTTTTTTTTTTGTATCATTTTCAATTCATTCTTCACATTCTCTCGGCTGTTGGGCTTGACTTTATTTTCATTTTCTTTTTATTTCGCTCATTGCTTAGGTTCTATCGAATTAGATTCGTGTTGAAATTTTGTGAATTTTAAAATAGATTTGCGGTATTTCGTCTTTTGATTTGTTTGATAGTTTTTCCTCGACTACATGAATATTCTTAAAGAAGTTTCTTTCGGCGAAATACAACATGTGTGTGAAAATACATGTGTATTGTATAACGATATGCTATTCAAGTCATGGAGACAATTTCTGTGGCTTTAGCTTAAACGTATTCAAATTTAGTTTTCGCTTAGTTGATGGACTTCAAAGAATAATCGAATTCAATACGAATAAAAAAAAAAAAAAATATAAGGAAATAAAGAATGTATGCAAAACAATCAGAAAACCAGAGATTTGTAAGGAAGCTGTCGAAAGTTTATAACATTTCTTAAACATTTATTTTAAGACACTGATATTTTATACACCATTGTTAGCCATATTCTTTAGAATCTGTGGAGTAAGTTATGTTAGGTTAGCTTCCCGTTAACAGGCAAGTTCACTCCGTGACCCATATACCCCTTTGTGTCACCCATTGTATGGTAAGCCCCCTTGTCATGATCCGTTAGTGGTGCGTTTGAACAACTTCGAGTTATAGATGAAACCCATTATGCCCAGATCAAACGTTCTATCACCAAGAAAACGATGACGTCTGGGCACTCGTATAAAAGGCGTTGTACCGATTCCGTTTCCGCTACATTATGATAGCATCTGCAGTAATCCTGGTGAGGCAGACCAAGCCAGTGAGGTAAACTGCCAGTAGCGCATATCCTGATATAATCTTGTCCACTGCTAGTCACAGCATTTTTAAAATTCGGCAACTAGGTATATTTGACTACCTATGGCTTGTTGAATTCCATCCCGCTTTTTCGTATTTGGAAAAATTATTCCTGTAGAGGCACATATATATATGACCTCTATCGTCTCCTCCTCAGACATCTCTGAACCCTTCCGTGCCAGTTCGCCCGCCTTTTCGTTTCCCTCTATGCTAGAAGGGTCGGAATCCAGTACAGACGGATGTTCTGTAAACGTATACGGTGTAAAGAATCCATGCAACTCCTGGTGCCCTTTGATTTAACGAGGTTGGCTGCCAGCGTTTTGATTGCTGCTTGACTGTACGCATGTATTATCAAGTCCGGAGGAGCGATTATATCTGTGAAGTAAACTGTGGATTGATAACAATCCCAAATTTTATTAAAATTTATTGAAAATAAAATTTACGGATGAAATGAAAAGTAGCATGTGAAAACGTCCCTTTAAACCTAGCAAACGTCATCAGACTTCTGTTTAGAGAGCAAAATATTTGATTCTTCTTGAAAACCTAAAATTATTAGACTAAATTGTGTGATGTACATACATACATATGTAGTCGCTGTGGTATAGTTTATTCGGTTAAATGGAAAATAGAGAACGATTATAGCAGGTAGTGTTAACTATTAGACGTGAGGCCACGGTTCAAACTCCAGGTCCGACGCCTCTAACAAAACGAAATATAAAGAAATATTTCTTCAGCAACTTATTCGCAGCAACTTATTCTGGTAAAAACTCTGAGAGTAAATAAATAAATGTTTATGAAAAGTTTTTCAAAAATATGTAGTTCGGAATCGACTTTAACTGTCGACATGTATAAAATTAACACACACAACATATGTGGTGTTAGAAGCTAGGTCGTAATCCTGATTGAAACATTGTAATAACCAATTATGTACTTATGTATGTGTGTTGTATCCATAGTTCTTTAATATTCTTATGGGCATTGTTATAAGATAAGCACTTGTGAATGCTAAATTTGTTGTTCTTTATAATGGCTAAATATTCTCCCATATTTATTATTTCCTCAATAAATTCCAGGGTGCCGGCACACTTCCTCATACCATTGTACAACCACGACTATACTTAACCGGTAATTGGGACAGAACTTTACTTTTCTCTTGCCTTCATACTAAAATACATTTGGCAAGGAATTTGCGTTGAGCATGGTAGTGATAGTACAGTAATATTGGACGCTTTTACATCTTATATGGACAGTCTAAAATTCAACAATTCTTTTATTCGTCCACAAATGGGTCTGATTGGTGAAGATCGGAGTCCATTAAACAAGCACACGTGGTTGTCTATGGTTGTTAACAATAAGTTTCTGGAACAGTTGAATTACAATAAAATACAAAATTCGTCAAATTGTGGTCTGCGATAAGCCAAGCTCTTGTGAACGATGCGCAATTAACTGCATTGAATTGTTTTAAACGCGCTTCCAGACGGCGGAGATCATCACATCTTGCGTTTATCGATCGTTTACTGAACTAGTGGATTTTAATTAGTATTAATTTTGTCCATAAGTGCCGGGACCTTCAGTTTAAATCCGACTCCGAAAGATAAATTTTTTGCGAATCTTTTAATGGCAATTTTATTTATTTTCAGAAGACTCAGCAGAGTGGAATTCGCCGAAGAAATATTTTTTATGTTTTGTTCGAGGTGTCTGACCTGGGGTTCGAAACATGGTCTCGCGACTAATAAGTCAACACATTACCTGCTATAATCGTTCAATTTTTCCATTTAATCGAATAATCTTTAGTCGTCTGTACACCACTATCGAGTCAAATTTATCCCCTCGAGTTTCAAAAGTGTCTTACGTTCTTGTTTGATTTTTCGCTGGCATGCTTTTTTCATCGTTTTAATGAAACGATTTCATTGTTTTCTTTTCAAGACATCTTGATATATTTCACTTTTAATTTTCTTTATAATTATAATTTCTTCTTTGTTTTTGTTTTTGCTTTTTTAACCAAAATGAATAAATAATGCTTAAATAAAAACGACTTCAATCAATTATGGTCGTCGTTATTAAAAGACTCTTTTTAATTTTGCATATTTATTATCACTTGTTAAATGGAAATTGAAATCACTTTTGTTGTGAAATATTTTCTCTCTTTTGTCGGACATTTTATTATCACCACACACGAGGTGGCATAATTAATTTGTATTATAAAGACAAAGGAATATAATTTCATTCTGAAAGATTGATTTTTCTTACGAACATATGCTTAAAGTTAAAAGAAATTTAAAAAGAAATGTGAGGGTGAAGTACAGAAACTGTAAACTGTAAACTGTAAACTTTAATTTTAAATTTATTTTAAAGAAGTTATGAAAAAAATATGATTTTAATGCTTCGTTCTCTGGGAGGAAACTAATTCAATTTTTTAATTTTTTTCCCAAGAAAAAAACAGCACCTGACTTTTGCATCACCATATCCATAATGAAGCAGAGAGTTTTTAGCTGAGTTCTTGACCCGTGATCAACGTAACACGAAAAGCAAATGTTGCTATAATTCTGCAAAACATAAGAGAATATTTCAAAGCGATTTATCCATTAATCTACCTGCTTGTAAAAGCAGAGAATGACCTTAAAAGCGAACTCTTCGTAAAGTTAAGGTTAGGTTAGATTAGGTTAGAGGAGGTCGAATTGACCCATTGTACAACGTCCTAGCTTCTCACACCACTCGTGTTGTGTGCGTTAATTTTTTACATGAGTGGCGAGACCTACAGTTTAAAGTCGACTCCGAACGACAGATTTTTAAGAAGCTTTTCATGGCAATTTTTACTCTCAGATTTTTTGCCAGAAATCTGCTGAGAGGAAGTCGCCGAAGAAATATTTTCTTATATGTATGTATTTTCGTTTTGATGTCTGACCTGGGATTAGAACTCGGGCCTTTCGTATATTAAGCCAACACACTACCTACTAGACCACGGTGACTTCGTAAAGTTAAACTGAAAGCAAAAGTATACCCGAAGTTCCATGTGAGCTAGAGCAACATGTCGTCGTATATTAAATAAGCAAATTGAACCCGCCAAGCAAAAGTTCAAGAGATAAAGAAAAAGAATTCCAAAAAATTTGGAGAGGTCCATTGTACCAACTGGGAGCCTGAGCATATTTATCTTAACCAAAAATTTATAGTATTTCAGCTGATTTCATAAAATTTATAAGAGACGAACATAAATGGCCAACAGCTGAGGTGATTGGATATGATATAGAGACCAGATTGAGTTGGTATAAATATGGCAATAAGGAATTGCCTCCGAACCGCCTTGGAGGCTCATTTGGATTTAAATCTATTGCATATGGTAATAAGGACCAGAGCCTTGAAAACGTTGATTACAATTACAAAAGCAAATTTAGCTTCAGATTCTTGTTGTTCCCTAGGGAGAAATATTCAGACACCTTGGTGAAAATCGAGAGCTTCTTTCAAGTAAAGTTAACGCCTTCACTCTACTACTCCACTACTCCACTTGAATAGAAAGTATAGAGAGTAGGATATTATAATACTATCTGATAGTCAGGCAGATATTTAACCACACAACTTTTAAGAGGTTGATTCGAGATTAGAATGGAAATCAGAAACAGCTAGGCTGGGAAATATGGTCACCCTCTTCTGAATTCCATGTCATGTGGGAATTCGTAGAAATAAGCTGGTAGATTTGCATGTTAGGAGGGTAGCTTCCACTCAGCTGTGGAGTAGAGAGAAAATTGCAAGGTTATGCTAGGCGAAAGAAAAAATTTATATAGATCCATGCTCTTCTCATGTGAGGCAAATTAATCTTTTGTTGAGTGAATAAATTATTTAAGATGATATCAAGTTATACAATAGAGAAGCGCTTGATATTGCTAATTAAAGAGTTTTTAATGAAATAATCTACACATCAACCCAAACAATGTTAAATTTAAACACAATACTAAGTAAATGGAACGCTTAAAAGTCTTCACTCATTAAGCAACTTTTATCAAAGCACACAACACAACATTTGTAGATTCGTTTTGATAAACCCAAAAGCGCAATACCTTAATAACAAAAGCAAAGTCATGAAAAAAACAACGAGTAGAGAACTCAGGTAAAAAATTAAAGCAAAACTGAAAGTTAAGGCAAGCACCTCAAGCAATTTAACTAATTTGTACGGGTATGACAGTCATCATAGTCAGTATAGCGTTGTTGTCAACTATTACAACAAATAAACGACCTGACGTCTTTGTAATTACAGCCAACAGTCAGGCTAAAAAACAAAAAGAACTGGCATATCATACAACCCAAAAATAAAACAACAAAAGCACATCAAAAATAAAGTAGAAAAACAACAACAACAAAAGAACGAAAATATCTATAAAATAAAAATAAAAGAGAGAATCATAAAAAAGTCATAAAAAACTACACAAATGAAGGCAAATGATATGAACGTGACAACCGCAAACCATTTTCAACGAAACAATACAAAACCCACGACACACATGCATACACCAGCGATGGAGTGCAAGCAGAAGGACAAAAGGAAACCAAAACTTGTATAAAAATACATACAAAACAAAAACAAATAACAAAAACTTCCAATTTTTTTCTGGTAACAACACGAACAAACAAATATTTTATGTGGCTTAAATAGCCAGTAGTTAACAGCAAAAAAAAAGGTTACAGGTCACATGGCATCGGAACAAAAGTAAGAGAAAACAAAACATAAAACTGGTAAAGGCTTTTAAAAATCGGCTAAGATGGCTTAAAATAGGTGAATTACTCCAATACCAACAAGCAGGCGTACGATCATAAACATAAATTATGACCTGAAAAGCCGTTTGTCTCCTTTATTCGCCCCATTTTGTTAAGGTGTCTGTAAATGCCCTGTTCTGTGATATACTAAGTGTAAGTAAAAGTCTACAGAGGGAGAAAATTTTCATTAGTTACACGAGTTCGTTTTTATAGTTCATGCCACAAACGATATGAATCCTTTCATTTATTATTTATCCCTGTTGTATTCCCTTTTTTTTTCTTTCTCATTTTCTTTTTTTTTGTCTGCTGACGCCTGTGGCCTGCTGTTAGTTGGTTGATATTTCTTGACAGCCACTATTGCCTCTTGTTTCTTCTTTATTACAATTGATTCGCTCTTTGTTTTCTCTACTTTTTTGTGTTCCTTTTTTCAAGAAGAAGAAAAAAGAAATGGAGTGTTTAAAATCCTTTCTTTAAAATAAAACATAGACACGTAGCAAATTAAGAACATCTTGAGGATGTTGGTTTGGTGGTGTCACAATGCCCCGACGTCACTTCTTATATTTATTAAAAAAAGGCTTGTTGGGTCGCACGATTTTCGCTGAAAATCTCTTAATTTACCGCGGACAGCCAGGCTGCGATTAAGTCCCTAATTAACGTAATTTTCACGTCCGTCCTTGTCCACTAATACTGTGGATTTCTTAGGTATATTCCGGATCATTTAAAAGCTACGCACATATGGGTTCCAGTGACATAGGGATGTCGTTAAAAATTCCATTACTGAGCAGGGCCGGTACAGAGCTTGCAATCTCCGATATGTTACAGAGCATAGATATTCCCATTGCCTCAGTTAATTTGGATATTGTCCACTCGTGTTACTAGGTGCCTCCTAGCAATGACGTTGACATCAGGAGGGTACGTGCAATATTGCAAGATTCTGCTGAATACGTATGAGGAGGAAGAGGATCGAATCACTTCTGTCCTTAAATCGTATGGCCATCCATTGCACAATGGCGATTCTTATGGGCTACTGACCTTTTTGTAGGCACTCCGACAAATACCTTCTGCAGGAGCTGTGGGTGTGAGGATTAGGAACAGACTACCTTTCATCTCATGTGTCAGAGCGCTGCTCTTATCCTATAGAGGCAGAGGTTTTTAACTTCTCATTTGATGACATCCTTGACCGGGATCTTTAATGTAAAGATTGCGATAGTAAGATTTATTTTGGAATCGGCTTGGAATGGTTGCCTTTAGAGAATGTTTGATCCCTGGGTAGAATAGATTGTGGTATCACAATGGACCTAAATGCTGGCTTAAGTGGGACCTCTTCCTTTAAGGGATGATCGCTTCCTTACCTAACCTAACGTAGTAGTTGTTACTTGCTTTTACAGGCTAACAGGCTGAGTCTTTAACATACATACATACATAACTGGTCATTACAACCCTTCAGTCAGGATTATTGACCTAGTTTGTCACACCACTTATGTTGTGTGTGTTAATTTTATACATGAGTGGCGGGACCTACAGTTTAAAGTCGACTCCGAACGACAGATTTTTTTGAGAAACTTTTCATGGCAATTTTATTTTACTCTCAGAGTTTTTGCCAGAAATCTGCTGAGAGGAAATCGCCGAAGAAATACTTTTTGTATTTTGTTTGATGTCTGGCCTGGGGCTCGAACCCTGGCTTTACGTCTAATAAGCCAACACACTACCTACTAGACTACGGCGACGACTGAGTCTTTAACAGAATTCGCAAATATCGTAGAGTACCGAAACCAGACTATTTTTTACACTGCCCTCAAACTACGTATGTAATTCTCAAACATTATTTTCAGAATGCTGTGCGTAAGAATGACTCCTTGTTTATTACTTGGTACTTGGGATGGAATTGATAACTACTCTAACATCAGTGCACTTTGAATCCATGATGCTCTGTAAGATATCAATTACTATCGTTAGGCTACTTGTCGTAACAAAACATAACATTTTCTCAAATGCTTTCGAGTTGAAAGGATACAACCATGCCTACTTGATTCAGCTTTCTATCTTAAGTAAACCTCATAAGAGATGATTGCGCAGAGGGCAGCTTGGATATCCTGTACTTGCAGTTTATCTCGAATTGAGCATATATTCGCATACACACATTCGCATGGAAGCAACTCGAAAGTTTTTCTAATCGTTCTGAATATTTCACTCTAGGGCTGTTCCGCTTTATGTTCCTGACCTATCAGTATACCAGAAAATGGTCTCTCTGTCAAAAGTGGATGTAGGAACCAAATTATTTCTCTCTAGGAGACAGTCCTAAAAGCACTCCCCTGATTAGTATTGCTTTGGACTTGTCTCCTATTAACCTAACTATAATCTTCACAGCTCTGGTCTTCACTATTGATGCAATGGGCTTAAAACCTACACAACCAGCAGCGCCGTTAAATCACAGGCAATCACTGTGGACCGACGCAAGCTTTTTGTTTCCACATCATCTTTGTTCTGTGTGTACATTTTATACATGAGTGACAGGACCTGCAGTTAAATGTCGACTCTGAACGACAGATTTTTGAGAAACTATTTCATGGCAATTTTATTTACTCTCAAAATTTTTCCCAGAAATCTAATGAGAGGCAGTCGCAGTTGCTATGTCATTGACGTGATCGCAGCAGTCACTTGTTTCGCCAATATGTCTACTGATAGTTAAGGATAATAAACATGGCCTTGGGTGATGTAGTTCAAAGAGCACCTGTTATCCTGAATGCCATCATCCTGATAATACGCACAAAACGGGTATAATAATACCTCTGCTCTAAGGCAACCGCCAAACAGCGACCCTGACTGATTGGTTGTCGACCATCTACTCACGGCGGCAATGAAGGAAAAACGCAAATGAAAATTGAAAGCGTTACTCAACCGGTACTCGAAGAACGCTCACATGAAAATAATGTGTACTGATGAGAAAATTTGTATCGTAGAAAAATCGTGCAACAAACAGAATGATCGTGTATATTCTCTGTCAGTCAGAGAAACATCCCAATCCATTCCGAAGGTTCATACAGGCCACTATCACGCGTCTGTAAGGGTATGGTAGGGAGTGTGCTACTATGGCGTTACCAAACTCCATTTATTGCGAGAAAGGAGTGAAAACATCGGCCAAAGTAAATCAATCGACAAATACTCTGAAAAAATCAATATTCGCCAACAAGCCATGGACTTCTCCAGCTTAACGAGTGGCGATGTAGTTCAAAGAGCACCTGTTGACCTGAATGCCATCATCCTGATCATATGCACAAAACGAGTATAATAATACCTCTTCCCTAAGGCAACTGCCACACAGCGACCCGATATAATAGAGTTTTTTTTCTATTACAAGCAGTATAGATTTTTGAGTCTGATGCCCCAGTTTAGGTCTATTACTCTCCTACAACAATAAATAATATTGTGCCTTAGTGATTCTGGATTAAATTTGTTCACGAGAAAATATTTCCCAAAAAGATCCTTTCAATTTAACCCCAAAAAACTCTACACAATTCTCTTGTATTTCAACAAAACTCGCAACCACAAATGTTTTAAAATCAAAAAAATTTTTGACTTCATCAACAGCACCAAATAGGATTACGTAACCCAATAGAAATTAAAAACCGATTAGAAAATTTTTAATAATAAAGACGAGAAAATTTGAAACAAACAAAAGAAGCTTACAGTTTAACGCTTTCAAAAGAAAAGAACCGAAAGGAAAAAAAATTGTGGAAAAGTAAAGAAAGTGAAGTAAAACAAACAATGCAGAAGAAAACACTATAAAAACTACTACTAACTGAGGCAAGTAAATATTTTTTTTACGTCAAACACAAACAATGTTCAAAGATTCGAAGTGTTGCTTCCCCCTTAATTCACATCTATTTTATGCTGCTTATCTGCACGACAACGGAGTCTAAGGACCAAACTGACGGCATGAAAGTCGGGATGACAACTACGTAAGGAATACGGGGAGAGAAAAAAAATCCAAAGCAACTCGTATTTGTTGGCATTTGAAAACAAGTGGCAGTCAGGCTTATCCATAGTGGGCAGGTAAAGTTACCTGTTTTAATTAAACTTACGTGATGTCAAATGTTGGAAAATTTTTTTACTTATCCTAGTGATTTTCCAAAGACAAGTCATAGTCATAGTTATACGTGTTGACAGTAGCTTTTATCTTTTCATTCTTGTGATGTTAGTTCTAACTTCCTTCCACCTTGTGAAGTTTGTTTTCTTTCTCAACTCAGATGGCACCAAAGGACAATTGTCATTATGCTCTAATTGAAAATATTCTTAAATGGCACAGACGTGTTAATGAGTATCAAAAAAAAAAATCCAACATTTTTTGGATACTCTTTTTACAAAAAGAAAAAACAATAATTTTTAACTAAAACGTCTGAAAAGTAAAACAAAATATGTTTCAGGCAAAATGTAATGTAATGGAGGAGGGTTATGGGTTCCATTTAGACCAAAGTATACACTTTACAGAGCGTATAATAATACTAAGCTCTTGGTTGAAAGTCCAGCTCACACATCTTGATACATACATAACATACATAATCGGTTATTACAACCCTTCAGTCAGGATTTCGACCTATCTTCTCACACCACTTATGTTGTGTGCGTTAATTTTGTACATGTGTGGCGGGAACTACAGTTTAAAATCGACTCCGAACGACATATTTTTGAGGAGCTCTTCATGGCAATTTTATTTACTCTCAGAGTTTTTGCCAGAAATCTGCTAAGAGGCAGTCGCCGAAGAAATATTTTTTTTTCATATTTCGTTTTGATGGAATACGAATCCAGGCTTTACGTCTAATAAGCCAAAACACTACCTACTCGACTACGGCAACTACAACATCTTCAACATAACGAAATATGTAATAGAGTAAATAAAAATACAATGACAAATTTTTCAAGAAAATCTGTCTTTCGAAGTCGAACTTAATGGTCATCAATGACTGTCTAATAAAAAAAATATTGTTCTTAGGGATTAAAGACATATGCCTCGCCAAGTCGTAAATACTAAGGCGCTGAAAAATTGACGCGAAATGAAAACTAATTAATATTTTAAAAATATTCTTTTATTTTTGTTGGGTTATTTAGTGGCTACAAATCGTAGAACATAGAGACGATGTGGCCACTCATCGATCATACATGAGGAAATAGTCCACTGCACGGAAAAGAGCTTACTTCAGCGACTCAATATTTGGTTGAGCAAGTCATGCCCTCTAATACGGACCACAACATGTAATCCAACGGGTTGACGTCTGGACTAACAGATGGCAAATCATCCTTCGATTTTGAGCCACAGTTGCCACTCGTTAAGCTGGCTTGTTGGTGAATATTGATTGTTTGAATGTATTTATCGCTTGAATTACTTTGGGCGATGTTTTCACTCTTTTCTTGCAATAAATGGAGTTTGGTAACGCCATAGTAGCACACTCCCTATCATACCATTACAGATGCGTGATAGTGGCCTGTATGCACCTTCGGGATGAGTTGGGATGCTTCTCTGAATGACAGGGCATATACACGATCATTCTGTTTACTGAACGATTTTTCTACGGTGAAGATTTTCTCATCAGTAAACAGAATTTGTATGTGAGTCTTCTTCGAGTGCCGGCTGAGCTACGCTTTCATTTTTCGCTTACGTAGGTCTCTATAGTGTTGATTGTACTCGCCGAGACCTAAATCTTCTTTGATAATGCGAGACATAAATTTTTGCGAAATTTGCATTTACTGCGACAAGGTTTTCTGTTTTCACAGTGCGCGGACGGCTGGATTTTTGACGGTCGCGTAATCCACCAGTATCCTTAAATAATTTCACGGAATAATACACAAAATTTCGAGGGATTTCAAGCGATCGCAACGTCCTAAAGATATCGCTTTTTCCCACGTTGCCTTTTAGTAGGCCAACTATAACAATACGGTTTTCGATGTCGTCTTATTCCATGATAGTAAGCAATTAATGTCAAACATTTTTTACGTCTCAATGAAGCATAAATGTCACTGCCAAATCGCAATCCTTACAAAATGGATGCGCACAGTTTTGCTTTCGTAATGCGTTCTAGGGCGTTCAGTCGTGTACCAGTATTTATAATGCTCTAGTAAGGCCATAGTATTTGGCGACATTAAGCTTTATTGTTACTGCCATGGGAATGAATGCCATTTTCACTTTTACAATTACGTAGGCAAATCTATGTTTGGTTTTGGTTTTACAATACGTAGGCAAATCTATGTTTGGTTTTGTTAACTAATACACAACGATATACTGAGAAAATGAAAATGTTCACCGCCTTAATTATTATTAATTTTGAATTTAATTTTCAATTGAAAAGGAATCGCTTTTAGATCCCATTTATACGTCGAAGATTAAAATTCGAGAGACTTGGCTGATTTCAGTATTTTAAGAGTGTTTCCACAATAGTAAGACCAAATGTCCTGTAACTTTCTTTGGAATTCACAGACCCAAAATGTAGCTCTGAATTGACGGTAATACGAATTAAACTGAATTCGCTGTAGTCTAGTAGGTGGTGTGTTGGCTTATTAGATGTGAGATCTCGGTTCAAACCCCGATCAGACATCTACAAGTCTCGTTTTCTTCAGTTCTTCAAGTATCGGTTCTTTGACAATGGTTTCCATCGCTATAAAAATGTTGTTTGAAAAATGTTCATCAACAGTCTGTTACTCTAGTTTTCAATGAGTATACTTAGCACGTTCTGAGTGATCAGCCAGCATTATTTATTATGTAAGCTTGACTCTATGTGGGTGGATATGCAATTCCAAAGGCAAAATACGCCCTAATAAGTTGTAAAATTGGTTCCGGTGCTGAGAACGTTGTGTAACCGACGAAAAACTCAGATTATACACTTTATCAATAGCGATATTTCCGTCAGTACGTACAGTGCATATCTTTTAGTTTCTTGATACTCATGGTTATCTGATAGTTATCCCAACTCAACATTATTGGATAATCCTTCTAGGTTTTCTAGTTTCGTGTTCCATATAATCCAAATCCAGGCAATGGCGAGACTGTATTCTTTTTGGACAGGTATCATGATATCATGAATAGTTGCGGTGAGAGGGAGACTACTAAATGTAGAAAGAAGGAATGAGAAAGAGAGAACTAAACTAGACTAAGCAACTGAATTGATGGCGAGAGAATCTTTTTTTATTTTAACATTCACTTGAAAATATTGCAATCATGCAATCAGTATAAAGAAGGGATTTCTCGTAGACCTAAGAATTTTAATATTTTCTAATGTACTCCTTGCCTTCTTAGCACTCTCTATATGACAGTTCGTCTACAATAATTTGAATCCAATAGAATTTTTAAATCGACAGTCATTTTAACGAGCTCAAGCGATATCAATTGGTAGGAATTTATTACAGATATAAGCCTCTACATTAACAAGCCTCTATATTTTAACAATTCCAAAAAAAAGATACCAAAATCTGGTACCAAAATTAAAATTAATATTCAATATTTATGTATGTAATGTATTTATTACGGCAAATATTTAATTATCAAACTTGTTGTTTGTATTCTGTTGCAATAGTTTGTATGAAAAGGGCAAAAAAAAAATTTCAAGTCCCATAAGTAAGTTGGACATAAAGTGCCATTTAAAATAACAGTTACAATTAGTAGAGAGAGAAAGAAAAAAAATTAATAAATGGCAATACAGAAATGGGTTTCAAAATAAAAACCAAAATATTTATGGTTGCATGATTGTCTGTGTGTGTTTGAAGAGGACATAACCATACGGATAAACATGCACATTATGTGAGAGGAGAAAGTTTTGCTTGTATAAGAGCCATGAACATATTAAACACAAAAATGAATACTAGAGACAGAGAAAGAGAGAGGGAAGGAGAGAGAGGGAGGGACAGAAAGGGTGGGAGAGAGAGGGAGGGAGAGAGATGGAGGTAGTGTTAGAGGCAGAGCCAGAAAGAAAAAGTTCATTGTAAAGTCCTTTTCATAATTATAAACCCGAATCATAATTGTTGGTATTTACTGCTAAAGTAGAATCAAAATAGAAAAGCACAAACAACAAAAAACTGGAAAACAAAAAATACACAAATAAATGAGAAAAAAAAGGGAAAAAGAAAAGAAAGAAACTAACATTTGAAAAACAACATTTAATTTGTGTTTTACTTTGCATTGCACACTGTTTTGTTTTTGTAGTAACTGTTTTGTTTTTTGTAGTCGTTTCTGTTTTTTTTTTTTCTTTCTTTGTTAAACGAAGTGTTCCATTTAGAGACAAACAAGTAAACAAAACAAACAACAACAAAAACAACAACTAAAAATACTCACATAAATAAAACTACTACCATAAACAAAACACAGCAGCAAAGCAAAAAGAAAAAAAGGAATCCAAAGAACGCGTACATACATACACACACATACAGGCAAGAATTAAACAGGAAAAAAGTAAAAGAGAGAAATGAAACTAAAACTTGAATAAAAAACAACACACACGCATATACAAAACGTTACTGTAACTCTTCAAAACACACATACACGCATAAGCGTATACATTTATATGTATAAATGTGCATACATACATACGTATATGTATAGAGACGATTCAAATTGACACAGTTTTATGAAATTTAGAAATAAAAATACAAAGAAAGGCAATAAAACAAAAACAACAATTAAATCAAAACATTTTAAAGCAAAAATAAGAGAAGAGTTTTAAACAAAAGAGAGTTTTAGAATTCTAGCTAAAGAGTAGCGTACAGAGAAACTGTTATACTAGAGCATACGTTACATTTTGCTAAGAAGTAAACGAACAGGATATTCGAATAACGTTATACGAATACGAAAATGAATGTCGAAAGCCTTTCTCACTCTCTCTCTCTCTCTCTCTCTTTGGCTCTCTTTAGCTGTAATAACATTTTATTTCCATTTTTAGGTGTGTTATGCTAGTTTATATTGCTTCTTATGTTTAAATATCCTCTTTTAGCCATTATTTTGGACATTTTATAACAATTTTATTATGGAGAAAACGAAGTTCTATCTTCGAATTCTATATGCATGATGGCTAAAAGAGTGTTTTTTGTTGTTGTTTTTTCATGTGTATATGATGCGATTGCTGCTGCTGGTGTGTTTTTTTTATGCCACATCTAATGGCTGTTTTTAGAGGTGCAATTCGTAAACAACAGATTCATTTTGCAAACCTTTAGTAGATGCGTTTCGTTGGTCGGTTAAAACGGTCTCATATATTAAACGTATTATCGTTTTCCCCCTGTTAATGTTTAACGTAAACATAATAAACGTATAACAAACATTCGCCTACATTGTTCAAGTGTTTTCGAAAGTTAAATTTAATCGAAAAAAAAAATATTAAAAAAAAAATAAAATATTTACACGATATTAATAAAAGCATGTAAAAAAAAACAAACAAATAATTCTATAAATCGCAAGAAAAAAATTTAAAAAAAGCAATTGTTTGTACACACAAAATAATCCTATAAGTTCATATATACGTATTTCATATACAACCATATGTGCATAAGCTAGTGTTTTATATACTCTCAACATACATACACATGTATCTACATATATGTACATGTAAAGTATTTCGTGTCCTACTAGAAGATAAATCCTTTTGGCAGTCACAGCGGGTGATTTAATTTTCTTCTTGGTATGTTTTCAAGTTTTCTAATTCTTTTATGTGTTCTCCTTTTTTTTTTTTTTTGTTCTCTCCAAAAATATAACAAAAACAACATAATGAATATGTGTTATACAAAAACTATTTCTCATATGTGTTAATATATACATTTGTATATATATATACATATGTATGTCTGTATATAATCCTTAGTTTTATGTATTTTATGTCTGCAGAAAGTAATTAAAATAACCTTTATTTCTATATATGAGTGGGTAAGAGTGCTTAGGCTGTGCTCTAAATTTCCACATAAAAAACGTATGGGACAGTATATAGCAACACAGTATTTAAAAGGAATTTATTCATTGAAGTAGTGACTTAATTAAGATGCGATGAAGTAAATAGAAATTATACAGAAATTTAAAATAAATTTAACAACAATTTTTATATTATTTTTTCTTTTCTTTTTAAATCATAAGGCTTTCGCATAGCATCTCCTACTCTTTTTGTTATTGGATTATTCCAGTTTCAATTAATTTCCAGCTAAGCAGATTGGAACTATTGATGCAAGTCATAAAAGTATTGATGTTGCCATATGTTAAGTATTTAGTCAAGATTTTGTGTTGATTAGCCTTTCTATCCTGTTCCTATTTAAAAATGCAGGCTGTTATCCTGTCATAAGCGGTGATGCTGCTTGAACTTTCGATCATATTTATGGTTGATATTGTCAGACGATATTGAAGTTGTCGTAGTATAACAGGCAATGGTTTGCTTATTAGACGTGAGGCCACGGTTCAAATCCCAGGTCAGACATCTCCCACACAATGAAATATGAATATATTTTTTTTTTGGCGACTTCTCCTCAGCAGATTTCTGAAAAATCTCTGAAGCTAAACAAAATGCCATGAAAAAGTTTCTCAAAAAATCTGTAGGTCCCCACCAATCATGTATAAAATTAACACACACAACATAAGTGGTGTGAGAAATTAAGTTGTAATCCTTCCTGAAGGAATTTAATGACCAATTACGTATGTATGTATGTATTGTCAGACGATTTTCTGAATGGATTATATAAAAGGAGACAGAAATCTATATATTTTTAAAATCCAAAAACTTTTCTGAACTCATCTTTTTGTCTTTTTGCGTATAAAAAAACTGATATTTAGTTAAGTACTCTAAACCCTACACAACGCGAATAGTTGGAAAATACATATGACATAATAATAATTTTCGAATATCAGCAATTAAAAAAAAATAAAAAATAAAAATAGTTTTGGGTGCCCTAGTAGTCTAGTGGGTGTTGTGCGTTCCATTCCCATCAGAGAATCTGAGCATAAGGTCTAAGATCTTCAGGTCGTAATAATTAAAATATAATTTTCAATTCTATTGAAATAAATAAATAAAAATTGTTTGGCGATACACCTGCTCGAAACATGCGTTAGAGGAAGTTTTCGACCAAAAATCTGAACCATACTTAAAGAACGTAAGTTTTCAAAATCTTTAACATTATAACAGACGACGGTTTTTATGCATTATTATCGACATTGATGGCATGATTTAAAGTATATAATATAACTACCTATATATCGATCATTGTAAATAAGTTACTGGCATAATTTTAAATTTTAACAGTTTAAGTTTCTGCCTAGCATTGTGAAAATAAACTCAGATTGTATACTGAAAAGTGCAAGGTGATTAAATGGTCAATACCGGTATCGGTTTCTGTTTATAATACTTGCGGTTATTTCTTATAAAAAAATTGCTGGTTAAAAAAATTTTGGGATTATTTTATGTGTGACCACCAAGAAGAAAAAATGTTTAGTTTCCTTACAAACAAAACCTGTAAATAATTAAAGTTCATATGTATGTATAATAAGTTTTGAATATGACAACCTTTTCGAAAGCCAACCGTTTTCCAAACTGTGGTAAGCCACAGTGTCGTTGAAAGTATGAAACGCGATTTTGTTTTAGTTCAATCTAAGACAACGAATTGATTTACCAGTTGCTTAAGCCTGAAAAGTAAAATTTGCAAAGTTTGGTCTTGAGCCATCTCTGTACTAAAAATGGATCTACAATTTTCTTTCGACGTGTTGTTATCTGCTTTAACCCTCTGATATTCTTGACAATTTTTCGAATTTACTTCATGGCATACAGAAGCTTTCTATCTTGTCTTTGTCATAATTACATATTTTCTCAGTAGGTTTCCGAAGAGTGTGGCCATCATCGATTTTGACCCAAAATTTATAGTAAGAGTCCAGAAAATTTCTGGCGTGACACACAAGCATCGATTTACATAAACCTCCGCAAAAAATAGGTTTAGTAAATATGAAGAGAATTCAAGCTATTGCTAATACCATATCTTAAACTGCTGTGACATTGCAACTTTCTTTCGAAATCGGATTTTAACGTTACTTGAGGTGCCATCGCATTTGATGATTATGCTACCGAAATACTGAAATTCCATCATTTGAAGGGTAGAGGTTAATGAATTTTGGAAAGGCTGTTCCCTAAATTAATCAGCCTTAGCGGCCTGAAGATAAAGTTCTTCATCCTGCATGTCTTTTAGTCGATGGAATAACTAATCAGTCTAGTCTGAGTATTCCAGCCGAGAGAATTATGTAGACATAAATCAAGGCTTATTCACAATTGATCACATGAAGACAACATTCATTACTATCAGGAAGATAAGTAGAGATAGAAATCGTAGCTCTGAACAGTGGTATTTTGGTGATAATTACTTTCTAAAAATTCAGAAATTGTTTTAACAAATAAACGTTTATTTTAAAAGAGACCTACTAAAGGTACGTAAATAACTAAACTGAAGAAAATTCTTATGAATCTAATGCTTTTTTTACAGTATGTAGTTTAGGGACAATTTCAAATTGTTTTATAAAATTGGGTGTTTGCAGTTGTCAATGGAGAGAAAAAGAAGTTATGTTCGTGTTCTTCTTATTACTGGAACTAAGAAAAAAATCTACACTCTTTATCTAGCTTTCTTTAAATTTGCCGAATTGTTCTGACTGTATTCCAAACTCCAAACACGGCGTTAACAGAATTCCTAACTTTGCCCTGTTACCCATAGGATATGAATGTAGTGCGCTCTGTTATTGCTCTTGTAGCTGTCAAGTAACTGGGCGAAATAATTGATGATTATGTAAACTTTAAAAACCATTGGGAACTGATTTGTTGGCTAATACAGCGAAAAAAGTGTAGGAGCGAAATTGTACGGCAATAAAAATCTAGATGAACTAAATGTAGTACGCTCTTTCATTGAAATATTCGCGACAGCTATAACCCGCTTTGGATTCCATTGCGGTAGTAATGCCTGGCAATCAAAGGCTTAATGATCCCTTCCGAAATCTGTATGGAGAACACCTACAGACTTTGAAAAAATCTCACCTCCTGCGGCTCCATTTAGTATTTTGAACATGTTTAAAAGTGTACCACAGTTATAATACAATATTTACAATACCTTGAATACATTACACATATGTATGCATTAAGTTTTGTTGACCCTCACTACAAAGGATCTTGCGATCGATAATAGCTCGTCTACACCTTTTTAATTTGTTTCAGTAAACTCAAACATTCAAATTTATGCCCAGCAAATAGAATTTTATAACTTTTACTAAAATTACATAATAAAAAAAAAATAAACACACACACAGATATATGTACATAGTTTCTGCAATAAAACTAAAACTTTTAAATAAAAATAAAAAATAGTGGAGCAAAAAATTTTCTTTTTCGTTTCTTAAAGAAGAATTTTCTTATAGAATTTTTCAACTAAATTGCGCAAATGGTTAAAAACTTAAAAACAAAAACTGAAAAATACTTACACAGAGAAACTCTAAAAGTAAAATAAAATAATTTTTTCCCTGTTTTTTTTTTGTTTTCTTTCTTTAAAACTTTTGTTCTGTGTGTAACAATTTAGCCAACATTTTTCTCTAAAAAATAATATTGTACAATAAAATACTGCCCAAACAAATAAGCCATAAATTGTTGAAAGTTTAATAAGAGGGCAGCAAAGTGGTCAAACAACAAAAAAAAAAAAAAAAAAATTAATAACAAAATAAAATTTTAAATAATAAATTTAAAGTTAAAGTAATTGTAGAGAAAAACTGTTTGAAGGTGTCAAGGCAGTACACTAGACTAAACGTGTGGTAAATATGTCCGGGGCAAAATTATATGAATTTTTTTTTTACATTAAAAATTAAATAAATTTAAAATTGCTCTATAAATTTAATAAATAAATTTAAAATTGCTCTAAATATGCTCTACTTTAGAAAGAATTTAAGACAATTGAAAATTTTGCTACGTATTTATAGTTGGAAGTTATTTTAATCTTGCTTCAGATTACTTAGGAATATTAGGAATATCTTCAAGATAGTAATCGGTCATCTGGCCGAGTATTGCAGACTTAAGGAACACATTTCGATTCGATTCAAAGTAAAAATTCCATGTTGAAGAAAACCTGGAAATAACTGAGTGCTAACAATCAGTTATCCTTACTAACGCCGGACAGCATAGTGAAACTTGTTAGAGCAACAGCAACATGGTTGGGGAAGACAAGTATGGCGAAATCTTTAATGGTTTGAAGACAATGCAGCCGATTATTTAGCAGCAGTACTTTAGTAGCTATGCAGAACAAAAGCGATATAATACAAAGCTGTCTTAAAAATATATGAAAATATACTCATACTTTAATAAAAAAATCAAATGAAGTTAAAAATATTGTTACGCCCTTTTGAAAAGCAAGTAGGTTTCCATGCAAAGATGATTGGTAATTTTTAACAAAAGGAGTTGTTTTCTAATCTCTGTTGTTATTTCTTAATTTAAAGAAAGACCTTTTACTAAAAATACAAAAGATTCCAATGTGTTCGTACAAACTAACTGGCAGAGTCATCTTCGAATATTTTTTGATATGGCAATTTCTAGAATCTTGCTCTTGTTTTGTTATTGTACGACTTGACTTCAGAACAAGATAGCCATAATTGACTTCTGACATGTCACAACTATGAAGAAATGTTAATTTTTAAGCAAATTTTAGCTCAAGCACAGCACATGCATATTTAAATAAAAATCGCAAAAGTTAAGAAAAATAACGAGTATTTCTAAAACACAGAAATATGAGAAGGTGATCGTTGCTCGTAGCTACACTGTAAGTGCACCATTTTCATTTTCAGAATGACAGCCATTTATTGTATTATCTTCCAAGGCTGACATGAGCCAATAAACTAGAGGCTTCCATCAAAAATTATATACAAAACTGCTTCAAAATATAAGATTAATTGCTTACCAATCTTGCTCCTCAACAGGCTCAGGTTGTCGAATATCGTGTGCCCGTCTTGAAACCATATGTTGATCAATTTTTTTTTTGCAAAGAGTCAGTAACAATTGCACTGTGTGTGTTTTCGTTGTTATTTAATTAGATTCAGATGACTTAAGTTCGAAAGATGTCCGTGACTCTCAAACATACCATTTCTCAGGTTATATTAGCAGGTTTTGAACTGGCTTCGATGACGTTGCTATTTTTTGATAAAAAACTCCTGCTTGTTTGCTGAAACCAATTTATTGAACAAAAGGCCATTGTGGTGAAGTCGCCATAGTCTAGTAGGTGGTGTGTTAGCTTATGAGATAGGAGGCCACGGTTCAAACTCCAGTTCAGACATCTCCAACAAAAAACGAAATATGAACAAAAATTTCTTCGGCGAGTTGCTCTCTGCAGATTTTTGGCAAAAACTCTGAGAGTAAATAACAATTGCCATGAAAAATGTCTCAAAAATCTGTCGTTCGGAGTCGACTTTAAACTGTAGGTCCCGCCACTCATGTATAAAATTAACGCACATAACATAAGTGGTGTGAGAAGCTAGGTCGTAATCCTGACTGAAGGATTGTAATGACCAATTATGTATGTATGGGTGTTCTTCGAATTTGAATTCAAGCGAGGCTTAATTGTATTTGTCATTAGACCACTTGCCTACTATTCTTGGGGTCTCAAGCCGTTATAATTTTGTGCCAGCAATTAAAAACATTAGAATGGCATGTCTTGATATAAATTATAAAAAAACAACAGCCTTTAATCAGTTGGAAATATACGATTGAAAACTCCAGATGACATAAATCTTTTTTACGGCATAACTTTAAACCGTTTTCAGTCTGAGTGTAAAGCATTTCAGTCTAGATTTTACTCTACATTGTGTGAATAGATTGCATTCTGTTTAAAAAAGAAATGTTTCGTATAGAGTGGCAACTGAAGAGATTCACAATATGTCATTAAGAACTGCTTAAAATAACTTACTAAAGTCTTTGAATCTCAGAGGATCACATATATATAAAACATTAACAAAATCTTGATTTTACACTCGAGACAAATTATTTATTGTGGCGTACCTATCAGGAATTTTAGGTCAACTTTACGGAAAGACACGTGTCCCATTCTTTAGTTTTTTTTTTTTTTAATTGGAAAACTTAAAACTTGTACGTTTACATTGTAATGTAGAATTCATTTAAGTTATCTTTTAGTTTTATTGCCATATTCGTTATATATAATCTGCTCTTTTGTTTTCGTATTACGGCTGTTTTAAATTGCTCTCTATTCCCTCTATCTCTCGGTAAGAACTAAAATGCATGTTTAAAATAATTTATACTTACGATTCTTTAACGTGATACTGTCGATCTTATTGCTATTATTGTCATCAACTCTCATAACTTGATTTTGTTTCTTGGTTTTGCTGCTGTTCGTGGTGTATTGATCTGTTGTCGGGTGTCATTAAATTAAAATTATCCATAGTAAAAGAGAAAGTAACGCTGGTAACAAATTCAGGCAGATAAAAAACTTAAAATAAAAGAAGGAAATTTGTCATTCGTATATCCCGAAGGACTTTACGTAATAAATACTTACGAACGTTTATTTTTTCTCTTTTTTTTTATTATTTATTTCCACCTGTTCAACAGATAAGCTAAACAGCAGGTGCTACACACAACAACAATGGTAATATGCACTATGGGACTTGAGAAATATTTAAGCCTAGTATTTTAACATTTAATGGGTTACAGTTGTCAAGATTGAAATTAACTGTGTAATTTTAGGTAAATAGAGCTTATATTTTGAAATTTTGTTTTCATTTCATGGAAATATTGATTTAAAATTCATTTGCTGTGTAAATGTATTTAAAACTGTATTTTAATACATAAAATAAGAGTCTGTGGTTTGAATTGCTGTTTAAAACATCATGAATTATCACACATATTTCAGAATTACAAATGCATACGCATTCTACGGGGTAACAATTATTATTAATTATTGTAGCGTAGATTACATAACATAATTGGTCATTCCAACAATTTAAAACAAGATCCGAGAAGAAATAAAACCGTAGTCTGCTAGTGTGTGTGAATTTGGATTTTTCGGAAACAATTGGAAAATCCTACAACATCGAGACTAAACTAAGCAGCTTCTTGCTTTATAGCATTACTCCATGGCACCTTTTGATTATATACACATAATTGGTCATTACAACCCTTCAGTCAGGATTACGACCTAGTTTCTCACGCCACTTATGTGGTGCGTGTTAATTTTATACATGAGTGGCGGAACCTACAGTTTAAAGTCGACTCTGAATAACATTTTTTTTTTTGAAACAAATTTTTTTCATTGCCAATTTTTTTTACTCTCAGAGTTTTTTGCCAGAAATTTTGCTGAGAGGAAGTCACTTCATAAATATTTTTTCATATCTCATTTTGTTGGGGTATGTATGAACCGTGGCCTCACATCTAATGAGCCAACACTCTACCTATTAGACTATGGCGATTGATGTGAATATTAATGCATAAACGGCCCACATATGAGATATGAAACTTTATTATTCTAGCTAAAAACGATATATAATGGGTGGAATAGATGTAGACTCTTCAATTTGAAATTGGTTATTCGAAATTGATTAGATTTGCTTTTGGTGTAAAAAAAAGTTAGCTGTGTGAAAATCAATGTGGTATTTTTCGTGGCGAATTTGACAAAAAAGTACGCACTGATAAACTAATTTTTCATTAGACAAAATCATTCTGCATGCAGGCCATTGTTTAGTCATGGTTAACATTAGCCAAACATGGTCTCTTTCATAACTTTTTCGCTGTTGATGTTAAAAACATAGACAAAGTAATTTTTGGGCCTTTTTTTAATTTTTTTTTTTTGTTTTGTTTTGTTTGTCCCTTAACTTAAATCTTGCTTTTTATTACAGTTCTTTTTTGCTACAAAGTTTTTATTCATTTTGTTGCCGTTTTGTGTTTTGTTCGTTGTTGTTCGTTTGCATGTTGCAGAAATTTCCATAAATTAATTTGATTTGTGTCTGTCACTTGAAAGTTTTATCACTTTCTTGTTTTTTTGTTTTTTTTTTGTTTTGTTTCGATCATTTATTCCTTGGCTGTTTCATTTTGTTATAATTTTTTATTTAGACATCCATTTCCCGTTTACCTTGAATTTTTGCTCAATTTTATTTTTATTTTTGTAAACATAAAAAATAAAATAAAAAACCGACTGCCATAAGAAAAAAAATACTTATTCTACCATCTCGTTGGTTGTTTTTTGATCCTTTTTTTTGTATTTTTTGTATAGAAATTATGTTGACATATTGAAGGTGCTAAAGTTATAAAATTTTATTCTTTTTGGGAGATTTTTAGCTTTGGCAACAAAATAAAACACATTCTCTGCATCAACGCGATACGATGCAAAATATAGCTGCTGAAGAAAAAATATGGAAAATGTACAAGAAACGAAAGGAAAGGAGGCAACGGAGAATATAATACTTGCTTAAGTAATATAATTTGTTAAAATATTTATGAAAAATGTTTGAAGTTTTCCGCTTCTCGTTTTCGTGTTTATTTTATATTGTTTAGCGTTGTTAGGTTGTTTCTTTTTTGTGGTTCTTTTACGTATTTTCTACGTTTACAGTCTTAAAGAATGATAAATTTTTGAAGGTAATTTTATGGTGCAATTTTGTTTTCTTTTTTCGTTCTCCTTCTAAAGAAATATAAAAAATATCTCTTTAACACATACAATCTCAGGCGGCCATATAAACTTGAAAGATTTAAAATAAATGATTAAATTACACTTTATTACCATGCTGCGTAGCTTTCTCAAAATCTAAATAATACCTAAGAGTGTATTTGCTTACATAGGTAGGGGTATGCGTGTGTAAGTAAAATGATGCGATTTGTTCAGTGGAAGCATAAAAATAAGTGTCAGTTTTTAATTGAATTTTAAATGTTTCATTGAAAGTACCGGATTAGCAGCATTCTTATTTTATTTCTATATTTGTTTTCTTTTTATTTTTCCTTTTTCTTTTTATTTTTATTTTTAAAATACACATAAAAATATAGAAATTGAAAAATTAAATATTCGTGTAAAGAAGAAAAAAAACGTTCATTTATTTTATGATTTCTTTTTTATTGTGCATCATTTAAAATTGATAGAAATTTTAGCACAAAGAAAGTGTTTTGTTTTGTCAAATAATAAATTAAGTTTTTCTAAATTTTTATTATTACATACATAATTGGTCATTACAACTCTTCAGTCAGGATTATTGTTGTGTGTGTTAATTTTATACATAAGTGGCAGGACCTACAGTTTAAAGTCGACTCCAAACGACAGATTTTTTGAGAAACTTTTCATGGCAATTTATTTACTCTCATAGTTTTTGCCAGAAATCTGCTGAGAGGAAATCGCCGAAGAAATACATTTTGTATTTTTGTTTTGATGTCTGGCCTGGGGCTCGAACCCTGGCTTTACGTCTAATAAGCTAACACACTACCTACTAGACTACGGCGACTTCTTTTTTTATTTCTATTATTTGTTAACCTTATTAATAACCAAATCACTGTTGCATTAAAATTGTGCTGACTTTTTTTTACAAGTATAATGTAAGTATAAATTTTTTAATTTGTCTATCGTTTTCCATACAGTAAAATTCTTTTATTAGGACTGCTCATAACAAAATTTTTGGTTTAAAATAAAGGGTGATTTTTTAAGAGCTATAGGAAAAATTTTCAAAAAAAACACATAAAATTCAGAAAAATGCATGACATCTTTATTTGAATCGATAGTACGGTCTATATAATTTAATGTTTGATATGGCGCGACTGCGCCTCAAATGGTCCATCCCCTTAGTCCAATTTTGGCATACTATTTCCAACATTTCGGCCGGTATCTCACGAATAAATGCTTCAATGTTGTCTTCCAATGCGTCAATTGAAGCGGGCTTGTCTGTATAGATATGAGCTTTAACATAGCCCCACGTTTTCCACGTTGTTGAGTAACAGAGGCCCAATTGCTGCGAACGGCCACGAATCGATAATTGATGGTCATCATTAACATTGGCCGATACAGCTGAGATATTTTCTTCAGTTCGCACTCTACGTAAGCGTGTTGGTGGTTTAATGTCCAACAATGTAAATTTGGTGCGACCCGCTTCAGTGGGTCGATTAAACTGACCATAAAATGGAAGAAGCGCGCGATGAACTTTCTTAACAGAGCACGCATTTTGATAATAAAATTCGATGATTTGCAAGCGTTGTTCGTTTG
The DNA here is from genome assembly GCA_927399465.1 of Sarcophaga caerulescens. NCBI lineage: Eukaryota > Metazoa > Arthropoda > Insecta > Diptera > Sarcophagidae > Sarcophaga > Sarcophaga caerulescens. Next base: position 62,342,946 of record OV656872.1, read on the forward strand.
TAAGACGATTCATGGTTAAATTATAGACCAAACTGAAGAAACGTGCGTGAGCTGTTTTAACCAGTGTTACCAAACAGATAATAGCTAAAAGATCACCCGTTAGTACAGTAGCTAACTATAACACATAATAATTAAAATTTTTTTAATTGGGATTATGCCGTGTAAGAACATTCATTTTAGAGTTTCTTGAGACTCCATTTCTGTCTTAAACTCAAGCTATGCCTCCGCCATATTTATTTCAAGCGTCATATGAAACCTAATTATGCTTAATGAATCGAATAAAAATACGACGTAAATTTCCCATATTAAACATACGGGAGAAATTTGAAAATAATTAACATGACAGATTATGCGCGACTAATTAATAATTACTTAAATTGACAAACGATTTTAAAAACTTAAAAGTTCCAAAATATGTTAAAAACATACATATGAATGTACATATTGTGTGGGAAATCAAACATTAACAGTCTTATGCAAAAAAAAACCTTATTATGACTTTGATGTGAACATTAGTTAACAACGATTTTTAGCTTAATAATCCATTATTAAAAAAGTATATGCAAAAACAGTGTTTTAACTAATATCCATTTTAAGGCTTTTTTTTATTTGATGCTGGCAATACCATTATTTTATTCTGTCAATTTTTCCTTAATGTGGTGTATGAACGATTATTAGTTCATTTGGTATTCGTGTCTAATATTGTTTTTTTATAATTTTATACATTTAATTGTTTTTATTAATTGTTAATTGTTAATAATTAATTGTTTTTTTATTTATTATTTGTTTTTTTTAATAACAACAATGTACAAATAAAATAAAACAACCAATGTAATTAAAATATTATATTTTGAATAGAGAAAGTATTCGAGTACCGGTTTCTTAAAATTTGTTTTGATAATTTAGACATCACTAAACTAATTTGTAAACAAAATTTTTATTTTGGTGAAAAAGAATAGTTTGAAAAGAATAATTAGAAAAAATATGGAGCAAAAACATGAAAATGAAAGGAAAATATTTGAAAATTGTTTTTTGTGTTTTTAAATTTTTTTTTTAATTTATTTTTAAAAAATTAGAATATTTTTCACAAAATGTCAAAAATTCTAATAAAATTATGAAATATGACTTTACTGTAGGTTTAAAGTACGGTTGAACCATTGTTAAATTTCATAGATTTAACAATGGTTTACTACACGTGTGTTAAGCTAATTATCGTTTTTGCATACACTTTTATCGAATTTTGCTTAACAACGGTTTGTAAGCCTGTTGTAAGTTTTTTTGCATAAGACTGTAAGTTTCTGTCACACCATGACGTATGATTTATTTAACATGTAATTGTAGCTAACTAAAAATTACTCATACGTACAGTATGATTTTGTGAGTATGATTTTTAAGGTTTTTAATAATAAAGTATCTATGCCAACATTGTTGTTGTTGTTAAATTAAATAGTCAGTTAAATTATGCGTAACTAAACAAAATTTCAAAACATTTGAAATTAAAACAATATTGTTTAAGGATTATTTACTTACACATACAACTATTCATACGTACCTATGTACATACATGTGTGTATTTTTACGCAATTACCTACACACCTCTATGATACAGATATTATGATACATGTTGTTAAAATCGAAAACAAACACATACAATAGCAATAATATTAATTTTCCCCTAGTTATTGTTATTATTATAACTATTGTTGCTATTGCCGCTGTAGCTGCGTATGTTGCTGTGTATGAGTAGTTGTAATATTTTATGTTAATGTCAGGTGTCACAAGAATAAAAACATTTTGATATTTTTGATGTGATTTACCCATCCTCGGAAATATTTGCAACACACATAAATAAGCAACCTCCTTACCCTATACATACATTCCCCGTACTTTATTGCTTTATCTGCCATTCTCATTCTCTCCTACCGTGACTTTTTCGCTTCCTCTAATATGTTTAAGGGGTTGGTATTTCTTTTAATTTTCAAAAACTACTTTATTTACTATTTTAATTACTTTTTAGCCATAGAATTAAGTTAGAAATCATCTTTTCCCTCATACGAAGTGAAAAGAAGTCACCGTAGTCTAGTAAGTAGTGAGTTGGCTTACTAGATGTAACGCCACAGTTCAAACCCCAGCTCAGACTTCTACAACAAAAGAAAATATAGAAAACCTATTTCTTCAGTGACTTCTTCTCAGCAGATTTCTGCCAAAAACCATGAAAAGTTTTTCAAATTATATGTCGTTCGGAATTGACTTGAAACCGTAGGGTCCCATCACTCGTATAAAATTAACGCACACAGAATGAATGGATTGTGATGCTAGGTCTTTATCCTGACTGAAGGATTGTAATAACCAATTATGTATGTATGTAATGTGTGATATAAAAATAATAAAAAGAAAAATAGTACAACAGATCTAGGTGCGTGCAACTTAAATGCGTTTTTCTTGAAATCACTTCTTATGAACTGGCAACCACGATTTAGAAAAACTACTTGCCGGATGTACATGAAATCTTGGGACAATGTTAAACAATTAACGTAGAAAAAATAGGCGAAAACTAGCAAAAAAAATCAAAACGTTACCATATTTTTGGTTTTTTTTTTTGACCTTTTAAAATTTCAGGCTATAGCTAGTAACATATTTTATAAGAAACCATTACGATGTTTTGCTTTCAGGCAGTCCTAACTCCTCAAATCATGATCGTTAAATTTTTAGATGACCCTTTGTAGGTTGCCGATCTTCAATATAATGGAAGAAAAAATTTGTTTATATGTAACAATATGTCCTCTCTAATATAGAAAAATATTCATTTGTTTAAATAAATTCATATTTAAAAAACAATGTCGAAAAAGTCCCCTTAGGAAGTATACTAACCCCTTAATAAGCATAACATAATAGTGGCATATGTTTAAATATGTTAAATTTTAATTGCTATTGTATAATTAGGTACATACGTACATACATACATACGTACATACCTTACATCACATTTTAAATATAAATATTTCAATAGTTTTTGTTTTTGTTGTTGTTTCTTTTGATTGTTTATTTTCTTTCATCTCTAATAAGTTCATGATGTGTTACGCGATTGTTTCAGGCATTATTTTATGCGAGTCTTTAACAATTATGGAATTATGAACAATCAGAAAACTACAACGACAAGTTAAATAATTAAAATGAAATACAAAAAAAAATATTGTTGAAATTTTAACAGAACAAAGAACAATTTAAAGTTTCTTCAACACACAGCAATGCTGTAACAAATGGTAGAATTCTATATTCAGTTGAGAGATTGAAGAAAACTGGTATATTAAAAATGATTCGGTTGCCGAAAAATATCACCATTTCACATTATATTATTTAAAAACCATACAGAATGTACAGTTGAGGAGAGGTTTCAAACCACAATGTCTTTTATTTAATAAAAGGGTCTTAGGTAACCTGGAAGAATATTCAGTTTTCTATCGAAAAATAATAACATCACCAGAGTCAGTTCAAAGCCTGCTAATGCAACTTGAAATATGGTGTGATTTGACAGTCGTTGACATCTTTCGACCTTAAGCCGTCTGAAACCATGTGCAGTGAAAAAAAAACCTGAAAGAGTTCCAATTGTTTGACAAAATTCAATTCATTTCAAGACGGGCACAAATGCCACATGATATTCGACACTCAGAGCCTGTTGAGCGGCAAGATTGGTAGGCAATTAATGGCAGCCTTTAGTGCCTTGGCACATGTCAGCTCCGGAAGATAATACAATGAATCGCTGTCATTGGAAAAATAACGTCTAAAATGCTTACGAAAACGTAACTTCCAAAAAGTTTACGAGAACGAACAGTCAGACTTTTTTCAAATAAACACCCAGCACTTTATATTACTAGACTTTGCGGTCGATTATATCCAAGCAAAATACCACAAGGTGGACTCACAATATCAATTATATCTTTAATTTTTTAATGTCAATAAGAAATTAAACTTATTATGATTATCTTGTCCTGAAGCCAAGCGTAGTACAACCGCACAATAACAAATCAAGAGTAAGATTCTAGAAGTTGCCATACCAAAAATTAATGGATTTTAAATATAATGAATGCTAACGTTGCCTGTTAGTTTGTTCTATAATACGACTGGTTCTTAAAAAATTAATAACAATGTGTTGTCAAAATGTTAAATCCAAAAACTAATACCTTTCTTTAAATTGAGAGATAACAGCGTTTGTTTGCTGTACATACTCAATTTTTGTATTTAAAATTGCAAATCTCGTTTGCATGGAAACCTATTTGATGTTGAAAAGGTAAAAGCGTCACAATAAGTTTATTTTACACATTTTTAAGGCAGCCTTGTATTATATTGCATTGTTCTACTACTACTGCTTTGCCTTCAACCTATTAAAACTTTCCCTATACTGTATTGCCCAAACATCTTGCCCTGACGAATCTCAGTATGCTGTATGGTGTTAGTAAGGATAACTTCTTGCCTAGTAGATAAAAGCCCGCATTTATTCCTTTTTAAATACATTAACGCCAAGTTCGTGCACTGGTGATTTCTTCTCTCCACCATTGAATATATATTTTGGTCTTGGTGCGAACCTCTACAAATATTCCTCAAGTTTACAATACGCGGTCAAGATTACCGTCTTGAAGGTATGCCTAAATAATCTGAAGGAAAAATTAAAATTATAAATACATACATACATACTTGGTCATTACAAACTTTAAGTCAGTATAACGACTTATGGTGGTTTCATTTCTACAAAGAAAATGTCACCCTCTTACAAGTTGCATTAAAAAAAATGCTGACCAACCCAGTTATAATGTAATTTCTGATTTGAGAAAAACATAACACAAATATTAAAAAAGAGTATGACCTGTGTTTACCACTTATTCAAAAGTGTTGTCAGATCGCTAATTTTTCGACTTCATTTTTTGAGCGCTTTTTTTTAAATTGTAAAATTGTTTAACACTGTTCTAACACTGAATGCAATTTTTTTTATATTACTGACCATGTAGCTTTAATAATGTAATGTTTCCTTAAGGTTAGTCCACAAAACAATGAAAAATTTAACTTCAAAAGTGGATAACGATACCAGGCGACTTTTTTAAATTTCATCTGGTAGCCCTATAAATAAACAGAAGTCATCTGCTTTACAGGGCATTATCAGTACTCTCGATTTATACAGTGCATAAAATGCAATGCCTTCCACCATTGGCAAGTGCGAATTATTTAGAATAAAACATACCACCCTTTTAGAGGGCGAAACATTTTTAAGAAACAAACACAAAATTGCATTTTTTTAAATTAAAATGCACATTTTATGGTAGAAAAGAAAACACCATTAGCTTCTCACACCATATATTTTGTGTGTATGTTAATTTTATACATGAGCGGCTAGACCTACAGTTTAAAGTCGATTCTGAGCAACAGATTTTGGAGAAACTTTTCTTCGCAATTTTATTTTCTAGCAGAGTTTTAAACAAAACTTTGCACAAATAGCAGTTCTAATGTTGTTTTGGAGTAATTAATATTGTATCGATTCTCTTTTGTTATTTAAAATTGCTAGACTTCGTTCAGATTTGTATCTGGAAACATTGCGAACATTGATACATTCGTATTGTATCTCATTTTACAGTATATTTGGACTTATTATCCTGCGTGAAAACCCACCAAATTTAAAAATTTTCGTTGACTGAAAGTAGCATAAAATTTCTAAAGATTTCAACATAATCCGTTGTTTTCATACAGCGAACCTGGATCAAAATGAACACCAAAAAATAAATTACACCTACCAAGCTTTGTCGTCTTAAGAGTGGAATTAGTACACTGTTCGAAATTTTAATTATTTAATTCAGATCGACACATTCATACTATGCGCAACCACAGTTCGCAGTTCAATGCGCTTTCTAGAAATATTATGTTTTAAAATCATTTACTGTTTTGTAGAATTAAATAATTTACATTATTTTAAATGCACATTAAATATGTACAGTGGATAGCAAAAGTCTATGTATCCCAATATATATTGTTAGGTTTTTACCTTTTAAAAACGCTTAAAATATGGGCTCGTAGATTACAAATAAAATAAAAATAAATTTGTGTTTTATTTTAATTAAAATTCTTTATTATTCACACAATTCTGTGTGCCACTGTCCACAACTTTATGTAAACAATAACAATTGCCTTTTTTGGTTACTCCTTATTTTATACCCTTTGCATAAACAATAACAATTACTAGACTTTTATTTGACAGATCTTTGCAACGGAGATCTTAAAACCACGATTACTCTCTTCAAATACACCGCGTCTTTAAACACGACTGACTGAACTTCACTAACTCAGTCGTCTGCTTTGCCTTGCATTTTATATGACAGCGTAAACAGCCTGATGAATGTTCTTGAAGGCGAATGTTCATGAATTCGTCTTCTCGAAATCTCTATAAATATAAAAGTGGTTTTTACATTTATTATTGTAGTGTTGTTTGTGTATTTTGTTTACATTTATTCTTGTAGTGTTGTTGGTGTATTTTTGTTTACTTGTTTACCATTTTTTATGATGGTGTTTGTTATTATATTAAGCAGTACCAAAATTTGTAAACAGGTTTGTTTACTGCATTCTTTGGTTTTTGTAGCTTTTGTTTACAATTTTAATGTTAAGCGATGTAATAGCAAAACACCAGTATCTAGATTTTTCATTTCCGTAACAATATTTAAGGAATATCATGAATTTTTAAGCTATAAAATGTTCAGTATGGAGGAAAAATAAATGAAGAGCTCGATCTCAAGTACATATCTCCAATACTGTAGAGATGTGTGTCGGTACCACGTGTGGATAGTTTGGAATTTATTGAGGACATAGGGAATAAGAATGAGTATTTAAACATTCTAGAGTACAAATTCACTTAAAGCTCGGAAAGAATTAAGGACTTGTAATGGTTATTATTTCCAACAAGTCAATGAACCCATACATACTGCTGGTAATGTGTAGATGTGATTTGTTTTCCAAGGTGCCCACAGGATTAATACTCTTACACAAAGCTTTAAGAGAGTACAGTAGTCGCTCACAAATTAGAACCGCTTTGTTTTTGAGGCAATTCTAATTTCTGAATTATTCTAATTTCTGGAAGTTTTTTTTTTTGTACACGCGTATCAAATTTCACAAATAAACTAGACACAAAATACATAAATGAGACATAAAAAACATCAAATACGGAAAAAAGTTTATAATTAGGTGATTCCCTATTTTAGTTTTACAGAATAAAAAGAATTTTGGGATTACTTGTGTTAAAATAGCAAAAAAAAAACGCTCAGAAATAAGAATTTTAAATTCGAATTTTTGAGCGTATAATGTATTGCAAGCACTGATTCTAATTTCTGGAATTTCTAATTACTGGAGGTTTTAATTTGTGAGCTTCTACTGTATTTAGAAAATCATTTGGAAGAATGGTTGTCACATAAAAATCCTGGTGTATTCAATGCTAAATAAGTTAAATGGAGTGCTTGAGTTTAAAGGATATTCTACTAAATATTGGGTACAACCTCTAATACATTGAATTATAAATTTTCACTGAGTTTTTCTTGGGGCTACCTAAACTTTTGGGGTGCAAGAATAGAAGTGGCCCGATAGTTTTCTTTATTTTTCTTTTGTTCTATTATAAAACAGAAATGAGTTAATAAAATAAATATAAAAATATCAATTATTTGTACAAATTATTGCGCAAAAATTCTTACAGTTGCTAAAATATATCGGCGCAACTAGACTTTGCTGTCCACTGTAAATGCCCGGTATACAAAGATATATAAAAAGAAAAGTTATTTTCTTTATTCCAAAACGTAATTATTTACCTGAAGTTTTTCACTGTTAAACATTAAGTCGCCTTTTTAAGAAAATCTTGAACTTAAATTATGTACTTCAGACAAAATGTAGCTTAAATTCTCCACTAAATATGAAGTATTTCGTGATTCATCACATAAAATACAATTTCTTTCATAAACAGAAACAAACCATTTCAAGGCCGTTGAAAACTAACGTAAAATGAAACGATTCAAAAAAAAGAAACATAAAATAATACACTGACTGCGAAATGAAGTTTTCTTTTCAAGTTAAACAACTTGTTAACATTTTATTTCATTTACTTTATTTTGATATGCGAATCCAAATAAAATTTAGGTAACACGGTTTTACAATTCCATACAAAAAAATTCTGCCCAAAATTTCCATTCATCTCAAGGCAGTGAAGAAATAAGAAGAAGAAAAAGCAAAAAATGGACCAGCCATTAAGTGAAATCTGTTGTAATTGGGTACAGGAGAGTAGAAAAGCGAGCAAAAAAAAAAATGAAAATAAATTCAATACAAATGTTACTTTTTTACTTGCGTTCTTAATGTTTAGGAAAAAGATAAGAAGCCAAGAAAAATGAATGCTACAAATGAAAAAATGAAAAAGAAAATAGCAAAAAAGAAAGAAAAAAGAAAATGCCTTTGTTCTCTATGGATCCACGTAATGTTTATTTTGCATGTTGATCCTTAAAGAAAAAGACCCAATCTCCTCTACTTTGTGTAGGAGTACACACACAAAATAGAATTTCTTGAAGTGAACGCTACAAAACGAAAATAATAGCAGTGAAATAAAAGTGAGAGCGGATAGATTGTAAAATGCAACGAAATCAACAAATATATTCACAGTCTGAAATGGTATTGGCAACTACTCTATAAAAATGGGGTCACAACATTTTTCTTTAAATGTAACTCAACACAAAAAACGAAAGAAAGAAAGAAAACGTAAAAATTGAGCCATTAAAGTACATTTAAGAGAAATTTTTATTTAAAATTTTTAAATTGATATACCAAATTATTAATTGATTACCCACATGCCATAAATTGTTGATAATTTATTTATGCTAAGCATTGGCTGACATTTATGAATTTATGCCTAAAACCAAATTTGTTTTTTACATATATATGTACATACATAATTATTTATTACAACCATTTTAGTCAGAATTACGATCTAGTTTCTTACACACCATTTATGTTGTGTGAGTTAGTTTTATACATGAGCGGCGGGACCTACAGTTGGAAATCGACTCCGAACGACAGATTTTTATGAAACTTTTTCATTAAAATTTTATTATTCACGTCAATATTAAAATATTTATTATATTTTATGAAAGTAACTCGAAGTAGTCGCCGTAGCCTAGTAGGTAGTGTGTTGGCTTATTAGATGTAAAGCGCGGGTTAGTATCCCAGGTCAGGCATCAAAACGAAATATGAAAAAAAAAAATATTTCTTCGGCGACTGCCTCTCGGCAGATTTCTGGCAAAAACTCTGAGAGTAAATAAAATTGCCATGAAGAGCTTCTCAAAAATCTGTCGTTCGAAGTCGACTTTAAACTGTAGGTCCCGCCACTCATGTATAAAATTAACGCACACAACATAAGTGGTGTGAGAAACTAGGTCGAAATCCTGACTGAATGGTTGTAATGACCAATTATGGACGTATGTATGTATGTAAGTCAGAAATCTGCTAAGAAGAAGTCGGCGAAGAAATATTTTTTCATATTTCGTTTATTTGGAGACGTCTGACCTAGGGTTTGAACAGAGGCCTCTCTCATACTAGACTACCTACGCCTAATACGGCGACTACGTTTTTCTAACGCTCGGCAAATTGATCTTACGGGGTCACACGAGTTCAAGAAATGTTTTGTTCAAAGTAATGTTTTTAAAATACTGCAGTTATCGCGCCAGTTCAAATGTTTTACACAAGCAAAGTAATGTAGCCGGCTATAAACCGTTGTTAACATCAGACACGTTTAACTTCAAATTACACACACACAGAAGCTGCAAATTATCTCTGTAGCTTCTGAGTACATTTAACATACCCAACAACTTAAAGTACTTTAGTTCGAACTAATTTTGTTTGAATGTGGATTTTGCAGGTTGGACGTCTATCTAACTAAATGATATTTCATGTGCAAGAGTTATGGCACAATTTGATTTCCTTTCGTAGCGTGAATGTTACATGAACACATTTTTCTTCATTAACTTATAAACTTCAGAGAATGAACCACTTGTATGACTGGGAAATTTTTCCCTCTACGAGCCGCGATGCGTTGAGATGCGTTGATATGCTTCGAGATATGCGTCGAGATGCATACACATGAAAAGAGTTCCATCAGAGTAACTGAAATATGACTGCTCAATTACATTAACTAAGTATACGTATGTATATTAAGTATACAACTGCGTCATATATATTCCTATCTCGCTCACCAGCTGTAATTGGCTAGCATGGCGGGTTATAATATAGTTTTTCAATGGTTTCTCAATTTTATTACAAAAAATAACGTTTAAACGTTCTTTGTGACGACTGTAAACTCCTTTATTTGTTAGAACGAATACAGATATGTTTGTTTTTTAATGCATCCCATACTTCTAATGAAAAGTCGTCGTAGTTTAATAGGTAGTATGTTGGCTTAATAGACATGAGGCACGGTACAAAAAACAGGGTAGACATCTCCAACATAACAGAATATTAAAAAAATTTTTTCGTGATTTCTTTTCAGCAGATTTCTGGCAAAAGTTCTGAGAGTAAATAAAATTGCTATGAAATGTTTGTCAAAAATTTGTCAACACGCACAACATAAGTGGTGTGAGAAGCTACTTCGAATGCAACAGAAATATTCTATATCCTGCCTTTTAAATGCTAGTGTTGGGATACGCTCCGTCTATACCTTATAACAGATTTATTGCCATGTAAATATATAAAATATGATACCTTGTTTATGAGCATTTAAAATAAAGTCTTTATCTGATATCAAATCACAGTAGATTAAATAAAATTGTTGTCACAAAAAGAATTTAAATCCTTCCATTATCTCGTTAGAAAATGTAACATAAAAATTTTTATTAAAAGAAAATGCCCTTCAGTTTTTTTAAATTTAAATTCATTTTTCATCAAGAGACAAGACTATAATATTAATACTCCAAACAAAATACTTGATAAACCACAGCCTGTTGATATGACATTCACAGAGAAAGCCTGGACAAAAACAAAGAAAAATAAAAATAAAGAAAAAAGAAACAAAAAAAAAAAGACAAAAATCTTTTATGAAGTGGCAAAATAAGATACCCACGTGTAATAAGACAAATGCTTACAATCGGCATAGACATCAACAACGATATGCACACATATAACACACATTTACTCCGCTAACGGAGGCTATACGCTAACATAAATGACATTTTTGATAAAGAAAAAATCGTTGAAAACAAATGAAATTATGGCCTTTGAGATGATAGTAATCACAGTGAAAGACATTGTATTCATAATAAAGTCATAATATGAGAGTTTATATGTATGTGTAGGCAACTGTGTGCGTGTGTGTTTGTGTATTTCGTAGAATACTTTTACCTACGTTAACTGTCAAAAAGCCAAGACAATAATATTTATATTGTCATAATAAAAACAATAGAGAAATCAACAAGACAACAAACGTATTAAACAAACAAACCTCAACTACATTATTATTACTATAAAACCACAATCGATTTACATTTGTTGTCAATTAATTAGAACCATTCTTTTTTTAATAATTACAAAAATTAACAACAAAAAATCTAAAAATTTGGAATTCAAATAAAAAAAAAAATGCAAACAATTTCAAGGATATTCATTTGCTTATAAGATATGAATTTTATTATTTGCTAATTAGTTAACAACAGCTGTACATGTAACACATTTATCATAAATTTACACACAATGTTATATGTTTACTTTACTCCGTAAACCTGCTGTACAAAATTAATCAAAAATAAGCAGAAAAAGAATACTTGGAAAAAACACAACAAGAAAGAGAAACAAAAAACAAAATAATAAAAAACGTATATAAGCCAAATAGACAGGACACGAAAAATCATCCATGAAAGACAAGAAACCAACAAGAATGAAAAACGAAACCCGGTCAGAATAACAGCCATCAATCAATTTTGTTTGCCTGTTTATTTTGGACTCCACCAACGATCCATCCATTCAACCATCTACGTACACCAATCAGCTGTGACATACTCGCATACACTCTTAGCACAGAGTATTCCTTGGCGTACATGTAATGGCTAGATGGTAAGATGGCAAAAATAAAACAACAAAAAATAAAGATGAAATCCTTCAAAATAACAGTAAATATTTTTCATCATATAAAATTTGATATTAAAACAACAACAACAACCGGCTACCAACAACTGCTAAGGACAATCTAATTTTCTCTCACTAAATAAATATTTTTACTCTTCAGCCCAAATCCTCAAGACAGCATAATTGAATTAAATTTGTATTCATGTTTATAAGACTAAAAAGGAAAGAGAGAGAGAGGGAGAGAGAGAGAGTAAAAACAAAACAAAACGCTTTAATAAAATACTTGTAATAGAGATAAAAAACGAGGCTTAATTAAAATAAATTGCTGCATATTAAGGAAACAGTTTAAATTTAATTTTTAATTACACAAAAATAAAAATTTGTTATTGGAATTACAATATAATTATTGAGTTCGAGTGAGAGAGTGAGTGATTTAATTGTTTAAAATTATTAAAATTAAAGTGATACAGAATACATATACAATTACAACAATTATAATTTAATTAAAGAATCGATTTCCTACAAGTGTGTTGTGTTAATAATATAAGTTACCATCGCTGAAGTTTCGTCCTTTTAAAGCTATTTAAAATTTTTATTCCTTATTATGAGAATTGACACTCAAGAAGGATTGATCGTCTCAAATACAAAGTTCAACGTGATGATAGATGGAAAAGTCCGACGTATAGTTAACCAGTTATGGCATTATCTAGATAGTAACAGCACTGGCTCTCTCATAAGGTTGAATAGGGACGACGTTACCCTACTTGTGTCTGTGATTATCGCACACTGTTAAGTAGTATACTCTGCACTACAATTATTAACGAATAAGAATTAAGAATATCTATTATGTTGCTATACTGCTCTTGCTGGTAGACGTCTGGCGAGTATCTCGTTATCTCAGATTTCAAACTGAAGAGCGCTTAGTCTGTGCAAGAACTACGGGTGAACTCTACGGAGAGAGAGTTTAATTTGGTTCTCATGGTATCATAAATGTCCTGAGTTTCTTAGTGAGTTCATTTGTATCGACAGCCGCTCTTTCTTAAAAATTGGTTTTGATTTGGCTAAAAAAGATCTCAGTAAAGTGGTAAATGAGGCGTCTAATTACCATCAGAGACTGTGTGATCAGATATACTACACCAAGGATATGATCAAAAAAATTAAAGCAGAATTTGTAATTGAAATGGAATTCAAATAAAGCATTGCAATTTTCAATTTGAGAATTTCAATATACTATTTCAGATATACAGTCTGAGTTAAGTAATGTTATCGTATAGTCCTCTATTATTGCTAAACTCTGTACTGACACAAGTTCTAAAGCTATTCTATTTTATTTCTTTAAATATGATTTATACATATCATTACCTTCCTATACGGTTTTCTGGTGGTAAAGAGACGTGCATAAGAATGTGTTTAATCATGCTAGTAAAACTATAATTTTTTCTGCCAATGGTGTAGCTCCATCCACAATTTCTTCGTTTTATATGATGAAGTATGGGAAGTCTTTTTGATTAAATTTCAGAGATGCGTATTGCGACATCATCATATCGTGAATTATATGAACACATTTTCCTTCCTTAACTTAATATTCAGAGATTGAATCACTTCTGTGACTGGGAAATTTTTCCTTGTACGCGTCGAGATACGTCGAAATGCTTCGGGATGCGTTGAGATACGTCGACATGAGTCGAGATGCGTCGATATTCTTTGAGAAATCCGTAGAGATGCAGGTACATGAAAGTAGCTTAAACGAATATGACTGCTTACGGCCGATATTATAGTCTTTCAATGTTTTCGCAATTTTATTAGAAAAAATAATGTTTATTCTTGCATTTATTAGGGTTTATGTCATGTTTTATTTTCGATAACAGAGTAGGCTTTATACATTAGTTGAATATTAGAAACTTGACTCTTCTTTTTGGTATTTACTTCGTTCAGACTGATTTCAATCCCTACTACGCAGCTATTCATTTTACAACTACGCTATTTGTGTAATATTTATGATGTTCTCTGTGCTAACATTGTTCATTCTCATGACTTTTATATTTTAATTCTCAAATTCACACAAAAATAATAATAATAATATTACTCTCACCATTCTTTACCGTGTTAAAAGTGGTTCAATGGTGTGGTTGTTGTCAAAAATGTCTTATTTATTTAATTGGTCGTTACAACGCTTCAGTCAGGATTACGGCCTAGCTTCTCACGTTTAAGGACGATTCCAAACAATAGATCTTTGAGGAACTTTTCATGGCAATTTTTTTACTCTCACAGTTTTTTCTAGAAAACTGCTGAGGGCCACGGCCTCGTGTCTAATAAGCTAGCATACTAGCTACTAGACTACGGTGATTTCAAAATAAATTTATTAAATTCAGATCAAAGTCTTCACACTCTAAGGAAACCAATAAACACTGTGTACAATCCTTAGTTCACTCTTAAAACGGTGAAGCATAAAAGAATGTCTTTTTAGTTCTTTCGTTTTAAAAAATTGGAAGTGAAAATGATTTGAATGTTTTGATTCATTATGCAACTGGCGTATTTTATTTTATCTCTTACTAACTTACTAATTTTTGTTGAAAGAAAAAATTGAATTTTTGAGTGAAGATAAATGCAAGTTTATAGTTTTTCGTAGGCTTGTATAGGAAATATTCAATTTCATAAACTAATTCAACCAAACAGAATCCTCTCAAAATTACAAGACGTATGCACTCTATCCCATATAATATTTAAAATATATTCAAACATTAAATAAATAAAACAATTTAAATAAATTAAATATTAAATAAATTTTCTAGAAATCTGGTATCCCATCTTAGCAATAATTTTTTTTTTATATAAATTCCTGATAACTATGCCTTAACTTGTGTTTTTCTTATGCCACTGCAAAACTCCCACAAATATAATTGCTACATGGGATTACTAAGCCTTGAGAAATTAACCGTAAACTTAAAAGTTTACCACGTGTAAGAAAAACGTAACTACAGATTTCCTAGGAAAACCTTGAACATACTTTACACAAACTTTAATTCCATACCAATGAAGGCGTATTTAAAAAATTTTCTTAAAAAAATACATTCTTTCCACAATTTTTTTCCATTTTATTGTCAAGATGCAACGTTGCAAATTATGTCACCGTTGGTTGATATACATCTACTGCCAAGGTAGCACTACAACTACCACTACACGAGTAAATATTATTTACATACAAGACAAAATCATAACTACACCTTTAGCAGTGATTGTGGCGAAACAAATAACTTTACTTCACATACATACATACACACAGACACACACCAACAATCATACAAAATTGTGTAAATATTTAGACATGTGTAGGTGAAATTTACATGTACACACACCGAAGTTTACATTTGGGAATACACGGGAATAAAATTTAAGAAAATACTCATGGGGCATTGCTAAACATACCTTAACATTCAAGCAAATTCTAACGTTTATGTAGTGCGGTTTTGATACACATACATATACATGCCTACACATACACACACGTTGAGAGTAGATACGCCGGTAAAAAGATAAATGATTTTTATGCCAGGTTGACTATAAATGTCGCTGTTATGTGTAATAATTTTTCTTTTACGTTTACGCTTCGTTTTCATTTTTTTTTTATTTTCTTTGCCACCTACAACAGCAGCTGCAGTCGCATTTTTCAAGTTTCTGCTTGTTTTGTTTTTCTTGTAGTATTACAACCAACATACAGCATTTCCTTCTTTTTTTTCACTCCACTTTACCATATCACAGCAAATTTATACGAATGAGTTTAACTTTCGCATACATTTCGTAAGGAAAAAATGGTTGACAGTGAATATGTTTGCAATAAACTTTTAAAAAAATTTAACTAAAAAACGGTACAGTATGGAGCTTGCAATCTCCGACATGTTACATGGCATATGTATTCCGATCGTCTTGCTTAACTACGATATTACCCGCTTGTTTTACTGGGAGGCTTAATCCTGTTGGCAGCTGAAACGTACGTGTAATATTATATATTATAACTCTGCTGGACACGTATGGATAATAAGAGGACTGAATCACTTCTGTTTTTAGATCTCTTGCCCATCTATCGCACAACAGTGATTCTTCCTGTCCACTGTACTTTTGGTAGGCACGCCAAATGACTCTGCATTCCGGCTAAGGACTTCTGCAGAAACTGTGGATCTGAGGAGGACGAGGAGACTGTCTTGTGTTGTGCTCTTGCTATAACGAGACTTTTTACGTCCTATCTTCTGACATCTTTCACTGAGCTCACTAACACAGGTTATCACACCACTTTGCTGTGTGTGTTAATTTTATACATAAGTGGCTAGGATTTTTGAGTAACTTTTCATGACAATTTTATTTACCCTCAGAGTTTTTGCAAGAAATCTGCTGAGAGGAAGTCGCAGATGAAATAATTTTCGTATTTCAGTTTGTTGGAGATGTCTGACCTGGAGTTTGAAACGTGACCTCACGTCTAATAAGCCACTAGACTACGGGCACTTCAATAGCAAGATTTACTTTGCACTCGGTATGGTTTTCTCTAGGTTCACCCCCGATTGATCCACTCTTGATCTATATTATCCTTCCCTATTTATGTACTAATTCATAAGCGTACTAACTGTTAATTCCATATAATTTAGTTAAAAGGCTCATCATGGTTTTAGCATTTAAAAAAAAAGATTTCTCCCCACCAAATGATCTGTAAAGGAAGCCCTCTGATTTCTACCACCCTACAGAGAATAACATCTCACAAAGAACATCGTGGAAAATTTAAATCTAAGAGATACTCATAAGAGACGTTGCTTTGAGACGAACGAACGGATAGCGACGAATGGATTCTGCTAGTAGACCAATTGCCTGCTTAACTGGCCGAAAACTTTGTTAGATAGGATATGTTACATGCTCTATGTTATCATCTTGCCAGTTCTGCCACGTTCCATCTCCGACCTTAATGGGTAAAATGCGACATCAATTACGTAACCCGTGTCATGTTTTGTTAATTTTTTGCTTTCATATCGTATTTTCTTCTACAATAAAAAAAAAAATATTATTTCTTAAAACAAAATAACTTCAGTTCCACTGTAACTCCCACTTCATTATTTAGTAGAACAGCATGTAGGTACAGCTTAAAAACAAGTCAGTCTACAAAGTACTCACAATTTTTAATGTGTGCACATACTCTGATACATATGCAATTTTACATGAGCATATATACACATACACACAAATAATTTTTCACACATACATATTTTCATTCCTGCATACCAAGACATAAACTAACATTCGTAAGAATATATTTTTCCGTTTGCTTTCTTTTTTGACTTTCATATGCAACTATGCTTTATGAATGGGTGTAATAAAGCGCATTTGTATATGTACGTAAGTACAGTGATGGATGAAATAATAGCAGCAAAAGAAAATATCCAGTTATTTTTAATTGGTTTTAATAATTTGAAAAGAAAAATACATTCCTTAAAACATTATGTATGGGACTAAACACCAGTGTACCTGACAGGACGCGCTTACTTATTGATGGCAGTAGGGTTAATTGAGGTTGCTCCCTTGAAATTATGAAATGATTGTATTTTCTGATTACCAAACAGTTAATTTCATTCGAGCAAATAACATCCATTCGTACTGGATTTGCTAGTAAAGTCTTGCGAATATTGCTTAGCTGCAATATTACTTTATGAGACACACTTCACCTAGAAGTTAGTTCAAAACACTCTACAAATCAAAATGCACTATTCGATACTCGCTGTATTTATTTCTATAAATGTTTCAGTGTCTTGACTAATGTCCTATCAATAATACCGGAAAACTTACGCCGTTGCAAGAAAATATCCTCTTTTAATTGCAAGGCAGTCACCAGTCTCATCAAAAATCCTTATCACGATAAAATTATTATTCCCCTTGAAAAAAAAAATCATGCATCATTCAATCCCTTTCAAACGCTTTGTTGGCATTTAAGCTTGTCCATTTCTCCATAAAATGTTTAATTTGTAGAAGGCTCAATTATTATGATCCTTGCCCATAGGGACATACTCATAGAAATTGTTTCCTAAGAAATCCATGCACAGAAATCCCCTGAGATACGACGAGACTGGAAATTATTAAAAAATTCCACTCCATGGCTACATTTCTTAGGTAAAAAAGATAACATGCAGGGCTGAGTTGTGGTGAAAGTATTTTAATCCAGCAAAAAAAAAACGTTTTTTTTTCCGCTCGATCATTCACAATGTTTTATCGTGGAAGGTACGCTGGTACCCCGTAACCAAGCTGTTGAGTACTGAGAACGCTATTCCTGCTACAACCATCGAAGATGTTGGCGGTGAAATTGGAGTACATGAGAGAGCAATTGACAATTCCGTGTACATTTGATTTCATTAACGCTTTTTTGTGGAAACGTGGTACCACAGTGTTTAATGTACTAGTCTGAGTCTTACTTGGTTAAATCAATAATGTCTCTAAGATGAAAGAGAAGTGGTTTGCTTTGGTGTTTTTAACTGGTAGTTTGAAGGGAGTAGACTGCAATACAAACCGATTATACCAACAAGCGCCTAAGCTTACATGACGCTGTTGGTGCGGTCATATTCACAGGCAATACTTAGTTTTTCCTTCCATAAAATGCATGGATATCATGCGTCATGGATAAAATTAACGCACACAATATAGGTGGTGTGAGAAACTAAGCCGTATTTCTGTTTTCATGCCCTCTTGGCATGAGTCTATTTGTCTCACATACATAAGAAAGTCAAGTGTCCCGTAAGAATACATATCATTCTACTGAGTCTTTCTGAGTCAATATCTGGGTCGCCACATATTGTCCTAATGTTTTTGCTCCTGTCTAGAACGGAAGTTTGAATGGTAGCAGAATTAGACTACAAGTAATCGACTTGTTTTCAGTATATACAGGTATTCCTGTATCCACAAACAAAAGCAACATGCTCTGTTGCAATACATTCCCGCACTTAAATATCAATCGTCAGAAAAAGTTGGCAGTATGTTGGCTTATAAGACGAGAGCCCGTGGTTCAACCCTTCGCTCAGACATTATGAACGAAACGAAATATGAAAAAAATATTTCTTTCGGTGTCTTCCTCTCAGCAGTCTTTTGGCAATAAATCAGAGAGTAAAATAAAATTGTCATGAAAAGTTTCTCAAAAATATGTCTATTAATTGTAAGTGCCACTACTCATGGTTAAAATTAACACACACAACATAGGTGCTGTGAAAAGCTAGGTTATAATCCTAATTAAAAGCATGTAGTCATCAATTAAGTAAGTACATGTAAGCAATAAGTTCTACTTTAATGCTACAATTTTGATCATACATGTAAGCGCTTGTGAGCATAGGTGTGCACAAGCTCTTACCATGAGTTATTGACTTTTTGTGGCTGCCAGAGTCTATTAAAATACGTTCCCTTTTCCAGCCCTATTCTATTTATGATCATGTAGTCAACGACAAAAAAAAATAAGTGCGCTCCGGTAAAAAATGAAATCTTTATGTGTGTTCTATAGAAACATTTTCATTTTTACTTCCATGTTAAAAAGAAAACGAAAAACAAGAAATTGAAAAAATATAACACGAATTGGCTTCAATGTAAAGTTATTGATCGGTAGAGGGTTTTTTTCAAGCCATAAAAAATGAAAACTTCTGTAATTTTTTCACCATTTACGGTAACACACAAACATATTTTACTTTTGAGCTACGTATCTAACATATTGAGAAGGAGAACAAATGTTTTTTTTTTCGCATTTTTAACAGAAAATATTTGTGAGTTAAGCTTTAGATGGAGTTTTAATAATCGTAAGCATATGGTAGTAAAAAGTTGATATTGAATTAAAAAAATAAATTTAAAAAAAAGATGTTGCCACCAATTACAATTATTTCATTATATCGGGTGGGCCATCTATCGGTTTAAATTTGTATCTTCGGTTATTCCGAATCTGGCAATACTTATCCCATTCTATTCTGTCACAAAATTCAGTATATTATCTCCACTGAACGTAATGAATCGATTTACGCTTGAGTAATGTTGGGATTAATTGGGCCAACGATAAACTACACGATGATGTCGATTTTGGCGAAAAAATCATCTTTTCATCTGGGTGGCTACATTAATAAACAAAATTACAGTATTTGGGGCTCAGAGAACCCACAAGTGGTCTTACAGAAGCCAATGCACCCTTTACAAGTGACTGTTTGGTGAGGCTTGTAGAGCGGAGGCATTATTTCTTTGAAAATGAGAACAGTTACGTTACGTTACGGTCGTACAATGGGTCACCTTGACCTCCTGGTAGTGTACTTGTCACAATGGCAAGTAAACGTCCAGTAACATGTCCTCTAACACGTCCTCTAACCATTACGGGCAAAGGAGACACCTTTCGCACCATGATAACCGATTTTTTTTGTACCCACTCTTCATGGTGTTGATGTGAGCGGTGTTGGATTTCAACAGGATGGTCCAACTAGGCACACATCTCATGTCACAATCGATTTATTGCGTCAAACGTTTGATGGCCGTTGAATTAGCCGAAATGGTGGTGTCAATTGGCCGCCAAGAAATTGTGATTTGACACCCTTAGATTATTTTCTGTGTGGCGTCGTTAAATAAAAATGTAATGCCGACAAACTAAAAGTGATTGATCATTTGATAGCCAACATTCGTGATATTATTTACACCCTATACACTCGAAATAGTGCGCAAAATTGGTCCTTTCGAATGAGGCGGTGTGGGGGCAGCCACGCTAGCCATTTGAATGAAATAATATTTCATTTCTAACCGGAACAATCATCACAACAAAAGAGTAAATTTGGCAAAACTTTAAACCGTTTTTATTTTATTGCATTTTTAAATTTAAACTTTTAAATGGCCCAGCCTTTACTACGCATATTACAATATCAAAAAATAAAATAAATAAATAATATATAAATAATCTACGAAATGTAAAAAAATTTTGAAACATAATTTTAAAAGATATTCCTTAAATATGTATATTCCTTATTCAAGCTATACGCTAATTAATTTATTAATTGCGCCTCTCAGTTAAATCCTTTCCAAATATTAAACATTCTTCCCAATATTATTCATAATTTTCTTTCCTTTTTTACTTTTATTTTCATGCGAATTTATTTATTTTTATTACATCTTGTGTGAAAAGGATTTTACATACGAGTACACATACATATATTTATGTCTTCAAAATTATTTCACTATCGAGTGAAAATGTAAAATCCACTACAGTGAACTTTAATTGAACTTCATACTTCATACGTTCAGATTTCGGGCACATCCTAGACGTACATATCTGTTCTCTTATTTGAGTCTATCTGACCATATTATTTAATGGGTTCGTTAAAGTTTAAGCCATTATGTATTTTTGTTTTTGTTGTTGTTTTTTTGTTGTTGACTTTAACCGGCAGCAAATTATGTCTTTATTTACTGCTCATTAAATATGGTCGGCGTATTTCATGTTTATAAAAGCATTCATAAATACTTCATTTAATTTTTTCATAGATTCATTTATCCTTTCATGCATTCATTAATTCATATCGATGCCAATTCATATAAGTATGGGAATATAAAACAAAGCGTTTGTTTGTTTGTTAATTTCTTCGATTGTAGGTCTTCTCTGGTTGTTCTGTAAAAGATCTCGAATAATGACTCCAATATAGCGTTCAGAGTATATATTAAACGTTTCTTCAATGAATTGTTCCATTTGGACGGCGTAAGGCTCATTTACAGATATTGGTATACTTGGCCATCACGGGTGCTCTGAACTCAACGTTGCAGGCTGGCCTCGAGGTAATCTTATCTCTAAAACAAGTGGACATCTTCCTCCAAAACATGTCTTCTAGGACTGCATTGAGACTTAAGTTCTCAAATCTAGGCTTAGGCTACATCTGGTAGGGCCACGTTTTAATACTGCATGAAGAATCACTTGGGTTTTAGATGTGACTAAATGGCACCAGAGACTGTTTTTGAACGAATATGCAAAACTCACATTCCCACACGAGAATGTGCTGAAGCTGTTATCGGTGATGGTGATATAACGAGCTTTTCAACGATGGAATGTGAAACTGTATCTGGGCTCTATACAGCTAGCACTGAACTGGTCGTATAGATTACCTATCCAGGTCAGCCTATTTAAGGCGTAGACTTTTGCTATTGAACAAGCTGCTTGTATGATTTAAACCGTGAACCTACCTCCTTCGAACTTGATCATATGTGTGATAGTCAAAAAGCAAACAAAGCACCGGGATACCATCTAGTCAAATCAAAAGGCATCAGGAGTTGCTTAGACTCTCTACACCGTATACCCGCCTCTACTAGATTCTGGGCCACTGTAGCATAGAATTAAACAAATAGGCAGACGAATTGGCACGGAAGGAATCGAAAATGTCTGAGGAAAATATGATAGACGGGATATATGCGCCCCTACAAGAATACTTATTCAAATTTTAAAAAACATGATGGAATTCAACAAACCATAGGTGGTTCAACATAAGTGATTGTCGAATTTCAAAACTACTTTAACAGGAATTCTAAAGGGACAATGCATTATTTTCAGTTTCACTGACAATCTCGCTCTGTCCCTTCGGGATTACTGCAGAAGCTGCCAGGATGTGGAGAAACGCAATCGGTGCAACACCCTGTTATGTGAGTGCCCTATAGTTTCAGACAGACGTCACTGGTTTTTGAGTGAAAGAACATTTAAAGATCTTTGGAACTGATCATGGGAACTGACAACTTTCATCGGAAGCTTGGAGTGGTTCAAATCCCACGTTACACTTACCTTATATTAGGTAGTACAATGCGGCATGTAGGCCACCGAGTGGTGAACTTGTCTGTTTACGCCAAGCTACATGATGTAAAGAAGCACGCCTGGTCGTATGTTACCACAAAGCTGTTCATATCCTTTTTCTCTTGTATGCGAATTTTTCAACAATTAAAGAAATTTTTAAATCATTCATCATAATGAAATTCAGAAGCACTGTTTGTATGCAGGAAATATTTTTAATTTTCATTCTTATTTTTTATTGATGTTCTGGTAGATACTTTTTATTTTTCGTTTAAAGTTCAGCATGAGACTTTCATAAAATAAATGTACACTTTCAATGCATATAAATCAAATAAAGGAAAAGAGAATGGAAAAGAGTACAGCTTTTACTATAATCATGGTTATTATTTGAAATTTCCGCTATTAAAAGTTTAATTTTGAAAATGCAAGATAAGTTTGAGTGATAAAAAATCATGGATTTACTTTTTATTTTCAAAATTACTTCCTAACTTTAAATTTTTAGAAGATGTACATAAGTATTAAATTTTTATGAAACTTACGCTGTACACGGAGAACATTTCTCTCCTATAACCCAGTATAACTTGTTTAGTTATGAACAAAATTTTGGGTACAAAAGTTGTATGCTAGTTAATTGCAAACTTCATTGTGAGGTATACTAAATACCAAATTGTTTATTAGTAGATTAACTTTTTATATCTTTTTTAACTCTGTTGGTAAAAAGTTCCCTGCTAGGTTTTGCAGTGAATAGAAGTTCAGGGTGACCGTATAAGTAAGTGCACCATATCGATCCATAACCGCAAAAATATCACAAGCGACATATTTTTCATATATCGTATTTTGTAATAAATAAATTCATTGGCATCATTTGCATCATCTCTAAAAATTTCAGGGTCACACTCTGTACCGTTGTGAATTTATAACAAAAAAAGTTTAACTTTCTAACTTAATTTGCACAAGAAATAAATAATAAAAACCTTCCCCTGTAAAATTTCGTTTTTGTCGCTTGAGATGTTTTTGCGGTTATGGCTCGATATGTTGGACAATATTTTTTTTTTGACTTTGCCTTTATTTTAGGATTCGGATGCTTATTTATCATCGTGTTAGGTTAGGTTAGAGGACGTGTACTTGTCAACTGTGACAAGTATAGTAACCGGAGGTCTAATTGACCCATTGTACAACGTCCTAGCTTCTCACACCACTCATGTTGTGTGCGTTAATTTTATACGTGAGTGACGGGACCTACAATTTAACGTCGTCTCCAAACGATAGATTTTTGAGAAACTTTTTCATGGCAAATTTTATTTACTCTCAGAGTTTTTGCCAGAAATCTGCTGAGGGGAAATCGCCGAAGAAATATTTTTTTTTTTCATATTTTTGATGCCTGACCTGGGATACGAACTCGGGCTTTACGTCTAATAATCTAACATACTACCTACTGGACTACGGCGACTTCTATCATCCTGTTACTTAATTTTAATTCCAGAACCTCCTTAAAACATTACACTTTTCTGCCCCACGTTCATAAGCAAATACTGCGATTTTCGAACTCTAACAGTTTCGATAACGGCCATCTTATTGAAAGTACATATGTCTGCCAAATTAGTTGTGCTTTATTCAGAAAATGGTTATGTTCGGTCAAATTACCGCGCACTTCACCATTTGAATGATCGCCATAATTGGCTTATTCACAATCTGAAGAATATATTCAAGTCTACTGGTTCTGTAAACAATCAAACTCCCGTACAACGCCAAAGACCAACATTTGACGAAAAAATCGTCGCTACCCTGAGGGAGTTTAGATAAAACCGCAGCAATTGATTGTGTATCGCAACAACTTGGCGAATTTTACGTCGTGATTTGGTCATTCACTGATAAACTGATACCGGAACTGAAGATAAAAGACCATAAAAAGCGACGTGCATTCGTTGAATGTGTTCTAGAGCAGTTGGCAACTGATCTTAATTCTCATCGAAAATTCATGTTCAGCGATTAGGGTACATGAACAAGTAAAACTTTTGAATTTGGGACGATATCAATCTACATGACATTCAGAAGCGTCCAATGCATTTATAAAAAGTCTCTATGGATTCTGGACTGTTTCAATTCTTTTGACAGCAATGTTGGAAATGCCATCATTTTCAACAGCGAGAACATTTTTCGCCGTTGATTAGCAATGACATATGGTTTCAACAAGACGGCGCTACGTGCTATACAGCAGCTCAAGCAGCATTGGATATTCTTCACAAGCGATTTGAGTGCATGATGCCATGTGAACTGGCCGCAGATACTGTGCAATCTGACCACGTTAGACTTATTCTTGTGGGGTTTTTTTAGTTTTAAAATCAGTTCATCAGGTGTATTAAACTCAAATGACAATTTTTTGATTCTGAATTTCATGTTTCATCCATTGGCATATATCAACCAATTTTCATATCAGAAAGTATATATATTTTAGACATGATTTTTTTTACTGCCTTGTTTCAGTTTTATTAATCACATTTTCCCTAGCTGTACTGAAACTTCTAGGATAATTAAAATTTAATCTGTGAAATACTATTGAAGTGTATGAACCAGATACATTGGAGCACCTACGGTTTGTTGTATTCCAAGTTGCATTTTCCAATTTGAAGAAGTATTTTTTTAGGGGGGCAGATATCCTCTCTATCGTTTTTTTCACAGACATCTACGATCCTTTTTTGCCAGTTCATCCGCTATTTTGTTTCCTCCTATTCCACATTGAGTCAGAACCCAGTAGAGACGGGTATTGTGTCGACTTATACGGTGTAAAAAGTACGTACCATTCCTGTCGCCCTTTAATTTGACGTGGCTGGATCCCAGCGATTTGATTGCCGCTGATCACGTGTGTGAACAGTCAAGGAAGGAGATAGGTTACTGGAGATAGGAAGGAGATAGGTCACTGGTTTCAATCACACGTGCAGCTCGTTCAATAGCAAAAATTGCCGCGCGAAATATGCTGGCCTGGTTAAGTAATCTGTATGGTCCCTTCAATGCTGGCTTATCGGAATAGACCCCAGATCCAGTTCAACATTCAATTTTAGAACCATCGTTAAAGATCGTTATATCACCGACGACAGCTTCAGCAATCCATTCTTCCCGTGTGGGAGTGTATCTAAAACCCGGGTGATTCGGTTCTGAAGTAGTGCACACACTGAAGTAGTGCACATGGCCTAAACCTTGATCTGAGAACTTAAACCTCAGTGTAGCCCTAGCAGCCATGTTTTGGAGGAAGATGTCCTATTGTTGTAGGGATGAGATGAGCTCGATGCCAGCCTGCGACGTAGACTTCAGAGCACCCGTGATGCCCAAGCATGTCAACCTCTGTACTTTGTTCAACATGAAGGTTTATTAAATATTTAAATTTATATTTGGGCAATTCACACGACTTTGTATCGTGTATGTTGTATTGAATACACTTGGTTGTTTGTGAACGCTCAATGCAATGCTGTATAGTGTATTTCATATTCCAAATGTATTATTTTGGCATTCAAATAATTTGATAACACGAAACCAACACAACTTTTGAAAAAACATATACACATTTTTTCATTCACACAATTTGATAGCACTAAACCAATACAACTTTTGAAAACATATGAAAAAAATGTGTATAAGTGTATCGGATTTTTACATGAAAATTATCAACAACAAGCATACACTGTTGTATATTCGTCCAACAATACACTCAATATAACGATACAAGGGCTTGTGTGAATTGCCCAATTATTCAATTTAGATATTAAATTCAAACAACCATGATTTAAAATTATTTTATTCAGCTTAAATCGAATCGGGCTTGTTTGGGCTCGTAGTGAAGATGTTTTCTAAAAATTCGTACAAATACAACCAAATAGGGAGCTATTGATGTCCACGATATAATGCCAATACTTTGAAAAATGCCAACACTTTGTAAAATGCTAAAAAGGTATGAGAAATGTTGCAATACTTCACTATTGCTTTTGTTATCGTTTGTGTCTGTGCATATAATTACATTACAATGCAACAACTGATGAACCATTTAATGGTTAAATTTTTTTCTTGTGTTTTGTTTTTTATTTCGTTGTTGTGCCACATAAAAATAACTGCAAGTTGCACAGAAATATAAAAACATGCCTCACTATAATTTCGCTACGTGCAGATATACGAAAAACAATAAATGTGAGTGAGCATAGCTTTTTTTGTAATACATTTACTCGTTACGGAGTATGGGAACGCTAGATTTGTAGTTGGAAAAATTGTTTTCCCTTTTTTCTGTTTTTTTTTTCATGCTTTAATCAACAGAGACAATACAAAACAAGATAAATAGAGAAACAACTACTCAATGTATGCATATGGAATGCAATAGTTGTACGAGTATCGCAATTGAATTTTCGTAAAACCTAGCGTTCCAAGCCTGATATACATGGGATTTAACTAGGCGACTATCGTAGCAGATAGACGTTTACACACCTTCTAATGCACCCACTATACAAAGGTAAATACAACCAGAAGTTAGAATTTATGGGTATTTAGAATCTCCGATTAAAAAAGGAGGCAAAAGAAATGCACAACAAAAAAAAGGAACAAAAAAGAGTGGAATTGGAATTTTATAAACCATGACACAGCGAAATTGTGTAATGTTGCAATTGTTGTTATTGTTTCATTGTTTCATGCAATCCGTTTACCAGATAATGCTAGGGTAACAACAGATCACTGTTAAAACGTAGTTTTATGTAGGCGAGACACCACCATCCTTGCTTTATTCATGTGTAGCGAAATAAACTAATTGCTAAACATTGTTTTTGTATTACGACTGTTTTCAATGTTGTTGCTGTTGCTTTCGTTCTTGTTGCTTTTATCATTATTGCATTGTAGTTCTAGTTCTAGTTGTAGTTGTTATCTGATTTGGTATGTTATTTGGGTTTCAGTTCCCTTTTTTTTGTCCTTTTTTTCACTACTTTTTGCAATACGCCTACCCAACCCAAACCAATCCTGTAACACAGAATTTTCGTAGACATGTTTGCCATGTTTTTTGTATTATTTTTACATACAACTGTTGGTTGGTTGGTTCGTAGCATAGCAGATTTTATAGGTAATTTTTTCTCTTTTTTTTTTTTTTTGTTGCTGTTGTCTTTGTATTGTGTTGTGTTTAAAATGCTGACATTTCATTAAAAGGGTTTGTCTTCTTTAAATGAGTCAGAGAATGAAGTTAGAAGAAATGAAAAATGTTCAAACGAGTGTAACGACAACAACTTTACAGCACTCAAGGAATTCCTGATATTGTAGTCAAGACATTTTATTGTTTTGACATGTCCGAAGCGACATGTTCTCTTCTTTTGTTTCTGAATTTTCTTAATTATAGACAATGTAGTCAATTGGATGTGCTAAAATGCAGAAAAGAAATGAAAATTTTTAATTTAAAATTCAAAAATTAAAGAAAAATACACGAGTATTTCTTGTTTATTTTTTTGTTTATGAAAATTTAAATTTTTTTCTTTTTTCACGAGTTTTGTTACTTTGGAGCCAGCGAATTATGGTAGTAATATTCTTTTCGCTCAAACGTTACGAAAATAGAAAGAAAAACGCAAAAATAGGCGTCCAATTGGGCGCCAGTTAAACGCGTTTTTCCCGAAATTATTTTTTGCGAACTGGCGACCACGATTTAGCAAAAACTACTTGCCTGAGGTCGTCGAACTTTTGAAATAATCTTCCTAAGACCAGTAGTTTTAGCTCAAACCAGGAAATTGGTGATCTGTCAATAATTAATAATTTTAATAGACAATTAAGTTAGAAAATATAGCATAAAATAGGGGAAAAAATTCAATAATGTAGCATTTTATTATTTTGTATCATCATAGGGTGGACCATTTAAAAGTTTAAATTTACAAATGCAATAAAACAAAAAGGGTTTGCAACTTTGTCAAATTTATTTCCTTGTTGTAAATCCGATTAGAAATGGAGTATTATTTCATTCAGATCCCTGCCGCCGCTGGCCTCATAGTACCTCATTCAATCGGACCAATTTTCTTGCAGTTATACAAGTATATGGGGTTGTATCTCGGCAATGGCAGCACGCATATTGTCCTTCAAATGCTTAATTGCCTCTGTTTTCTTGGCATAACACTTTTCCCACAGAAATTAGTCTAAAAGTGTCAAAGCGCAGCTACTTGACGGCCAATTGACATCTCGTTTTCGGCTAATTATACGGCCATTAAACGTTTAACGCAATACATTGATTCTAGCATGAGATGTGTGGCAAATTGCAACATCCTGTTGAAACCAAACATCGTTCACCTGAATAACATGAAGAGCTGGTACAAACATATCGGTTATCATGTTACGTTAGGTGTCTTAATTGACCATAATGGTTGCGATGTCCTCATTTTCAAAGAAATGTGAGCCAATGATGCCTCCGCTTCACAAGCCGTAATGGGTGCATTGGGTTCTGTAAGAGCACGTGTGGGTTTTCTAAGCCCCATTTATATTTACTAACCCACCAAGATGAAAGTGAGCTTCATCCGAAAAGATGTTTTTTTTTTGCAATTTTCGACCAATTATTGTCTTTGTTTTGGAAATAAATTTCCAATAAATCCCAATTTTGCGCAAACGTAAATCAATTTATTATGTTTAGTGGAGATAAAATACTGAATTGTGTGGCATAATAGAATGGCATAAGTATTTACAGATTCGAAATAACCGATGGTTCAAATTTAAATCAATAGATGGCCCACCCTATAGTAAGAAAGCATTCTGTTTATCACATATTTTTTCAAATTTATTCTTTTAATTTTAAACTTGAAATTTCACCTATTAAAGACATGATCATGTTAATGAATTTAGGTGAATGTTGAGCATTATGTGGGCAGGTATATGACTATCAAAAATCTTTGTCAAACGTAAGTGAGTAACAATAATTAGACTCAACCAATCACTGCCTAAATAAAAATGTTTCAATTATATGGCCCTTTCCGATGTGATTCCAACTGCAAATATTTATTTTAATAATAAAAAATGAACAACAAAACATTGTAAAAAGTACATCAAAACTTTAGATTGTATTTGGTTTCTCTCCTGTATAACGGTTGGTTGATGAGAATAGTTTCCGGGACCTTTAAGTTTGAACAGCATGTTTAAATGCTGCAATAACAAATGTGGTTCCTCATATACACACACATGCATGCTTACAATATTATGTCACATACAAAAGCATTTTGTAGCTACAAATGAAGGAAACATAGTGGCGTGTACAGGCAAAATCATCAACAGAAAGCAGCACGACACAGACTTGTAACACCTTAAAATACGCAAAATGTCAGCAACGAAAGCAGGGAAACACTAGAAAGACAAAGAAAAAAACCAACAACAACAGCAACCATAACAAACAGCAAAATGACAAAACATTACAACAATAGAAGATGGATGATAAGAGTGAACAAAAAATACACAAAAAACAAAAAAAGGAAAAACACGCAACCAGGAAGATAGACAGACAACCATCCAGGGAACATGATTTCAAACAAGAATACCTAGAAAAAAAGGGAAAATAAATGTACGTGAGCTGTACGATAGTGTTGATAATGACAATGACAACAACACCTACAACGATAATGACAAAACATAAAACAACAACAAAACATAACATTAATATACACAGGACATTCATAATGCTGATGGTTATTCCAAAAGACAACAAACAAATGATTGTGTGTGTTTATGATCACGGGTTTTCTGTTTTCATTAAAAAAAAAGAGGGCAGCATAAAATAAATGAAGAGTGAAGAAAAGAACACTAAAAAAATAAACATGAAAACATAAAAAACAAATGTGGTGATTAAAAAAAAACCAGTCAATGGCACAGGAAATGCTCAACATCAAACGCAAATTTCTTCAAATAAACTTATAAACCCACACTCACTGCCATACATTGACACAGTTTTTCAATTTCCTTATGGAACTTTCAACATTTAAAGGCAATTCAAGGCATTCATCAGTTCTCAAACTGTGATGATTAATTTCCTTCAACAAAAATGCTGTCCCATCCAAAGGAGTAATCTGAAGTGTCGATTTGCACTAGAATCCAGGAGTTATTACTTTGAAATAGAATGGTTCAGAGATATTTAAACTGAAGCATTTAAGTGTCAACAACTAACTTCGAAGGCCTTTTGCCATTAACGACTTTAAATTAACCAATGGTATGGCAAGTTAAATGAACTGTGTCAGTCAAATGAGGATTTCAATGAGTTCGAGAGGTTATTTCTGATGATAAAAAGGGCTATAAAGAGCATTACAATACTGAGAAGGTACACGTTTAAATAAGTTTCTGGTTCTAACGATCACGTAGAGTCTACGAATGACCATACACGCTAAGACAGCTAAGCTATCCCGAGAGTTTATATACAGTAACGTTTCTCTGCTTTCTGACAGATTAGGTTAGGTAATGTTAGGTGGCGGACCGAATCGAAGGAAGACCGCATTAGGATAGCATTTAGGCCCATCACAATTATCACAATTAATTCTACCAGGGGTCAACTATTCCCTACAGAAAACCATCTCGAGTTCAAAATAAGTATTGCTATTGCAGCAGTCTTTATATTAGATAGCTCGGTCGACGATGTCAGAAAATTAAAGGTCAAAAACCTCCGTCTTTCCATGGCAAGACTAGGACACTGACACATGAGTCTCTCTTCCTTCTCAGATTTATAGCTCCTGCGAAACCATTAGATGGAATGCCTACCAAAAGGAAAATGGCCCGTAAGACTCGCCATTGCGCGATGGCTGGCTAAGAGATTTAAGGGCAGAAATGAGTCACTTTTCTCCCTGTCCATCAGTGTCCAGTAGAGTGTGACAACACAGCACACTGTGGCATGGATATAAATATCTAATCCAGAATCAGAAAGACGATAACAGCATTTTATTGTTGTGAGGCCGCAATAGGCTTATATGCAGTATTAAGTCCAAAAATATATGCTGGAAGTACGAAGTCAAATCTATTGTATGCAGTCATAGTTTGGTGGTTGGTCTTAGAGAAAAAGATTCATTGAACCCTATTGAAAAGAACAGTGGCGATCATAGAAACGGGTGCTCTTACAAGTACATAATCCAAGGTAAAGTTTACTATCCTTAACTGGTTAATGCCATTAATGTTCGCAAAACAATAGGCTGCGAATGGGCACGAGAATAAAAGCCTAAAGGCGATGATCATACTAAAATATTGGGTTTGCCTACTCCGGAAACGAAACTTAAACCAGCTTTTGATTCTGGTTTTACAAAAAAAGATATCGGATACCTCCTTGTACCGATGGTAGTCAAGCTGACGTAGTAGTACAGCCAGTACAACTACACTTATGTGGAGAAAAAAAATTGTATAGTGAATGCACCTGCAAAGAGACCAGACATATATGAGGAATAAAATTTACATTGAATCTGAACAGAGTTCATATTAGATACGTAGTATGGTAGGGTGTATTTGTTTTAGTTTCCTTAATTAAAATTTTCCAGCTAAGCAGGTATTGGGTCTACTATACTTTGAATTTTGGGATATCTATCTGTCTTGTTGTTTAAAACTAACTTCCTCTGTGTATAAGCAAAGTTCTGTTGTACTGAGGGATAGGCATATTTACTTAAAAATTTAAAAGAGGATAGAACGGATGTATCATTGGCACCGTTTTAATTAATGTAAGTAAGTTTTGGTGTTTCTTTATTAAAGCGTTGTTGAAATACAACGAAATTGAAGGGTTGAGATTACATTAACTGTTTAATGCGTTTTCGTGATATTTATTCTTCATACATAATCGGCTGTAATCTGGCTGAAGGATTAATTTCAATACCGAAATAACATACATAATTGGTCATTACAACTTATCAATCAGGATTACGACTGAACTTCTAACACCACTTATGCTTTTATGCATGAGTGGCGGGACCTACTGCAGCTTTTCATGGCAATTTGACGTACTTCCAGAGTTTTTGCCATATTTTGGGGTTTGAACCGTGGCCTCACGTCTAATAAACAAGCACACTACATACTAGTCTAAGGCGACTTCAATTATTTCTGCTGCTAACGAATATTCTGTTTAAGAATATAGTGGTTAAGAAGGGAAGAACAGAAGGCGCCACCAGAAAAGATATTGTGTTCCATCCATGCACCCATCTGGCATATGTTTGAAGTTTGTAAATCACTTTTTAAAAAAAATTTAGTAACTAAAAATCCACATATCAAGTTTTTATAAATAAACCATCGAAGGATTACGTACATAATTGGTCATTACAACCCTTGAGTGAGGATTACGACCTACAGTTTAAACTCGATTTCGAACGACAACTGTTTGAGAAAGTTTTTCATGAAAATTTTATTTATTTTATTTCATGAAAATTTATTTATTATTTTATTTATTTTCTTCCGAGTTTTTGGAAGAAATCTGATGAGAGGAGGTCGCCGTAGAAGTATTTTTTTCATACGTCGTTTTGTTGTAGATGTTTGACTCGAGTTTGAAACGAGCCCTCATGCCTAATTAGCCAACACACTACCTACTAGACTACGACAATTTCAAGGGTGATGATAAAGATGGTAAATACACATTTTCAATCAAAAAAAAACTTAGTTTAATTATGAGCGTAGAATTCTGATTAAATAGAGAAATCCTGTGAGTATACATACACACAAAATTTTTTTATGAAAAAGAAGTACTAAATTTTGTTTGAGTAAACCTTTTAATATAAATCCAAGGAATTCATTCGAATCACTTTAAGGCAAGTCATTCGTGATTTCTCAATTCCAAGAAGTCAATTTTAAAAAATGTAAAGCATATGTTAATTAAAAGAAAGAAATATCCTCTATCCATATAAAAAAAGATTAAATTTTATTCCCACTGACTTTAATTTCATAGGTAACACGGTACCAAAAAACGAAATTTTTTAAGAACATTTTTTTATTTTATTTGCCTGGCAAATAAAGAATCCAAAACAACATTTGTGGTTATTCCCGCAGACAAATAAAGCAACAAAATAAGATCATCACAACAGAAAATAAAAAAAAAAATGAGAAGAAAAAAAAGTAAAGAAAAAAATAAATAAATGCTGTGCAAATATTTAACAGCAAATAATGAGTTTGTGTATGTATTTGTGTATGTGTGTGTTTGAGAGTGAATATGAGAGCATGTGTTCAAATGATATTTGGCAAATACAAGTGAGGTAAAGTAACCCTCTAGCGAAATAGAAGCATGTATTTGCTTTTACTTGTATCTTCTTGTTATTATTTGCTTACACTCACTCACTCCTGCACTCAATGGCAATAAAGGTGTACAAGAAAATGGGAAAAATGAAGCAGATGAAGCAGCATCATCTCTTGAAATTTTTATAAGAAGAAGGCATTGCTCTTCGGAGAATCATTCTCTGGAAAGCGTCGATTTACGTTTTTTTTGTGTTGGTTTATTAATATTCACAGCTGTATTAGCAAATGTAATGTGAGTGTCGTTCTTCGTCTTTGTTAAAGAGCCATCTTCCTTTATTTCAATGATTATTTGTTAACATCTCCCCTATCCTGTTAAATAAAAATTTATTAATTTATTGCTGCAGCTTAAGTTATGAAAAGGCAAAGAATCTTAAATGCAGCATTTGTTTTACATCAATTTTAATATTAATTTAACACAATATACAGCCTTGATAGTAATAATATGTACAGTTCATTTTATCTCAATACCTCATATCAATAAACTTCTGCATACTGACCTGAATTTTTTTATGGGGCTCATCACTGTAAAATTTTTTCAAATACTCATTCAGTTGAGTTAAAAATTTTGCTTCAAATTTTACATTTACTAAATCAAATATGTATCGACAACATTTTGCCTTCAACAGAGAGGTACCGGTTTTCTGAATGAAAAACTAATCCAATTGTGTTCTGCCCGTCGCAATGAAATATAAATTTACAGCCTTAAGAGGGTTCTGTTGAAATTTGACGAAGTAGCTAAGCGTTGTCAGTTTCTACCGAGTAATTAAAGACGAAGCAGATCGTCTTTTCTATATATTTTCGAGTATATTTTGATTTCCTACGTTGTTTTCTAGCGCTATCTATGTGCTGGACTTACAGATACATTAATGTACAGTGTTATCCTCCTCTTTGTTGTGTTTAAAGTCTTTACAAAATCATTATAGGTTCATCCAACTCGTCTCGTCTGGGCTATAAAATTGTTAAAATGGAATTTAAGTCGATACATGGAAAGACGTATCCTGTATGTAGAGACAGTCATCGTAGTCCAGTAGATAGTGATTCGGTTTATTAGACGTGATGCCACGATTCAAATAGATTTCTTCAGCGACTTTCTCTTAGCAGATTTCTGGCAAAAATTCTGAAAATAAATAAAATTGCCATGAAAAGTTTCTCAAAAATCTGTCGTTTAGAGAATAAACTTAACACACACAACATAAGTTTTCGTAATCTTGACTGAAGGGTTGTAATGATCAATTATGTATGTCATCCAACTTCTGCTGCTTATCGGCGAAAAACGTTGTTAAGTGACATTGAATAGCTTTTTCCCAAATGGTATTAAAACCTTTAGAACGGCTTTATGGTTGGGGGATTATTGAGTATTATTTATTCAAACTGTCGTTCAAATTGTTGAGTTATAAATAGTAGAGGAGTTAATCGTGTTATATGACTGTGAGAACTCAACATTTTTTATTAATTTCCGAACCCATAAAACACTCAGTATAACTTTGCCAATAAATTATAATTGTTTGAGGAACTGTTCCAAAAATAGTCAGCATTTCACTGATGAAAATCCAAAATTTCCTTGTGTTATTATAAAGTCTTTCAACAGGGACTTTCGAACTTTGGTGATGAAAGGGAATTGACTGGTTTTTTACGGAGCTCGGGGTGATTCAAACCCACCACTAACGCATCATGATAAGGGGACTTACCCCATACTGGGTATCACAATGGGTTATAAGGGCTACCGACTGAACTTAGCTACTTAGCTGCCCGCTAACCTAACCTAACCTATTCAGTCTGTTTTGTCAAATCATCACAGCGATGAGCCCCATTTCTTGATGAATAAAACAATACCAATGCAAATGTAATCCAATACGAGTACATCGCGAAAAAGTCACTGTTTGGGTCGGCAGCATCATCACTTAAAATTTGTTTTAGAATTGGGTTTGCCAGCCCATGAATTACAACAGTGAGCATTATAAGGCAATTATTAATCAAGTACTTTTCCATTGAATTGGTTTATTTGGACACCAATGACATGTAGTTTCAACAGGTAGGCGTTACGTGCCACATAGTTAGAGCGATTTGAGGTCATGGTCAACTCACGTTGGCCACCGAGATCGTGCGATCTAACCCTGTTACACAGTTTCTTGTGGGATTTTTTAAGTTGCAAGT
This sequence comes from Sarcophaga caerulescens, assembly GCA_927399465.1. Lineage (NCBI taxonomy): Eukaryota > Metazoa > Arthropoda > Insecta > Diptera > Sarcophagidae > Sarcophaga > Sarcophaga caerulescens. The sequence goes on from OV656872.1 coordinate 62,379,244, forward strand.
GTATGTGAATAAGCCAACTTAACCCAGCTCTTCTGTAAAATTTTTTGACGTTGTATATGGTGGGTATATGGGATCGGATCTTGGCAATGGCAGCAAGAAGTTTGGCTTTCAAATGTTCAATTGCCTCTGATTTATCGAAATAATAACTTTATTTTACGGCTCCCCACAGAAAATAGTCCAACGGTATCTAATCGCAGCTTCTTGACAGCCAATTGACATCAACATCTCGGCTATTTAAACGGTCATCAAATGTTTGATACAATAAATGGATTATGACATGAGATGGCCACACATCTGACATGCTGTTGGAACGAAACATTGTTCACACCAATACCATGAAGAGCGGTACAAAAATATCGATTATCATGGTGCGATATGTGTCGCCATTAATCGTACTGGTTGCGCCGTCCCCATTTTCAAAGAAATATGGGACAATGATGCCATCGCTTCACAAGCCGCACCAAATAGTCACTTCAAGTTGAAAACGAGCTTCGTCCGAAAAGATGATTTTTTTTTTTTTTTGCAAAATCGACATCATCATGCATATCATAGGTCCGATAAATCCCAACGTTGCTTAAGCATAAGTCGATTCATTACATTCGGTGGAGATAATATAGCAAATTTTGTGACAGGATAGAATAACATAAGTAATGCCAAATTCAAAATAATTTAAACTTATAGATGGCCCACCCTATATAATGGCATCAATAAGTTTTCCAAAAAAATAAAAAATTTCGTTACTATCTCTCACATACTTCTTTATAAATAAATTTAAAGATATAAATTATAATTATAAATGTGGCATTTAGTTATCGCAATAAAGGGGAAGCTCAATGAATGGTTGCTCCTGTAGCTATGTTGTTAAGTAAGTATGATCTTTTGACATCAACTATCCACAATGTATGCGCCTTATGCTGTACTGTATGCAGAATAAATTTGTTGATCCTTAGTCAATATGCGTACATAAATACATAATTGGTCATTACAACCCTTTTGTCAGGATTACGGCCTAGCTTTTCACAAAACCTATCTACATACTAGACTACGGCGATTACAGTTTAGTCGATATGAGCGAATGCTCTTGTACACGAAGCTTAGTTTTATCATCTGTATATCGCATCTGAAATGTACATGAACAAAACGGGTGAATATCAATTCATTTTTCGGTATAATGCTTAAAAATAAAATAGAAAGCCCAAAAAAAAAAAAAATAACTTTTTTATTGGAAGCAGGCATGAAAATAATGTAATATTCCAGTTGGTTTCAATTCTAATTTACGTACATGTAATAACCCTTTGTTATGCCTATACTTTTGCAAAATTTAAATTACAAATCCATTACAAATATTAAAACCTCTGTATGTGTTGTTCTGTTGAACAGTTGTGAAATTTAATACAACAAAACAGAACAAAAAAAATAAATTTTTTCACAAAATGAATTTCAAATGTAAATTAAAATGAATAATGAATTGTATAATGGCTTGTATTAGTTTCTGTATGAATTTTCCATAAATTTGCTCAATTTCTGAAAAACTGATAATTTTTTGTTTGTTCAAGTTTGTAAAAATGAAATTACCACAAGTATATCATCATTAAATGGGTTTATTAGAGTTTCAAAAAGTTTGTAAAATGTCGGGGTGCGGCGGACATACAATAGAAACCGAAAATGAATGTAAAAAATAACGACTTGTTTAGCCAAAAATCAACATCAGTATTATCAGATACGCTATCATTATCATTACAATTTCTAATACCCAAGAGTCCATCAATAATATTTGAATTGCGTTTCTTTCATATATTTTTTTAAGAAGAAAAAAAAAATAAACATGAAATTTTCCCAACAAAAACTCATTTTGAAACAAATTGTTCATTGAAACTTTGAAAATCGTAATCATTTGCTAAGCATGCTATTCATGCTGTTGGTTGGCTGTGTGTAAACTACAAAACGATTAACCATAAATAATAATCGAAACAAATGACAACAACTTTTTCAATCTAAAATACTACATACTTTTATGATAATTTTATTATTTTTTAGTATTTTTTTCTAATCAAATATTTTTTTTTTTTTTGTTCTACTGCCCTCTTTTGTTATTTTATAATAATCCCTACAGCAGCATAGAATGAAAAGACATCAACGTCATTAGTATCATTCATGCCAAGTTTTTTGATTGTCAGTCAGTTAGTTAGTCGTCAATGTTGTTAATAAATTCTGTGGCATTTGCTCAAACAAATCGGAAACTGTATTGTGCGACTCATTTTTTGTTTTTCTCCTGAAACCATTTCGTATTGATTTGACATGGTTAGAAAGTGTGTGTGTGTGTGCGTGGTTTCCAAAGGAAATTATTAAATTATTCTATAGTTTTAACAAAAAGTTCAACAACAGAATTAAGCTCACATTACAAAACACAAAGTTTGCTTTCGTTTTTGTTTTTTCATTTAAATCTACAGAGATTTCGATAAATTTTTGTTCAGAGTTTCCCAAGAGCCTCAAATAAAATAAATTCATCACGAAAAGGTTTTTACAGAACCAGTAGATATTGTTTAATTTGCTAAAAAGAGCGGCTAGAGTTAGTCCGGACCGTATTCCACCAGGAACGATGAAAATCGCAACGTTATATTCAAAGGGGTAAGGTACCACGTAAGGATGACTGACTTCGTTCCATGGAAAGTAATGAGAGTGGAGCTTGTGCATTCCAGGCTTTAAAACAGTAAATTGACTGCCGAAATTTTACAATTTGACTTCACTAGACTTTTCTGTGGGAACACGTTAAGTCTTTCCTGTACAGAGACAAGTCAGCTACAATTCCAAACTAGTTCATGACAAAGGGGTTTACCTCACACAGGATGACACACTTGGCTATATGGGCTAACGAGTGAACTTGTCTGTCAACGGCAAGCTACCCGCTAACCTAACCTAACTGACAAATCATCAAAGCGATGAGACCCATTTTAAATGAATGGGACAATATCAATCCAAATGATATCAAGTAGCGCGCATACATCGTGAAAAAGTTACTGTGTGGTGCAGATTTTGAAGTGGCGGAATTATAGTTTAAAATTTCTTCGAAAACGATGTCGACGGCGAGCACTATAAGCCTATTATTATCAAATTTTTTCTTTTGTCTGAATTGGATGACTTGGATATCAACGACTTGTAGTTTCAAAAGGACGTAGCTACTTGCCACACAGCACAGCGATTTGAGGTTATGGTCATTTCACGTGGCAGTGACGGGAACTGGCCACAGAGAACGTGCGCTTTAATAGCTATTTGATTCGCAGTTGGTATACAGAAATTAAAACGGTGCAAGCACTTGCCAAACATGTATAATCAAGTCTGTACATTCAAATATTACAAACAAAAAAAAAAATTAATTATTTTAAAGCTTTGTTTGATGGCCAAAGAGGTTATGTTAACAAAGAGATTATGGTAACTCTATTAAATGTTAATGTTTCGTAAATAGGCAAAAACTCTTTATTGTCCTTTCAGGATTCTAAGAACTTAGAGTTTAAATCACTTTTAGAAGAGAGACTTAAAACAGACACGAACATCATTAGAATCTCAGTCAGCACTATCCTTTCGAGAAATAGTAGGACCCAATGAGCAAAAGTTAGTTAACACAACACAAATACCTCAAAAGTGGTTATTTTTTGTCAGAGTGTGTTGTTTCTAGGCTACAACACTTCTAGTCTTCATTATTCTTAGGCTGCTGCAATATACTGATTACTTTCATACTTCCATACATACATTCATGGTCATTACAACCCTTCAGTCCGGATAACGACCTAGTTTCTCACAGCACTGATGTTGTGTGTGTTAATTTTATACATGAGTGGCGGCACCTACAGTTTAAAGTCGACTCCGAAATAGATTTTAGAACCTTTTCACGGCTATTTTATTTCACCCTCTGAGTTTTTACCAGAAATCTGCTGAGAGGAGAAATCTTCTTGTTGGAGATGTCTGTTCTGGGGTTTGGGCCCTGGCCTCTCATCTAATAAGCCAACACACTATCTACTAGACTACGGCGACTCCAAAAAACTGATTTGGTTTTAGAAATTCGAAAGAAATTTTTGGCGATTTCAAAGTATATTATGGGGCAACTCTCATAAATTTATTTTTAGAAAAAAGAAACAAAAAAAAAACTCAAAATCAAGTTAAACAACTTGAGTAACGATAGTTCAAAACGCGCGTATATTGTGCAAAATAATGTGGCACAATAACAACAACAGAAAGTATACGAAAATAATTTACATTTTTATCGAAAAACTTTTATGTGAAACAATTCGAACAAAAAATCTCAATTCCATTCTAAAGATCATCATTGAAATCCCACCACAACCACTTGCCACAGCCAACAATTTGTATTCCATCGGTAACACTTTGAACCAACAGCCAACCAACCAGTTATCCATCCAACCATCCATCTATCCATCCAACTATTCATTCATTCATCCTTTATTTTTTCATATTGGATAAATATCACAGACTTTACATTATAAACATTACAAGAAATCAAGCGTTTGTGTCTGTGTGTGTGTTAATATTGAAAACAAGTACATGACAATAATGCTGACGATGATGCCACAATGTTGTATTTTTAGAATGAAAAAAAAACATCGTTTGAATGAATTTGAAAAACATTAACCAACATGAACTTTTCCTTTTTTTTATTATATTTTTGATTTCATCACTCCTTAAATAGTACGTAAGTTTCTAAAGAAAGTGAAGAGCATCATAAATAATATTAAAATGAGTAAAAAAGTTGTTGATGGTGAATGAGACCCAACAATATTCTGTCAAACAGAATTAAAATTTTAGTTAAGTTAGAGTCTTATGTCCAAAAATAGATCTCGAAGTCGCCATAGTCTAGTAGGTATTGCGTTAGCTTATTAAACACGAGGTTACGGTTCAAACCACAGGCCAGACATTTCAAACGAAACGAAATATGAAAAATATTTCTGCGGCAACTTGTCGTCAGCAAAAATTATGAATTTTGAATCTGTCATGAAAAGTTTCTCAAAAAAACTGTCATTCGGAGTCGACTTTAAACTGCAGATCCCGCCATTCATGTATAAAATTAACAAACACAACATAAGTGGTGTAAGCAGCTTAATCGTAAACCTGACTGAAGGGTTGTATTGACCAATTAAGTAAGTAAAGTACATCTCCAATACAAAATTCTTAGAAGCGGGGTAACATGATTGTGTTTACCATTCCTAGAAGCTAGAAAATAAATATTTTGCTGATTTTCGGTCTGACAATTTGGATAGTAAAGGTGCGTAAGGCGACCAATCAGTAAAAAAATTCAATTGAATCCTAAATTGCATTAGAAAACACCGGCACATAAGCAACGTGGATTTTGTTAGGTAACTCGGCAGCCATCACACAGAATAGTAATTAGTCATGTGATAAAAACTCAACGTAGAGAAAATTTCCATGTTTGGATGCCGCAGTAAAAATTTTCATGAATTGAATTGCCTTTTTTGATTCATTGTTATAAAGGAACCAAATCGTTGTATTTCTGAAACGAATTATAACTGCAAAGAGAAGCCTGGCAAGTCCAAGATTGACACCAAGATGGTAACGCAGTATGTTTGATGAGTACGGAAGAGAATTGTTCATTTTGTGATTTTAAAACGTGGTTAAACTTTAGATTCGAAATCAAATGTCAACAATTAACGAGATTGAACAAAGGAATTCAATTAAAATGTGCAGAATTGATGTTGCATCGTGACAAGTCCATCTTTCATGCCACGGCAATACTTGTGAGAGCTTAGCTTGGTATGATTTCATGCGCCCACTATATAGCACAGTCGCCGTAGTCTAGTAGGTAGTGTGTTGAATTATTAGACGTAAAGCCCGGGTTCGTATCCCAGGTCAGGCATCAAAACGAAATATGAAAAAATATTTCTTCGGCGACTGCCTCTCAGCAGATTTTTGGCAAAAACTCTGAGAGTAAATAAAATTGCCTTGAAGAGCTTCTCAAAAACCTGTCGTTCGGAGTCGACGTTAAACTGCAGGTCCCGCCACTCATGTATAAAATTAACGCACACAACATAAGTGGTGTGAGAAGCTAGGTCGAAATCCTGACTGAAGGGTTGTAATGACCAATTGTGTATATGTATGTACATACTATACAGCACAGACTTTCACTTTCAGATTATCACTTCCATCGACAATGGCATTTACATATACACTAGAGCCCCGACATGCGTCGTTAATGGGGACCGGAGAATTGCGACGCAAATCAAAACAACGCAAATCGAATCAACTTTTTCTATACAAATGCATCGAAATTTAATTTATTGGGACGTAGAATTCAAAGGAAAGCAAAATGAATGAATAATGAAAACATTTTTCATTATTTTATTTAGTTCAACAAATGTTTTTTATTATTATAAAGAAATAACAAAACAATAAACAGAAGTTGCAAGAATTTTAAAATACAAAAAAAATTCTAAATATGTTCCACAATACATATACTAAAATGGTAGTACTCAATGCTGCAATAAAAAAATTAAACGTATGTAGCGTCACAAATCGAAATTTAAACGACGCAAGTTGGGATTCAAACGACGCAAATCGAATCGACGCCAATCGGGGACGAAACGACGCAAATTTAATCGACGCGAGTTGAAATTGCAACAACGCAAGCTGAGTTTTGTCAATTTTTAAAAAGCGACGCAAATCGAAACGACGCAAATCGGATCGACGCAAGTCGGGGCTCTAGTGTATTCATAATTGGTCATTACAACCCTTCAGTTAGCATCACGACCACCACACACACACCACTTATGTTGTGAGTGTTAATTTGTATACTTGAATGCCGGAACCTACAGTTTAAAGTGGACTCCGAACGACAGGTTTTTTTTAAGAAACTTTTCATTGCAATTTTCATTTACTCTCAGAGCTTTTGCTAGAAATCTGCTGAGAGGAAGTCCCCGAAAGAACATTTTTCCATATTTCGTTTGGAGATGTCTGATCTGGGCTTTGAACCGTGACCTCACGTCTAGTAAGCCAACACACTGCCTACTAGACTACAATGAATTTAGAATTGAACAGCTAAGCTTATTCATGATGATATTAAGTCTGAAATGGTCGTAGATTAAGGTCCTAAGAAAATTACGTCTTATATGCACGATTAGGTAAACTTTTTTTGGTAAAAATTCGAGGGTTCCCGAAGAGGTTGGAAAGTGATTGTCTTTCAATTTTCAGATAAAATATTTTCAAAAGACTCACCTAGTCTTTCTTACTATATTCATTGATAACTAATTGGCCTACAAATATATAAAAAAAAATTAGGAGAGATCGCTGTGTAGGTAAGTAGGCTAGAGTGGTAGCTTCTTTTACCAAAGCTCACTTGAGCACACATAGCAATCCGTTGTAACGCCACAGGTAACCTGTGTAACATTCCCAATATTTTAAATTGATTTTCGCTTTAATAACGTGTATTCCTCATGAGTTGAACATCAAATTTTCTGTTTGAGGAAGATGCATATGCTAAAGATAAAATTTAAATTTTGAAGAAATATATTTATTTATTCATAAACCATTTATTTTATTCAAAAAATCGTAAATATTTTATAATAAAATTTAATTTATTAACATTTTAAAAAACATAATCGTTAACAAAAGTTACAAATATACACCTTTCACTCAAAATGTTTGTTGGGCTACACAAATAACATCTTTAGTAAACTACATAATCATCGCTGAAAACAAGAACAGCAACAACAATTACGAACAACAACATTATCAACTTTGATTGAATCAATCCTTAAACAAACATTGATGCTGATAAATAATCAACATACAATATAACAACAACAACAACAATAATAGCAAGATGCAAATATTATTCTAACTCATATACGAATACAATACAATATATCAGCATAAATGCTTAACAACAGTAGCAGAAACAATAACAATAACATTATTGCTACAATTGCAATAAATTCAACAAAAAACGAAATTAATTTATAAACAGTGTCAAACAAAAGTAGTCAAACAAATCCTACTTTAAACGATAGTCCTTCCATAGAAAATAAAAATTGCAACTTACTTCGTAAGGCGACCCAAATTTACTACTGCAAGACAAGATGTTCGAATGATCAATACTTTAAAGATTTATTCGAGTTCGCTCCAAGTGTACATAAATTATTAGATTAAGGGATAAGCACCCGCTTAATTAAAAGAAGGTTTGCGACAGTAGAACTTAAATCCTGAGAGTCAGCAAAAAACCATTCACTTTTTAATATCTTAACTGTACTAGAAACCAAAGGAATAAAACTTTTATCGTCCAAATAAAAAGAGTACGTGGCCCTGGAATCCTTGCTAGTGTCGATGTGGAGATAGCGTGCAATAGTATAAGGCATAGTTGAGAATGTAGTCGCCGTAGTCTGGTAGGTAGTGTGTTGGCTTATTAGACGTAAAGCCCGGGGTCGTATCCCAGGTCAGGCATCAAAACGAAATATGAAAAGAAAAAGCAGATTTCTGGCTTCTCAAAAATCTATCGTTCGGAGTCGACTTTAAACTGTAGGTCCCGTCACTCATGTACAAAATTAACGCACACAACGTAAGTGGTGTGAGAAGCTAGGTCCAAATCCTGACTGAAGGTTTGTAATGACCAATTATGTATGTATAGTTGAGAATACTAATATATATTACGGAGTGTTATGTTACAATAGTTTAGTAGGTAGTTATTAGACGAGAGCACGCGATTCAACTTCTGTCGAAATATGAAGAAATTAGTATTCTGCGGCATCCTCCCAGCTGTGTTCTGGCAAAAACTATGAGAGTAAATACAATTGCCATGAAAAATTTCTCAACCATATGTCGTTCAGAGCCGGTTCCGCCACTCATGTATAAAACAAAAATACACAACATGGGTGTTGTCGTAGTCCTGACTAAAGGACATATCATTCTTTTGCATATTTCAACACAAAAACACGACCTAAAGCATATACAAAATTCTATTAGCAATTATTGCGAGCGACAAGAGATCCTAGTCATGGATTAGTGTGCTCAGTTTACATGACACAATGCAATTGGAGAGTGGTGAGAGAGAGAGAGAGTATGCTAACAATTTGAATACAATGCTATCGACATATCGGGAGATAGGTTAGGTTAGGTTAGAGTGGTAGCCTTGAGACCAAAAGCTCACCTGAGCTCGCTTAGCTGCCCGTTGTGATGCCACAGGTAAACGCAAATCAGGGGAGAAGAAATTGGTCAGCGCAAGGGCTGCACTATCGGGAGATAAAAAAATAAAAATGCGTCACAGGCTGCTGAAAAATTTTGTAAAGTTGGTGAAGATGGTGCCGTAAACAAACAGCAATCAAATGATTTATTCTTTTACGTATAGCGCTTTAATCGAATATTTCATAAAAAAGTCGATGGAATTGGGGAAATAATTGATAAAGACTGAGGAGGAACTAGGCATGGGAAATAACTATTTGTTTATCACCAATTATTTATGAACCATTTGAGGAAAACACATGACTTAACATTGAAAAAATTCCTTTTCCTATTCGTTGTTAAGATGGAACCAAATCGAAGCATTTCAAACATTAAAAGCTACGACCGATGAAGATCATGTGCGAAGAAGATCATTGATGAAGCAAAACAAAGCCTTGCAGGTGGTATAAAGAAATACAATTCAATAAATATGACGGGTTTTTAAGGGAACTATTAATGACTATTCTATAACTTTGTCAAACGATTGATTCTAATCTTTACTGTAAAAAATTAATGAGATTGATTAGAGCAGTACAATTAAAACTGCCAGAATTAGTAAAAAGAAAAAGGTCTTGTGTTTGTTCATGACAGCGCCGGACCACAAATATTTTCTATGACCCAGTAGCAAATGTAAAAGCCTGACTGGGAAGCTTCATGCATCCACCATTTAGCCTGGCGTTTGATTCTTTATATTACTAGTTGTTTTGATATCTGCAGAGCACTCTCTCTAAATCAAATGAATTCAGAACTGAATGAAAAATACATACATACGTAGTTGGTCATTGCAAGCCTTTAGTAATGAATACGATTTAGCTTCTCACACCATTTATGTTGTGTGTTTAATTTTGTTCATGAGTGGTGGGATCTACAGTTTAAAGTCGACTCGGAACAGCAGATTCTTGAGAAACTTTTCATGGCAATTTTATTTACTATCAGAGCTTTTGCCAGAAGACTGCTAAGAGGAATTTGCCGTCGTTTTGTTCTACAAGACTGACGTGGGGTTTACGCCGTGGCCACACGTCTAATAAGCCAACACTTCTTGTTAATCAATATTAAAATCAATAGTTTACTTAGTTATTCCGTTTTATATAATTTTCGAGAGTACTAAATATATTGTGTTTTAATTTTCCTTCAGTTAGTTTCGACCGACAGTGTATATAGAAAAAGTATCGAAAAAAAAAACGTTTTAATTTATTTGCTTTCTTTTTTATTTGTTTGTTCTACTTTTCAGAAACATTCTGAAGAGAGAAAATCAAATGATGTTGCCGATACATAATCGATTCAGTTGTCACAACAACTATAATAACAAAAACAACATGATTTTTATGCAAATTGTAATGAATGCATTAAATCTTCTCAACAATTCTGCCATTTCATCGAATTTTGTTGCTGCTGCTGATGCTGCTATTGATTCTTAAACTATTTTTATCATCTTTTTTTCTCCTTCTTAAGGGGGGGGGGGGGGTGGGTGAGTACCAAATCTTTCTTTTATATCTCTTGTTGGCAATGTTTTTTTTTTTTTTTTTTTTATTGCAATTGTTATAAAATGTTTATTTATTTCTGTATTTTACCATGTAATTTATTTTCACTCTCTAGTAATTTTATTTCAATTTTTCTTCGATCAACTTGTTCAATATTTCTTTATTTGTATTTTTTTGATTTTAATTATTGCTGTGCTGTACACAACAATAAATTCTGTAAGAGAATGTTTAAACATTAAAGGTAACTGAATCACAAAAATCATGTCAGGGTCATTGAAATTGAAAACAAATTTATTTACTTTAGTAATGACAATGTAGACGAAGAAAACGATGAAAATGAAGCTGATTTTAAAGGAAAATTTTATTTTAATTGAATGAAAAATATCAGAAGAGATTCATCAATAATGTTTAATGAAATGAAATCTTTCATGACTTTTACGTAGCAATGAGAGTAGATCTCTCCGATAACGCGATAGATATTGGATATGAACTCAGGAATTGCTTCCAGTTTGTTCCCATAAATCCGAATTTCGAACAAAGCGCACGACGTAAAATTGCATTATCTTGCTACCAGTTGACATCACAATTCCTCGAAACATCTTGTTCAGGAAATGGTGGCTAGGGTAAATCGGTGCTGTTGAAGCTACAAGAACTTCATAATCCTGTTCCTACAAGGAGTGCAGTCCACAATCATCTCAATTTCAGGCTTATTTTCGAAAAAGTAAGTGCTAGTCACTCCATCTGAAGCATAACTGCATTGGGCACTTGCTCTTTATTGATTCATTTGGTTCGAATGGATTTTCCGAATATTATCGAAGCCCCAAATTCAATAGTTTTGTGTATTCACTAAGCCTTTCAGATAGAAATGAGCTTCATTGGAAAAGATGAATTTTCTTGTAATATGTATTGGCATTGGGTTTAATCTTCTCCATTCCTCAATAAAAAGAATACCTGGTCTGCTGATTAGAGCTCTTGAGTAAACGGAATTTTGCATGCATTGAGGTGGAGGTTATTTGCCAAAATTCGCTGTTTAATGCTTTGTGAAATAATACTGAATAGATGTTTTCCGGTTTTCAGTGACACTCTCGTTTGTAGCTATGCAATGCTTTAAAATGGGTCACCGATACATTAACACACAGTAGTCTTACATGCATACAGAATTGGTCATTACAACCCTTCAGTCAGGATTGCGACCTAGCTTCTCACATGACTTATGTTGTGTGTGATAATTTTATACATCAGTGGAGGGATCCACAGTTTAAAGTTGACTCCGAGCGACAGATTTTTGAGAAACTTTTCAAAACCATTTTATTTATAATCAGAGTTTTTGCCAAATAGCTGCTGAGAGGAAGACGTCGAAGAAATTTTTTTTCATATTTCGCTTTTAATCCTGACCTTACGTCTAACAAGCCAACAAACTACCTACAAGACTAAGACGACTTATGTTAGCAGATAAGCAGATTCCATGGTGCTCTAACGCTCTATTTCTGCCGCTTAAATTTGCATAAACACCGCCATCCATATAAAGCCACCTAACTAGCGTCATAATAAAATGCGACTTAGATGACTCGTTCTAAGAACAGCCGTTATCATAATAGCCACCATTCTCAGACTACCCCCAAACGGTGTTTGATAACTCCGTTTCTGCAAAACATATTGCCAAATTAGGCGATTTCATTGTCCTTATTACGAAGTCGTACAGACATTATTTGTTTTATGCTGATTCCACAGTTTCAGAATATTGCTTTACTGAAGTAAATACATAGTTGTAGTGGTTTTGGATTGTATATGTATTCATGTTTCAGTTCAGTTAGGCGTTAGTTAGTTATTGGCTAAGGTATGAGCTGCGCTATTGATACTGGGGTTAGCGAATTGATGAATTTTGTATCACCTAGTGAATAATACGGACTCTGTCTTTAGCATTCCTTTCAGTTTCACAGCCAGAGGTCGGTCTTACAGTTTAAAATCTAAAGGCGTCCTAATGTAGAGAGGATTATAGGGGAGATAGGGAAAAATGAGAGGAAGTAGGAAAGTGAGAAAGTATGTATGCATGTGATAAATACTTGTGACAGCAAACAAATTTCAGAGTTTTTATAAAAAATTACTGAAGCACACTTCAGATGAGTTTTAGTAATATTTTTTAATTATATTTTTGTTTACTAATAACAAGTCTTTCCTGTATTATATCAAGTAATTATTTATAAAAAGTAAGCGAACAAAATTTTTGCGACATATATTTGCTTGGTCTTATTATACTCAAAGTTTTCATAATTCATAAGTTTGAAAACAATTCCACTCTCATATTTCGAATTATAATGCCATTTCCAAAATCTTAAAAACTGTTTTAACCCAAAAAAACAGGAAAAAGGAAACGGATATTGTAATGGCCCAGCATAATTTTACATTTCCACTGCCGCAACAAACCATATACGAATACGAATAGAACAACAAAATCCCTTCTAAAAGCCAAAATGATATTTAATGGCTTAGTGCGATAGGAACAACAATAATAGAATAGAAAACCACAACGAAATTATAATTTCATATTTGAAATTTGAAAAAAAAAGAAATTGAAAAATTCTAATAAGATCAGTCGTTGCCTGTCATACAACAATACAATACTCGGTTTACAATACTGTATTGAATGTAAAAGCAATCGTTTACGCTGTTAGACAAGGCAAAAGAAAAGAAACAAAATTATTTATTTTTCTTTATACTTTTTTTTGTTATTTTCATATACATTTTAATTTCTTTTCATTTTTTTTTTTCTTTTGTACATTAAAAGAGAACTTGAGGCCATTAAAGGCATTGGCTATTAAAAATCAAATAAGATTTCTTTTTCCAGATAAATAAAGAATAAAATCTCCGAAATACGGAATGATAAATAGGAAACTCATTATCGTATACAATGACCAACAAAAATAAAGAACAGCTATAAAAAAATGTTTACACATACATACAGACATACATACATATAAGTAACAATAACAAAACAAAAAAGAAAATATTGAAAAGTTAAAAATAAAGAAAATATGTATGTGATGATGAGTAAAAGCATTCCATATGATCGCATATCTCGGAATCAAATGACAACTTTATCTCGAATAGACTTGCAAGAAAGTATAGCAAAATTTTACTGGTCTTTGAGCCTTTATCGGATAGCATTATAATGCCATTGAGTATCGCCGTAGTCGAGCAGGTATCGTGTTGGCTTGTTATACATGAGGCCACAGTTCAAACTCTATGTCAGACATCTCCAACAAAACAAAATTTAGAATAAGTGTAGCCATTGTTAATAGCTCATTCCCAAATAAAATCTTCCAGACATAATTTTGCGGGTGTAGTAGGCAAGGTTTGTGTTGTATAAGGAGGTTGTTGATACAGACGATTTGATATACTTAAATTAGAACTTTAACGTCTTGAATCAGCCAACAGCACTGTGGCATCAGATTGTAATGTATGATGGGTCTTCTTGGTCAAAGGCGACACTACACTGCCTGATAGGCCATGCATGGTGGCAGGTGTTTGACCAAATGTAGCGGAGGTGGAAATGGAGGAGGGGGCGACTTCCTCTCAGCAGATTTCTGACAAAAACACTGAAGAATTGCCATGAAAAGTTTCATTTAAAAAACTTGTCGTTCCAAGAAGACTTTATACATACATGCATACATAATTGGTCATTACAATCCTTCAGTCAGTATTACGACCTAGTTTCTCACACAAGAAGACTTTATACTGTAAGAATATTGAAAACATTCTGGTCATGTGCCTCAGGCTGTGAACTTGAGAGGAATATAAAATACCAAACTCTGATGAAATTATACCAACCAATACAGATTTAGTATTATTCATTTTGTGATACAAAATTCATCAATTCGTTAACTCCAGTATCAATGGAGCATCTTACACTTTAACCAATAGCGCGTAATATCCTAACTAGCGGCTAACTGAACCGAACCGGAATCATCATAAAACAATACAATGTCTGTAGGACTTCCCAAGAAAGCCAATGGAATCGACCTTAGGCTGCTCTTAGGCACACGTTATCTAAGTCGTTGTTTATTATGACTCCAGCTAACTGGATTTATATGGATGGTGGTGCTTATGAAAATTTAAAAGACAGCAATAGAGCGTTAGAGCCACTAATAAAAGTCTAGTAGGTAGTGCGTTGGCTAATTAGACATAGAATCATGCTTTAAATTGCAGGTTAGACATCTCCAACAAAACGAAATCTGAAAATATATTTCTTCAGCGAAAGTGAGAGTAAAATAAAATTTCCATGAAAAGTTTCCCAAAAATTTGTCGTACGGTTGAGAAGCTTGAGAATCTGGGTCGTAATCCTGATTGAAGGATTGTAATGACCAATTCTGTATGTATGTATGTATGCTGTATATGTGTATGTATATATGTATGTATATATATAAGTATGTATGTAATAGAACCCATACTTTTAGCATTACATACATTGTACAGGCCTGACCACATCTGTAATAGTTCCAGTCTCTTTACACTTCTGTATATTCTTACCAATTCTATGGTAAGAATATCTATTATTTTGATTAAAGACTAGCAACGTACACAATATATTTTGCAGAAGCTGTAATAAAGATCAAGAAGAGAAGTCAACAGAATATTGTCTATGTTTTGTTCTGCACTAAGTTTTTTGTCAAGATAAATTGTGTTTAGGCAAAGGTAATTTCGATAAAATCCAATCCGATGCGATGATAAAAGGAGAGATAGCAGTAGTCGATATTATAACGAAATTTTATAGATCTGCCAAATGCAGCGCAACAATATGAATACATAGGTGATTACGTATAGTGTTTATATAAATAACCCAATTAAACACTTAAGTACAACACACTCTTTTGAAGGCAACTATATTGATATTGGCAGCTGTTCTTTTCTTATTGTTGCTCTGACGCTATATTTTATCAGAATTATTACAAGCAGAGTAAAAAAGTCGCTGTGGTTCGTTGGCTTGTTAGACGTGAGGCCAAAACTCCATTTCAGACATCCCCAACAACTTTTTCGATTTCTTGTCAGCAGATTTCTGGCAAAAACTCTGAAAAGTTGCTATGAAAAATTTTTAAAAAATTTGTCTTTCGTAGTCGACTTTAAACTGTTGGTCCCGCCACTCATGTATAAAATTAACACACACTACAGAAATAATGTGAGAAGCTAGGTCGTAATCCTTACTGAAGGGTTGCAATGACCAATTATGTATGGGTGTGTAATAGTTGTAATATTGCGTATTGTAAGTAGAGCAGACATTGAGGTGAAGGGTGCCACATAGTCGCATCTGTTAACTGGAAAATTCTCACTAGATATTTGTTTTTTTCTTTTTTCCGAAATTCTTTAAAAAGTATGAAGGCGGACTAAAAAGTTTTTCTAATAATAATAGCAAACCAAACCAAATCAAAACGTACGCATGAAGTCATAAAACACAATCAAAATAACAGCGATTATAAGAACAAAAACAAGCACGTTTCAACAAAAGAAATACAATAAATGTAACAAAAAAAAAAAAAATAGACGTTAATGATGTTGGCCAAAATCGGAGAAAGAAACAACAAAAAAAAAGTAACATAAGCAATAATAAAAATTTATACATATAAATCCTAAGGCTAGAAAAATGGTAATAAAATTACCGAATCGGTCAACAATACAGTGAAAGGAAAAGAAAAGAAGAAAAAAGGAAAAATAAATCGAAAAGGAAAACATCTTGTTTTGTGAGAGAAAGAAAGGATTTGAGATTCTCTTCGTGTGTTTTAATGTAAATTCATAGATTTATGGCTTTTTTTATTAAAAATCCAAATAAAAGCATTTGAAAGTAATAAAATGCGTGTTTAAAATTTGAAAAACAAAAAAAAAAATTATTCTTTTGAAAACGGCTTATAGAAAACATTTGATATTCGAAGTAAAAAATTCATGGTGAAATAAAAAAGTCAAACAAAGGATGTTTAAACCAAATATTATACACGAAAGTCCAGTTTAATATTGTTTGTTGGGAATATTTATTTTTGTTTGGCTTTCTATTTTATGTTTATATTCTTAATTTCCTTTGGATATGGTTTATAATCGTATTATACTCGTACAACTAGAAAGACAATAACAAAGATTTGAAGAAAAATTTCATATCATTTTTACGGCTTTTGTTTTTAAACAATATGGGTGGCTCTAGACTTCAATAATATTAATTTAATGACTATAATCATTGTTTAAGTCTTTGATTGGAAGACTACTTTCTGACGAATGCAGGTAGGCCTCGTTGAACACGGGGGTTACGTTCCATGAAAATACCGTGTTGAGCAAAATCGTGTTAAGCGATACAAGAAACCAATACAAAAAGAGGGGTTACGTTCCATGGTTTTCACAAAAGAAAAAATTTTATTAATTTTAATTTTTTTTAATAATATATACATACATGTTAATCCATATCTACGCATAAAAACAAAAATATTACATTCAATTAACTTAATAATTCTCGAAATATTAAAAAAAAATTATTTCACGACAGTAATATTAAAAAAAAAAACAAATACATAACCATAAAATTGAATCTTCATCACTGGATAGATCTATCCGACGTGGACGCTTTTGTAGTGATTCAATGTTGTTACTTTTTTCTTTAAAAAAATCTGTTATCTTTGTCTGATCATTAGAAAGATTTTTGTAAACTGCGCACAACCGAGGCTTTTTAGTGTTAACCGAAAATGTGAACCAAAATGTGAATCGCGTTAGACCGAGGCCGTGTTAAAAAGAGTACGTGCTAAGCGAGGCCTACCTGTATATAAAACTCACACTCCCATAAGGGTAGAATGGGTTGCTGAAGCTGTTTTACTGACCGATGGCTAAAAACTAGAATGTGAACCTAAATCTGAGGTCGATTCCGATAATCTCGCACTAAATTTTTTCAGGTGGAGATTTTTGCTATTCGAACAAGCTGCACGTATGATTGAAACTAGAGACTTATCTCCTTCGAACTTCGATCATATGTGTGGACAGTCAAGCAGCAGTAAAGGTGCTGGGAAATAAAAAAGCCTTAAGAGTTCCAAACTTGGTTCCAAATTGTGGGACAACAACAAAAAAGATATTCTGTGGACTTCTTTTCCTGGTCGGTACAGTTTCTGAAGAAGTCGTTGTGTGCAATTCCCAGCTTCTGTGCATGTGTATACAAAACTGGTGTCTGGTTATGACTGCCAGAGGTTCTTTTCAGCCCGAGTAGTACAGTAATCAACTAATCACAATAGTGTCTCACAACTATTTTCGTTGTATTGAAAATGTGTTCTTAAGTAAACGAATAAAATAAAATGTAGATCAAGTTTAGATTACCAACCGTATCAACACCTAGCCGAATATACAACATAATCATATTTGTGGACCGTCAGATAACAAGAAAAGCGCTGTGATCCCAACTCGTCAAATCAAAAGGGGTCTCTACAAAGCATTGTCGAATTTCAAAACTGCTGTGTCCAATGGTGGACAGCAGGAAAACCAAGGAACAAACTTGGGTTCAACAAGATAACTGTTCGCACTCTAACAGAAGTTCTAACGAGATACTGCGCTATTGGCAGTTTCGCTGACAAGCTCGGTCTCTTTCCGCCAAGATTACACAATGGTCAATGGACAATGGTCCACATGGGCCACCGAGTGAACTTGCCTGCTAACGGTAAGCTATCTGCTAACCTAACCTAACCTAAGACCTCTTAGAAAATTGGAATAAAAGTATAACAAAATTTCCATTTCACCCTTTTGTTATCCCCACCCAAACACTTTATTTTATCAAAATAGATTCGAATACGTTAAAAATCTTACATGCAACAATATTTTTAAATAATCGGGAGGCTTTTGAAGTTTATATGATGGTAACGTAGGCTACAAGAAAAAAACTTTCCAGGTTTATACGTCTGCATTGTGTTTTAATGAGTTAGCCGTTCATACAGTGGAAGTTTTAAAACTGCTCTTTTATTTTTATGGTTAGGCACGCGCAACATTTCTTTTTGTTTAACATCCTAATATTGCTATTGTTTTTTACATGATTACAACAAAATATTCTTCTATTTATAAATTTTCTTAGAAAGGCCGCCAGAAACAAAAATAAATAAAAAACGAAATGCATTAAATATTCACAAAAAAAAAAAACACTCCCGTATATGAGTTGTCCATGTGGCAAGAGTATTTTGTTTTCGAATTCTTTTGTTGGGCTTTCCATAAAACGGAGAACAAATCCTCTATTTGTTCTGGTTTTTATTTTCGTATTCTAGGAAAATTGTTAAAGCACAACCCTCGTACCATACTGAGCCGGAAAGATTCTTAATAATCGAACGAAATAAAAATTTAAACAGTTTTCCATTATTCTTCTTCTCCTTCAGTGTTTTTTCATTCTAATGCTTTTTGTTTCCTCTTTTTTTTTTATTCACATTTCTGTTGTTTTTGTTGTAGCCTTTGTTATTTGCTAAGGGTTACACAAAAAAGGTCGTGTCCTGATTTGTATTGTTTGTTCACAAATTTATCCATAATCTGTGACAATTTGGTAACTTATGGTTCATCGTATTAGGTTAATATATATTTGATTATAATACATTTGCACAATAGCAACAACAACAACAATTATTGTAATCATACACAATACGTTACAATATATTGAATAAAACAAAATCTATGTTTATAAATCAATATCAAACGACATCATAATATAAGGAGGTAGAACATCATATAAGGAGAGTGAGAATCCCTGTGATAACATAGTAAAGGATTTAAAATAATACAGATAAATATACACCCAAACTATAAATGTATTGTTAACTACAATTATAGGTATGCATATACACGCATTTACATGAGAACTAGAGAAGGAAGATAATTTTAACAGTCTTCAAAAGGCTTCACATGTCTCATCATGATAAGTTTACTTCAATGTACATATTTTAGTTTGTTTGGAAAACTTAAAAAGAATTTTAAAGATTTAAAGACTTTTTTAATACCTAACAGTTTTTATAACGGGTGGACCATCTATCGGTTTATATTGTCTGTTTTTATACAATCACAAAATTCAGTATATTATCTCCTGTTCACACGAGTGAACAAATTAACTCAACCTTAATCCTGCCTTCCAATATCCCTTACACACATAATGACAATAACATCTCTAACACACATCACATTCACAATATACACATATACAAACATTCATCAACATCACCAACATTATGTTTAAAACATCATATGTGTACATCGATCAGTTGATTATCGATCCTTAGACAGCGAACAACCAAAAACCCAACAAGTCCTTACGCATGTGAATTAAATTATTGAACATACATAGACATATTTTGAATTTTTAAATAAATTGTAATAATAAAATAATATTGTGACTTAATATATTCTGTGAAATCAAAATTGTTAATTTGAATCAAACTGTGAATTTATATCCAAACCCAACTATTTTGTACATTGTGAACTAATATACAAATAATATAAATTGTGACCTTTGTATAAAAATAAAATACATTATAACGTTTACAGAAAATACACAAATATAAAACTCTAAATAACATTTATTATTAACATATAAACACACACATTAATACATATATCAAAAGGTTTGTACACCTTAACCCTACCCCATCTTACCCATACTAACCCTACCCTATAACCCGTCTATTCATGGTCCTTCGAGGAAAAAGAATAAGTGACACATAGATATACAGTCCACATAAAACGCATTGTGCATAATCTACCTCACCCCAAAAAATATAACTCCAAAAAATCCTAAATTAAAAATTAAAACAACAATACTAAAAGATCAGTACATTAATTATATCAGTGCATAAGTTAGACAAACAGATTAAAATAAAAACACATACACTAACAAAAACAGTGTAAAAAATAAATCACCTTTGTATAGGGTTCCAAAATATCCTACAAACAAAACCCAGTACTCGATAATCAACAACAAACATAAATAAATTTTGAACTAAACACAAGAAAAACAAAATACTTAAATACATAAATCAGAAAACATAAATTAACAATTAACACAAACAATAATCACAGAAGGTCACTAAATAAAAAAGTAAATTAACAAAAACAACACACATATAAAACAGTAAAAAATAAGAACATTTCAAAATCAAAAATAATAATACATCACATATTTAAAATTATTACATACTAGCAGATTGTTAAAAAATTAAAAAAAAATTGGGTCATTTTTGCATTAAAAATAACAATAAATAAAAAACCGGTTTATCGGTTTCGAAACCGGTTTTGAAACCGGTTTCTTAAAAAATGCAATTTTTCAAATTATTCGGAAACCGGTTTAACAAACAACCCAGTTTTTTGAATACTCTAAGTCTTAACCCTTAATATCCTGATTTTTTTTTTTTTGAGCTGAAAAAAAATAATGTTATAAAACTGACTGACTAAGCAACTTTTGTTCTACAACTTTGTTCTTAAATATTAATTACCTGAGTTACCTGAGTTTGTACGAGATGTACATTTTGGATTTTTGCACCGTGGTTTGCCTTCTTTTATAAATTCTGGAAAATGTCCTATATTATCTAAGCGAATATCACGAGGTGGTAATGCAGCACACATTGGGCGTAGACGCTTTATAATAATTTCAGATTACTTGTACTTCGCCGACCTTTTCCCACTCGCAATTCAGTACCAGATTTCGTCAAACAATGTGCAACTTCTGACACAAATTCATGTAATACTTTCTGTGGTTCCACATTATTAGTCTCTACATGATGCCTCTTGTATAGAATCCATGCGTTGATGATGGCAATATCACACATATGATAAAACAAACGGCTTGTCCATTTGCGGGATTTTATTCGGATATGACTACGACCGAGAGACGAGTCCAAAAGGTCAACACCACCCATATATTTATTGTATTCATGAACGATATTTGGACATTGAATACTTTCCATTTCCTTTTTCTTTTTGTTGTATCGTTGTATGGTTGGTGTATCCTTGGGCGTCTGACCATCAGATGAAATATATGGCTTCATTCCGGTCATTGTTGATGCCATGGTGACAACTTTGTTATCATTCCATGCGGCTGTTGTGACATCGATTCCATGAAATGTTCCAACATATTCTTCGGAATCACCGCGATTAACAAATTTTTGTGACAATTTGCACAATGGAAGACGTGGACGGCGAACTGTACCAAGTGAGTATAATAAACCGTTAAAGGAACAGATGTATAATAATTATCGAAAAATATGACGTGGTTGACAAATCGAGGAACCGAACGCGCCAATCTTACCACAACATTTGCAGTGCACCCAAATTCGGCTCATTTTCTTCACGGTGGTCATCATCACCAGAATATATTTAAAAACTATAACAAAATCCGGAGTCATCGCACAGAAGAAACAACTTGTCGCCCCATGGATGTGGTTTATCAGGCATATATTGTTTTAGATAGTGTTTGATTTTGGTAGCACAAATTTGTTTGTCAACACACAAACGTGCTTTCATTGGAACTATTTTAAAGTTTCTATTCAAGGTTGTTATAACAGGTCGTATTTTATACAGCCTATCGTAGCCCGAATCACACTGTGGTATGGATCCATAGCTTCTACGGGCAACTCCCGATGACGCCGATGGCTGTTAATCAGCTGCGTCTGGAAAATGTTGGCGACAGGGCATTGTCTCGTTGTTATTGAGATGTAAAAATTGTCTTATTTTTTCATGACGATTTCGAGTCATACAATCTATAATTGGTTTAAAACCATAATCACTCCAATAAGATCGTACTCCATCTTTAACATTTTTATTTCTAATGGTGGCATTAAAATTAAAATCTGGGTCGCACTCTTGATCATGGGAAGAAAAATCTTCATCATCTTCGCTTTCTGACGACGCAATTGAATTTACATATTCAGTAAGTTCTTCTTGTGTACGGAAGTCACGAATTCTACGCTGCATATTGAATAAATTAACTAAAAAACAAACACAAATTTTTTTGCAATACATTTTCATATATGATTAATTTTGAACTCTGGGTGCCTGGTGGTCCCTTAAAGAACCAACCAGAAATTTCTAAAAATCTTAACAAATAAAAAAGTAAAATCACTTCAAATACTTACAATAACTATTATATATCACAACGATCTCGAAAATATTTTTTTATCGTTAAAATTTTGTCTATTTATGACTAAAAGACTTCTTCAAAAACTCACGAAATCACAAAAGTGCATTTTTTTAGGTTAGCTCACTCTTTTGAACATACACCTGTCAAACAATATTATATTCCAATGCCGATCGATGAAATTAGCGGCGCTTAAAATTAAGAACAGTTTGAAAGCCACAGATTGAAGCTTACAAAAAATTAACTTAACAAAAACTTAATTTTAGTTGGTTGGTTCCTAGCGGAACCACCAGGCTATTAAGGGTTAAATATAAATGCACTCAATTTGCCCGTTTTTCTCCCCTTTCCTCCTTTTGGACCCCTTTTGGTCCAACTTTATAAACGGAACACCTCCAATAGCTATTTGTGAAACTTAACCAAGCTAAATCGTAAAAAATACCTTTAAACAGATAAAATACAGCATTTATGCATAAAGTACTAATTTTTGCCCATTTTTTCTCCCTTTGTCCCATTTTTTTCCCTTTGGGTCAAAATTTTGAAAAGATTTATTGCCTATAACCTGCACTGACAAAAGCTCGATCTAGATATATCCCAAATTTCAAGAAAACCGGTCCAGGCGTTCAGGCGTAATTGGCTATACACTCAATTTGCCCGTTTTTGGCCCCTTTCCCCCGTTTTGGACCCCTCTTGGTCCGACTTTATAAACTGAACACCTCCAATAGCTATTTGGGAAACTTAACCAAGCTAAATCGTAAAAGAATACCTTTAAAACAGATAAAATACAGCATTTATGCATAAAAGTACTAATTTTTGCCCATTTTTTCCTCCCTTTTTCCCATTTTTCTCCCCTTTGCACCGGCAAAAGTTCGATCTATATCCCAAATTTCATGAAAATCGGTCCAGGCGTCCAGGCGTGATTGGCTAACAAACAAACAAACAAACCAACAAACAAACAAACAAACAGACTTACAGAAAGATTTATAATATATATTAGGATTATAAATACAAAAAGAAAGTGATATTACATTGAACAGTAAAATAAAATTTAAAAAAAAATTTAAAATCAAAAAGGAAGCACAAAAGTTCACAACAGTTCACAAAAAATAGAAACAAAATACATATTACATAGAGAAACAAATATTGTACATTTTTGAAACAATACCCAAACAAAATCAAAATTAAAGAAACACAAAAATAAAAGGTTCAACACAGTTCCCAAAAAATAGCGACAAAATACACATAGTGACAAAAATTATAAAATTGATCAATTTCAAGTGCACAAACAATTACTTTGCATTACTGTTCATTAACCATACATCAAAAACAATTACAAATAAGCGACTACTAACAAATTAACATTATTAATATTACACACAAACACAACACAACAAACATCACACAAAGAGGAATTGGAAAAAATTGGTTTGTACCCTACCCACAGCAGACAAGGTAAGTTGAACATTTTCAATTTACATTTTTTATAAAATTCTCGTATAATTTCAATGCGAATTTTTTAAAATTGTTAAAAACTCACAATAAAAAATATTATCTAATTAAACCCGCCCACCCAATACTTACTCATTTTTCGATAATATTTACAAAATATTGTGAGTAACAAATATTGCCGTTTCTCTTTTCTCTCTCACAAAGAATACACAATAGGCAATTTTGTCTGCTAATTAGATTTATTTCAAATTCGAAATAAATATTTTTTTAAACCAAATTTACCCACAGTAAATCGATTTACTGTTGAAAATTACTCATTTTATCCAATCCTCTGTGTATAAAATTATAAAATAAAAATGTCAGATTTGAAAACTTTGGCCACTGATATAATACGTTATTCCAAGAGGACTTAAGTGCCTTTGAGGAGGACTATAGGACTAGCATTGAGATTCATTCATAAAGAGTGAATTGGAAGAGTTGTGGTCGAATATTGATGGAAAATTCAAACAGATCCGAGAATCGCCACAACTCAATGACCCTGAAGTAGCCAAGTCCATAGACTTTAATGGCCTCTCCAGGAATGTGAGATCTGCCAAAAAAAAATTTATAGATCATCCATAATTTTCATAGACGAATCTATAGAAAACTTCACCCAACCCAAAAATTCTAACCCAAGCCAACCCGAACCCTCCCACCCACTCAATTGGATTTAACGTACCCCCTTGCGATATGCAAACTTTTAGTGGGGATTTCAAGTCTTGGGCCTTATTCAGAGACCTATACAAGGCTATTTATGGCAATAACACCCGCCTAAGTGGAGTAGAAAAACTTTTCTACCTTAAGAATAAAACTAGCGGCGAGGCTAAGGAATAGTCGACAACGCGCCCTTAACTAATGATGGTTTTCTTGTTGCTTGGACCACACTATGTGCAGTGTTTCAATAAGAAAATTGCAAAGAAAGATTAATTACTGTATTGCAAATTTAAATACATTGGAGATAGATACGGACAATTGGGATCCTATCATTGTATATCTCTGTTTTACAAAATTAACCAAAGAAACCCGAAGGGAATTTGAAAAAACCTTGAAAGATTGTGCTGAAATGCCTTGCTGGACAGATGTGGATGTATTTTTAACAAATACATTCAAGGAACTCACTTCTGTCAACGATGTTCCGGAAAGTTACCCTAACCCTAACCCAAACACCCACCCAAAACCCAAATTCCTCCGGGACATAAGAATAGATTTGACAGAAGTGTACAGACGTTCCACAATGTGACACAGAACAATTGGAAGGATACCCGATCCACAAACAAATTTCAGAGCAAACCCTTCATTTCTACCCAAACCCACCCGAATACCCATAATTACTCTAAAACCCAACAGAAACTCGATGGTTCATTCTGCAAGCTGTGCAAAAATAACCACACCTTGAAAGAATGCTCATCATTTACTTCCCTAGGAGTAAATGAAGTTCACTTTCATTTTGGTGAGTACTTTAATAAGCAAAATTGCCATATTTGGGGCTCAGAAAATCCACACGAGTGCCTGTTTGGTGCAGCTTGTGGAGCGGAGGCACCATTGGCCCATATCGCCTTGAAAATGGAGACACCCAATGTGAACGACGTTTGGTTTCAACAGGATGGTGCAACTTGTCACACATCCCATGCCACAGTCAATTTATTGCGTCAAAATTTTGATGGCCGTTTAATTATTATTCAAGATTTGAAGGCCAACATTCGTTATGCTATTGCCGAGATACGACCCCAAACACTCGAAAAAGGCACGGCAGTCATATGAATGAAAGAATATTTCATTTCTAACCGGAACAATTGTACTTTACAACAAAAAAATTAATTTGGCTAAACTTCAAACCGTTTTTGTTTTATTGCATTCTTAAATTTAAACTTTTAAATGGTTCACCTTTTAGAAGGATTCTATTCACCAGGTAAACAAAATTCTTTGATATTGATGACTAAAATACTTTAAATATAAAATTTAGGAAAAAAGAATTCAGATTCCACCTTTACTGAGATGATAATGAGATTCCTCCATACTACTGTGGCACAGAGAAGAAAGAAAAGGTGAACGTACTGACACGAATGGGTCTGTATGCTACAAGAATGCCAACATACCTGATTGCTGAATTTCAAAACTGTTGTGGAATTACTGCGGAAGCTGCCAGGATGTGGAAGAAACGGAAGCGGTACAACACATATTATATGAGTGATCTGTACTCTGTTCAAGTTTCTTCGGACAATATATAAAATTAGACCAAATCGCGATAATACTTGCTCATAAAAAATATTTTCGCTCTCTATCAAGAAGAGGCCTGTCAATCTCGATATAGAAGAAATGTTATTCGGACAAAATATTTGAATATATTTTTGGGTGAATCCAACTTAGGAGACTGCAGTTTATACCAGTAAAAGTCTCACGGCGCTCAAGATAATCGGTGCTCTTAAAACTATTGAACCTGAAGTAATGGCGCCTTTTCTTAACCCGATCGGTTGGCTCTACAAACAACTGTAATCACAGCAAAAGGTCTAAAATCTATTAGCCACAGACAATGAAAGCATAAAATCTTAGGTACTCCTAACATGAACTAACTGAACTAACTTTACATCCTGATTTTATAGCAACACCGTACTATTCCCAGATAACAATATCCAAATTATCACAAAGGTATCAAGATCATCCGAAAATAATCGCACATAAGTTTTGTTTTCTCCTATCAGTTGAATCTTAGCTTGTTTCTTAAGCTATCCGATTACAATAGTATTGTTCAGACATAATGAATAATTGAAAACACAGCTACCGAACAAATGCAGTATTTGGGTACATAGACGCCTGAACAGTACTTCCTCTATAGGGAAGTAAAAAACAACGATCTTACATACCATTGACTCAGATAAAACGAAGCTCAACCGGGTTCACATTAAAAATCTCATAGTATTCGCATAAGTGCATTAGTCCAAAGCTAAAAATACGCAACTTCGACGTAAATGACCACTGACATCTTCTCTGTCAATCTTAGACACATGGAAAGGGCTCCATCAGTGTAGTCGAATTCTTCCTTTTTGTTTTGTTTGGTCTGTATAATTCCTCCACTCCCATTCTCCCTTTCCTACTTCCTCTCCTTTTTCCTATCCGCTCTATTATTCTTCCATTTTAAGGACGTTGTACAGTCTGGCAATTCGACCTCCGGGTAGTGTACTTGTCCATTGACAAGTACACGTCCTCTAACCTAACCTAGACAGATGAAAACCTGAGTAGACCCAGAATTTATCGAAAGATACTGTTGCTGGGTATGTTGCGATGATTAGGAGTTGGATACTGTTGAGCACCTTCTCTGTTACTGTCTAGCCCTTAGTAGATTGAGGTTGAGGACCCTTGGCAGGGGCTTCTTTGAAGGTTTGAATTCTGTGTCCAGAGCCGACATCAAGGCTCTCCACAGATTCATTAGTAGCTTGAGCTGGTTGAGAAGTGCTAGGGCTTCATCAGTGTAGTTCCGCTCCCCCTTGCGTTTTGTTTGGTCTGTGTAATTCCTCCGCTTCCCATTCTCCCTTTCCCAATTCCTCTCCTTTTTCCTATCCCCTCTATTATCCTTTCATTTTAAGGACGTTGGGTCAATTTAACCTCCGGGTACTGTACTTGTCTCAATTGACAAGTACACGTCCTCTAACCTAAACCTATCACATGTACTTGTGAGCTTGATTTGTTTTTAAAACATCTCCCTATGATGGGGATGAAAAATAAATGGCAAACGTTTGCTTAGGACATTTACATTGTTTCACAAGTAAATGTTATTCGAGTGCACTAAGTAAAGTTCATGTTAATAAATTAAACGCAAATATTGTAAGAAATAAAAACGAAATGAAATTATTAAAAGCATTTGTCAACAGTAATAACTGCGTTCCTGCTCATTGAAAAAAAAAAAAGTAATTAAAACCATAATGCGTATGAATATTCTTACTATCATCACTGTATATGCGTTTACGTTTAACTTGTTACACGCTTATGTATGTATGTTTATTGTTTTAAATATTTATTGTAATATTTGTCAGTTGGATTTAATGTCAACAAATATTATATTCATTGAAATTATTATGCTGATACTATTTGCCAACATACAATATAAATGAAATTAATTATGCTGGTGATCATTGTCATGAGCGTAGTTCATGGTCCTGGAAATAATTTCTGTAGAGAATGTCATCCTTTTTTAAAAAAATTTATATTTATGCCCTTTAATTTTAATTTGTGAAAACAATACAAAATAAATACTGCTACGCTACTACACTACATATATGTATGTTCATATATCTATATACATATGTATGTGCGTACATATGCATGTATATGTATGCCAGTAATGTAATTTTTAATTAACAATTTCTGTTTTGGAGATTCGTTTTTTGATTAAAACTGTAACAAGGCCAATTGTAATTAATATTTATTGATGTTGACATACAAAAATTGTAAATAATTATGAAACATATTTTTTTTTTAATTAAAACATTTGATATTGGGTATATGCATTGATCCTCAGCGATGTTAATAATTTTTGTTTGTTTTAATGTCAGGCGCCAAAACAGTTATTATTCAATAAGTGTTGTGTACTTCTGCCATATAAAACAACAAATTATTAAGCCTATCTTTCGTATTCAATGTTAAACTATAAGTCCTGGTCTTGCCACACATGTATACAAAATTAACACGGGTAGTTTAAACACCTTGACTGTAATACTGATTAAAATCTAGCCGCACATAAGCAAATCTGATGGAGTCGTTATAAGTAAATCCAGCCAGAAATATTAACATTTATAAAAAGAAAGAACATTTTCGAAACTAAAAATATGACTAACAGGCCAACCTAAATAAAAGCATTGAGTGATGCTTTGACGTCCGTCCAGCGTTGACATCAGCTAGTCCTCGTCCTCAAGAATTGAACATTTCACGCATCAGTTTACGTCTCGGTATGACGTCTTATGAAGTCGCCGTAGTCTAGTAGGTAGTGTGTTGGCTTATTAGACTGAAGGCCCGAGTTCGAATCCCAGGTCAGGCATCAAAACGAAATTATGAAAATATTTCTTCGGCGACTTCCTCTCAGCAGATTTCTGGCAAAAACTCTGAGAGTAAAAATTGCCATGAAAAGCTTCTCAAAAAACTGTCATTCGGAGTCGACTTTAAACTGTAGGTCCCGCCACCCATGTATAAAATTAACGCACACAACATAAGTGGTGTGAGAAGCTAGGTCGTAATCCTGACTGAAGGGTTGTAATGACCAATTATGTATGTATGTATGACGTCTTAAAAAGTTCAATTGGTTCAAGAGTTGAAGCCGCATGACCATCCGCTTCGTTTTCGTTTCGCGAGATGAGCCAACGAGAAACTGCACGATGATATTGATTTTGAAAAAATTTTTTGTTAAAACTCATTTTCATCATGGTTGGTACGTTAATAAGAAAGTTCCCATCTTTAGAACTCAGCAAACCCACACGTAGTCTTACAGAACCCAATGAACCCAATACGAGTGACAGTTTGGTGCGACTTGTAGAGCGGAGGCATCTTATTTCTTTGAAAATAAGGTTAAGTTAGGTTAATGAAGACACCTAACGCACCATGATAACCAATTTTTTTGTACCCTCTCTTCATGGTATTGAAGTGAACGATGTTTGGTTTCAACAGGATGGTGCAACTTGCCACACATCTCATGTTACAAACGATTTATGGCGTCAAACGTTTGATAGCCGTTTAATTTGCCGAAAAGGTAATGTCAATTAGCCTCTAAGAAGCTGCGATTTGACACCGTTGGACTATTTTCTGTGGGGCGCAGTTAAAGAAAAGTGTTATGCCGACTAACCAGAGAGCACTTGAAGGCCAACATTCATGATACCATTGCCAAGAAGCAACCCTATACACTCAAAGAAGTGCACGAAAATTGGTCTGATCGAATAAAGCACGGCAGCCATATGAATGAAATAATATTCCATTGCTAACCGGAACAATTGTGCTTCACAACAACAAAATAAATTTGGCAAAATTTCAAACCGTTTTAGTTTTCATGCATTTTTAAATTTAAACTTTTAAATGGCCTACACTCTAGTTTCAATAGAACTGTAATACTACATTTGTTATCCTGGGCAAGCGATTTGGGGTCATTCAAATGGAGATGATGTGAACTGGTCATCGATATTATGCGATTTCACCCGGTTAGATTGTTCTTGTGAGATTTTCTTAATTCGCTGGCGTATTTCAGTTGCTTAAAGTTTGGTCATAGTCATGGAAAATTTCACTTTTCTGATCTGTTCTACTCACGAATTTTCCACACATTATGGCATTATGGAATTGGACAAGGAAACGGTTGGCATTCTGACAGGAGTTCCAATGGGACACTGTGTTTTTGGCAGTTTTGCTTATAGACTTGGTATATCGCACAAGGATAACAGCAGAAGCTTCCATAATGTCGAGGAAACGTAATCGGTACACCGCCTTTTATACGAGTGCCCTGCCCTTCAGGAAAGACGTCATCGGTTTTTGGGTGACAGAACATTTGAAGATCTGTGTACGGTGGCGAACGTGCCACTAAGGGAACTGGTTTTATTCGGCGCTCGACATAGTTTAAAGCCACCACTAACGGATCGTGACAAGGAGGCTTACTTCACACTGGGTAACACAATGGCTAGCTACCCGCTAACCTAACCTAACCTATGGCATCATTAGGTCTTTCAAAAATATTTCGATGATATCTCACACTCACTTCGTTTTATTTAAATTTATTGATTGATTATTGAGATTGGCCCTATAGTTTGACTTTATGTCTACGTATGCACTGCAAAGCACAAAACTCTCCTATGATTCTTCGTATCAAATGTTTAATTTCCTTGTAAATTGAAACTCATTGTAGAGAATATTTTTTTAAAAATATTTTTTTTCGTATGCAACTATAATCCACTCATACGTGAAAAAGTAAAAACAAACAATTCATTAGGAAAAATAAACAACAAAAAGAAAAAACAAACAAACGAAATAAAATAATTAAAAATTTAAAACAATTTTTATTTTGATTGAAAATTCCATAACAAATTTAAATCACAGAATAATTACAAAAACGAAATCAAATTTAAAATTAGTTTCCATGGAATTTAATGGAAAACACAGAAAATGTTTTCAAAACAGAAATATGACAAGGAATTCAATTTTGGGTTTTTATTTAACAAAGAGTATATCTAATGAATTTCGTTTAAAATTTTATAACCATTGAATCTGTAATATAATTCTGTTAATATATAAAGCAGTTTGTAAAAAGATCGCCTTCCGCTAGAGAACCATTCGAAACGTTTATCCGGATTCAAGCAAGAATGCTGCTGATCACCATTGCCCTCTATTAGATGTTATACTATAAATAGCAATTGTGCAAGAAGGGTTAAATAAAGCCTAGAAAATTTCGATTATAATAGTCCCTGCTAAAGTGGTTCACATAAACGAGAAACTCAACAGACTTGCGTCAATGCCTTGCATTGTTATTAAAGGCAACTTAATTTTCTAATTCAAATTGAACAATACAACAATAGAATACATGTCGAACATATACTATCATGGATGGAGATTGACGTGCACTAACAGCGGCATAGAATGTAAAATTTGCCAAGGGCAAGATTGCATATACATATGTATAAAGCTTTGCACTTTGCTCCAGTGAAATTTGTTCTCTGACAATGAAAAAAGCAATGCTTACGTAAAATTCATACTCGTATATTATATAGATATGAATCGTTGCTCGTAAATACAGTGATTAAACGAAAGTTGCAGAGTTTTACAAACTAAAATTTTGGAAACATTTTCAAATTTTGGTGCCCAAGGACAATATTAAATAATGAAGTTCTAAGTTCTCTCAACAGATTTGCTGAAAAATATTCTGAGAATAAATAAAAAATTGCCATGAAAAGTTTTTCAAAACAATGCTTCATTTAAAGTCGACTTTAAACTGTAGGTCCGATCACATGTGGCTCATAATTAACACACAAAACTAAGACGTAATCCTGACTGAAGGGTTGTAAAAACTAGTTAAGTATGTTATGTACGTATATTCTGAGAATAGTGGAATAAAAGGATTGATACTCCCGACCTATTCACATCAAGGTAATGTTGTTGTGGGTGGCCAATTAGTTCAGTTACAATACTACTGTAATGCTTTGGATGCAAGACTAAGAGACTTAAGGATAGATTGACTATAAGAAAATATTTTAATTTCTTTTTCCTTGTGGATAGAAGTCCTACTGTTTCCAGTGTTAAAGATATTTCCGCTTAGAGGATTGTAGTATTATTGATCAAAACTTTTAACCTGTGTTCTCTGGGCTGCATAGAAAATGAAACTGAGACCTTTCTTGGCTTGAAATAGATAAAATGTAGAGTATATCCGTAACTGCACTCAAAATGGGATGATCAATAAATTTTCACGTATTAAGTTTCTCCCATCCATGACTGGGAGTCATTACGTTAAGTGGTGTTGGATTCAGTAAGCATTTATAACTGTCAGGGGGACCGGCTTTATAGCTCGAGTGATGCATAGGAAAACAAGCCTTGACATCATTTCCTCCATACTACAGTATGTTCCTCTAGTATGTCAGTCTAGAGCTTAGACCAAAACCAAGGAGTTGTGTTGTATTAAAAAGTATTCCAAGTAATTGTGTTGAATTCCAAGTTGGTGCGCATTATTCCAAATACTTCTTTTAGTTTTCTTTATTATTTGTTATTTCCCACAGTTTGCATAAGTAAGACTTCCATACTAATGTTGTTTATTATAATGAACTTGGTTTGCTCGAAACTTTCGTCAGGTTTATGTTCTAGTTTTGTTTGCATGTCAGAGATATATATTGTAGAGTAGTATTTATTTCCTTGATTTGAATTGGTATAATCTAGTAGACAGTGTGTTCCCTTATTAGACGAGAGCCCGTGTTTCAAACCCCCGCTCAGACATCTGTCGGATATTTTCTCTCAGCAATTATCTGAAAGTGAAATTAAATAAAATTAAACTGTTGGTCTAACTACTTATGGATAAACTTAAGAAACACAACATAAGTGGTGTGAGAAACTAAATTGTAATCCTATCTAATCCTATCTATGCCACCCCGGCATGTTATTCCTCTTCTATCGGTATAGACTTGGTTCACGATGACATCCATATGAACATATGAGGTGATAAGGAATGTGAATACTGAATGGAAATACCAAATTTCTTTGCTTTTGTTAAGAAAAATTTCTTTATTTTCATCGATAAATAGCTCAATTATTAATTTGGTACATGATTTTTAAACTGGGGTTTCTTAAGTGCTTTAGTGCCTGCCAATATAATATTTCACACACCACATATAAAATTTTAAGTTGGTTTGTATTTGTAATCCTGTAGTCCTGTAATCCTTAGCTATAACGATAAATGTTGTTATTTTCGAAATAAAAATAATAGAAAACCAATGGCTTCAGTTTTACAGTTCTATGAAACTGTAATGACAGTATGAAATCGTTTATTGGCATTTCAGTGTAGTAGTTACTGGCAACAATCAATCTTGTAACAGTTCGAATGAAGAGGAAACAAAATAAAACCACGGGTTATTTCCAATTCACGAAACTGATGCAGATTTTTAGAAATACTTTTGATACACGAACTGTCAATCTTAAATAAGTCAATCAAAAGTTTCAATCAAATACTGAACATTACTTTATTGATCCTAAATGTAATGCTACGACCATACACCAATCGAAACACTCAATGCCACAGCTACCTGACATCTTGTGGTTAAGAAATGTTAATGTTGTCCTACACAAAGAATAGAGACGCAATAACTTCCAAAAGCATTGTCGACGACATAAAAACAATCCAGCGTAGCAGCGACCAAAAGCAGTTGCATGACGATCTATAATGCTGCACGTGAATGCTGTAAACAAACAAGAAAAAAAATTAAATTAGAAGAGCATGGAAATACATTACAATGGCCACGCTGGCGAAATGAATACTAGCTTGTATGACAACAGCAACAAAAATAACACAAGTAAAATATGAAACCATACGAAAGCAACAATCAAACGGGCAGTCAGCCATAGTAACCAGCCAAATAACCAGCTAACAACCACCATAAGTTAAAGCAATATGAACAAGTAAACAGAGCATAAAGCCACAAGCCAATATGCATTCCTTTCGTTAAAGTGAAATCACATACAAGCAAACAAACAAACAAACACACTTACTTACTTGGCAATACATAGACTTACTAATGTATATATGTATGTATGTAAACACAAGCCGTCTCAATTGTATGTTGAAAAGTGTCTGTACGAATGGACTTGGTTTTGTGTGCGTAACCACGCCGTGTGAAGATGTGGCCGGATCTGCGTGTTTGTATGTATAAATAATTTGAAATGCTTGCGTGTGTATGTCGATATCATGTTCAAGTGTGCATGTATTTGTTTAATGGCGTAAGGAAAGTAAAGTTGCTTACTGTTGGTAAATGTTGTGTATGTGATTGCATGCATTGTTCAGACATACATACAAGTCAACAAACATATGCTTATACAATGCATATCATCATGCACATACACAGCTAAGCATGTACATTTACATGGCAAAGGATCATTGAAAGAAAATTAAAAATCATAAGGCTTGTTAACGCAACAATCACGCCAACATGCCAACGCGGGCACACAAACACACACTAATATGCAGCTTTACTACAACCAGCAATAAAAGAATAGCTGACATGACTGAGTGTAAATATTGCATGGCTCGTGGCTTTCTTTGGCAAGCGGATTGAAAGAAAAGACGGGCGAACAGAAAATGAATTCACACTCAAACTCAAACCCACAATAATAATGCGCACAAAAGCGTTGCAACATAAATTGCACACACACACACTTTAATTTTCACAAATTAGCTACGGCTTATAAATCACTTGATACCCGTTTCATTTCTTTCAATGATTTTTTCTTTTTTCTTCTTGTTTTTGGCCATAATTTTTGGTTGGCTTTTCTGTAAGGAAATTTGCTTTTGGGGTGGATTTGCTTTTGTAATCTGAACATAGTTTCTATTGGGTTCTTGTTGTTATTGGCGGTCAAGTAATAATCATTTCGAATGATTTATGAGCTTCAAAATGCTTTGGCAATTGGTTTGTCTGTTTGAGGAGGATTTTTTGTTGGCACTGAATGTAAGAAAATTAAAATAGATCATAACAGTCCGTTAGATACTCTACTCAGAGGGAAGCGTGTAGAATAGCGACAAATTATTTATAATTATTTAGTTAAGGTCTTTCAAATGCTTTAAAAACATTTATCAGGCTTTTTGAATTTTAAAAGTTTAAACGCATCGATTCCTCTTAAAGTCCTTACTGTGGAAAGATTTTCTATAAAAGTTCGATTTAAAATGTCTATCAACTATCTGCTTACGACGTCTCTGGAACTATAAAATCACTGCATAATAAACTTGTGGTGAAACTCTGGTGAAACTTCAAGCCTATTACCCTGACGAACTTTAGAATAATATACGGTGACAACAATGACAATTCCCTGCCTATCATCTTATATGCAAAATTGCGTTTCCTCCTTGAATGCATTAATGCATTAATCTCATCGCAACATACATATGTTGGATTCGAAACAACCCCCATTCCAAAAAAGTATTCCCTGAGTATATAATAGCATGTCAAAAGACCGGTTACCAACTTAAGGTAATTGCGGGATAGTCTCCTCTCCTAGCAAGTTCGTTTTCTTGCAATGACCAAGTATTCTCACATGATACTTAGCAGAAGACATTCCAGGCAACCGATGAGCTTGCCCGAGCAGGTACACTTGTTCTGAAACCTTTGACAATTGAACCGAATATTCTTCTGGTAAGCTAACCTTTCCTGGGACAACGAGGAATCTTACTGCACTGACAGACTCACATGGCCCATGATGGTTAGAACGCGTACTAACCAACTACTTGCACGTGATAGCAATGTCACCTCGATCACAGTGGCCATGCTTACAGATCATTGCGTTATGGGAAGACACGCGGAAAGACTGCAGCTCCTATCTAAACTCTTCTGTTGTGGTTGTGGGTCAGCTGAAGAGCAGAAAACTGTTATCCATTTGCTCTGTCAATGCCCATCCCTAGCGAGGTGCAAATTTAGGTTATTTGGATCTCCATTCCAGCTTGTCAGCTTAATTGAGTTATCATCCATTGATATCAAGGATACATACATATGTACATACATAATTTGTCATTACAACTCTTCAGTTTGTGTTAATTATATATACTAGTGGTGGGACCTACTGTTCTAAGCCGCCTGCGAATGACAAATTTTTGAGAAACTTATTTACTCTCAGAGCTTTTGCCAGAAATCTGATGAGAGGAAGTTGCCGATGAAATATTTCTTTATATTTCGTTTTGTTAGAAATGTCTGACCTGGTTTTTGAACAGTGGAGTCACGCCCTAATAAACCAACACACTACCTATTAGACTAGGATATAGCTTCATTTGTTAAACCTTCTGGTTTCCAGCATAGGATAGTCGTACTTTAATGTGAAGCTCCTGCGCTGACCAACTCCTTCGATTAGTTTGGGGGAATTCGATTAATACAGGTCTGGGCTAATCTGTGGCGTCACAACTTTCTGTTCTCAACTGAAATTTGGTAATCAAAGCCACCACTTCAACCTACTAGAATATGGATTCAAATAAGAATGAACATCTCATCTTATTAACAAACTTAATTAATTTTTAGAATATTTTTTCGTATACAAAACATAACAGAATTAAAAAAATTGTAACTGAAATTGCCCACCCATTATTTAATATTCGAAATAATTTCATAATTTGGTCTCCGCATACAAGTGCACAAATGTAATACAAAATATCTGCTTAACCAAAATTATAGAGAGATTTTCTTTAAAAAAAAAGAAAAGAAAGAAAAAAAATACAAATAAAATCTACATTAACAAATTGTTTGAGCTGCTCAGGCACATCTTTTTTTAATTTTAATTTTTTGCTTTTTTTTTGTTTAATTTTTAATTCATTTTTTTCCTGGCAATTATAAAAGACTTAACTTTGGCAAGATGAAAATAAAAAAATAACACAGAAATGAGGAATAGAATGGTTTCCGTGGCTGCTGCTGCTCCAAAAAAAAAATATTTTTAAAATAAACGACGGGAACGAAAAAGTCAGTGGAAAAAAAATAAGAACGATTTTTAATAAGAGGGCAACTGTTGCAACGCAACGCTGACCAAACCAACGATCAAAAACGAAACGTGGTCAGAAAGTTTAAACTAATTTTGTTAAAAGCTTTTAATGAAACATTGTTACCATATAAAATGAGACACTCATACACACACACACACATATAGATACTGATATACACACATACTGATATATATTTTAAAACTTTAATGCCCAAACACCAACATATTTACACTGTAACGGAAGTGAGTGGCATATGCCAAGCAAACATTTGTGCAGTAAATGAACACAACAGTTCATTTGGTACGGAGACGATCATTACATACATACAGACAATATTGATTATTACAATCCAGAAAGATAGATTTTTGAGAAACTTTTCATGGCAATTTTAATTACTCTCAGAGTTTTGCCAGAAATCTGCTGAGAAGAAGTTGCCGAAGTAGTACTGTTTCAGCTTTCATTTTACTGGAGATATCTGTCCTGTGGTTTGAACCGTGGCCAAACGTCTAATAGGCCTACACATTATTTACTATTCTACGGCGACTACGGCCAATCATTAGTAACTTTGCTTTCTAACATTAAAGGAATTTAGAACGGCCAGGTGGTTAGGGAGAATTCTTTACCGAAACAAATTTTCTGCTCTAGACAAGGTAAGCAATACTACTGTACAGCATTGCAGCTACACAAACTGACATTTATCGACTTTTATTTAGATGTCGCTCCAATTCAGCAATCTACACTTTAACTGCCCAAAAGATATTTCAGTCATATGGTCTATGAATATATGCTCAAAGCATGGAATGTGTTACCTTTTCTTGCCTGTTAGCAACAAAAGAACTCGCAATATCTGCAAACTTTTATACACAAAATTTCTATAAAAGAAACGTATTAGGAGAATAAGTAACCATAAGAACTAATAACCTTACGACTTCTCTTTAAAATACATTCTAAGCAGAAAGCCATCCTATGACTGCCACAAATAAAAATTTTCACCGAATCACAATAGATTTGCGGCAGAGATCAAAGTTTAGACCAAGAAGGATTTGCTAGGGATTACGTAATAAGTGCCTACCCATGTGATGAAGTCATCAGCTGCAATTACTGTGGAGATATTTATACCATCTCTGACGATGTTTCGTAGTTTCGTACCATTTGCATCTCTCTAGGCCATGTGAAAACATATTTTTACTCCGACTAAATTCGAAATATGTCACTACGGTCGATGCAAGACCATTACCTTGTTGCAGCTGCAAAGCTCGGAACGAATGTGCTAAAATTTATTAAAAAAAAAAAGGAAAACATCATTTGTATTCCGCAAGCCTCATGTCCTTTGACTTCAACAGGCAGAATCAGAAACAAAAATAAACGATAGTCAATGGAACAAAACAATTCGCAGAGGGTCTTGTTTCTAGGCAACAACAAATAAAAAGAAAATGAGGAAAGACTTGCTTACGACACATTTTCTCAAAGAAATTACAAACCATGAAGAAATCTCACGGAGCCCATACGTTTATGCAGTTCACTATATTGTGTAGTAGTCGCCGTAGACTACTAGACTTATTAGACGTGTAGCCTCGGTTCAAACCCCAGGTCAGACATCTGAAAAAAATATTTCTTCGGTGACTTCCTCTCGTCAGATTTCTGGCAGAAAAAAAAATAAATTGCCATGAAAAGTTTCTCAAAAATCTGTCGTTCGAAATCGACTTAAAACTGTAGGTACCGCCCCTCATCTATAAAATTAACACACACAACATAAGTGGTATGAGAAGCTAGGTCCTAATGCTGACTAAAGGGAATTAAAATTTTAAATTCCTCAAGCCTGCGAAATGATTTATTTTCTGAAACAGGTTTGAGAATTTCTGGTTGACTGGATTACTTCCGCTCCATACCATGCCAGGCTGTTGTTGTTTATGTAAAAATCTATGAGTGTTCGTGTGATGCCGCTGTGAATTGATGTTAGAGTCTAAGCAACTGTACAATAACGAAGAAAAATTTGACTAAAAAAATAATAGAAATTTTGATACCTCCCCTCTACACCCTCCTCGTTTTGCTTACAGTTTTGTTTTATTTTTATTCCTTATTAACAAACGCTAGACAGCAAAT
Source organism: Sarcophaga caerulescens (assembly GCA_927399465.1). NCBI lineage: Eukaryota > Metazoa > Arthropoda > Insecta > Diptera > Sarcophagidae > Sarcophaga > Sarcophaga caerulescens. The sequence continues at coordinate 62,418,833 of OV656872.1, forward strand.
GTTTAAGAGGAGGTCAACGGATAAGGCGCATAAAAAACGTTAAAATTTTTACCACAAAAAGTCAAGCTGGTAACCACAGCCAAAGCAGCTCACAATACTTGTTATATCTTGCTTTAAACGAGAAGGCGCGCACACAAAAAAATCTCAGTAAAAAGTAACCACGACAGCAGCAACAAAACCAACTACCAACACAAAAAAAAAAAAAAAGAAAGAAATGCTCAACACTTAACATTTACACTCTGTAAACGCATTATACATGTATGAGTGTGTGTAGGTATATAAGTTTGTGTGTATACATACGTATGCAGTCTATTTATTAGTATTTGTAACATACTTTTCAGGGCAAAAGCCAGAACCAAGAATGTTTAAAATAATGGTCGGTCGGATACAAAGGCTGGCACCGCTAACTGGCAAAACCAATTGGGATGGTTATGGTTAAGCGCAAAGTAATAACGAAGATTATCCGAAGCATTAATAATTCGTTTGTTGGAATTTGTTTGTTTTTTTGTTTTTTTTTTACTTTTAAATGGAATATCAAATAGCTTAGGAGATGGAGACCATCTACTACCATCACCATTAGGTAGTAGGCTCGCTATTTTGCCGCAGATGTTTTAAGGATGGCGTAGTTTAAATGCTTAACATTTTTCCTGTCGTTTCCGTTAATGAGTAGCACTTCAGTATTTTGGCATAATTAATAAGAGATTACTTAATAAACGTATAAAATAGAATCCCGTAAATTATTTGTGAAATTTTAATGTGAACATATTTAGTGTGGCTTAATAATTAATGTATGGAGGAAATATCTGTTAAAAGCTAAAATCTGGAGAGATGCGCCATCATCATCATCATGATAACTTTACATTAAACTGATTCTGTGAGTGGAATCGAGTGGATCGTTTGAAGACGGAAGTTGTGTAAAGACAGTCCTCTATGCATAAAAATAAAATGCTTTTTAATAAACACAAAGCGCCGTGTCATAAATCAATGTAGTACCGCTACAATCGTTGTGTCTCTAAGGCAACTGCCATCAGAAACTTCTTCTTAACAGATGTCTTCTTAACCCTACATCTGTTATATTAGTTGTCATTTGTTCAGTTTGTTTTGCAAAATTACCATGGACGGATACCACGTGCTTCGTCCATTTAACTTGCTCAGTTGCTTAATTGGTCATTACAACATTTTAATCAGGATCACAACCCAACTTTCCACATCACCCATGTTGTGTTGAATTTTTGCCAGTTTACTGATGTGAAGAATTTTCAGTAAGAAATTTTTTTTTTCATATTTTGTTTAGAAAGGGATATCTGAGCTAATAAGGCAACACACTACTTACTAGGCAATTTGTACATTTAACGATTGCCAAAATCGTCCTACTGAAAGGACTAATGGCAATGTTTCGGATAAGCTCGAGTCCTCTAGTTCAGTTAACGATCGACCAACATCTTTACGTCGAATAAATACAAGATCTCTCGAAAACAACTCCTCTGTCCATGAGATGTGCTGGAGAATATGAGGCAGTCCATTTCGCGGCGCTCATAATAAGAAGTCGGAATTTCGCAGGCCATAACATGGCGTGTTTCATGTACTGACTTGGGACTCCTACAAAATTCAACTGACTCAGGGACTGAAAGTACACCACAATACACAACAACTTGTGTTGATCGCCGAATGATCTCTGTAGCAGTAGACCGTAATTGTCATCGAAAAATCGTCTTTAGAGTGATGCACATTTCTGGATGAACGCACAAAATTGCCAAATTTGGGACGATACCAACACACATGAGATCCCAGCTCATCCAATTCAGGCCGAAAAAGTCACTGTAGAATTTGAACTGAAGGCATCATCGCTGCATATTTCTTCGAAAACGTTGTTGGAAAGGATATCACTGTCAACGCGAGCACTATAGGTCGCTGCTCCTCAACTTTTTTTAGCCTGAATTGGTTTCAACAGGACGGCGTTACGTGCTATTTGTGTTTTTTTCCTAGTTGCCTGCTTGAAGCAAAAAGAATTTTAAAACCAGTCTACAGAAAGAAAGAAAGAGAGAAAAAGATAGAAGAATTTAGCTGTTCTTGTATAACTGACACAGACGATTGGATACGATTATGTGAATGGTGGGTATCAAGATAACCGGTACTCTTAGAACTGCTTAATCTAGAACACTGTTCACCAGGAATGTTGTCAGGAACAGATAGCGACAGATACAGGAATGAGACTAAAGCAACACGGCATCTGTAACTGCTGTCGATGCTGGTTTGGTAACAAAAGTATTGAAAATATCATATTGTGACAATGTCTGTCAGACGAAAGTCAAATGGGAATGTTGTATGTAAATTTTTAATTTTGTATGTAATTATTAATATATAGATTATTTCAGAATGATGGATATACATATCTACTAAAGATGACGGGATATACAGCATTTAGTCTCGTGTAGGTTTTTTATAGTACCAACACAGACGACGTACTTACAAAAGATGGGAGGAGCACACAATTGATCTGTCACAGACTTTCCAAATTCGTAAACGAAAGTTATGAAGATGAACTTAATTTTAAAGAGACCGTTAATATATATTCCGTTATAGACATACCCATAACTGGTTACTAGCCGTTGGATGAATATGAGCAACATAATTGGCCATTACAACCCTTCTATCAGTATTACGACCTAGCTTCTCACACCACTGTGTGTGTTAATTATATACATGAGTGGCGGGACCAATATTTTAAAGTCGACAACAGATTTTTGGGAAAATTTTTCATGGCAATTTTATTTACTATCAGAGCTTTGCTAGAAATCTGATGAGAGGAAGTGGCCGAAGAAATATTTTTTTATATTTCGTTTTGTTGGAGACGTCAGAGTATACCTTAGGAATTTCATATTTGTTATAACGGGAATCTGAATACCTATTCCTATTTGCTGTATATATTTCATAAAGACTTCTGAAGATACTGTAATGAAAAGGAAAAGGGGAGATCACAGAACATTTCTCATTCAATGTCTAGCACTTACGAGTTTGAGAATTTCATAACAAAGCGTGTCTAGCCAAGGGTGATTTCCATAAAATTAATAACTTCATAAAATTGTCAGAATTGTTAAAAACGTCTCCAATAATTGTAGATAAATGTGGAATATTGAAAGTATTATAGTAGATCTTCAATTCAAAATGTATGTAATTCTGCTAAAAATGTTTCTTCAAAATTATTTCCTTTAAGAGTAAACGCACTCTCTACTATATTCCGAACAATAATTTTTGCATTTTTATTGCATTAAAAATTTTTAGTGTAGAAATTTTCTCTTTTTCTTTTTAATCATTGAACTCTAAAAAGTAAAGTTTGAGTGTTTTTGAGAAAAATGTAATAAAATTAAACTCTAAACAAATTAAAACTCTATTCTTAAAACAAAAAGAAAAACAGAAACAAAAACACAAAAATTCAAACAACAATTTATTTAAATGCCTTCTACAGAGCAACAGTTTCCAGATTTTGTTTTGTTTCGTTTTTCTACAACTTTATGCAAAAAAAGGAAAAACTGTGTACAGGGCAACTTTCAAGAGCCTAATACCTAATGAAACCATATGTGTTCGTTTGTTAAACAAAAAGGTTTCGAAATGAAACTTTTTCATTAGATATACAAAAATCAGTGCATGCTACAGTCGACATATTACACAATTACACTAATTTGTTAATTTAAAATTTAAATTTCATACTTAGACATACTTAGACATGTACATAATTGTTCACTACAACCCTTGAGTCAGGATTACGACCTAGCTTCTCACAGCATTTATGTTGTGTGTGTTCATTTTATACATGAATGGCGGGACCTAAAGTTTAAAGTCGACTCCGAACAACAGATCGTTGAGACACTTTTCATGGTAATTTTTGCTAGAATTATACTAAGAGGAATTTTGACCTGGGTGTTTGAACCGTGGCTTCATGCTTAATAAGCCAACACATTACCTACCAAACTACGACGACTACATTTACTTTTATTTTTTCACATTAAAATCAGAGCAATTTTCTTTTACTTCAAACTGTCAAGTGCTGCTTAGTCTACCCTTATCGAGATTTTAATTTCTGTTCGGTACGCATAGGGTCTAATCTAAAAGTTCGCAACACTGTAGTAACCATGTCTGCAGTCAATAGCAGCACATATTATTTTTGGTTCTGTCCGTACAGAGAAATGCAAAATTTTACACATCTTTTCTATTTTTATTTGTATTTTTTCATTTTTTTTATTTGTTTTTTTTCACATGTTGTTGTTTCGAAATGGTTCCAAAACTAAAATACCTACACTTGTGCCAAAAGCAAGTTTTGCAACAACTGTTTAATTCGCAAAAATAGAAAAAAACACAAACAAAATTGAATGTTTTGACACCGAATTTCAAACCAAAGAATCACAGATGCTTTTAGAAAATAAAACTGGGTTTACTAAGTAGCTAACGAAAGTAACGAGACCAATTTAAGAAGCGAACACAAATAAATTTATGCTACTGCGTTTTGGAGTTGGCATACAATTAGGATAAAATGTATCTCCTATGATAATATGTTTGGACAGTAGTTATGAAGTAAGAAATAGTTGGTAAGAGTCCTTAAAATCCCAGAAGATCAAGATGTAACAGTTCTTTTACATATTCCACCATTTATCTACAATTCTTGACAGGTAGTTCTCACCAATGCCTACAGTTTTATGTGGTTTTGGATTTTATGCAAATCAGCCTTAGCTAGACTCGTTTCGTTATGAAATTCATCAGGTTCATAAGTGCCGGACAATGAATTACAGCATCTTCAGAAGTCATCATGGTCTGGTCTGGTCTAATCCAATTATACTTCTATATACATAGGTATACATTACTGGTCAGATTTAAAGAACCTCTATACTTCGAACGAAACGACTTTCTCTAAGAGTAAATAAAATTTCCTTCGAAAGTTTCTCAAAAATCTGTCATTCGTAGTCGACTTTGAACTGAAGATTCAACCTAAAATTAACACGCAAACACAACATGGGTTGTGTGAGAAGCCAGATCGTTGGCCTGACTATAGGGTTGCAATGACCAGTAACAAGCGGAATTCCGTACCCACAAGTCTACCATCAGACACATAAATAGTTTCCTTGTTATCGTGGAGAAGCCAGCAGAATGTCGTTCACCACTGTGTCTGTGGTTCATAGATATTAAGAAAGCCTTTGACAAACTGAACCACGTTGTCATCTGGAGTGCAGTTTTATGTAAACAAATTTCTCTCAAACTCGTAAGTCTTATTCAGACACCACCCCCCAACATATTGTATAGAAACTAAGTAAGACAATGGAAGTTGGAATAGGTGTAATTAATCAAACACCATAAGTTCTGTTATCAAACTGAATTTGCTTTAATTATAATATTCTTAATAAGCTAACTTACAGCTAAATACTTTTAATGTGTGGAGTTGAGACGTAGACTCGTAGACCGTGGGAAATGATTAGTCAGCACTAAAGGGTTTAGTCTGGTTTCATCATGAGAACCAGACAATATTAGCCAAGTGAAATATAAGCTAATTCACCCTACTGACTAACCGTTGGTATTATGACAACTAGTCGCGAGAGTACGTCACATAGGTATTAAAAAAGAGTGTGTTCTATCGTCACCACTGTTTAATATAGTTTTGGATACAATCCATGGAAAAATCCTTAAACTGGCAGGGGAATATAGGGAAAATGCAAATGATATCCAATTCTTTGTCAAAAAACCAACATCGATTGAAATAAAGAGACGCATATGGTGTTGGATCGGCCATATTCTTAGGAAGCAATCAGATGATATTACCAGAACACAAGAAGACAAAGACCTGCTCATAAGTGGAGAAGGCACTTATCGAGTCTTACTACAGGGAATTTTGAAAAGTTGTTGAAGTTATACGTTGACAGATATACGTCAAATTAAATTTTTTCAAAATCAACATGGATGGATATAGTATGCAATAATAGGTGGGAATAATGAAAATGTCTTATCAAAATGAATATTTTGATCGCACAATGTAACGCTCGCTTCACACATTTTACGATCGCCATAATAGTGCTCTTTACTAGTCCCAATGTGATGGATAAATTCGAGTTCAATGGTTCAGTAAATAATTCACCAATACCCGTAATCCGACGAAATCCATAATCTGTCGAAGACATCTCTGCTGTAAGCGAGAGTGTTCAGGCGAATCCGAAAAAGCCGATTTTCCGTGATTTACAAGGGCTCATCCTTTCGCAGACCACAACTTTTGCATGATGACGCATTTTGCATGATGACTTCAGCCTGCACTAGTGATAAATTCAACTGACACGGAATAAAGCCTATTTATGCTTCAAATATCTTTTGTCTAAATTTGAAGTTATTATGAAATTGTTTACATTTTTTGCAGTGTATTAAACTCTCTCTGAAACTCAGATTTTAGGATAAAAATGAAAATTATGGAAAATTTATTTTTGCTCACATTCAGTTTAACTCTTTTTTCTTCACATATTTTTTATTTTTAATTCTCTCTACGGAGTTATTTTTGGTTTACTTTTGTAAATCAAAATTGGTTTCCTTTTTTGTCTTTTTTTTTTTTTTTGTTTTTCTAGTGGGTTTGATGGAAGTAACTGCCACAGGCAACTCTTTTTTTTTAGATTAAAATTATAAAGTGAAGTGCGGTTCAATTGTACGTTTAGTTATTAACATAATTTTTTATTTATTAAATAAAAAAGCAGATGTGAAAACATGAAAATTCGTTTATAAATAAATAAATAGCTTTTTTGTACAATTTTAATCATAATTTTTTATGGTATTTGAAGCATAGTTTTGTTAATCTAAGTAGTGATTTAATATGAAGCTTATTATTTACATAAAAAAAGAGAAACAAAATAATACTCTTTCTAAGTTGAACATATTGTTTCATTTAATTATTCTATACATAGATTTGTTATAAAAAATCATTTTTTTCGAACTTTATTTGTATACCCAGGGGTGGCAATTTTAAATGACTTTTTTTAGAACAGAATTTTAATTAATATAACATGAGATTTATTTGTGCACAAGATAAAATTAAAACACAAAAAATAAGTAGTGTGAGAAGCTAGGTTGTAATCCTGGTTTTCATAACCAATAACCAATTATGTATGTATGTACCTGTAACATGAATGTAGTGAAGATAAAAATGTCGCCTTTCAGATAAGCTACAACCTTGCTTGATGAAACTGGTATAACCAGATGAATTACGTTTTACACCAGCCGTCAATTTATAATCCAACTCAATACTTCCAAATTTAATCTACGAAACTTGGATTTATTGTGCGTTTTTTTTTAATATTTCCATGTTTAATTAAATATTTAATAAAGGAATTTTTTGAAATAAAAATTGAGCTTTACATGCCATTTTATTGTGTTCTGTCATAGTCTGTAATAGCAACATAACAATGAAAATTGTAATTAAAATTTATTAACAATTTAAACAAACTTTAACAGTACGGTTTCCATTAGTTTTAACCCATTTCTTTTAAATATTTTTTTTTATGTACATACATATTTTCAAAATCATTACAATTGCTTGCTTTTACACACTGGGCGTATGAGTAACATTTATTGCAGAATTTAATGAAATATCACTTATACGCGTAGGTATGTCAATATGACTGTGAATAAAAATGAATGTTTCGTATAGAAAATAAAAATCATTTACAATCGTGTGTCCTGCTAATGAACAATCAGAAAATTAAAACAAATATTTGCCCAATAAATATAATTAGGATATGCACCATTAAATTACTGTGAAATATATTTAGAATGTCATACTGGAATATATACTACGTCCACAATTACTACGTTCTCAAAACAGTAGATACATACCATAGTTTACCACAAATGTAATGGCAATTATGAAAACTTTGACGTATACCCTGCACTGCCTTGTCCCTCGTCTCAGTTACTGCTGCATTCCTATGCAAACAAGGTATGTAGAATTATAAATAATCAACAACAGTTGGGTTAGTATCCAATTAGCAACGATTAAATTTTTGTTCCTAGAACAACAAAACACAAAAAAGAACGCGTGCAACAATAAAAACATTATTAAAACACTATTGTTGTGCATCGTTTAAAACCGCATCAGTTACTGGCAGCACTACGGACACTGATAAAGATCGCAACAAATGCCAGCAACAATTACAAACTATTATTGTAAATGCAGTTAGATGTTATCAAATTGAAAGTATATACAAGTTACTGTATATTTTATGTATATATATTGTATATATATATATATATATATACTATTATATACAGATCCACATATATGTATATTATTGCGTACACATGTCATTTGTACATGCCATACATACGTAATAACCATATTTGGTTATTTGTTTTGGTAGTGGTTTACAGTAGTAAATGATGTCAGTACAATTCTCACTTTGTTGTTCAAGGCAAATATGAAGAGAGTGACATATGTATATACTTACATACACACAGAGTTATATACACTAAAATTATACACAATCAAAATCTTTTCATTTAATTCAACGATATACCCCACACACATTTTGTAAATAATAGCATACAGTAGCTGCTAAAGTTATAATTACGAATTAACCCAGACCCCGAAAATGCTTACCTTTGAACCTTTTAAAAACGAATATATTCTGTACGTTCGAAGATTGTGATTCCTTTATTTGAGAAAATAAGTTCTTTGTTTAATTAATCTTCTACTACACACTTTTATGTTAACAATTCAAAATCTTCTCCGTTTATAATAAAATATTTATGGAATATCAGTTTTTCAAACGCTGTGGAATAAGGAGAAAAAATCGCCAGAATATACAAGTAAAACTCACAGGATATGGAGAACAAATCACCAGGATATATACGTGAAGCCTGTGCAGAAAGAAATATCTGCAATGGATTTTGAGCTTCCCGTAGTCTAGTAGGTTGTGTGATGGGTTATTAGAAGTGAGGCTAAGGTTCAATCCTTGGCTCAGACATCTCGACCAAAACGAAACTTGAAAAAATATTTCTTCGGCGACAAACCCTCAGCAGATTACAAAATATTTCCCAAAAATCTGCCGTTCAAAGCCTAATTTAAATAGGTCATCTGGTAGCAATACTTTCTACTTTCTTGTACTACAATAGTAATAATAATAAAAATAGCTTAGATATCATGGAGGGAAATCTTAGAAAATATTTTCATATATTCTTAATCATGTATTGAACAAACCGTACTTGAGGTAAAAATATAAGAATATCAGAACATGTGTGTTATTTTGCTGCCAAAATCGAAACTAATTTTTAAATTAATAGTAAATAAAAGAATGCCTTTAACTTGTCTTTAATAGCTGCATTAAAAATTTATAAAATATTTAATTATGGCATAAGCAATTGGTTGTTAAACATTTTAATTCATTTTCCTAAGGATGGGCATCTTTTGGAAATGAACAGAAAGAAACTTTCCATAAACACAGCACTCGCAAACATCTGTGTCTCTACGAAAATTTATTACATTTTAACGAGAATATTCACCCATTTTATGCTGTTCTGTAGTGCTTTTTTCTTATTATTATTGTTCTTGCTATTGTCTTAAATATATTGTGTTCGTATTCGAAATATTTTTAAGCAAAAGCATATTCGTTCATTTGTTTCTTTGTTTGTTGGTTGCCTGCTGCAAATTGGTACAAAATTGTTTATTTTATTCTCTCTCGAAATTTTACACAAACTCAGCATAAATTTTATAAAACAAATTATAAATTCATAAACAATAATTAAGGAAAAGTGAAGAGAAAATAACAACAACAACAGCAACAAGAACTTTTTTTTTTCTGTACACATGTGTACATATGTATGCATACATATGCATCTAAGCAGAAATACATACCTACGTATATGTATGTATAAAATAATGTTAACGTAACATAAAATAACGCGCCTAAAGTAATAATTATTAAGCAAATGTTGCACAAATGAAATAATATTCACAGCCTCTAATAAATTTTACAATACATGTACTATATATGCATGTGTATTTATATTTATATTACGAGTATAATGTATGTATGCGTACAAGTTTGGGTAAGTGTATGCATGTATTTCTTGTTTTATTATAAATGTGCTGGAATATATAGAGAAACAGAATATGTGTTCAACTTGAGAGCTTAATTTTCTAAACTTATTCATTTGTTTATGCATTATTAAATTAGATTGGTTAGGGTAAAAAATAATTTCTGAAAAACAGTTTTGTTTATAAATAAAAAGAAGTTCCTACAAGCAGCATAGAGTAGGTTAGGCCATCACAAATATTGTTTATTTGGTTTTTATCAAATGATCCATTCTTATTATAATTCTGGAACTTTTTAAACAAAACTCTTCTTACTAAACTCCTCCTGTCTATAAATTCCAAGCGTCCAAAACCATTTCGTACTATATTCCACAGAGACGATCAAAAATAAAATGTTCTTTCTCATCATTACAGCTTCTATTTATTTTTATGTACCTACATACTATATTCTTACTTATACAATCTCATTAAAGCTTTCTTTAACTTAAATCAAATACACTTACATACATAATTGGTCATTACAATCCTTCAGTCAGGGATACGACTACGTCCCACACCACTTATGTTGTGTGTGTTCATTTTATACATGAGTAGCGAGACTTACAGTTTAAAATCAACTCCGAACGACAGATTTTTGACAAGCTTTTTCATGGCAATTTTATTTACTCTCATAGTTTTTGCCAGAAATCAGCTGAGAGGCCGCCGCCGTGGCAATATTTTTCATATTTCGTTTTGTCTGATCTTAGCTTAAAACACGGCCTTCTTATATCCCAATAAGGTTCAGGTCTGTCTGATCTCTCAACAAATGATTTAATTTTCTCATCCTTCCTTTCCGAATCAGTAATTATTTCTTTGCTCCTAAAGCGCAAATGGCCATATTGCGACCAGGTTTTAAAAGTGCTTTGTTTTTATTTCCCATTTCCACCTGCGCAAAAGCTCTTGGAGTTTCTGCGATGTACCACACACACTTTTTTAAGATTTGATGGCCCCTTTGCAATCATTTAATATGTGTTTAACTACGGCTATGTTCATAGCCGTTTAACTTAATTAATTTAATGAGTGCATATTTTCATGATATCCGATGAGAGCGATTTTGCTGATTATATAATCAATAATTGAGATCGTGGAACTTGTTCAACCGAAACTGCGGCTGCCTAGAGATCTTGGGTGATTTAAAAGTTTAAACGGTTTGAAATTTTGAAAAATATTTTGTTGTGAAGTATGTCTGCCATATGTCTGCCACGGCTGGCCTCACAGTATCTCATTCGATCGGAACAAATTTCGTGCACTTTTTCGTGTGTATGGTGTTGCATCACGAATGTTGGCCTTCAAATGTTCAATTGTCTCTGGTTTGTCGACATAACACTTTCGTATAACGGCGTCGCACAGAAAATAGTTCAACGGTGTCAAATCCTACATTCTTGGCGGCAAATTGGCGTCACCATTTCGGCTAATTATACGGTCATCAGACGTTTAACGCAATAAATCGATTGTGATATGAGATGTGTACCAAGTTGCACCATCCCGTTTAAACCAAACAACGTTCACATCAATAGCGTGAAGAGCGGGTACAAAAAAATCGGTTATCATGGTGTGATAGATGTCTCCATTGACCGTAATGGTTGCGTCATCTTCATTTTCAAAGAAATATGATCCAATGATGCCTCCGCTTTACAAACCGCACCAAACAGTCACTCGTAATGGGGGCATTGGATGTGACTTTTCTGAGCCCCAAATACGGCAATTTTGCTTATTAACGTACCCACCAAAATGATATTAAGCTTCATCCAAAAAGATGATTTTTTTGGCAAAATCGACATCATCTTGCAGTTTCTCGTTGGCCCATCCAGCGAAGAGAAAATGAAGCGTAAATCGATTTGTTACGTTCAATGGAGATAATATACTGAATTTTGTGGCAGAATGGGAGGACATATTAAATAGTACTGGAGATAGAGGACATATTAATTGTCTCACAAAATTTTATGTGTATTACGTTACAGTGAGTAAGTATTGCTATTCAACTGCAAAGTCTTAACTCGACAAGCTTTGATTTGGACGCTTCTGTCCGCATTAGCAAATTCTTGGCAGACACCTCTCTATTCTTTAGTATTTAAGCCTTTCATTTCGATTTGGAGATATTTCTTCCTATCCTCAATTAGTTTAAAATTCCTGTAGCTAATATTATATTCTAGAGGTCAGTGTGTTGACTTACTGAAATGGAATTCGGAGATGAAACTTTAAAATCGGATATTTTCCCTTGTGCAACCAGTGGTCAATGGACTTTTGGCAACGGCTCTGAGATTATCTAATCGGTATGCAAAAGAGTTCCGTTGGTTCCTCCACTCGTACTGGTGTGGCATACTAAACGCTAATCCTGAGTAAGGTATTGTAATGGTCAATAATATGTGCGTATACAATTAATTATTTATTATTAATTATCTGTTTCAATAATTAAAACCTTAACCTTGCAACTACAATGATATTTCCCTTATCCAATATTAACAAATTTGTAGACTCATACTCTGCCATAACAACTGTAAGAAACGTACATGAAATAAAACAGGCGCAATTGCAAAATTCTTGCAAGTTTGTAAAGAACTTTCGCAATTTAACATGAGCAATTTGGGAAAAGTTACAAAATAACTGGGAAAAAAATCTAGGAACTAGAAAAGCACACGCAGAAGCACATACACTCAGGGCATAAAAAGAAACTACAGCAACAGGAATATGCTACGTTTGGTTGCCAAAACAAACACATATACAATTATCTACGTTAATATATGTATATATGTATGTTCAAAGATAACTAAACATTTTCAGTTTATCTGATCTGAAGTGGAAATAATTCGTATACGTAAGCCAACTGAAAATGTGGTAAAATGAAGAAAGACAATAATAAAAACAACAACAACAACAGAAATTAACGTATTAAACGCAACACGCATATAAGCAAAATAACCAAACAACGAAACAACAATAAAAACAAATAAAAGAAAACTTGAAATAAAATAGAAAACTTTTCACCATTTGTGTCCGTATCCTACGCTCTGTGAACACATATCAGAACAGGCAAATGCATATGTGCCTACCTATACATACATGTCAGCATTTGCTTATGTTTTAGAAAATATACGTAAGCATATAAACAAAATACTTATGTTTACCTCTGTGTATGTATGTAGTTTAAATGAATGTGTTGCATTCACAGCAGGAACTCGCATAAGTCGGTGTGTGTATTTGCAGTACATTTCTGTTGAGTTATCATATCAGCATTGGGTTGCCCAATTTCTTCTTCGGTGCAAAACTCGCAATCATAAATATATTGTCGTTATGATCACACTAATTAGAAACATATCACATTTAATGTTAATGTTATAGGTTTAAACGTAAAGCGAGAACAGTGTAGTGTACTTGTCTAATAATAGAGTAATCATGTAATTTATTGTGGTTTGAAGAAAACGAACTTGACCTAGAAGTCTTTGGTCCCTCAAATCTTCATTATTAAAAAGGCTTGAAAATCACATAACAAATGTCAGATAGATGGCACAAATTCCGAACTATTCCTTGAAATTTCTCAGCCAAGTGTATACAATTTTTGAAGAATCATCGAAAGTATATTCGAACTGGCATTGTCATAATAGAATTTAAAAGGTTATCCACACAAACAGTGACTTTTTGTATATAAACTGGACGCTCTTTAATCCCATGTGGATTGGCATTGTCCCAAATTCGAGAATTTTGTTTTCTCACGTACCTATTCATCAAAAAATAAACCTCATCGTTGAAGATGATTTTTCAATGAAAATAGATGTCCACTCTGTGAACACATGTCATTGTCTGTGGTCGACCATGGTGATTTAGCAAAATGAATACAACTAATTTGACAGAGGTAGATGACCATCATCAACTGTTAAATAGAAAACAATTCAAACAATTCAAACAATTCGAACAATTTCAAACAGTTTTTCATGCTGAAATGTGTAGCTTCAGCATCAAAACAGAATTGACTGAACCAATCTTAGGTACAACCACAGTATCGTTGCCGTACCAAATTTCAAAATATTTTATTCATTTCAATATAACGTTTTTAAGCAATAAGCCATTAAAGGGCAAGACGCGCAGAGGGTCATCATCTAGCTTCAGACATGCTTTGGTGAAATTTCTCTTACGCTGCGATCACTGAAATGCATTACTGTGAACAAGGGTTGAGAACATCGATTAAAGTTAAACAAGAAACTGTTTTGGGTGCTGTTATAAAACTACTTTACTGTTCTATATTCCAAAAACAGCTGTGGATTTCAGCAAGTTTCTACGTCAGCTCATAAAGCTAAAACAACATAAGCCAAGCAATAAATTATCAAACTTCATTTCCCTTAAAAATAGCCCGCTGGCACTCCTGGTTTGAACCCACTAGACCACTGAGCACTGTTTTAAAGGCCGGGGTTTGCCACAAAATATAACTCAAAATTGATGCTCCTAAGACAGCTTGAAGTAATGCTGTGGCTAATTTTTCTATTGACTGGGTGCGTGCTACTTTTAGTTATTGAAGTGTGTGAAAACCCTTTAGTCAGAATTACGACCTAGTTTCTTAAACCGCTTATATTGTGAGTGTTGATTTTATACATGAGCGGCGGGACCTACAGTTTAAAGTCGTCTCCGAGCAATAGATTTTTGAAAAACTTTTCTTGGCAATTTTATTTCTTCTCAGAGTTTTTGCCAGAAATCAGCTGAGAAAAAGTCGCTGACAGTGGAGTGCTGCAGACCAGAGTTTCTGTTAAGGGCCCAACACCTAATTACTTAGTGATAAAAAAACATAACCTTTGCCTATTTGAAAGAGTATATGTGTATGTTTTTAATTGTAACTAGTGTACTACGTATATAGCTTACATTTTGAACGCATTTCTGAAATGTTAAATTTAAATTTGAAAATTATTTAAATCGTTATTTAATGTCTAAATAGTTGACATCAACTGTCCATTCGTCTTTTATCTACGTTGCATTGTATTGCCTATTTTTTTCCAGTTTATTCCATTGTATTTACTTTAATTAAAGCTTAAAATTTTGTTTTTGCATAATTTTCACACAACATTCTTCTAACAACAAGTGTTTTAATGTACACACGTGTATATGTACTTGTGTTCAAGTACAGCTCTGTATGTTTGTATTTATTGTATATATGTGCCTGTTCTTTTAAGAATAAAATTGTGGTTTCTTTGCTTTTGGCAGTTTCATATACAAATATAGTACAACAAAAGCAACAGCGGCAAATAATACAGTGGCAGATATTCGTTTAATAGCAGCAGACTAATACAATTTATTTAACGATTCAAGCAGTAGAAATGTGAAAAGCTAAGAAAGGGCAATTGAGTTGGATTACATAGGTTTTGAAAACACACTTTTCTTAAAATTTTACTAAGGAATCTATGAAAACGAATAGGCTGTTAGCTCTATAGGGGTACCTTGACTTACGCTGTCCACTGCATATCTGGAATTTGAACTCATTACTTAATGGACGTCGAATCATTTGTTCAAGTTGTACAATATCTTGGCTTTTCAATATTCTTCTTTAAAGACCACAAGACACATAAAACCAAACCAAAAATTTCAAAAATCGTAATAACTAACAAGTGTCTTCAGTTATTTTTTCAGAATGCATATTCAAATTTCCTATATACATATGTATATCCGGGTGTATTCAAACAATCATTCTTTATATATGATCACTTGAAGTTGACAGATTTTTGCGATTGAGATTATAATATTTTATAAAAGTGTTTTGATATGTAAATTTCATTTGTTACTTTACATGATAAATTATTTATTGCTAGGTATGTAAAGGGTCCTCCAAAATGCTTTAAAAAAACTATTTTCTCAAATTTCTTTTTTTAATGGAAAGTATAATCCTTCCGGTTAATAATGGAAAATAATTTCATTCAAATGGCTGCCTCGGCTGGCCATGCAGTAGCCTACACGATCGGTCCAATTTTTAAGCACATTATCGATTGTGTGCAGCTGTATTTCACTAATGGCTTCACGAATATTGTCCTTTAAAGCGTCAATTGTCTCTGGCTTGTCGGCGTAACGCTTATCTTTGACGGCACCCCACAAATAATAGTCCAACGGTGTCAAATCGCAATCCGAGGTGGCCCAATTATGCATCTGGACCAAAATTCGCACCAAACAGTGACTCGTTTTGGGTGCGTCGGCTTTTCAATGTTTTTTGTGCCCCAAATGCGACAATTTTGCTTGTTTACATACCCGCCAAGATCAAAATGAGTTTCATCTGAAAAGATGATTTTTTTTGCCAAAATCGGCATCTTCTGTAAGTCGATCGCAGGCCCACTTAGCGAAGCGAAAACGCATAATCATTTATTTTCCATTATTAACCGGAAGGATTGTACTTTCAAATAAAAAAAGAAATTTGAGAAAATATTCAGTAGTTTTTTCTAAAGTATTTTCAAAAAAAAAAAAGTTATTTGACGGACTCTTTATATTTTCTTATTTTAAAAAATATACAAAGTTTTTACTGTTTAATACTTAAATAATTTATTGTAAACACTAAGGGTCACCGGTGTCCCTATGGTCGATTGGTGAACTTTTCTACTTACATATATGTATGTACATATGTATGTATACATACAGAGTATATGATTCCTTACTATTACTATCATTTATTTACTTTTGGTATTGTAGATTAGCTTCACCGAGGACGTAAAGTTATTAAACTTACCGAAAATGCAATTTAACGTATATTGACGTTAGACAATAATGACAACGAAGATAAATAAATCAAAGGTTTTCAACACAAGACGATGACCAAGGCATATCGGATATTGAAATTATAGATACGATATTTTAACAGCAAATATAATCCGAGGTTTTGCAAAACACGTTTCTGTCCTACTTACATACGTACATACATACATACATACATACGTACATACATAATAGTCATTACAACCCTTTAGTCAGGATTACAACCTAGCTTCTCACACCACTGATGTTCTGTGTGTTAATTTTATACATGAGTTTCGGGACCTACTGTTTAAAGTTGATTCCGCGTGACAGATTTTTTGAGAAACATTTTCATGGCAATTTTATTTACTATCAGAATTTTTGCCAGAAATCTACTGAGAGGAAGAAGAAATATTTTTTCATATTGTGGTTTCGATGTCTGACCTGGGGTTTAAACAGAGGACTCACATCTAATAAGCCAACACATCTAATAAGCCAACACACTACTAGATTACGGCGACCACTTAGCAACGATTAACCCATTTTTAAATAGTAACAGAGAGCATACGTTCCCAATGTTTAACCACGTCCTCTAACTTAATGTTTCCCCTGTTTCGGATGGATTTCTTTTAAGAATTCATAAATGTTGATAGATTGATACAAGAAATATGAGAAGGATTAATTCGATAAGTTCATCAAAATTGGGTATCCTTTCATATTTTGTTATAATTTGGAGAAAACTTGTTTATAGAAACATCTATGGGCGTACCTTGAATAACAAACGTTATGCCGAAGACTCGGATTGAAGATATACCCATAAACCTTCATTTTTCATTTTTCACTCTTCACCAATCAAGAGGTACAAAATGCTCTCTAAAGCATCAAACTAGAATATATCAATGAGCACTTGTCACAGGCACCTGAACAAACCATCCGACGCCACTGAAATTTTAAAATTTCATGACTTTATAGTAGAAAATATTTCATTTTATTAAAAACTAAATATAAATACCTAAAACCCTAGAAGAAAGACCTTTTCTCTTAGTAAATGGTATCCCTTAACGACCCTAGGGACACATATGTTCCAAGAAAAAACGGACAACCCACGATTGGTTTTGGTAATTTGATTCCAAAATATGTCTTTTGGTCATCTAATGATTTATCCTATATAATCTGATCGCCTCTTATAATACTATGGTCGTGAAAGGATTAAAACGTTCGAGGTTCTTTGTGCATACTTTTCCATATTTATCATATTATGAGATTGATGTTTAGTGTCTCTGCTATCTCATGCGTTTGAAAATTTCAGTTACTTTTCTAGGGATTTGTTGACCATATTGTGGTATGAAAATTCCAGTACAGTAGAAAGCAAACAATTCCCAAGTCTAATAGATACTCATCACATACTTCACGAATTCAGCAGCTAAATATTGCAGGACCTTTTTCTCCTTTATTTATTGTATTTCTTCAGATATTTCAGCGATTTTCAGATTTTTTTTTCTTTTTTTTTATGAAACCAGCACTCAGGGGATGGCCCCTACTCATGCAGTGCATTGTGCAGGTTTTCTTTACGAAAGGTGGAAGATGCGAACGGCAAGGAAACGAGTTGCTGCTAGGTGACTATAAAATGGCCAGTGCTATACCTTCACCATTAGACAGTCTACAGGCAATCGTTCCCAAGAAGCCCGCAGTTTCTCACACCACTTATGTTGTGTGTGTTAATTTTTATACGTAAGTGGCGGGACCTACAGTTTAAAGTCGTCTCCGAACGACAGATTAATGTAATGTTTATGCGATTGATGAATTAAACGGCTCTTCGATCAAGAATTATAATCTAAAATTTAACTTTCAGAAATAGATTTCTTTGTACACAATCTAGCTTGTGTTGCCTCATAAGTATAGTATATGGCAGAATCGAAACACACTCTAGTGATTAAGAAATAATTTTTTTAAAAAGTATCTGATATACAGATAAAGTTGTTGTACTAATAAAACTTTAATTGATTATTTAAAAAAATTCTTTTCCATTGTATTCCCTCTAAAACTAATATAAAAAGCATTGTAACGTAACAAATGTGTAACAGTGTACAGAGCATACTGCGTGCGCTAAATTAGACGTAGAAAAAACAAATTTAAACATTCCTCTTCTAATTATGAAATTTTCATTTAATTTCTTAACAATTTTCTGATTGAGATTTTATTTAAACATTTCTTTTGTCATATTGTTTTGGAAAATTTATTCTCTAATTGGACTAATTATTGAGTGGGTGTGTGCAAAATTTAATATATGAAACAAATTTTAATTAAAATAAACTGAATTAAGTAAATTCATAATAAGGTTAGGTAAGCGGGTAGTTTACCGTTCACAGGCAAGTTCACTTGATGGCCCATATGGAAAATTGTGTTACCCAGTGTAAAGTAAGCCCCGTAGTCAGGAGTATTTAGTTTTTGATTTGTAATACCAAAGAAAATAAAGTATAAAGAATGTGCATTTCAACATATTTTGGAATATTTTTCAAAAATACTTCATGACGCGTGGGGAAAGATAGAAGGGAAGGAAAGAGAAACGAAGAGCTAAACAATGCGTTGCTCTCATCGTGCGTTTTTGCTGTTTGACCACTTTTTTATTAAATTTTCTGAAATCACTTATTCTGGTCAGTGTTGCCACGAAAAAAAATATTGCAACCAACATTTGTGAAAAAAATTACCAAATAAGACAAAATATAACCAAAATTAAATTCACAGTTTTTTTATTTTATTTTTTCAAATATAAATTATAATTAATACAACATAGTAAGAAAAGAAACAAAAAATAACAAACTAAAATTTTAGTCTTACAAATTAATTCATTTCTACAAACAAAAGCTCTTTTTATAAGAAAAATAAATAACCAAATCCGGAAATTTTGGTTAAAAATAGCTAAACGGCAACACTGGTTGTGATTAGTGAGCAAGAGAGAAAATAAGTTGAGAGAATTTATTTATTTACAGCCATAGAAAACTGTCAATAATATACGATACTTTGATTTTCATTTCATCAACATACATATGTAAAGCTATCTACCTTAATAATTTTAGATAAATAAAGATAAAATAAAAAATTCATTTTTTTTATTAAAAGAACATAAAGCTATCCATCTTTAGCTTAATACCTAGTTTTTTTAGATAAACAAAAATAAAAAAACCCATTTTTTATTAGAAGAAAAAATAAAAAAATTAAATACGGCCAGCTAATGACATAGAACATTTTTAACATAAATATTTTTTGAGTGTTATTCTGAAATAAAATGATAACGCATCCGCTACACATGTGTTCTTGTCGCAGTCTGATCGACAACTAAATCAAATAACACAAGAATGAGTGTGAGTTCTCTCTGCACAATTGTGCGGGTAGTAATGTTAAAAAATTTTGATGAGAGCGGGTCGTAATGTTACAACCCGCCATAAGAAATTTTACTTCTACATGATGCGCAGTCTTTATATCCATATTCTTTGGTAATACCCAGAGTTTCTAATGAAACCGTCCAGTTTCCT
Source organism: Sarcophaga caerulescens (assembly GCA_927399465.1). NCBI lineage: Eukaryota > Metazoa > Arthropoda > Insecta > Diptera > Sarcophagidae > Sarcophaga > Sarcophaga caerulescens. The sequence goes on from OV656872.1 coordinate 62,439,152, forward strand.
TAATCGCACGTTCGCCATCATGCCCAGATCTTAAAACTTTCTTTTACCCAAACACCGATGACGTATGTCTCGAAGTGTTAATTCCTGTTAGAGTGGTCTTGTTGAACTCAAGTAGTTTCTTGGTTTTCCTGTTGTCCATAGCTGAACACAGCAGTTTTGAGATTCGGCAATCAGGCGCATTGGAAAACCTACGGTGTTTTGAATACCATGCTACTTCTGCCAATTTGTAAAAGTATTCCTTCCTCAATCGTGTCTCCCTTAGACATCTCAGATACCTTCCATGCCATTTCGTCTGCCTTTTTCCTTCTATGCCACAGTGGCCCAAACCCAGTAGAGACGGGTGTTGTATCGACGTATACGCTGTAGAGAGTCTATGCATCTGTTGATGCTCTTTGTTTTAACGAGCTGGAATTTTAGCGCTTTGATTGCTGCTTGCCTGTCCAAACATATGATTAAGTTTTAAGAAGGTAGGTTGCTCGTTTCAATCATACGTGCAGCTTGTTCAATAGTAAAAATCTTCTCATGAAATACGCTGCCCTGGTTCGGTAATCTTTATGTATAAGTTCAGTGCCAGCTTATCGGAATAGACCCCAGATCCAGTTCCACATTTCATTTTTGAGCCAGTAGTAAAGATCGTTATATCACCGTTACCGACGATAGCTTAAGCAACCGAGTCTTCCCTTGTGGGAGATATGTTTATTCATCTGAATACAGTATTTGGTATCTGATCTAACTCGTCTAATATGATAGTTCTTACCATAGCCCGTTAATTTCATTTTCTGTAGGCTAATGCCCGTTTTAGGCCGACTATGTTTTTATATTTTGGATAAGAATTCTGTTAGGTTTTCTTTGTTTATTGTGAATTAAGCTTACATTTCAAGAAATTGTAGGGAGTGCCTATTTATTTTCAAATATCAAACTAAACTAATAAGGAAACAATGTAAAGCCGTAAGCTTTGTAGAATAAATTCCAATTGAAATTCCAATAACAACAATAATATCGACAAGTCGGCATTAAATATTGTCCTTGTTAGACCCTATTTCATTTTAAAATTTTTGTGGAATTTAAAAACCCTTCTGTTAAGGCTTAACCCTTATCAGTTTGATTGGAATGTATGAATGAATTACTTAGTGAAACTAAAGGAAACGATAAACTTTAATTTCTAAAAGTAAACTCCAACATTAAAATCTTTTTACGGTCAACACCACAATATCAAAATACCAATACAACAACATGTATAACTGTAAATCTTAATCTTGGGTATGTGTGTGTGTGTAAAAGATACAAGAACTTAAACCCAACACAACATATACAAAATAAATGTTACGAATCATTAAATACGGAAATTGACTCAACAAAGCGAAAAATGTCAAAATAAATAAAATAATACAACAACAACAAAAGTATTAAAGAAAATCTAATTTTTACTCTGTGACACCAAAAATAGAAAAACCATGGAAAAAGAGAAAAAAAACCTCAAGGATAAAGGGAAAAACTCAACGAAGAAAAACGAAATTTTAATTTCTAACCTAAAAGGATACTGAAATGAACAACACTAAGGCAACTCTATTCAAACAACAACGAAGGTCATTATCCAACGTATTAAACGCAAAACTATGAAAACTAACAACAAGTAGGCTATGAAGGTAGGTAGGGGTAGGTAGGGTTTCCACGAAGGCAGAAACCAGAGAAGGGAAAAATTCAGCCTAAATCTTTAAGACGTATAGTCAGGCAGACTTAAGAAAATTGAAAAATCCAAACCAAAACGATGAATGTCAAATATAGCCAGCCAAAGTCAATACAGTTTTTGGTGAATAGAAAAAGTCCTTAAACAAAAAAAAAAAAATATGTGTTTCACATGTAAAACAACAAAAGTCACACATAATGTGGTGAAAAATAATAAAAAAAAGAGTGTCTATTGCACCATCCGTTTTCTGTGACTCTTCTTTCACATATCCTTTGTAAATATTTTAGAAAATGAAAGAAACACCAACAGCAACACAAAGCTGAAACATACATACATATTGAATAGCGTTCATGCGGAAAAAGGAAATGAAAAACACAACATCATAGTAGAATAAATGATGATAAACCTTAGAAAAGATAACCTTGCTAGGCTTTTAGTCAAAATTTCAACATACATATATGCAGAATATCCTGAAAAAGGGTTTTTTCTTTCTTCATTTCTTGTGCCTTTTGTGATACTTTTTTCGGTTTAAAATCATTGAACATGAAATTACAGAAAATTTCATCAGTGTTTGTGTGTGTGTGTGTGTGTCATGTGATGTTATGTTTTGTCAAATTATTTTGAAATCTCAAAACCAAAAACCAAATAGTTCTTTAGATCTTACAAACATTACAATTTCTTATCAGCAGTAATTAAAAGTTGTGTCAAAGGATTGTAATTATAGTTGTGGTATTTGGAAAAAGTAAAAAAAAAAAATTCAAGCAATTTTCAAAGCCTTGGAATATTCTAGAAAAAAAAAGAAATTGAAAAGCCTTATATGAAGTGGTCCCTAATTTCTGTGAAAACAGTAATTGTTTCATGTTTCATAAACGCAAGACAGTGAAAGGAAAGAACTTCTCCCCAATGTTCTGTGTCTGCAACGTGATAAATATTAAACGTGACCAGAAGTGAGCACAACCTCTTTCGAAATACATAGGAAGCAAATTTCTGAAAGATTGTTCAAACAGCCAGATTATTCAATCAGTCAGGACATCCAAATGAGTTTAATTTTCATCTTTTGTATTGTCAATATTCGAATATGTATTCCCATAAGGTTGTGCTTAATAACTTTGAAGCAAGCTTAGACAATTCAATGTTTTAAAGGATGCATTCTTAAAGCCTGGTGATTGCCCAATACCATCTCCATATAATTTAAATTTCTTCAGGGAAGCCAGGAAAAGAAGTAACTTTCAAATTTGACTGCAGACTTAGTTTAGGTTGCTTGTGACTCTTGAAAAACAAAAAAATCCATTTTTCATTTAAAAAAATAGTCCTAAATGTGATTGTGGAATCCATATGGTTCTCCAGAAAGCCAACAGAAGCTCCTGATGAAATTTATTATCTTTGTCAGTGACACATCCTTGAGACTGATCGGATCAAAGGAAATATGTGACTAAAGACGTCTCAGGTTCAAGGTAGAGGGGCAATATAACGATTTCTCATTGTCCTTATCTTGGCTACAATAGCAGTAATATGGATAACTCAAAAATACCACATTACATCTAAACTTACACTCCGTAGCAATTATAACCGTTGGCAACATGACTTATCCATTAACAGTGATGTTTGAGGATTTGAATGGCTTAACCTCCACTATAGTTCATCAGAATCTTTGAGTTATCAATAAAAATTGCACCGTTGCGAAAAACAGATTCCGCAGACCAGTCATCCTTGTAAAGTTTTTAAATCGTATAGATCCGAAATAAATTTATCCGTGAGAAATCCGAAAGTGTTTAATATCGGAGCCAACTTCGTAGATACGCTTTTGACAGAAACATACCCGTTTTATAATCGTAGCAGTTTTTCCCAGCTACCTCCACCGGCAGAACTTATCGTATTTGTTAAATAGAACACTGGTTAAATAGAACTGGTTCCACCGCCTTTACACATGTCAAAAGCAACATACAAAGATAGGTTTTGGTTTTATTAGCATGCACTAAATCGATATAGCACATAGCATTTACGACACCATTTCCTCCCAAAAGTCTCTTTACAAATGTAGAAATCTAACGGTTCGAAACACAACGTTTCAACGAAAGTTTAAATCCTAGAATTATAGAAGCTGAGGATTATAAAACATGAACTTGAATAACCCAATGCGGTTCACTACATTGAAGTCGCATCGAGTATTGGGAACAAAGATACTTTAGGGCGACCCCAGACTGAATGATGGCGACTTGAGAACACTGATGATCCTATTCAAAAGAACAATCCGCATTACAAGTATTTCTGAAGCGTGTTGGTATTGTGAAGAACGATGAATTCAAGACTTGTTATGACAACATATAATCAATGGAGTATGTTATTACTCAACATTCGTAAATTCTAAAGCACATAACTCTTACCAAAGTAGTGGACTGGTAGAAGTTTAGAAAGTGTCTACAGTATACAGGCCTTACAGTCACGACAGCTTGTAATTCTAGTGTCTAATCTACAATCAAGATAAGTTTCAGAAGGGTTATAATAAGTTTTTGATTTTCCCCAGATCAGAGGTCAGAGGTTCTTCATTAAGCGCTTCCTATCTTTAAAATTAAACAAAATAAAGTGTGTATGAGAGATCATCGATTTTTTTTATTCGTTTGAAAGACCTATTGAACATGTGTTGAACATAATATCATCTATATGTCCCGCTATGATTCCTATAGGTGGAGGATATGGGAAATATTAATTTTCCATGATTCTGGCGCATATATCAAGCTGAATTTGGCCGATGTCAAGAGTTATGATAGCTTTGAGGACTTCTGTAGTTTGTGGTTTATTCGCATACATATGCGACTTCAAACAACCGCACAAGAAAAAAGTTGTCGGGATCAAATTGCGGTGGCCAGGTGACATTAGATCAACGATGACCTCAAAAAGAAGAAGAAAGAAATATGCACCGGGAAGTTGCCAGGCCAAAATCCACACTAAAACATTGACTTTTTTGGGATGCAGTATATGGTCTTAAGTCTGACGTGGATTAGTACACATTTGATCATTACAAACCTTCAGTGAAGATTAGTACCTAGCTTTTCACACCACTTTTGCTGTGTGTGTTTATTTTATACATGAGTGGTGTACAGTTTAAAGTCGATGCTGACCGACAGATTTTTGAGGAACTTTTTCATGGCAATTTTCTTTTTTCGCATGGTTTATGCCAGAAATCTGCTGAGTCGCCGAAGAAATATTTGTTTATATTGCGTTTTGTTAGGAATGTCTAACCTGGGGTTTGAACCGTGTCGTCACCAACACACTACTAGACTCCTTTGACTTTAGTTTAATTATTGAGAATTATTTAGTGATAATCAGCAAGCGGTCAACGGTCACTTTCCAAAAGATTTAAGTTATAAATTTAAGCTTAAAACAATTTTACGTTCTTATGCTTGTTGTACTATAATCCTTTAAACGATGCTGAACAAGCATACAAAGTTGTAACTTTCTGTAATTAGAGTGCGAGCCAGGACAAGTAATTTTACAAAGTTTGCAGCTCCTTCTATGAAGTCGATTACGTATAATGGAGCTCGCAATTCCACAGATTAGTATATCCAGATCAAAGCCAAATTTATTTAAATTTTAATTTTAAATTAATCACAAATCGAAAATTAAAATCTCAGTATTCTTTGGCATAAAGTCGGTTTTTAAGTATTTAAAGCTCTCAAAATACCACCGACCACACCAGTAAAATATGCCGACAAACAAAGTATTTAATGTACCGAGAAAACAGTGACATCTGAGCGAAAGACAACAAGCAATATTTTAAATTAAAATAAAAAACAAATGGAAACAAAAACAAAAATATATACAATATAATAAATAATAATAAAAATGAGCCGCAAACGAAAATTTAATAAAAATTTAAAAAAACCATATAGAATATCATACATACACACATACATACAATTGTACATACATACATGAACAGAGACACATACATATTTCAATTATATTTTATGTTCCCGATTTTAAGAACTTAAATGCGTATTGGGATTGTGTGATGAGAGTTTAATGGTGTGAGTATTTATTAAATCATGAACAAGGCATGACATTGTTTGCAAATAAAATTGCATTTTTGCAAACATTAAAAACAACAACAACAACTAAAACAACATTATAGAGATTAAACTAAATAAAGCAACGGAGTATAACAATAAAAACTGCATTAACAATGACAACAACAAGTAAAAACTAAATACCACTACACATGAGTGTTTACGAGTTCGTTATGTTCATGTATGGGAAAACTACAACAAAAACTTGAATGAAGAGAAAAAAACACTTTAAAACATGAGAAAAAATGCAAACCAATGCTGTGGCAGTGACTGCAATTAATAAGTAATAGACGTGCCTGGCAACTAATTAAACGAAAAATAGAAAAAAAATTGAATGCATTTTTAAAAGCAAAATCAACATACAACAACAACAAAAACATGTACTTTAATTAAATAAAACCGAAAACAAAATCCAAACAAATGTTTAAAAGAAAACAAAACAAGGCAAATAGAGTAACAGAATCGCCTGCAAGCATATCACATCACATGTATGCATGATGTCTTCATGAATGAAATGCTTTCATAAAAAATAACGCAACCAACACTAGCATACAAATATGTACTCAATTTAATTAACTGTAAGGCTGCATATTAATTTATTTTATTGTTGTTGTTGCAAGACTGTAGTTAACGTTCGTATTATGATTATTATTGTTGTTAAACAACAAAACAAATCTCTAAAATTCTCTTGTTATTCAACTTATTAAGGACGGGTTAAACTGTAGACAAACGCGAATTAAAAAAACAACAAAACAACATAAAAAAAAATAATGAAATAAAATCACAACAACAACTTTGTTTTTATTATTAAAATGCTTACCATACTCAAACACACTCACACAGCATGGCGAACTTTAATTGTTACAAGTGCCACAATGGGAGTAATTAAATGGTCGTGTACCTCGTCGTCTGCCTTCCACACAAAAGAGTACATTTAGCATTGCACTTTGGCGTAGGAGTAATTTCATTGCAGCCGTTTTTGGTTTTTTTTTTGTCAACGTTTAAAACAAAAAACACAGGTTTTTGCATTGCAACAATTTGGCTTAAAAATGTAAAGGACAAAAAGGTCATAAAAGTCAAGCATTGTTCCTGGCCGTTTTTATAACAATAAAAGTTAAGTAAGTTATTAATATACCTCCACTATATTATACGAAAAACAATTGTTATGCACAGTTTTAATAAGAGAAAGGTTTACCTGCGGTAAAGCAGTTTATAAAAGAGTTTTTTTAATTCTGGACGATAGGTTTTTGAGACGTTTTTCATTACAATTTTATTTGCTCTCAGAGTTTTTGACAGAAAGAAATATTTTTCATATTTCGTTTTGTAAGAGATTTCTAACCTGGTGTTGTCTAATAAGCCAATATACAACCTACTAGACTGATTCATGTCAAGATGCGTTTGTGCATTGCTTACACCTTATATGTATGAAGCTAACAACATTTACAACAATATTTATACATGAGTGGCGGGACCTATATTTTAAAGTCGACTCCGAACGACAGATTTCTTAACGATTTGACATTTTTATTTTACTCTCAGAGTTTTTGCCGGCAATCTGCTGAGAGGAAGTTCGCCACCATGACCAGAGTCGGAGTTTGATTAATTATTTTGTCCTTCCAGCGAACCATGCCAATCTCTGAAGCTCGTCTGCTATATTTTACTTTCTATATTCTCATATCGAGGAATATAGCAGCCGACTACCTCCATATTTTCAGACAAACTCGTACTTTTTTTATCAGTTTTGCACGCATCGCATCGTCTATACTTAACTTCTTTGGTCATCATAATCCTTTAGTCATGGTTACAACCTAGCTTCTCACATCACCCATGTTGTGTGTGTTAATTTCTATCTATGAGTGGCGAAACCTACAATTTTAAGTCGTCTCCGAAAGATAGATTTATGAGAAGGTTTTCATTCCATTTACCATTTACTCTCAGTAGAGTATGCCAGTAGACTGCTCAGAGTAATTCGCCGAAAGGAATAAATTTTTTTTGTCATATTTCGCTATATTCGAGATGTCTGAGCCAAGACACTACTGCGGCGATTTTAAATACCAACAGCAAACTGAGAGGGTTTAATATAAATAATAGGGGAATAACACTTTTGACCATGACCAATAATACTAAAACATCTTCTTGCGAATACTGCAATATTAACGGAACTTTTTAAGTTTGTATATGTATTCATAAAATCAAGTACGTTATTTCCACGTACCTTAACTCTCCCACCCCAGGATTGTGATTCACAGCACATGTAGAAGGCAATTGAGGAAAGAAAAAATATGCAAGTAAATCTGCTCTTAACTCTGAACACAAGTAATGAAGCATAACAAAAGGCTTACACATCCATACATACAAATTAAGTTTGTGTATAAATGCATTTGTATGTGTGTAAATAAGTATGTATGAAATAGAACGTTTATGTATGCACGCATGTAGCCGTTGTAATTCTCAAACGATGCAGTGCAACGATTTAAGTTTAATCAGACAATAAAGTCACTGTCTGTCGCTGTATTAAAGCGTTAATGGGCAATTGTTGTATAACGCTCGCTGCAATATTGCTATGACTGTCTCTGTGGTAGCTTGTTATGGCATGGCAGCGGCATTTAAAAAACAATTTTTAAAATCAATTTAAGCCTGTGGTTTTTTATTTTAATTAAAAAATAAGTTGCAAACACGCGTTTTGTGTTAAACGCCAAATGAAATTCAATTAAAAAAGTGGCCTCATAAAAATAAAAAACAAAAAAACGAAATGAAACAATGTGACGGACAAACGATGTTTTTATGTTCAGCTAAGATGAACAGCAAATATTGCCTCACATACACAAACACACACAGACACATAAATGAGTGGCAGAAAGATTATGAATTATTGGCTTTGTTTAAATCCAATATTTTATATCATTTCTCTTCACTTCAGTACATAATCAAATGTTTGCCTTTTTATTCATCATCACTTATGGTTTATATTGTCATTGAATTTTTTAATGTTTCCTAAGAGATGCAATATTTATTTTTTATTTTTCATAATGTATTTGTATCTAATGTTGTTTCCTCTTCAGTCTTTTGCCTTTAGCATGTGCTTCTTAAAGCTGCCAATAAAGTTTTATACTCGACAGTATTTTTAAATTCAATTTCAAGTAAAAGATTGTCTAAAAGACTAGGGGCTTATTTCACAGTAGACCACCATGAAAATATTTTTGGGCACAAGTTTGCTATTGTTTAAACATTATTTGCTATTTTTTTTTCTTCTTTTGTTCTTGTTGCTGTTAGTCTTAAATATCGTGTTTTAAAATATATTTCCCCTATTGGCTTTTTGCCTTAATCCCACTTAAATGCAATATTCTTAGCATTTCTATTTCATTTATATAACAACTTGAATGTTCTTGAGTTAGGCAGCTGTAGTACACTAATTAGAAACGTGTTTTAATGAATGTACAGGAAATAAATACAACAAAGGTCTTTAGTTGAAAGATTTTTGGTAAATTTTTGAATTAAAATTTCTTTTATTGAAATATACTTTCGCTCGAGGGCGTATTTCTATAGTTAGCTATGAATTATTTCGGATTTAAACGATTTTACAGTCAATACTATGATCGCAGTCCATAATCCTATAAGCTTTCCTGTATAATTCGCTGTTCTGGTGCTTGTAGGCATAATCGATTACATTCGTAATTCTCATTAATTGACAATAAGCTGTAAAAAAGTCCGTCAGGAGTTTTAAGCCAATCATACTATATATAAGAACATAATCCTGCAATGCATGGGTGACTCCTAAATCGGATACTGATCGCTGCCATTGGATTTGGAATTTCCAAGCATTTGTCAATTATCCAGCATTTGATTAAACTAAGAATAATATTAAGTCCCGTAGTAAAGTAGTAGGTGCCTTCCGAATTGGAATTGACAGCTTCGGTATTATTAAATCTATCAGATCCTCCAAACCCGCTATTGAAGGTAGGCTATAAACCGAATAATTTTCTTTTGTAACTGTTGATAACTCAGTTTTCCGCCATCTATTTGTTATCACATAAGTGACATATACATACATATATAATTTTTTTATAAAACCCTTCAGTAAGGATTACGACCTAGCTTCTCACACCACATATGTTGTGTGTGATGATTTTAAACACGAGTGGTGAGACCCTACATACTTAAATGAAAATGTGCCGAATTTGAGCAACATATCTTCATTGGGTTATTCTTGGCCAAATACTCCACGTCTTACAGTAGAAAGAGCGACTAGCATAGACACTTATCACCCTAAATGTGGATACAATCACTGCACGAGTTAAGCTTTCTGAACAGAATAACGCCTGAACCTGAAAAAGGAAAAATTTTAAGGAAAATTTATTTTAAACGATTGATTGGTTGTCTTCGTCCAATATACCATAACTGCCCGGGAAGGATTTGCTAGTTTGTCCACCAATTTGTTACATGACTGATAGTAATCTCTATAAAGACACACATTGTGCTCTCAGATTTTGCAGGGGATATTGTCATTAGCTCATCTGTGTTCACTGACGATCTCAAGCCATTTGCTGCAATCAGCTACAATAGTGGAGACAGTGTAACAACTTGTCGGCACCACGAGAACTAAATGTTTCTACTCCTATCGTGGTATCAAAACAATTGTAATTTGGCTTTTATCATCCTTCAATCCAAGAATTTAATATTTAAGAAATCGCAAAGAACGAAGAGAATGCAGTTTTAGGCCTTCGTGGAAAATACTGCAGTTGTTGAAGATATTGTTGGCTGTGGTTCTTCAAATTTATTTCCTTAGAAATGAAAACCAAACATTTCACCAGATTTTAGGAAATCATAATCAACTCAAGACTCAGTCTACGTAATCTCTACTTTACCGAAAATCAGGGCTTTAAAATTGCCCATAGGGGACCACTGGCATTTTCCATTAAATGCACTTCTCAAATATTGCCCATAATGAAACAGTGAAGTTTTTTTTTAAATGATTTAGAGCTGTCAGTTGATTGTCATTTAATGCCTCCACTATTTTCAGTCAACTCTTTATCTAACAGTTACAGAAACCTTGTCAAAGGCTAGCTGAACAGATTCAAGCTACATAACTACTCTTAAGTTTGGCATCCACTTGTAACACTTTCATCGTCCTCGTTAAAGTGAAAACAAAAATTCATCGCTTGATGTTTAGCTTTTGCTATTTACATTGTTTCAATTGCATTTTGTTTAGTTGCAGCAACGAATAAAAGTTTGCCGTATGTGTGGTATTAAAGGTGCCTTAAATCTGTGTAGGGATTTGGCTTTCATCAAAGACATCATTTGTGTGGAAACAAATCATTTATGCTGCAGTCAAGTAATAGTTTTGACACCCTTGTTACAATATCATATCCTCACAAACTTATTCAAATAGACATACATATATACATACGTGGAACTGATGTGTACATGTAAACAGTGTATATTTTGTAATGGTATGACGACTTGACTTCATTATTAAAATCAAGTATTTATAAACTAACATCTGCATAGGTGTTACGCAGTTCCAATACGAGAACATATTTTATAAAGGAAAAGCTTATTAAAATTTTAATTGGAACTTAAGTACTAGGGGATGTGGCGTAGTGGACAAATTTCCTATCCTTCTTTGAAGTCACTGTCGAGTTCTAGTGTTTTTGTAATTATATACTGTCAGGTTTTCGTTTTAACCTTGGATTTCATTTAATGTTGATCAAATCTCAGCGTCCACAGTCTTTGTTGTCAATTGCCATATGCCGTCAAGAAACTGGGTTAGTCATCTTTAAAAAAGACGAAATATTAAAAAAAATATTTTTTTTTCGGGGACTTTCTCTCAGCAGATTTCTGTCAAAGACTTTGGGAGTAAATAAAATTGTCATGAAAAGTTTAAAAAAAAATCTGTAGTTCGGAGCCGGCAATAATAATACTCGTGGACAAAATAATACACCCTGACTGAAGAGTTGTAATGATTAACTACTGTATGGAACATAGGGTCATTATATTTCCAAGCAAACCTATCATCAGCAATTTTATTGTTGTAATGACAATTAAAGTAAGTCAGTTTGTCCTTCTTTATGGCGCTGAGGCATGGACACTATTAAGCACTGATGTAACAGCCTTGAGAGTATACGAGAAAAAAGTCCTACCTACTTAAGATAATCGGTCCAGTACGAGTTGGCGATGATTTCCGTACTCGATTCAACAATGAGCTGTATAAGCTCATCAACGATATGGACGTTGTGCAGCGTATTAATATCTAGCAGCTGCGCAGGTTCGACCATGTCGTTCGAATAAATGAGGATGGGAATCTGATGTGGGGGTTTTCGAAAGTCGACGAAGAGGACGACTTTGTTCGCGTTGGAAGAATCAAATCGAGGAAGCTCTGTCGTCGATTGGTGTGACCAACTGGTGAAGGCGCACAAGAAGCAGAGGCGACTGGAAGGATATTTTAAGGCAGTCCGAAATCTGTTATTCGGGTTGTTAAATTTGTTGTCCTAGTGGATCATTTCTAAACACAATGATCATAAGTAGAAATTTGTGGAATCAAAATTACTCATTCCAAAGGAAAAACTAGAAAAAACCAAACTCAAAAAAAGGTCAGATTTCGATGTTTTCTTCAAGACTAACATTTCAACAATCACACTTACAGAATTTAGTGTCCTATAAGCTATACCTGATCCAAAGTGCCTGGTCGTTGAATACCTTACCAAGCATGCTTTAAAGTCTAAAAAAAATCATGTCCTTAGATAGTACAATGGTTCATTCTTAAAACGAAAAATCTGATTAAATAAGAGCCACCATATCTGTTGAATAAACCTCAAATAATTAAGAAAACAGACAATATTTGTTTCATTAGCTTCTCTGTAGCTCGTACGCAAGTTCTTATGAAAACGAAATAACTAAGGAATTACACAGTAAACCGCTTATTTAAATAACTCCTTGCTAATGAAGCTCTCCTTGTTTTTATTTTATTTATTTCTCTACGAAATTTTCTGCTTAATGTCATCATTAATTCGAGCTAATTACTGCAGCACGAAATAATTTCGAATATATGCGAGTAGATGCCAAAAGCGATTACAACAACTGCAACAACAAGAAGAAATGATATGTCTTTACTAATGTCTCGCATAGACATAACACTTCCAATAATCATTCATACAAAAACGACCGAATGAAATAAGCAAAACAGGCAAAACTAAATCCGGCTGTAATGACAAATTTCTATACAAATAAGCTCATGTGGCCGTTTGTGACACGGTTTTCCAGAAAGACATAACAGTATTCAGCAATGAGTTGTGCCCCCATATGCAAACAAATGTGCATAGGCATACCGAGGCACACATGCGTCTCGTAGACGAACAAACATACAAGTGTTAAGAGTGTGACAGTTTCGTTTTGCATCACGTGCCACTACACCATTAGCGTTAAAGTCACCGTCAAGATTGCCAACTGCAACAGTGTTATCGCCGCAATGAATTGTGGCGTATGCAGTATAGTCAAGCAATAAAAAAAAAACACAAGAAGAAGGCGAAAGAATTCTGTCTATAACACACCACATTAAAACATGTGTGGTTACAGTATTTTTATATTCATAATGCCTGCACTCACATACTCGCTTAGGCACTGGTACTTACAAGTAAATTTCTTTTTTCATACGTTCAAGGAAGATCAAAATAAATTTTTTTATCTCTTTTTTATAAGTTCTCCTTTCCTATGTATCTTATTGCAATTCGGAATTAAGAGGGATGTATGAGAATACCCGTTTCGTACAATAAGAATTTCATAAGAAAAATATCGTCCACAGTGATCACTCTTTTATAACGATTTGGTTAAATTATCTCAAGATAATCGCTATACGATGGTTCCTTATCAGGATGTAAGCAATTATTAAAACGATCCAAAATCATGTTAAAAACTTTAAAGTGTGAACACTGTGTTAAGTACACTGTAAGTAAGACTCCAACACAGGAGGACATAGTTACTCATAATTACTCTATTGAAAATATAAAAAAAATAAAACTAATGTGATGCTAACATAACTTAACTTCAAAATATATTGTTCTACTAAAGAAACAGTCTGCATCTCTGTCGACGATATGAATTTTACAGACATATATGTATGTTGTTGCCTAATACTATGCAGTTTTATTGATTCAATATTCGGTTAATTGAGTACAATATTTTAAGTGTTCAGGCATAATAATATACGCAAATTCAGCTTACTCAATATTCATTTGACGCTGGTAAACATCACATTGTTTTTATTTTGGTCGCGAAAATTAGTGTCGTTTGTTAGTTTATTAGTGTTTGTTTGTCGTTCTTGACATTTGAGTTGTCAAATATCAACAGAAAGTGTTTGGTTAATTGCAATATGCTCACCAAACACATTAATGACAGTGCTGCATTTTAAGTTTTACTCAATATTATAACAATTTTCGTATTTATTGCGAAATTATTAATTAAACTTTTTATGAAATATTGAGCTCAATAATGGCGTTTATTACGATTTACGAAATAAAGGTGCATATCTGAACAACGTATAAGGTCAAGACTAGAGACAAGGCAATAATGAAAAAGCCAACCGTTAGAAAACCTGTATTGCATAGCTGAATTGGCAAATACTTTGTGCCTATATATCAGATCTTATATATCAATCGATAGTGCTCGAAAAGTTACAACGTTTGCGAATAAAGTATTATCATGTTGAAAGAACTGAGAACTGCATCAACTCGCTCAAGCTTTTTGTAGTTATTATGAAAAGTTGTGTCCACAGACGCTACGACAGCTAATCTGTCCAGAGAGTACCCACCAGAAGCAATTTTTCAGTTTTAATACAACGATGGACAATGATAGATTAAGTGATTGACAAACCCATACTGCTCCATATTTATGCATTACTTGCAAAAGTCACGATGTGGAGTCTTCCCAAAAAAAAAAAAACTAGATTACATTCTACCATTTGAATTGTACAGATTTGAAAAGAAACAATTCGGGATATCTGTGATATTATAATGACTCATTAAGGAAGTGTACTATGAGCACTCTCCATGATGGTAATTTCAGCCGTCAAATCACCGCTAAGGTTACAGAATGTGTTTTTTTTTTTCCAATGCTGTTGTACTTAAGTGCGTACTTCATCATTCCTTTCGAAAGGAAAGAGAGATAATATTTGCTCTTAAGAGACGACCTTGACCTTGCCGGTTACAGATGTGATCACATGCAAGGAAGACTGGCCGACTCAGTGCAGATAAAAGCATCAGAGCAGCCCTTAGCAATAAAATTCTCGAAACTAACACAACTAACTCAATCTTGAAAGTATTCTAACCTTTCACGTATTTGTATGGATGTGGGTCAAGAAATGCAGTGATCAAGGACATAAGATTAAGCCAGATATTCACAAACGAATGCTGAAGTCTAATTTGGAGAATAGTTTAGTGGTCTGGCAAACTCCCAAAATGGAAAAATTCTTAGAAGGTATTGGAGACAAATTGGGCATTTGTTACGCAAGCCCAATGGTGTCATAATTAAAACCCTCAGGGAAATAGAAGACCAAGTCGCCTTGTGATTGACATTAAAAGAAAATTGTTGTTTATTATTTTTTTATTTTTGATGCACTGCATCGCGAAGAAAATTTGATGTTGTATTGATTAATCACAAAATACGATGATGTTTTCTATACATCGATGGATTTTTATAACAAAATGGAACTAAAAAGAAGATTGCATTTATTTTTGCATAGGAGAAGTTAGTAGCGTACCTCAAGCAGACTATTTAGCTAGTTGCCCTAGCAAACGCCAGGATGCTGTTCGTCATCAATCAGAATAAATGCATGCCTATTGCATGATAAACACTCAGGTATTTCCTTCTGATATGCATTATGGCTGAGCGTGTGTTTTTTGTTTCGTTCCCCTCATAACGAAATGTATATATAGGGCTCGGATCGATCCTTACTCCGGAACAATTATCCTTTGAATATACGATGGGCGGTAAAATATCAGTTAGTATCCTCAGGGTGTTCAGGAGTCTCATCCATATTTTTTCGCCGAATATATGCTTCTAAACCAAAAAAATTTATTGCGTCATCAGCGGCATGGAAGCTGCCCTCCTCACAGTCTAATCTATTTGCTTATTCAGGTCCTCTTTACTTTCCGTTCAAGTTGAATTGAGCACATTTTTCGATGACGTAAACTTTCGATTGGAAGCAGCTAGTAAGTTTTTCTATGGGCTTAGAATATTTCATTAAACCGTCTGACCCTCCCCCTGCACCTATGGCTCCTATCGTGGGCTTCGTTGTGAAGCATTTTTCAAAGTCATGGAGTTTGCTGGTACTATTTACACAACAGTTAAGAGGGAACTATCAGGCATTTGCCTCCTAATATTTTCAATATTGTGTTATGTTAAGATAAGAATATATCGGGAAGAAAGTTGTTTAAAATTTAAGGATTTAGTAAAATTGCACTTTCCTATGGGCTTACTGGATCAATAAAACCACACCACAGACATCATATCACTCCACTCTCGTATGTTGCGCCTTAACCATAATTCTTGCTGCACTCTTATAGCATTATTAGTTTCATACAAAAATAATCACAGAAAGAAAAAAAATGAAAAAAATAATCTCTCTCCCTACCGAAGGGCACTACAATAATCATTAAGTTATTCCAAAAATAATAAGTATAATCAACGCCAGCAATACAACACACACAACTACAGCAACACATGGTTCATCACAAGTTGCATACAACATCGTAATTATCATACTCAACATTAAAAGCAGCAGCATCATTATTATTAACATCGTATTTAAAATTGTTGAGAAAGATGATGAGAATGATTTTGATGATTAACTTTAGCTGCATTGAGAGTACTGTCTCGGTTTACGGCTGGGTGTGTGTGTGTGTGTGTAGATTAGTATGCTGATATCTATTTGTATACTGGAAAATATGTGTGCATTTCCTCACCAAGTCAAGTCAAAAATGTCAAGTGAAGAGTGACTGATATGGCGAATAACGAGCTCTAGAGTCTCATTATATGCCAAGTGTGGCATTAAGTACAAACCAACAACAAACACACAATCACAGGCCCTCCCTCCATGCGTTAAGAGTTGAATGATATATTTTTTTATTTCTATGCTATTTTGTTTTAAATTTGTTTTACTCTATTCATTTTGTGGTTTTTTGTTGTTTTACTGCCGTTGGTTATTTTCGTAGAAAGTAGCGTAAGGGCGTTTTGAGTCAAATGTGTTTTTTTTAAATTTTTGTTAAAAAATTTTTACTGAATATGTCGCGAATATTAATTTATACGTACGTTACCAGTGTTTTTGTCTACACGGTTTGATTTTTTTACAGCATCTTTTTTGAGTGATTCCTGTCTTTAAATTTAAGTATGTGTAGGGTACCATCAAGTAGTCGCCGTAGTCTAGTAGGCTTGTTGGCTTGTTAGACGTGATATCTTCAACAAATGAGAGAAATTAAAAATTGCCATGAAAAGCTTCCTAAAAATCTGTCGTTCGAAGACGGCTTTAAACTGCAGGCCACCACTCATGTATAAAATTAACACACACAACATAAGTGGCGTGAAAAACTAGGTCGTAACCCTGACTAAAGGATTGTAATGACCACTTATATATGTACCACCAAAATTCTTATTTGTTTGAAGGACCTATTGATGCCATTATGTGTGGAATGAAACATCGTTTAAATGTCCGCCAAGGGTTCTCTGGATTCATAATGTCCAGTTTTCCAAGACCCTAACACATGAATGCTAGATTTGTCCGATAGTTACGTTGGCTTAAACAACCTTTATAGTTTGTAGTATATTCACATACAACTACGACTTAAGAAAATCTTACAAAAAAGTCTAACGACATCAAAACACCCAATCACGTGTTACGTGTGTCATGTGAAGTGCGTCTTGAAGAAACCACATGTCGTTGGTAACCAGACCATCCAATTCCGGCGAAAAGAAGTTGATAGTGATGGCCTAGCCAAAGTCGATCTCAAAGAAATATATATAATCGATGACGGCGCTAGCCCAAAGTCCATACCGAAACAGTGAGTTTTTCAGGAAACATTGAACACAATTCGCCAATTTTGTTTGTACACACACTCAGACATTCATAAATGGATGTCACCGCTCAAGATGAATTTTCTATTAAAATTAATATTTGTTTCCAACTGTTCCAGAGCCCATTCATCGAATACACTTCGCTGTTATAGTCGTCCATGGTGATTTGATAAAACAGGCTTAAAATTGGCAACTACTTAACATGTGTAGTTTGAAGAAGATGGTTGTTACCAACTGTGAAAATTCGGAAAAGCCTGTTGGGTGAAATTGTTAAAGGTTCTGATACTAAACTGCAGTGCTTTCTAGGCAGACGTCATGGCCATTTTGTAAACGATGCAGTGATTGTTGGGTAGCGGGACTTTCACTCAAAAAAAAAAAATTTTAAATTGATTTCTATAAGGTAACTTGATAGATAATTACTTAGACATTCAAACAACTTCTTTGAGCCTCTGGAAATAGGTTTGTATGTAGAACAACGTTGATTATCCTGTAATTATAATAAAAGATTTTGTACGGGACAATTTTAATTTAGAATTTCATTTAAATGTATGCACGTAATACCTAATGATTGCTTTTTAAAATCAGTGCATTCATTAACAGTCTTTTCTAAAATCGTCCAGCGAGCAGCAGTTAAAACCATAACCATTATTAATGGTGCTAATCATCACATTATCATTTATTTTACATTCATTATTGCAATTTATTATTATTATTGCATGAATTCAACGGAAAACGACAAGAAAAAATATGAATAAAAAACATATGCGCTAGCCACTTTAAATACGTAATAAGGTGAGGAGGAATACACCCACTTTAATTATACGGTCAGGAGTATAATTTATTTGAGTTCATTTATACCATACCCAACTAATTATCAGCTTCATTTGAACCAGTGACTACCCATAATCACTCCTCCATGTTAAACGCTGATTTACGAGTATTTGCATTTCATTTCCTAACGTTTAAGATGAAAATTTATTGCAAGATGTTAAATTTTCGAAAATCAAAGCTAATCCCGTTTTTATATATGTATACAGCGTAATACACTGAGTAACAAAAAATACACACACCCACATGCACAATTTGAAGAAGAAGCTGTAAATAATTTGTATCATAAAATAAGTATATGTATCTTGCAACGCCAAGGGCATAGGCATGAGCTATTGTCTTCCAACTACTACACCTTTCCAACACAATTATGGCATACTCATCTGTATCAGCGTAGTAGCTGCAAGAGTGGCTGTGCTGTTTGTAATAGGTTGGTGGCGGTGGGGATGAGAAGATACACAGATTGTTTTAATATCCATAGAATACTCAAATCGCTCTCTCTCTCTCTCTCTGTCTTACAACTTAATTTATTTAGTTTATGGTTTAAGTAACACAGACATTTCATTTAATTTTCAATACGTAAGCAATTTAACGCACATTTTCGGTGACATCCATAAATCACACAGACAGACCTCAGTGTCATTGAAATGTAACACAAAAACGAAAATGTTCTATTTTTTCCATTGGCCTTATAGATGAGTGCCATGGCATACAGCAGAGATAAATTTAGAAACTCAGTTCATTTTGATTTCCATAGATTTGTAGGTTTTCTCACGTTGTGCGATAAGAAAAAAACAGAAATTTTAGTGGAATTTAAACATAAATTCCTTGACGTTGGATCATTTATAAAGATTTCCTATACAATAGTTGCTACAAAACGACTATAAATAAATAAATTGAATGTGTTTTTAACTCAATAAAGAAATTTTATTACAAATTTTATTGTTGTTTGAAAAGCAATTTGAACAAATATTGGTGATAGCGTCAATCTAAAAAATATGAAAAATTTATTGGGGTTTGAAAAAACAAAATCATTAATTTTGTAATATTTTATTCGATCATCAAAAAAAATATTCTCCATGATTTATTTGAATTTTGAAATTTTTATTTCCGTCTATTGCTTTATTTTCTCTTTTATTTTCATTTTTCTTTGTAACAAATCTTTATCAAATATTATCGCATTAAAATATTTTAAATTTTTGAAAGATTTAAATTATGAAAGCAGAAATTTTGAGTTCAAAGAATCACTCAATAGATTATTGTATGGATCTCCAAATACATACTTTAGTATATTAGTTCCTGCTGCGATCCACTAGCGATCAAATAACCATAAAAAATTCAATCCAATTAAGCCTGGCCTAAGCTAAATTTTCATTCCACTACAGTTCATTTAGAAGGAAGCTTCTCACTCTATCTATTTTCTCCAAGCACATTTCTTCTGCTTCTACGTTCTACAGCACAGATGGGCTATATATCGGTTCAAATTTTAACCATCAGTTATTTCCACTCTGGCAATACTTATTTCATTTTATTCTGTCATAAAATTCAATATATTATCTCCACTGAATGTAATTCATCGATTTACGCTTGAGCAACGTTGGGATTTATTGGAAATTTATTTCCAAAACAAAGACAATTGTTCGGAAATAGGACGCAAATGTCGTACAAATGTCGTTGGTCGAAGAGAATGACCAACAAACAGTGCCCGATATACGCAATTTTATTGCTAAGTTTGTGAAACTGTTTGCATTGTTGATGCTTCAAGACAGTGCGTACACCCGAAAATATCGAAGATGTGGTTGAGAGTCTGTCCATCAACATCAACTAGCCATCGTTCTCAAAAATTGAACATTTCACGCACCACTTTACGTCTAATTTTGCGAAAAGATCTCGGTATGACGCCTTACAAAATTCAATTCATTCAGGAGTCGCATGACCGTTCGCTTCGCTAGATGGGCCAACGAGATACTGCACGATATTGTCGATTTTGACAAAAAAAAGTCATCTTTTCGGCTTTTCATCTGGGTGGGTACGTTATAATTGCCGTATTTGGTGCTCAGAAAATCCACACATGCTCCTACATATGCCTATGCCCCCAATACGAGTGACTGTTTAGCACGGTTTGTGGGGCGGAGGCATCATTGGCCCATATTTCTTTGAAATTGAAGACGGCGCAACCATTAGGGTCAATGGAGACACCTATCACACCATGATAACCAATTTTTTAGTACCCGCTCTTCATGGTATTGGTGTGAACGATATGTGGTTTCAACAGGATTGTGCAACTTGCCACACATCTCATGCTCCAATCGATTTATTACGTCAAACGTTTGATGACCGTTTAATTAGCCGAAATGGTGATGTCAATTGGCCGCCAAGAATCTTGGATTTGACTTCGTTAAACTATTTTCTGTGGGGCGGCATTAAAGAAAAGTGTTATGTCAACAAACCAGAGACAACTGAACACTTGAAGGCCAACATTCGCCCAGATACGACCCCATACACTCGAAAAAGTTCACGAAAATTGGTGCGATCGAATGAGCTACTGTGAGACCAGCCACGGTAGACATATGAATGAAATAATATTCCATTTCTAATAGGAACAATGGTACTTCACAACAAAGAAATAAAGTTGCAAACCGTTTTTGTTTTATTGTATTTTTAAATTTAAACTTTTAAATTGCCCACCCTATATAGGGAGTATAGCTAAACAGTAATGATTTTGTTTGGTTGTGTCAATAAGAAATATTAAAATTTTAGCATGTTCATGAATAAGTATGGCTCGCTTTTTGTGAAATGAAAAATTATACAAAATTTTTGTCGATTTTTTTAAGAAACCTGATTGAAGATAATCATTGGGGCGTAACCCTTAATGTTTAATTTTTTTTTTTTTTTTGTTTACCAATTATGAAGTATTTTATTAATTTGTTTGCTCCATTTCATTGCAATTATTTTTTTTTATTTTTTATTTAAAGTGAGGGTATTTATTTATTGATGAAAATGTGTTCGCATATGGATTTGTGTTTTTTTTTTTTTTTTTGCAGACATACATCAGACAAATACATCCTTTGTTGTAGCCAAAAATATTTTCATATTTTCACATAAAATTCTGTCTTTGTTTGTAGGAAATTGTTTTCGTTTCTGTTCATTCATTAACAATACAATGGGAATTTTTTAAACACATTTTTTTACTTTTTTCTGAAGCATTTTCGTTTTATTTAGATTTAAACAGTGCCTCATCAGTGTGGCATATCATGTGTATGTTATTATATGGAGAGGATGTAGTAGCTACAGCTACATGCAGCTTATTGTGGCACATTTTATTTGTTTATACTGGTTATTGATAAATTATTTCAAGAATGAGTTGTTTTCTGAGGGTTATTTGTGTTGTATTTGTAAAAAAAAAATTAAATTTACATGAACGAAGAACCATTGGTTTACATTTACAATATTTGAACTCATAATTTGGTTGCCTTTCATTTGTTCGTTTGTTCATGTTTTTTTTTTTTTTTGTGTGTTAGTTGCCACAAAAATTGTTTTAAAAAATATTATATGTTCGCATATATGTACTCTATCATAAAAAAAAGGCATGTTAAACAAACACATGTAGTTTGTTGTGTAAACATGTGGTCTTTATTGTAATTGGAAAAAAACATCGTATTCTTTGTCATCTTTTTCTCATATTTTTTCGGTGTGATTGTTGTTAAATTCTTTTTTTTTTTTTTTGATTTTTTCAATGATAAATGTTGCCAACCATCCAGTCATTCATCGTGGCAGTGACAATTTTTCCTATACAATCCATAAACATTGTATTTGTATTTGTATTTTCCAATTATTACAGTTGTTTGTTTGTATCTATTTTTTAATATATTTTTTTTTTTTAATAACAAAATAATTATAATTGATGATTTTATTCATGAGTTACATATTAAAAATCAATTTTTTACTCCATTACATGAATAAATAAATCAAATATTTCAGGGGAAAATAATAATAACAATAACAACAGCAACAATGGGAAAAAATAAATAAAAAATAAATAAATAAAATTAAATAACACATTAACTTGATTATGTTATGAATTTTAAATGAAATGATTTATTTATTAATTTGTATTATATTTTATTGAATATGTACATACACATACGAGTACATATGTATATGAGGTTTTTCCCAGGATAATTACAATATGTATTGATGGACAATTAAATTTTTAAACAAATATAAAGTGTTTTAATTAGAGATCAATTACTATGAATCTCTAATTGAATAGCCTTTTGGGATCATTTTATTAATATTTTGTGTGGTTTTTTTTATCAAACGTAATTCGCTTAGAGCGTAAAACCAAAAAGCAACAAACGTCACCAGATACATTAAAATGAAATATATTTTGAATGTTTAAAAAATATATAAATTCTGTTATAGCTGCACTGTACTGTACTTCTTTCTTCTTTGCAATCCAAACTTGGAATTTAAAATAAAAGAAATTCCTTAATTTCATTTGCAGAATTTTCTTTATTTATTAAAGTGTTTAATCCTAATATATATTATAAATCTTTCTGTAAGTCTGTTTTTTGTTTGTTTGTTTGTTAGCCAATCACGCCTAAACGCCTGGACCGATTTTCTTGAAATTTGGGATCTTGATCCAGCTTTTGTCGGTGCAGGATATAGGCAATAAATCTTTTCAAAATATTGACCCAAAGGGGAAAAAATGGGACAAAGGGAGAAAAAATGGGCAAAAATTAGTACTTTTATGCATAAATGCTGTATTTTTACGATTTAGCTTCGTTAAGTTTCCCAAATAGCTATTGGAGGTGTTCCGTTTCTAAAGTTGAACCAAAAGGGGTCCAAAAATGGGGAAAGGGGCCAAAAACGGGCAGATTGAGTGCATAGTCAATAACGCCTGGACCGATTTTCTTGAAATTTGGGATATTGATCGAGCTTTTGTCGGTGCAGGTTATAGGCAATAAATCTTTTCAAAATTTTGACCCAAAGAGGAAAAAATGGGACAAAGGGAGAAAAAATGGGACAAAGGGAGAAAAAATGGGCAAAAATTAGTACTTTATGCATAAATGCTGTATTTTATCTGTTTTAAAGGTATTTATTTACGATTTAGCTTGGTTAAGTTTCCCAAATAGCTATTGGAGGTGTTCCGTTTATAAATTTGGACCAAAAGGGGTCCAAAAAGGGGAAAGGAGCGAAAAACGGGCAAATTGAGCGCATTTATATTTAGGACCTAGAGTATTCAAAAAACTGGGTTGTTTGTTAAACCGGTTTCCGAATAATTTGAAAAATTGCATTTTTTAAGAAACTGGTTTCAAAACCGGTTTCAAATAATCACTGTTTTTTTTTAATTTAAAAACATTTTTCATTTTTTAAACTAATCCAAACTACATAAACCGCGCAACGCCGGGTACAATCTGCTAGTTTATTATATATGTAGATAACATACACAATTAGTCCTTACAATCCTTCAATCAGGATTACGACCTGGCTTCTCACACCACTGATGTTGTTTGTATGTGTTAATTTTATACATGAGAATTTTAAGAAGAAATCTTCTAAGAGGCAGCCGCCGAAAAAATATTTCTGTTAATATTCCGTTTTGGTGGAGATGTCTGACGTGGTATTTGAACCGAGGCCTCACGTCTAATAAGTCAACACACTACCTACTAAACTACGGCGACTAATTTAATTGATAACACTACGCAATAAACTGCTCAATTCTACTTAGATGAGAGGTACAAAAAAAAAACGGGACTTAGCACTAATACCTGTTCTAGCCACCATTCGAGTACTCAGCTCTTATTACGTTAAATAAAGGATTGTATGTATGGTTAAATTGAATCACCTGTGTAAGCAAAAATAGACCGGAATTCTTCTGTAAAATTGGAACGGATGTTTGAAAAGATATGCTCAATGATAATGGGGATATATGATCCAACATACATGGGTGCCGAATTTCTAAACTACTGTGTGCAGCAGTGAACCACCGGGAGAACCAGGGAACAACTTGAATTTTACTAGAAAACGGTTCGCATTCTAATAGGAATTCTAACGGGACACTGCTCTCGGTCTTTCGCAACACGATTTATGCAGAAGCTGCCATGATGTGGAGGAAAAGGAATCGGTACAACACCTTTTATGCGAGTGCTCTGCACTTCAGAACAGTCGTCATTAATTTTAGAGTGACAGAATGTTTGGGCATGGTGGAAAACGTGCAACTAAAGGAACTGGACGGTTTCAACCGTAGCTCAGTGTGGTTCAAACCCACCACTAACTGATCATGACAAGCGGACTTACATTACACTGGGATATATGACCACCGAGTGAATTTGTCTGTGAACGGCCAGCCTCCCGCTAACCTATCTTCTCAACAGGGTTGCCAGCCTGGCTGGATTGTCCAGCTTTTTTGTTACTTGTCCAGTTTCAAGCTAAAATTTAATTTGTCCTGCTAAATAGAATTTTTTTTAGTACACTGCAATAACTTGAGCAATAATTTTCATGTTATCTTTGTCAAATCATGTTAGCCAACACTGATTGTACATTTGTTATACAACTAAGTTATGATTTCCCTCTTCTATCATCACTGACAACATGTCTCAACACTTGAACAGCAGATGTCATAATAAATATTATTGCGAGCGATAGTCAATTTCTTTACGTACAGTTTTTATTTTTTTGTACATGAAAATAATAAAAATAATGTGCAGAAAATCTTGAAATGGATATTGATGAAGACGACTCACAACTTTCTGCGATAGATGGAAAGAGTTTGCAAAATATGCTAATTGGATAAAAAAAAAAGATAATTACACGGCAGGGTGTAAATTGTGACAAACAGACATTATAATCAAATAAGAAGGCAGCCGCTAGCTTGATAAACACATAAAAACAAAAAAACATAATAAAATGGAGATGGCGCAGAAGTTGTCTCAAACTATTTCGAATTTTGTAGTCCCAACAGAGACAAAAATTGTATTTTTTTATGTCCACCTTTTTCTTGATTTGTCCAGCTTTTTGCGAATCGGAATCTGGCAACCCTACTTCTCAATGACAGAGAAGATAAAGAGAAATAAAAAATCTTCTTAAACAATATGGTTTTGAGGTAATCAAAACTCTTGCTGGGAAATTACAATAATGAGTCATACACTAGACTATCAATGAATTACTTGAGCTTAATAGTCTTTTAACAGGACTCTGTGGTCTCAGAGTACATTTATTTAGAATGGTAATTGTCTTCAAGTCCAACTTACAGATTCTGAGAATGAATCAGTGCAATAGATTCTTGGAACTTGTAGGGCATTAATGCATTCCAGAGAAAGAAATACTTGGGTGCCCATTAGGTGCAAGGTAGGAAACTATTTTTGTTAAAATCGACCAGCATCCTGAAGTTTGTCAAGGCAATAGACTTGGAGGAATACCCTATATAGATTTAGGGGAGTATAATAGATCGCATGGTCACAGTATTAAGATACCTCTTTACGACTGTTTTATGCTAGAATTTTACTATTGATTGGTTATCCTTTACTCTTCTACATTTTGAGGTTCTTTGTACAGATTTGGATTTGTTATTGTAATTTGCTCTCTGTGTATTGCTGTGCTCGTTTTTTCTTTGTAATTCTGTTCTGTAGGTTAATTTCATCCATGACTGGCGGGGTCTCTGCTTACGGTGTTAAAAAATGAGTAATAAGTTCAGCACTCGGGGAACTATCTGGGTATAGAAGAAAGCCATATATACCATTCGGTTTATATTGTTACGAAAATGGAAACGGTGTAACATCGTTTAACATTAAAGCTACAAAAGCTACAAAAAAACCATCAGTATGAAAGAAAAGGGGATAAACGAGTAAGAAAGAACGCAACAACAAACAACGTAAACAAAGGACACAAACAACAATGAAATCGGGTTAAAATTCTCGTGAATTCGAGACCACAAACATTCGACTTCAAGAACGTTCATCAGACTGTTTATGTGGCCATATAAAAAGGCAAGACAAAGCAGGCAACGAGTAGTAAGCCTTGTGCGAGGTCGCATTGCGCGTGAAGAGAACAGTCGTGGTTTGAAGATCTTCGTTGTAAAGATCTGCGTTGTCAGCGAACAAAGTCAATTATTGTTGTATTCATCAAGTTGTGAACAGTGGCACACAAAATAGAGCGAACAATAAAGCATTTACTTGAAACTAAACACAAATTTATTTTTATTTTGTTTGCAATCATCGAACTCATATTTCAAACGTTTTTAAAAAGGTAATAACGTAACAATATTAAACGATCTGAAATACAAATAAAATAAGGGTTGACTGGAGTAAGCAGTGTACCGGCGATAGGGGTACTAATGCACTAAATAATGTGCACTAAATAATAGTGTATGACATCATTAAACTTTGACTACTTGCACTCAGACTATTTTTATTCTTTGCTTTTATTATTCTCTGAATTTATGTTTCAAATAATCATATCTTTTCGGCACATAAAACTACGAATATAAATGAACAAAAACGTCGCCAAATAAAACCCATATGCCGCAAATTAATTCGAACACAAGTGGAGTGATTGAATTTCTTATTTAAAGTCATTTTTTTAGCTTGAAAATACAACAATAGAGCTGCCCAAAAATACAAAGAGTATCTTTTGTTTACTTTAAGCACAAAAAATAAAAAAAATAAAAAATTTAAAGCAACAATAAATTTATAACTAATTGGTTATGATGGGCCAACAAAAAAAGAGAGAAAAAGAAGAAACAAATACACATTTGTCCTGTAGAAAAAAATCATAAATTTATGCTTTCTGCTGCATTGTCGGGATTTTTTTCGTTTATTTTCTGATTTTTTGTGAATCGAATGTTTGTTTTAGTTTAAAAACATAAATTAAAATCACTATTTCAGTGAATTAAAAAGTAAATACATCATCTTATGGTATTGTTCTCCCTGTTTGAAATGAAATTAAAATACGCGGAATTTACAAAACTTGTTTTTTTTTATAAATAAAACAGATTTTTTATAAATTTTTACAAACTTATTTATGAAAGAATATCGCTCAAAGCGAAATTTAGTCTTTTATAATTGATTTTAACAATTTTATTACGTGTAATTAAATTATTTTAATTTAGACTGTAGGTGTTTCTTCAATGAACATACTATAAAAAAGTATTATTTTTTTTAGAAATAAATCATGTTTTAATTATTTCTTTAAAAAGGTACTTTTGGGAAAAAAAATCTAGGCTTGAAAAGTACTCTCAGGAAAAAAATTCCTCCTTTAAAAAGAAAATTTCTCTTTGCAGAAAATCATTAAAAATGTAAATTTTTTCAAAGAATTTCTTTAATATCAAGTCTTTTCAAAAGATGTACTTAAAAAAAGGTGGCCTTTGCTTTTGAATATATGGACCTGTTTATAAGGAAGTTCTTTCGTAAGGTATCTATTTAGAAAGAATTTCTGTTAATGCTTGACTTTTAAATATAATTATTGATAATAGTTAATCGTAAAGCACATTTTTTAAAAATCTTATTTGAAAATATATTTTTTAATGGCACTTCTTTTAAAAGGAATTCTCTTTTAATGGTCCTTTTTTGAAGAAACTTACTTTAAAGGAACTATTTGAAAAGAACTATGAAAATAAATGTTGTCTAAAAAGTACTTTTTTTTTGTTGTCTTTAGCAAAAACTTCTTCAACTACTACTTCTACTTTCTGTCAGACAAATATTTTAAAGACCTTCTGGAAACATTTTATACTGACATTCTCAAATAACTTTGTGACCTGCTCTTAACAGATATCTGGCAGTAAATAAAAATCTCATAAAAAGTTTTCAAAAATCTGTCGTTCGTAGTCGACTTTAAACTATGGATCCCGCCACTATGTATAAAATAACGCACAGTGCAAAAGTGGTGTGAGAAACTAGGTTGTAATCCTGACTTAAGGTACCAGATATATCTAGTCTCTCTGCAATTGTGTTCATTATGTCATCTTTCTTTCAGAAATGAATGAAGCTTGTAAGAGAACATTTGTTCACCACTTTCTACAAGAATACCAATCATACATAAATACTTATATAATTGGTCATTACAACCCTTCAATTACAATCTATCTTCTCACACCACTTATGTTGTGTATGTTAATTTTATACATGAGTGGTGGAACGTACAGTTTTATGGCAATTTCATTTACTATCAGAGGAAGTCGTCGAACTGGGTTTTGAACTGTGGCCTCATGTCTACTAAGCCAACATACTACCAACTAGAATACGGCGATACAACCTCCTTTGACCGCACTATTCTGTACATCATTGTTTTTGAAAGTTTTTCATAAAGCACACCAAACTGTAATGTTCTGTGGATGTAATGTAAGATTATGGATTATCCTCAATCCAAATGGAATTAACGTACCCATTCAACCAAACATGGACTTCAATGAAGATTAAATTTTAAATGGATTCGATTCGATCGATTCGGAGACGTCAAACAACACACTGCCTACTCTATGCTCTTACCAACGTCCTTGTATCAAGAAACATATTTAAAGATAACAGTCGAATGCATCGCTAAAAACAGCTGCCATTCTTAAGCAATTTTATAATTGTGTGTGTTTAAATTCTCTGGATATCTAATGACCACTTAACTGTCAGTACAAATATGCATATCACCACACGATGTATGAAACTCAACCTAAAACTCAGCTTTTCTCGAAATATTCCACATTCGACTCTGTTGCGCGATCTGAAGATATCAACGAAAGCTTGTGCGGTGTTTTCTTTGTAATCAGACGTCGTGTAGTTTTTAGCTATATCCAAATAATTTTACCATGCTCTAGTGGCACTCAGTTTCATTACATCATTTGCTGCCAATTCTTTAGTTAACATGTCTAGTGGTAGCTACTATTATTCCTAAATATCTGAGATTATGAAGGTGCCGTAGTCTAGTAGGTAGTGTGCTGGCCTATTAAACGTGAGACTATGGTTCAAACCTCAGGTCAGACATCTCCAACAAGACGAAATATAAAAAAATGTTTCAACGGCAACTTCCTCATCGGCAACTTCTCAGCAGATTTCTTGCAAAAACTCTGTGTGTAAATAAAATGCCACGAAAGTTTCCTAGAGATTTGTCGTTCGTAGTCGACTTTAAACTGTAGGTCCCACTACTCATGTATAAAATTAACACACACAAGCTAAATTAACACTAAGAAGCTAGATCATAATGCTGACCAATTATGTATCTATGTATGTAGTGTTGTTTAAAATATTGCTTATAATACAAAATAAGACATTTAATTTTTGTTTTATTAATTAAATGTGCGAAACCCCACTACTTAATAGGGAGTTTATTTAGATCCGTATTTATGCTTCAGGAAAACAATTTTACGTAGCATGCGACATAACTTGTTGCTCACTTTTTTTTCGTTTCAATTATTTCTGGTGTCTGTTTGTAATCTACTTCAAAAGAAATTAAAATTTGTCCAGTTGCGTAAAAATAATGTTCCAATCATTTTTAGCACCAGATGGTGGCTCATTAACTTTTTCGAAATGTTTTCTTTCGCTCTTATTTTTGTATTTTTTTTTATTTTTTCTACGAATAACAAATAATACAAGCATAATTACATACTATATTTTCGTTTTTATTTCCTTTAAAAAGCTAACTAAACTAATAAATATTTAATGTCTTCTTTTACATTTATTTGCAGCACAAAATACTGAAGATTTTCGAACGTCAATATTGTTACAACAGCAACAGCACCAGCACCAGCAGCAGTATTGTACGTAACATATTTAATGGCCAACAATTCGCGGAAATAATAAAAATTGAAATCTTACAGGCTGTAAGAATGAACAAATGAATGAATGAATGTTGATAAACAGAATGAAATGAATGGAAACGGAATAAAAAAATCTTATTAAACTTACAAGTCAAGTCATCTAAAATGAAAATCTAAATAATCACAGGCGTACTCATCAAATTACACTAAAAACACAACGACAGGCTATAAATCTTGAAAAACAACAATAATTACAACAATAAAAACTAATAAAAATTGACCATAAATGCCATAAACGTTAAAGAAAAAACAAACAAAAAAACAAAAAAAACAACCAATTAAGTTGAGGAGTCTGGCTCTCTCTCTTCTTTTTTTTTTGCTTTGGAAAATCTTACAAGCAGAATGGGAAATTTTCTAAACAAATAAACCGAAACATGTTCCTGAAACAAAAAAATTTATAACATTTCCAGTCAACATTTGTTTTTGTATACATGTTGCTCCGAAACATAGAACGTAAATGCTAAACATTTCCAAGAAAAAATTTTTATTCAAAAAAGAAAATAATTTTCTCCCCAAACGGTTATCCAACATAAAGCAACAAATTCTGATTCATAACACACACACAAAAGGCGATATAACAGTGTGTGCGTGTATAGTGTGAAAGAAATTTTGTTTGGCCGTATGTTTGCGGTGCCTTATAGACATCGAAACAAATAAACGTCTTTAGAGACATATGGGAGCTTTTGTTGTTGTGGTAATGTGCCGAAGATTAGTTGCACATGTAACGGTTCCGGGAAGAGTTGCCTTAAACGGAAGTGTAACGAACCAAAGAAAAGTGGACGAAAAACAAAAACAAACAAAAACAAAACGCGTAAATAAAAAATGAAAAATAAGAGACGTGAGCCTGTAAAGAAAATGAAGTAAAGACGAGAAAAACTAAAACAAAAAACAACATTTTAGGATAAAACAAACTAATGTGTTAATAACAGTAAAAAAAATATTGTATAAATAAAATAAATAAAAGAAAAATAAGGTTAATATATTTAGAAAAAGTAAATAAATAAATGCAATGAAAATTGTGTTCACTTTTTAAAATAAATCGTGTAACATATTGCGTCTTGTATTGTGTGTTGCTAATGTGTTCTACAAATTGTTTTAAATGGCAGAAAACGTAAACGCTGAAAGTGACAACAAATAATACAACAAATTTGTTAAAAATGTAAAATATTCCAACATGTTTTTTGTATAAAACAAATCAAATATATTTCTTTAAATTTTAATTTCTAAAAATATGCTGTATTACGAGGCATTTGTCAAATCACAGTGTTGCCAGTGCTTAATAAAAAAAATACACATTTTGGGATGCAGTTTTATGGCAAAAACTTTGTCTCTCTCTTTGAGACAAAATAAAATTGCCATGAAAAGTTTTTCAAAAAATACGTTTTTTATAGTCGACGAAATGCTAGGTCGTTGTATTGACTAAGAGATGGTAATGACCAATTAAGTAAGTGCTGTTCACGTAAAGATTGGAGGAATATCCAATGTGATCTTAACTCAAACCAACATATATTTTAAGTATCGAAAAAAGTAGTCGCCGTAGTCTAGCAGGTAGTGTGTTGGCTTATTAGACGTAAAGCCCGGGTTCGTATCCCAGGTCAGACATCAAAACGAAATATGGAAAAAAAAATATTTCTTCGGCAACTGCCTCTCAGCAGATTTCTGGCAAAAACTCTGAGAGTAAATAAAATTGCCATGAAAAGCTTGTCAAGGGTCTGTCGTTCGGAGTCGACTTTAAACTGTAGGTCCCGCCACTTATGTATAAAATTAACACACACAACATAAGTGGTGTGAGAAACTAGGTCAATAATCCTGACTGAAGGGTTGTAATGACCAATTATGTATGTATGTATGTATGTACTTTAAACATTACAAAATGTCTCCCCTCAACCGCTACTCTTTCTACTCTACTCTACAATATCAACATACCACTTGAGAATGGAGCTTTAGGAAAACCGTGCTAGTCATTAAGGTTGTTAGAGCCTTGATATTTCATTATATGGTATGCTGCCATTATTTCGAAAAGCACGGAAGATATATGGGGTACTATTTTTCTCAATTGTTAGTCTCATACTTCTTGCGTATTGGATTTATATAGAGTGGGTGATTTAAAAGTTTAAATTTAAAAATGCAATAAACATTAACGGTTTGAAATTTTGGTAAATTTATATTTTTCTTGTGAAGTACAATTGTTTCGGTTAGAAATGGAATATTATTTCATTTATCAGGCTGCCGCAGCTTGCCTCACAGTACCTCATTTAATCGGACAAATTTTCGTCCACTATTTCGAGTGTATTTAGTCTTATCTCGGCAATGAAACTACGAGTGTTGGCCTACAAATTCTCAATTGCCTTTGGCTAGTCGGCATAACACTCTTCTTTAACGGCACCCCACAGAAAATAGTCCAACGGTGTCAAATCCCAGCTTCTTAGCGGCCAATTGACATAACCATTTCAGCTAATTAAGCGGCCATCAAGACTTTAACGCAATAAATCGATTATGGCATGAGGTGTGTGGCAAGTTGCACCATCCTGTTCAATGCAAACTTCGTTCACACCAATACCATTAAGAACGGGTACAAAATAATCGGTTATCATGGTGCGATCGGTGTCTCCATTGATCGTAATGGTTGAGGCCGATGGTGACTCTGCTCCACAAGACGCACCTAACAGTCACTCTGTAAGACTACGTGCGGGTTTCCTGATCCCAAAATACAGCAATTTTGCTTATTAACGTACCCACCAAGATGAAAATGAGCCTCATTCGAAAAGATGAGTTTTTTTTTTTGCAAAATCGACATCATCGTGCAGTTTCTCGTTGGGCCAATAAAAAATCCCAAAGTTACTCAAGCATAAATCGATTCATTGCATTAAGTGGAGATAATTTTACGTAATATTTCGAATGTATTTTAAAACAAAAATCTGCTGCCAGTAACCATGCTGCAGGTAGTCTAATAGGTGACGGCGACCGTAGACTTACCATCATCCGTTCTAGTCTATTACTACCTTTTATCTTAAAGTCTTGGTCACAATAAATTAAGTTCTCATAAATAATACTTTAAGCAATTATCAGGGTAAACAGGGTATC
This sequence comes from Sarcophaga caerulescens, assembly GCA_927399465.1. Lineage (NCBI taxonomy): Eukaryota > Metazoa > Arthropoda > Insecta > Diptera > Sarcophagidae > Sarcophaga > Sarcophaga caerulescens. The sequence continues at coordinate 62,472,684 of OV656872.1, forward strand.
AGCTTTTAGAATAAAACAAATTCCTGAAACAAATAATTGCAGTAATTTTCCTAAAGGCTGGTAATACTAAAACATACTCATTGCCAGCAATCGAATGAAATCGTATGTCACTTAAAACTTCTTCACTTAATTAGTGTCAAGTAGTCATCCATCACTCAGTTGTTTACGCACACAATAATTATTGGTGATTATGCAACTTGAGCGTGTGGAAGAAGACGGAAAAGGCAGACGACAGATGTCATATGCAACATTTTGCAACAAAATACACAATTTATTTAATTAATACTTGCAGCACATAAAAAACTAAAAATAATACAACAAGCAGATAAGAAAAAGTGGAGATAGAAGTGTGGAAGAAGAAAAAAAGAAAAAAAAAAAGCAGAAGTCATACTAAAAATAATAAAATAAAATTGAAAAAAATAAAAACACATGAAAGACAGCCTCAACCTGTTTGTGCTACAATTATAATCAAGTCGGAAAAACATGAATGCAACATGTTGTTAACACTTGAGGCCAATGATAACAGCAGCACTAAAAGCTTAAACAAAATTTCTAACAATAGCTGCAACAACAATAATGACAATAATTGTTTAACAACTATGACGTGTTTATGTGGGTGTATTTCTTGTTGTCACTCAAAAGCTGCATCAAAAACATCATCAACAACAACACAAGCAATGGTAACAACAAGAAAAATTGCTAAAACACTAACAATGATACCAGCAGCAACAGCTTTAGTCCTGACAACGACAACATCAACAAAAACTATAATTTCATCATCATCATCACCAACATCAACGACAACAACAACTACACCAACAATGAAAACATCAACAGCAGCCTCATCATCGTCCACTAAGGACATCTCTAATTACATGCATTGTGCATCATCAAAATGCCACGCATACATATGCCACAATTGTGACACGAACACCAACACAAATAACAGCGACAGCTGCCCCGCTACGTGTGTCAGCAACAGTTTTTGTTCTATAATTAACAACAACAACAACGATAAATATTATAAAAACATAAGAAATTGCATCTTTAATATCAACAACAATTTCAACAAGCTCATCAAGTTGATCATTGTTTTGATGTTTTTCACATGTTGCGGTGAGTACTCCCTCTCTCTCTGCTTTACTATACTATACTGTAGTCCTTTTGATTTGTTTTTAATACTGTTTGTATTGCAATATGTTTTGTTAGCCATTACCATACAATTGTTAATATTCTTAGAACTAAAATAAATTTGGTGAGGTTCTGTTTCTATTTGCAATTAAATTGAAGATATTGTACCGTATAGTATGTATATACATAGCCGTTAACAAAAATATAGTGGAATGAAGTAATTTCTATGGATATTAACATACTATTATGTTCTAACCTTTTAAAAACGTTTAAAATATGAGCTCGTAGATTACAAATAAAAACAAAATAGATTTGTGTTTAGTTTTAATTAAAATTCTTTATTATTCGCACAATTCTGTGTGCCACTGTTCACAACTTTATGTAAACAACAACAATTGCCTTTTTTGTTAATCCTATGTTTATATCCTTTGCATAAACAATAACTATTACTAGACAATCATTCGACAGATCTTTGTAACGGAGATCTTTAAACCACAATTACTCTCTTCAAACACACCGTTTATCATTTTTTTATGCTGGTGTTCGATGTTATATTAAGCAATAGGATAATTTGTAAACAAGTTTGCTCACTGCATTGTTTTGTTTTGGCAGCTTTTGTTTATAATTTTAATGTTAAGCGATGTAAAAGCAAAACACCTGTATCTAGATTTTTCGTATTCGTAACAATACATACATACATACAGTGAGCGTCAAAAGATATGGATAAAATTCTAACAATCTCAACTCAAGTTTTCCACTTAAGGAGAGTGGCCGAAAAAATTTTACAATATTTCCAAAATTTTCTAATTCTTTTCTTCTTGTTTCAATTTTAAAAACTGACATTAGAATAATTTGAAAAAAAAATTAATGCTAATTTATTAATGTATATTTTTTTTGAATTGTACGCTTTCTTTTGACGCTCACATTAATTGGTTAATACAACCGTTCAGTTAGTTATCAGGACATCAATTGGATTACATCAGGATCATGGATCTGAAATTTCATGTCCAGTATAGCTGGCGAGTGTGGATTTTTAGTAGCAATTATTTTCACCAAAAATTATCTCAAGAAATTCTGATGACAACTTTTTAAACCGCTTAAATTTAAGATGAACTGATGATTGGTCGATTAAAATTTAATCTAGTAATAAAATAGTCTATTGGAGCCTTGAGACATGATGTTTTAACAACGATGTATAGGTAGTAGAAGATTGCCTATTTGAAAGACGTCGATAGCTCGATATATCGTCTTAATTTTAGTTCCTTGGGTATTTAGGCAGCTACGTGAGCCACTAAACCCAAGACTTTAAGTGAATAATTACTTTGAGCTGTCCGCAATATGCTTACGCATCTGATAAAAGTAAGGAACACTTTCCCAGACAGTAAGTTTTCAGTATTTTGTATTTTGATGTGCGCAATAAAAGAGGGACAAATATCGACAGCGTTCACATACTGATCAAATGTAGCCAACAGTAAAGATTCTAGAATGACTGCATTTTCTTCGCTTAAATTTTCATTCGACATCAGGGACCACTACATATGGAAATTTCATGAAAAGGCTTTGTTGAAACCTTCTATTCCCAAGTGGCTAAATAAAAGATGAGTATTTGACGTATTACATACATATGTATGTATATCAGTTAGAATTACGACCTACCACACCACTTAATTTTATCCACAAGCGGTGGGACCTACGGTTTAAAATCGACTCCGAACTACAGATTCTTTAGAAATTTTTTCATGTCAATTTTATTTATTTATAATCTGCTAAGAATCTGCTAAGAAGCAGTCGTCAAAGCAAAATTTTTCATATTTAGTTCTCTTGGAGATGTCTGACTTGGGGTTTGAATCGTAGTCTCTCTCTAATAAGCCAACACACTACCTACTAGATTACGGCGACGTAAACGCAGTGTATTCCAATATCGATGCGCGTTTTTTTTCGTAGAACATATACGATCGATTTTTATTTGTTCTATTCTATGCTGATATTGCTTTGAATAGAACAGTTTCGGCCATTTAGATCGCAATGGTCTTAACCAAAGCAAAGCGACAAAGAAAACTTTATTTCAACAAAATTAGAACTACAAACATAAAAATATAAAAACATCAAGTTAACAAATTTTTTTCAGGATAGAAAATATGTGTACATATCCACATTGGTTCAGTGGGCACATGTGGTTAAAGTTTTGGTAAGAACACTTTCTCAATGCAAAGTTTTTTCGGGCATTTTTTGCAAGTATTTAAGAGCTTGATGGAAGAGCGATCGGCGCTGTATTGCTACAGCTAGCTTATAAGGCTTCAATATATTATGACGAATAACAGGGCGTTTTTTTTTTTAATCCTTTAGGTTAAGCTTAGCTATTGGTCGTCAAAATAGTAAATAAATTAGTCCATGATGCTTTTATCACTGCATTGACGTCCACCATAAAGATGAAAAAATTCATGAAAGCTAATCTGTTATAACGATGTGGATTGATCCATTTCATCAACTGCACCCACATGGGAATCTGCATATCCTGTTTTGATTTTTCTTGCGAACACCAGTTTTTACAAATCTTGCTGGCTCATAAGAATCCTAGATTGTTAGTTATTGTGCAAATGCCGTTATATTTAGAATGGACGAATAATATTTCTTATTTTTTTCATCATTTGTAGGAAATATATCATAGATCTAATATCGCTTATTACTTCTAGCACGGTAACCTAAATTACGTAAATTATTAACCAATCACAAGAAATAAATGGCTAAGCAACACAGTTAGTTGATCTGTTACTGAAAACATCAAAAGAGTCATCAGTCACTATTCAGTTGAATTTGCTTTTCAAGCAAAGCTTTTATTCATACAGACAGGAGAATTTATAACTGATGTGGTATTATAGTATCTCTCCTCGACTAATAATCCAAGTAATACAAATTCAAAACCTTGAAAGACTTAATTCCCTCCGCTTTATAAACCTGCCATTTAAGAAAGAAGAAGTACGCTTTACCGGTTTACTTTAAATATGAGGGATCCAGAGAAAACTCTGATTGCTAATCAGGAAAGAAATTTCAAGCATTGTGGTAAATATAGATAAAAATACTGTCATAAAACTATGTAAAAGACCATGTATGCAAAAAATAATAACAATGACAAATTAAGAGTAAATTCTGAAAGTTGCCAAATCGAAAATAAATTTATTATAAATAGATCGAAGGATGATAACGTTGTCAGAGAGTAGAAATAGAAAGCTCGACTTAGAAATATAATTGTATAGGATCTTCCAACAGTGGCTTACGAACCATGACGGTTTATAACCACCATATTGTTGATGTTACATCTGTCAAATAATTTGTCATTGTTATACAGGGGTCGTCGAAGATAACATTGCTCATGCCATCAGTAAAATTCAGCCTAATGTATGAGCTAGATTCATATAAAATTAGAAATTACTGATACGTTCCACCCAGAGAAACCCTAGCGAGCACTTTTACGTTCTTTATTCCACACATAGAAGCATCAATAGGTCCTTCAAACAATTAAAAAATTTCAGTGATATGTCACAGACATACATACATACATAAATCCATAAATACATAATTGGTCATTACAACCCTTCAGTCAGGATTACAACCTAGCTTATGTTGTGAGTGTTAATTCTATACATGAACAGCAGGACCTACAGTTTAAAGTCGACTCCGAAGGACAGATTTTTGAGAAACTTTTTCATGACAATTTTATTAACTGTCAGAGTTTTTGTCAGAAAGTCGCCGAAGAAACATTTTTTCGTACTTCGTTTTGGAGATGTTTGAACTATGGCCAACAATCCAACACACTACCTACTAGACAATGTTATATTAATAGAAAGAATGGAATAAATTCGAAGAGAAACGAAACGATTTTAATGTCTTATGATATTGATACATACATACATAATTGGTCATTACAACTCTTCAGTCAAGATTACGACCTAGCTTCTCACACCACGTATGTTGTGTGCGTTAATTTCATACATGAGTGGCGGGACCTACAATTTAAAGTCGATTCCGAACTACAAATTTTTGAGAAACTTTTCATGGCAATTTCATTTACTCTGAGTTTTTTCCAGAAATCTGCTGAGAGGTAGTCGCCGAAGAAATATTTTTTCATATGTGGCCTGAGAGATGAATGAGGCCCAATGCTACTTTACTTTATTTTATACTTTGAATACCTTATTTTATTTGGCAATGGCTAAATAAATACAGTGGGACCTCGATTTTCCGTGATGGTCGCGACCGGAAGCATTCTGTATAATCGATTTTCCCGATTAATTGAGTACCAATTTTGGCTAGTTTTTTAATAGATATTTTTATTAATTAATAAATGAATATGTACATATTTATATAAAAACTAAATAATTCAAGGATTTTATATACATACATGTTTCAAGAATATAAAATAAAAATAATTCTGTCAGAAAACAGTAAACAGTAGATAAGGATTTCATGTTCATCGTATAATAAACAGGGAATTCCACTTTTTCGCTTGTTTGTCCAAAATAATAGAAAAAAATGTTTGCTTATAATCACGGATAATAGTGGTAGTCACGGTTAAACGATGCAGAAAAATTTAAGACGATCCAAAATAAAATTAAGTCGATGCGAAAAATTTTCTTTTTCCACGCATAATCAAGGTCCTACTGTATATAAATTTTTAATTTTAAGATTTGAATAAATATTGTTAGTTCATTATTAATGAAGATTCAATAAATAATAAATGAGAAAAAAAAAAATTTTTTTTGTTGCCTTACGTCTAATAAGCCAACACAATACGTACTAGACTATGATATGATAGTCCTAATTTAAGTTATATCAGTCAAGCTCATGATCACTACTTTAAAAACATTAAATACAAAATAAAAAACAAAACCAAATTATTATAAAATATCACCAACAAATTTTATAAAATTTAAGTAATCTCTTTGTTTATGTCTAACGATCCACACTTCCCATTCCTGGTGACATAAACAGGATTGTTTGAATGATGGGAAGTTATCAACAGAGGGCGCTATATATTATATTTAAACTTTCTGTTCTTTAACATTATAATGTAGTTTAATGTAATTTTAGGCCTTTAGTCTGTATAATTTTTCTGTTTATTCGTTGATGGGATCCATAAGGATCAATAACTCTTAAATAGTTGTTTTTATTTATAATTTTGAGGCATTCGGCCATTGTTTAGTTTGGTAAAAAGTTAAAATTGGAATAAATAAAAAATATTGTGACGAAAGAAAATTGTGAAGAAAAAAATATATTGTGAATAAAACACAGTGTACAAAAGGAATAAATAAACAAAAAAAAGGAAAGTGTTGCTTGTTTTTATTCTTTATTTGGGACCATTTATTTTTTGATAATTTTCCCTTTGTTTGCCAGAAATCTGAACCCAATTTTGATTCCAAGGAGTCGCCACAACCCCCCACACCTTTAAATACAGTCCACAGTCGAACACTCTTAAAGCAATAAGAACAATTTATGGAAATATTGTTCGTTGCTCAAAATTCCTTTGGTATGTTGACAATCGATGCGATATACCATACGATGTAATTAACGCATGTTGATAGGTGTAGGGGAATGAAAAGACAATAGTATGAACGTATTTTAAAATATTATTGTTGTTACTATTTTTCTTGAAACTACTCGTATTTTCATAAATATTCAAAAAAAATTTTGGTAAATCGTATTAAATATTCAAAAAATGCAAAATCGTATTTGTTATTCCTGCATGCAGCCTAATTAGTATGCAATGTTTACGTTTTTAAAATATTTTGACACAAATAATCGCACATGATATCGATTAAAAATGTATTCTCGTACATAATATTTCAAATATTTTAATCTTCAAAAATAAAACAATCAAAAAAAACTTTCCATAATCCTATAAACACACACAGATACATATATACACACATACATGGAAAGAATATGTATGTATGTGAGAGAGTTTTATGTATACATATGTATGTATGGGTCCGATTATATAAATTCGTTCTCTTATGCATAAATCTCTCAAAACTTAATCGTGTGTTTGCATACACATGTGTATGTATTGTTTTGGGTTTTTCCATGTGAATAATTTGTCAAAATATGCAAAACTAAGCACATTTCAATTCACTAACCCTTAGTAACAACAGCAATTAAAATATAACATTTATGCAGTAAAACAACAACATAACCAATAAGACCAATAACAACAACATTAATAATGGAATGTATACATAGAGAGAGACAATCAATTGATTGGACTACATAATACATATAAATGAATATTCAATAATGATTGTTATAACAAAATTTACTGTAAACCTAACATAACCCCGCATTCATTTAAAAGTGCATATCTCTCTGTGGCATATTGTGGAAAAAATTATGCTTCAAGAAATTGTCATCAGTTAATATTGTAGTAGTGGCATACCATACATACATACCCTTCAGTCAGGATTACAACCTAGCTTCTCACACCACTTATGTTGGATGTATTCATTTTATTCATGAGTGGCGATACCTACAGTTTAAAGTCGACTCCGAGAACGAGAACCTTTTCATGACAATTTTATTTGGACTCACATTTTTTGCCAGAAACTGAGAGAAAGTCACCAAAGCAATATTTTTTTTATTCCTTTTTGTTGGAGATGTCTGACCTGGGTTTGAAACGTTGGCCTCGTGTCTAACAAGCTAACACACTACCCACTAGACTACGGCGACCTTGTAGTGGCATTTGAGGAAGTCGACAAAGATTTCTGTAAGAGTGGTAAATGGAATAAATAGAAAATATTTTAACAACTTAATTTAGAAATTACAGTACAAGTTACAGCATCTGAACTGACGACTCTTGAGAACGGCGCGATTACACTGGTTTTATACGAAACATAGTCTTATCCTCTGAGAATATTCTAATGAAATTGTTTCTAATTGTTCATTAGAAATATTTTTATGGATTAGATTACGTGAAGTGATATTGGAAGACGATTCAATTTTTTTAAAGACCCTAAATACCCTCCAGTTTCAAATATAAGACAAGAGGTAGAATCTTGGAAGAAATATTCTCGCTAAGTGTCTTCCATCGATAGTAGCCCATGACATAGAATGAATTCTATACGCTTCTCTTCATTCGCATCTACACAGCTACGGTAGTGGTCTATATACCTCCCGTATGATTGCTGTAAATGACTTTCTGTTAAACAATATCGGATAGTCACAGACCACCAACAGACTATGCAGACTATAACTGTCAAATAGAACCTTCAGCTGATCATTTACTATTTGCAGCCTCGACAGTATCATGCTGAAGTTTAGGTTTGTGTGAGAGCAAGGGCACACTATTTCTTTCAAATCGAATAGTAGATAGTGGTAGAAATTACCCGCTAGTTCTACCCAGTCTAAAGCCTTTTTGATTCTAAGAAATTCAGCCTAGAAAACTCTGCAATATTCTGGATGCCTTTTAGATATACTCAGTGCTGGCTCTCTCGGGAATAGTCCAAAACCTACAACCCCTTGCGGTTAAAAATGTATGAGTAAAACCTAAATGTTTTCTTTCTGACAGGTATACTATTTGTTCATGTTTTTGTTTGGCATAGTATCAACGTGTTCTACATATTTATATCACTGAGTAGAGACGAGATTTGAAGTTTCCTTTAAAATTTTTGGTCAATATCATACCCAAAGCATTATAAAGCATTATACCACACATTATAAAGTATTTACACACATACCGCCGTAGTCTAGTAAGCAGTGTTTTGGCATTAGACATGAGGCCTCGGTTCAAATCACAGGTTATACATCCCAAACAAAAACGAAATGTAAGAAAATATTTTTTCGGTAACTTCCTCTCATCAGATGTGTGGCAAAAGCTCTGAGAGTAAATAAAACTACCACAAAAAGGTTCTCAAAAATCTGTCGTTCGGAGTCGACTTTAGACTGTAGGTCCCGTCACTCATGTATAAAATGTATACACACAACATAAGTGGTGTGAGAACTAGGTCGTAATTTGTAATGAACATTTAGGTATTTATGTATACTCATGTACGTCACGCTGTTTGCTTCTATTCACTGACAATGTTACCTTCCGTTGTTACCAGTTTTACTTCACTTATTTTCTTTCCGGCAACTTTTGGAAACCTTCTGTTGATTTGTTATTGATATTTTTCTTAGTTTATGTTTCGTATTTTTTTCTACGTAGTTTTGTTAAAAGTTTTAAGAACATCAATATAAGTTTTATCATTTCTAGCTCTCTTATACTTGTTTTTAAGGATTCCCTATTGACACTATTCAACAATTTTCACCCACTTCCGTTAGTTTGAGGTTGTATGTGTTCATAGTTTTCTAAGACCCAAAAGCCTAAGTTGCTTGCTATCAGGCCAGATTATACTATAAAGGGCTAGATGACAGTTCTTACGTGATTATGTTCACCTATAGTATGATTTCACTTCCGTTCAACAGAGTAAATCTCACACATGAGGTGGATATTGTATATGATGGGTGCGCCGATAGCCTCGATGGTGGTGTGCTAAAGTTCAAGCTTCGCGGCCATGAGATCGATTTCCACCAGGGTATTTGGGTCTATTGCAGCCGCCGTAGTTTAGTAGTTAATATGTTGGTTTATTAGACTAGAGCCCGTGGTTCAAGATCTAGGTCGGACATCTCCAACAAAACGAAATATGAAAAAATATTTCTTCGACGACTTCCTCTCAGCGGTCTTCTGGCAAAAACTTTAACAGTAAATAAAAGTACAACGAAAAGCTTCACAAAAATTTGTCGTTCGGAATCGGTCTTGAACTGTAGGTCCCGTCATTCATGGATAAAATTAACACACACAACACGGGTGGTGTTAGCAGCTAGGTCGTAATCCTGACTTAATGGTTGTAATGACCCTTTAATTCATTTTTGTTGTTCATTTTTTAATTGCATTAAAAGTATAATATATAGAGCATAATGAATTCTCTGTCAAGGTCGCCTAAGTCATAGAATTGTTTAACAGACATTTTTCTTTTTTTCAATTTTTAAACAATTTTCATTTTAATGACAGTGCCAGTTTAAAGCATGTTGCATGGCAAGCAACATAATTATTAAAAATGTTGCGGTTGACAGAACAACATACATTTACATACACATACACTCTGTTAAGCACAATTCACATTTACCATTACAATGTCATAAACATATAAAAAAAATTATTTTTGATTACAATTTTATATGGAGTTTAAACAAAAAAAAAAAGAATTCTAAATTAAATTCTATTCGCATTCAAATCAATGTAAAATAAATTGTTTAAATAATAAAAAATAAATAAATATAATCCGCAAAATATACATGAGATAAATAATATGTACATGTACATGCATACATACATATATATATTGTTTAATACGTAATTCAAATTCTATAATTTTGTATGTATTTAGTTGGAATAACAATTGTTTGGTTATTGTAAATAATTTACGTAAAAAAAAAATTTGAAAAAAAAACAAGAAATATTTATAAAATCGTGTAATTATTTGTTTTGTAATTAAAAAGTTGTAAATTTATTGTAACTTAAATATGTTGACAGAAAATCGATAAAATATTGTAATAAGTTTGTGTCACAATAGAAGTATCGAATGCAAAAATTGTAATTGCTGTGGTGAAACGTAATACAACACATTGAGGGAGAAATGGAGAATTTATTCTATAACTTTTCATGAGTTTGTTGTTACCACAGGACGTCTTCTGTTTTTCCCTGAGGAGAAAAATTCTTGGACACCCAGCCAGACAACGTAATTAGCTAAAGAATTTGAGAAAATTCTACTCCCTCATAAGACTCTCGGCATAGTTGAGATGTGCCAAAGGCTATAAGTGGTGTGAGAAGCTAGGTCGAAATTCTGACTGAAGGGTTATAATGACCGATTATGTATGTATGTATACATAACTAATATGAATCGATCTTTCAATATATGGGTCGTTAGTTTCTGGATTAGAACTGTTTTTCATATTCCTTGCCATTTTCGCTAAGATTTTCTTGTGCGCCTGTGCCTATATTTCGTCTAAGATGGAGAAAACCAATGAATTTCTTTAGCGTCATATCTATGAGGAGAATTCCTTCTACTTTTACCACATCAAGTCACATCTTTATAATTGTCATGCACAAGTATAGATTGCGTTGGATTTAAAAGTTTAAATTTAAAAATGAAATAAAACAAAAACTGTTTAAAATTTTTCTAAATTTATTATTTTGTTGTGAAGTACAATTGTTCTGGATAGAAATGGAAGATTCACCCTTATTCCAGTTCTCGCCGTCGAAACAAAACGACATCGTTTTGAGTCGTTTACTTCAAATTGTAATTCTAGTTGTCGTTATCGAAGATAATCGAATATATTTTGCATTCTATAAGAAAATGTGACGACGATATTGTGTTTAAGCGACTTTAATTTTGCCGTCACCATTTTTGGTAACGATTTCAGTTGATTCAAAACAAAAAATGGAAAAACAGACAAATTAAAAGTAACAAATACAACCCAATTTGAAAAATTAGTGGAAGAATTGGAGAAGTGGGATATCGCAGAGACACTGTTCCCAGTAATTACAAATTCAATAAAATATTTAGCAAACTTACAACCATGGCATTTGAACTAAAAATCCTTTGCGATTGAAATACAAATGCTGCTCTTCTTTTTTTTGAGGCAATAATTTTGATATTTGTACCATCGACACAACCAATAACGTCAGGAAAACCTGTTTTTTCAAAAATGGTAATTTTGCTTTATTTTTTTCAACTTCTGTCATTTCAAATTTAGCCCACTCCCGACAAACTGTCGTTCCCAATTCATCCAGTGTTTCCGACAAAATGTTGGAAAATATTGGTTGCGATAGCCCAAAATTGAAATCGTTACTAACACCTAGTTGGTATGACCCTTGTGCGAAAAATCGTAACGTCGCTGCCAACTTGGATGTTTTGGAAATGAAAGTAGATCTTACTCCGCTTTTCAAATTGCTTCTAAGACGTAATTAAAAGCAGTCTTATTTAATCTAAAATAGCTTTCAAACCTTTCAAAGAAATAAATTATACGTTAATACAATCATTAAAGCAATACACTGAAATTGTTTTTTACTTGCTGTTCGGTAGGTTGAATATATTACATTTCTGTTTCATAAGCTTGCGTTCAAATATAAGATTTTGTTTTTTCGTCACCACATGAGTTTGAATTTATTTCACAAACAAAAAACATATTTAATTTTTAATAATTTTTTTTAATAACAATCAAAAGATGTGTATTTGATTTGTTGACATAAACGATAAATAGTCAAGGTCGTCGTCATTTTCTTATAGAATGATAAATTGCTATCGGCGTTGAAACGAAGTGACATTGTCTCAAAAATGACTGCGATATTAACGCCGACAACTGGAATAAGGGTAATTATTTCATTTATATGGCTGCCGTGGCTGGTCTCAAAATAGCTCATGCGATCGGACCAATTTTTGTACACTTTTTCGAGTGTATGGAGTCGTACCTCGGCAATGTCATCACGAATGTTGGCCTTCAAATGCTTAATTGTCTCTGGTTTGTCGGCATCACATAGAAAATAGTCCAACCAAATGAAATCGCTGCTTCTTGGCGGTCAATCAAGACATCACCATTTCATTACAGTCATTAAACGTTTGACGCAATAAATCGATTGTATCATGAGATGTGTGGCAAGTTGCATCATTCTGTTGAAATCAAAAATCGTTCACATCAATACCATGAAGTGCGGGTATAAAAAATCGATTATCATGGTGCGATACGTATCACTATTGACCATATTAGTTGTATCATTCACATTTTCAAAGAAATATGGGCCAATAATGCTCCCGCTCCACACGGCTCCACAAATACGGCAATTTTGCTTATTGACGTACCCACCACGATAAAAGTGACCTTCATCCGAAAATCCTTTTTTTTTTGGCAAGCCGACATGATCGTGCAGTTTCTCTTTGACCCTTTGATCTAGCGAAGCGTAAATCGATTTATTACGTTCAGTGGAGATAATATACTGAATTTTGTGACAGAAAAAAATGACATATGTATTGCCAGATTCGAAATAACCGAGGGTTCTAACTTAAACTGACAGATAGCCCACGCTATTCTTCAATCATATGATGTAATGTGCTCTTCTCAAGCTTTATAGGGTATAGAGGACAAGTTGCCAAAGAAAATTTTGGCAACCTGGGGTTTGAACCATTGCTTCATGTCTGATAAGCCGAAACACTACCCCACTGGACTACGCCGACTTTACTAACAATATGTGGGTTCAATATAAATGCGCTGACTGTAACACCTAGACTTCTTCTTGTGGAGTTTTTTAAGTCACAAATGTATGTGAATAAGCCACAAACCACAACCGTTTTCAAAACCCACATAACTCATGCGATCGGTTAAATTCAGCCTGATTTATTCGCCAGAGTTGCAAACGAATAAAAAATGTCGATCTGATGATGACATGTGTATGTGAGATACACTTTGTTTTATTGACATTTAGAAATAGGAAACGTTTGATAAAGACCCTATAATCATTAAAGCAAAGTAAATAGCATACCATTTTATAGAAATGGGAATCGTTAAATGAGATTTTAAAGACAATAAAATAAAATCTTCTCAAATACTTCCAGTGAAAGTGCAGCAAAAGAAAAAAATTGGGAACTCACTATACGGTTCTAGTTCTAAAAATTGTACAGAATTTGCTTTAAAACCATATAATAAACATAAGCAGTAAGCAATAATGTGTATTTTCTTTTGTCTGCAACTGTAGTTATAACTGATGAACAAATCAATTTTGTTATAAACCAGCAGAAAAAAAAAGAAATTACTGCTCTTGCAAAAGACAATTCATATGTTGGTTTACGTATATCGTATAATGCATACAGCAAAAACATAAGAAAAATGGAATGCTTTTAAGAAAAGTTCATGTACATTGAGGAGCACAAAAACAATCAAAAACCAACATACAGAGTGGCGCAGTTAATAAAATGAAAAATCTGTTATACTTTTAGGGGCAATAGACTCCTAACGAAGAAGCAATGTAAGGGAAAAAGTACATTATTTAATTTTTTATCCATTTTCACAACTCTTTTTCTGTTTTTCTTTTCCGATATTTTCCATTCATGTTTTATTTCAGACTCATGTCTCTGTAAATTGCTACACAAGTCAATTTGGTGGGATTTTTTTCTTGTCGGTAATCGTTCTTTTCGTTTTGTTTGCTGTTGTTTTTCTCTCTCTCTAAATGTATCTTTCAATTTGCTAATATTGCATTCAGTTCCATTTTTTTTTTTACCAGTCAGATGTATTTCAAAGCATTCTTTCCTCCACATTGGATGCAGAATCTTCTTGTTTTTCAGTAACTTAAGAGAAAAAAAAATTTTCACGATTTTAAAACCTCATGTGTAAAATTTCAAAACACCAACAAAAAATGTTTTTTTTCAAGAAAATTGCCGTATAAGCACGCATATATTTATGTATTAAACGGTTTATATGGAAACAAAAAATGCTATGAGAAATTTTTCAAAAAAAATACTTATATTTGAATTTTTTGTGTCATTTTGTATTCTCTTGTTGCAGGTACAAATAAAATTTACTAGAAATTTCACTTATTCTGAGCATTGAAATCATTTTTAATAGCTGCAGAGTATGATGCCACGAAATACGAGATGGGTCGCAAAATTAGCTGAAATGGAACTTAAGGAAATTGGGAGAAAAAAACTAGGCTAGGTCAGGTTTACGAACCTGTACTTGTCTCAATGACAATACCCAGATGTTAAAACGATCCATTGTAAATAAGTCCTAGAAGAGAGGGAGAGAGAGGATAGTGAAGGAGATAACGAAGTGGGAACAAGAAAAGAATGAGGAAAGGGAGGATATAGAAAAAAAACAATGGATAGTGGCGTTCATTTACCCCTAGTATCCTATTTATAGCGATTACTGCCTCGTTTCCTCATCTAGACATCAAACGTATTCACGCTTTTTATTAGAGAAGATAAAACAATCATGGTTTGATCTTTTAATTTAGGCCATGTGAAGTGAAGTGGTGTTTTATTAATTTATCACCTTCTTTTTCGGTCTTTAGAAATTTTTAATATTAGTACGTAACTGTTGACATAAGTTAGTGAACATTACACTGAGTGAATCTCCAAAAAAGACGCCATGATCTTATATTCGCATGACATTGTGTTCGCCTTCTTTGGAAAATATTCTTCGAATTCGGTCTACATGGACTGTTTTTTTTGACACAATTACAAACCTAAGAACCTAAAATTTACTGCGTTAAAATCTCACCAAAAACGCAATAGTAATCACAACTTTTCTATCTCGTAATATGCAATGTATTGCACTTGTTGAAATACCCAGAATTTCAACTACCTATAGCACTTTCAAGGGTACTCTTAACACATCGGTATACCCCTCAATTGTTGACCTTTATGGTCTTCGTCTTGGTTATTATTAGCACCTCGATTAATTTCCGTGATCCAATATTTTAGATTCTTTAAAATATAATCTAATTACATACATAATTGGTCATTACAATACCTTTAGTTAGGATTACAACCTAGCTTCTCACATCACCCATGTTGTGTGTGTTAATTTTATACGTGAATGGCGGGACCTTCAGTTTAACGTCGACTCCGAACGACAGATTTGTGAGAAACTTTTTCATAGCATTTTTATTTACTCTCAGAGGAAGTCGCCTAGGAAATATTTTTTTATATTTCGTTATATCGGAGATGTCTGAACTGGGGTTTGAACCGTAGCCTCACCTATAATGAGCCAACACATTACTTACTAGACTACGGCGACTACACAATTTCCCAATTAGGGTAGTGACACTTCTCTTGGAAAGTTACATAGACAGTGTTCTGAGACTTCTAACTCCTTTACATCTCTACATACTATACAATAGGCGGGCTGGAATCTATCCCAGATCCTTGATTTATCACTCACTATGTCGCCAGCTAAAGTCTCAAAAGCAAATGCCTTTATCTGAAGGACGTTACAGTGGTAATTCAATCCACACTGGGTCTCCACTTCGAAATACTTACAAAACGCCCCCAGTTTCGACTCATCCATAAAGATGGGTATAAATATTCGCGTAGAGAACTATTTCACAAGGTACCATCCGAAATGAAGATCCCTAACTCGGAAAGAAACATTGAAACAATAAAGACGGTGGTTCGATCAAAAATTACGTATGTACATTTTCCAGTATTGAAGAGAATACGTTTTGAATATACGCATTGTGCCTCACAATTCTCATAATACAGTGTCAAGAGCAGCTTGAGGGCAGTTCAAAGTTTGGTGATACTCAAGTTATTACCTATTTTACTTAATGGAAATAAAGGGACTTATTGACGAAAATAATGTAATTTTAGGTAGCGCTCATCCTTCTCGCAAAACACAGATGCTCATTGTCATTACACCACTGGAAAGCACTCACAACGTACTATTGAGAAAATTTGTTTTTCAGTCGCACTATCCGTACATATGTGGAACGCTTTTCCAGCAGATTTTATTCCAGTTGTTTACATTACAGATGGATTGAAATCTTACAAAAATAGACATTACTTTCTCTGGCCTAACCCTCTCAAGCTATCTACTTTCCTAGATCCACTACAATGCACTGCATAAATTCGCTGAGTATTGCTTTTTTCATTGGCATTTCAGTCCTTTCTTTTTTATTTCAGAGTTTTCTGTACACAATTCGTATTTGAATTAATCTGGCATCACCATTAACAACCAGACCAAAGCAAACCTTACCGCACAGACACCAACGTCTCCACCAGCAGCTTATTCATTATAACGTTTATCAACAATGGTTATCAAAGAAGAATGTAGTGGCGTTGGAATAGATAGCGATAGTGTGTGTCTTACTCGTAAATGCAGTATTTGTTTGCCGCCACTTCAATTGCCATCGAATTGTGGAGTTTTAAGAGTACGAAACTGTCTGCTTGTTTTAAACGTTTCCATTTTTTTTTCGCTTTTCACGCTTTAAGTCTGTGCGTTTTTTTATTTGATTTAGTTTTTTCTCTCAGAATTCTTGCATTTTTTTATTTGCTCCCCCAAACTGCTGTTGGGATTTCGTTACATTTTGTTAAAGTGCTGCACAGTTTTTCACAATTCTGAGCGCTGTTGTTACAAAACAAGAAAAAAAAACATTCCTTCACATTTTTTCAGCATTTAAATGTTGCTTTTTGCCACTCTCTCTTTTTTAAAAAATTTTCTTTCGTTTCCTTTCATGTTTTTTTCAAGATTTTTTTGCAACATTTTATTGCAGTTTAACTTTGATTGAAGTTGTTTTGACGTTTTCGTATTTTTTACTGTCAATTTTTGAATGAATTGTTATTTTTTAAGTGTTTTTTGTTTTGTTTTTGGTTTTAGAAAAATTACTTCAATGGCTCTTTTAAAAAAACAGAATTCAATGGCAAAAAGTTGTAAGAGTTTGAAGCATGAACACAAAAACAAAACAAAAATGTTAGTTTTCATATTTATGTAGCTCCAATAACTCACTGTGTGAAGTGTTTGCAGATGTTAGAAATTCGCTAAAAGTGGACCGTGGGCCATGCAACAATTTTTTTTATTTAAATTTATTTTGCTCCATGCTATTGGAACCACATGTTCGTTCAGCGTAATCCCAGTACAATATGGTAACTTTGTTCGGCGTATGTAATAACTTTTCATGTACATGTGTTTGCTATCCCAGAAGTAATTATTTGGCTTGTTCACACATCCACAGCGACGAAAATTTAGATCATGAGTTTCGTTGAAAAGATCTCCTCTTCGTGGTCGCGACTCAGAACGGCTTAAGTGTAGCTTATAGTGCCAATCTGCCGCTAGCAATTTATCTACTGTGTATACTTTTTCCTCAAACTGTCCATAAAAATTGTTTAAAGACACTGATTGATGCCCAATTGCATTGCTACTCATCAAGTCAATAATTTGGTGTCCTTTGGAACATATTCAGCTGTTGCTTCGGAAACAAGCAGACTTTATAGTACCTTGTGTAATCCCATATTCTATTATACAAGTGACTAAGTACAGTACCTAGTACAGGCCTATCAACAGAGCGTTTACCAACTTCAGGTTATGCAAATCTCCTATTGTAATATCCCAACAAAAGTTTTGATTGCCCAAACGTCGCTTGGTCTTCTTTTTATCTTCCCTTAAATTAAAGGGGAGCCTTATTTTGCTTAACTAGCTGATTCAAGTTCACCAGACAGTTCTCATAAGAGTCGAGGATTCGAATGGTGATCTAACTGTCGTCTTTCTTTCGTATATCATAGATACAATGGCATAAACTTCCGCTTGGAATTTTAGCACTTTCGCCCTCCACTGTATGTGGTCGAGAAACCTCAAAATATACTTTGAGTCACCGGAACATACATCAATGTTGTACTCCATTCTCGGCCGGATATAAGTGGTGTAAATAGTAAGGAGATCAGATGAAGTGAAGTATTTCGTCTTAAGAAACCGAGGCACTTGAATGTTTCCTGCGACACTTGTAAAATGTGCTGATTCCACAGAATTTTAAAATGAATTTTCATGCCCAGAAATTAAGAGCGGTTGTGCCACTAACACTTACACTACCCATAACTACAGATGAAAACAGAACCTTGCAGTGCCCCTGAGTTTTAATTGAACTTGTCTGATGGGATCCCATCTATAACAACCTGTATAGTGACTGACTGAGATAGCTCGATATAAATCGAGAGAAGCGACTACCAACATCAAAGCCAAATTTAATGGAAAGTAAAATAAGTTTTGAATTGTTTGGGAATTTAACAATTCAACCATACGAAAATCAGAGTTCCTTTAAGCATTGAGAAACCTATGATTTTACACTTTCCCCCAATGATCCTATATGGAGCCGATGGATTCGACCATTTTAGTAATGTATCAGAGGAGCAAATAATTAACATATTGGACTTTGGTCCGCTGGAGGTGCTGAAATAAAAGCCTGCAGGCTGGCTGTACTAACTAGATCCTAACGATATGCTAAACCTAAGTTCAGACAATCGTCGGCAACGACCTCAAATAGAAGACTGACGCTAAGTTATTCTCTTGTCAAAGCTTTATGGATATTAAAAACCTCATTGAAAGCCATCCCGAAGCTTTGTAATAGATTTCGATCACCCTTGGCATACAAATTTGAACCAAGAAGAATTTTTTCATAATCCTTACACTGCCAGACTCTCTGCGCTTTTATATGGTTTCATAATGTGGGCTGTATCTGGTAGAGAGATGAATTGTATGCAGGCCTTTACGTGTCTTCTTAGAATATGCTGGTCAATGTCATATAAAAAGCAAAAGTTAGGGTAGAAAATAATTCGAGCTGTATAGTCTTCTATGTTGCCATTACTTTATGCTATCAAACCAGCATCATCTTAAGCGTTGGAAGCCACGCGACCAGATATATTGGACAAATTAGTCATATCCATGGAGGACATATACCGCCAATATATCCGTCTTGTATTACCACAACAATTAGACAGCTTAGTCGACAATTGCTTCGAGTTCATGCGTCATTTCCTAGGTTTTAAAACATAAATGTGAGATAAATGAGAACCTCTTTTAACGACCCTCTCTCAACAGTTTTCTTGCAAAATCTCTGGGAAAAATGAGTTCTCACAAAAATTTTTTCAAATCTATCTTTCGGATTCGACGTCAAACTATAGGTACGACAACTCATGGAGAAAAAATAACGTACACAATTTGGTTGATGTGAGAAGTTAGGCCATAATCCAGGCTAAAGGGTTGCAGTGGCCAATTATATACACATTTTCAAATTTTCATAGAACGATTGAAATCACCGTATTCAAGTAGATAGTGTGTTGACCTATTAGACGTAAGGCTACGGTTCAAACACCATGTCAGACATCTCCAACAAAACGAAATATGAAGAAATATTTTTTTTGGCGACTTTCTCTCAGAAGATTTCTGGCAAAATCACAGAAGTAAATAAAATTGCCATGAAAAGTTTCTCAAAAAATCTGTCTTCCGGTGTCTTCTTTAAAACGTAGGTCCCAGCAAAAAAAATGTTCATAAAATTCTATTAAGTGCTTATACTTTGAAACAATAATCCGTAAGATTTGCGTAAGTGCTCTTCTTAAGTGAGATTGTGGCTTTAAATTAACCCATATTATGCCAGTGTTCCCCCTTTTTCCGTTAAAGTAATTTTTTCCATGTTTTTTACATTTAATCTTTAATACTGAAGTATGTAGTCAACTGTATCATTCATTTATCATGATTTATTATTTCGGAAAAAAGTCGGATTTGTTTCATTTTATTCGCTAATAATTTAGGGCAAAATTTTCTATCTTTGATATGGTTTCTAATTAGTCTAGTTCAGGGGTTACCAAAAATTTTTTGGTTGTGTATTAGTGAGTAAGAGAGAGAAAATAAGTGACAGAATTTATTTATTTACAGCCATAGAAAATGTTAGTAATATACGCTATTTTGATTTTCATTTCATTAACATACATAAAACTATCTATGTTTGGCTTAATAATTTTAAATAAATAAAAATAAAATAAAAAACCCATTTTTTACATATTAACATACAAAATGTCTTTTAAGAACATATACCCTACATTCTTTAAATGTTTTACAACATACATATAAGGCATTAAATATTAGCATCTTTTAACATAAAATATTTTTTGAGTGTCATTCTGAAATAAAATGATAAAGCATCCGACGCACATGTGTTCTTGTCGACAACTAAATAAAAAAGCACAAGAATGCGTGTGAGTTCTCTCTGCACAATTGTGCTATGAAATGATAATCCCTGGCCTAGTATAATAGTCACAAAACACCATAGCGTATGAATGTTATTGCTTTAAATACATGTATAAAATATAAACCATACGCCTAGGTAAACTATAAATAAAGTCAAATAGTTGTTGCATACTTTTCTGCGATATTTGCATATGCATTGCGCTTAGATAAACTGACAACATTTTCTGGGTAAAATTATAACTAAATAAGGATGAAAATCGGTATACGGGAGTTTTTGAGGTTGCTGATTTCGAATCTGGGGTAACGTTTCTCAAATTCACAATGGCGGATCCAATATGGCAACCTAAATTTCAATATTTCTTCAGATTTACGCGAAAAACAGGGTACGGCGGTTTTTGAGCTTTCTGATTTCGAATATGATGTAAAATTTTTCAAATTCACAATGGCGGATCCAATATGGCGACCTAAAATTTAAAAATGTCTACAGATTTACGTGAAAACCAGCGAACGTCACAGTAAATTTTCAAACCCAGAAAATCAAGAGCATCTGGATAGTTAATACTTCCACCACCAATAACCACAGATAAGGCAATATTATTGCTGCGCTTGCGTGTCAATAAACAGCATTGCATTTTTCGCACGTTAAAGTCTACCCTATTTATACGACCCCATTCGTTCGATTGACCGTATTCGGATAGGGTCATTCGTATTACGCCTTTTCGCCCCAGCCTCGAAAGAGCTCGACCCAAAATATGAATGACAAATATTTCCGTCATCTGTAAAGTAGTAGATACGACTAGAAGTTTAAGACAGAAAATCGTTAAGGAAGAATAAGAAATAGAGTTGGAGACAGAACAGAGACTAGTGGTAGCCCTGAGTTTAACTTGGACTTGTCTGAAGGGATTCCATCTATAACAATCCGTATAGTGCGATACCTGCGAAAGCTCGATATAAATGCCGAGAAAGGGCTACCAACACTAAAACCAATAAGTTTTGATAGAAGTGCAGCATATTGTGGTTTGGCCACGGAATTATTATGTGGTTATACTCTAAGAACAATATTACAAATGCCACAATGAGTGTCAATATTTATACGGTTTTCATATTTATTCCATGCATTGTTTCATGCCTTTGATAGTTTTTTTCCAAGCAAGCAGAGCTTATAATTAATTTAATGTAACAGATTCTATGCTGATAGTATTACCATCTTTCAATGCCTAGGAACAAGGTCATTTCTGAAAAAATGGCAGCAGTAATCATGATCTCGAAGAAAACAAAATATAAAAAAATATTTTTTCAGCGACTGCCTCTCAGCAAATTTTTGACAAAAACTTTGAAAGTTAATAAAATTGCCATGAAAATTTTCTTAAAAACTTGTCGACCCAACCCTCATGTATAAAATTAACACACACAACATAAGTGGTGTAAGAAGCTGGGTCATCGCTTCGCTAGATGGGCCAAAGAGAAACTGCACGATGATGTCGATATTGCAAAAAAATCATCTTTTCCGATGAAGCTCATTTTCATCTTGATGGGTACGTTAATAAGGACCACACGTGGTCCTACAAAAGTCAATGTACCCATTACGAGTGACTGCTTGGTGCGGCTTGTGGAAAGGAGGTAGCATTGGTCGATATTTCTTTGACAATGAGGACGGCGCAACCATTACGGTCAATGGATAACCATGATAACCAATTTTTTTGTACTCCTGCCTTGTGGTATTGCTGTGAATCGATTCATTACGCTGAATCGATTGGGATATATTGGAAATTTATTTCCAAAACAAACCAAAGACAATAGAGCATTTGATGCTATTGCCAAGATACGACTCCATACACTTGAAAAAGTGCACGAAAATTGGTTCAATCGAATGAGGTACTTTGAGGCCAGCCGCGGCAGCCATATGAATAAAATAATATTTCATTTCTAACCGGAATAATTGTACTTCACCACAAAAACAAATAAATTTGGTACAGTTTCAAACCGTTTTTGTTTTATTCCATTTGTAAATTTAAACTTTTAAATGGTCCACTCTTTATGTAGTAATCATGACGACCTTTGCTCATTAAGTTCTATCCTTTCATAAGCAGTGTTGATACCTATGACCTTCTATGACATTCTCCCCTTTATTTGGAGTGGAATATAATAGATCATCCGAAATTAGAAATTCATTCATGATGGAGTTGCAGTAAAGCAGTAGTAAAGCAGTATTTCAAATTAAATATTATATTATAACATAAAATTGATAAAA
Organism: Sarcophaga caerulescens; assembly: GCA_927399465.1. NCBI lineage: Eukaryota > Metazoa > Arthropoda > Insecta > Diptera > Sarcophagidae > Sarcophaga > Sarcophaga caerulescens. The sequence continues at coordinate 62,495,815 of OV656872.1, forward strand.
TTCAAATTCGTATTCGTATTTCTTTTTAATAAAACATGAAATATTCACTTTTTTCTATGCACTTTCGAAAAAAAACAATTTTTTTCCATTAAAGAATATTTACAGTAACGCCATATCATGGAGCAAAAAAGGGGAAAGGCAGCAAAATATTATAATTTTTGCTAGTAACACTGGCATGTAACACTTCCTATTATTTGGCTGCAGTGCCAACACTTCCTATTTATGAATTATATGCGCCACTAAAATATAATAAAAAAAAATAAAGAAAAAATATGCAGAAACAAAGTGAAATAAAAACCAAAATATTGTGTAATATAAGAATTCGAAAAAAATGCTTTTGAACACGCAAAAAAGGAGTGAAAATATACTCCACGCTAGTGTACCATAGAAGGGAAAAGCAAAGCGTAAAGCAAGCTTTTCCCATTTGCATAATTAGATGCATTTGCAAAACACACAATACTTGTAAAGACACAGCAGAAACAAAATGATAGCAGAACTACAAAAAAAAAAAAAAAAATAACAAGATATTCCAGCTCCGGAAAAATAATAAAATTAAATAGAAAAAGTGAAAAATTTAATTTTGCTTGCACTTAGTAGCGGTTAAGGGCACCCTGCAATGCACAAATTCATGACAAAAATTCAAGACATGGCAGTGACACGTCACACACTTTATTGACTGCTAATGACAGGAAGCCTCTTAGTTTCTGAAAGTAAATGTTCCTACACTTCTTTGTGTTTAATTTCATTGTCTAGTACTTTACCGAGATTGTAGGGTATGAATTTAAGCCAGTATATACAGCTTTTAATGCTATTTGCTCCAAATACAATTGAATGAATTGAATGTATCTGCATGTTGGTAGTTTTGAATACCATTCCATGGTATTAGGGAAAAAAAGAATATTGAAAACCAAGTGCGACTTGTTGTGACACTTACCAAAAGTATATTTAAGTGAATTGCGTACTCTCCTCTATATGTTCCCGCAAAAAAGAAAGACCAACAACTGCAAGAACTCGGAAGTAGTAAAAGAGCGAAGATAAACCAAGCAAATGTACAAAATATGCTTCAACACAGTGGCTTATATTTAACAACGAAAATCTAAAAAGGAAAAACAATTCCTTAACTTAACTAACTAAAAAGGATTTTTTACCAACTCTTAGAGGATGGCCCCTACTAAATGCAGTAGAACTAAAGTAGTAAAGAAGGAGTAGTATTTGTGGACATAAGATTCGATTTCAATTAATATTGTAAGTAATAGGAAACACCTCTGAAGAAAGGAAGTTCCACATATGAACTACAGCGACTAAACTACGATTTCAGTCTAGAGTATTCCCATAGGTGACTGGCAAAGTGTTCAATACGGTTATTTTAAACAGCTCAGGTGGTACACAGTCCAGCTTTAGACCAATCAGTCGAGTTCAATACATACATACATAGTTGGTCATTACAGCCCTTGAATCAGGATAACGGCCTAGTATATCACATCACTTACATATGTTGTGTGTGCTAATTCTTATACATGAGTGTAGGCACCTACAGTTTAAAGTCGACTCCGAACGACAGATTTTTGAGAAACTTCTCATGGCAGTAAATATTTCTCTCAGAGTTTTTGAAAGAAATCTGTTTAGGGAAAGTCGATGAAGAAATATTTTTTTATATTTTGTGGCCTCACGTCTAATAAACCAACAAACTACTTACTATACTACGGTGACTATATCGTGTTCGATTGTAAACTTAAAAAAACTTCGAAAATCAAACAACAGAATTCAACAAACAATCCAGAGCCTTATGTAATACTATGTTCAGACATGCACTTTTATTAAATCAATATTCGGTTTTTTGAGAACAATATTTTTAGCGTTCAGACATATAATATACGAAAATTTATTTGACAGCTGGTAAACAAAACAGCTGATTGCTTCAACAACATTGCTTTCAATTTAATCGCGAAAATTAATGCCAACAAATTTTTTAGAAAAAATGGAAAATAATTTAACATTTAAAAAGGTATTTCTAATGATTAACCGAAACGCCGAGCTGTTGCGGTTAATAGTGACTACTTTTGACTCCAAAGTGGCTTTTCTCAGAAGGATGAGAAAGAAAAATTTGATATGAAACTCAAAACAAAATACAAACATTTCTGCTGACCTTCCATTTTTTGTTTGTCGTTGTTTACATTTGAGTTGTCAAATATTAATAGAAAGCGTTCGGAAAAATGTAATCTGCTCACTGAACGTACTTATGACAGTGTTGTATTTAAAGTTTTTTATCAATATTATAACAATTTATGAATTTATTGGCCAATAATTAATTGAAATTTTATATGAAATATTGAGATCAATAATGCCGTTTATTACGATTTACGCAATAAAGGTGCATGTCTGAACCCAGTATAACGCGCTAATAGAACACCACGGTAAAACGTTATGTTTGCATCGAATTACTACTGAGGAATAAAATTCAATCCATTATGGCAAGCCGAGGTTCTTTCTGAGGTCAAATATCTCGGAACTAGACTGGAAAATAAACTGAACCAGAAGAGGAGTATGAGATATAATGAGAGAGAATTAAAAAGGACTACTGCCACAACTCTAGTGGCAAAAGCTTGACACCTTTCCTTATATCTATACAGCGATTGTCAGATGACCGATAAAGTATGGTCATCTGTCGTTCAGAGTCGACTTTAAATTAACACACACACAAGTTGTGTAAGAAGCAAGATCGTAATCTTAAGTGAAGGACAGTAGTGACCGACTATGTATGTGTGTATATCATCTAATGTCTAGAATACGAACTGTCACAGAGTAATTCTTGAATAACGTTCAGCACATTGTGTTTTTGAGTACCATCGCACTACGGGTTGCCTTCAGGCTGCTCTTGACACTCTATTCTAACAATTGCGAGGCACAATGCGTCTTTTCTTTAATAGTGAAATCGATCGAATCAACGGCTTAATTGTACCCGAGACAATGTTACTCTTCGATTTAAAGCTCTTCATTTCGGATGGGAACTTGTGAAATGGTGTGGAACTCTCTACGAGAATATTTATACCCATCTTTATGGATGAGTCCAAACCTGGGACATTTTGAAAGGATCTCGAACTGGAGGTCCATTCGAGATTCTATGGTATTTGCTCTTGAGACTTTAGCTGGCCACATGGTCAGGGATAAATCAAGATATTAATTGTCCGAATCAAGTGCGAGACTTGTTACAGGATTCTTTCTTTACGGGGCATTGCTGACAAGAATCGGATATAGATCCCATTTTATAGTATGTAGCGATGAGGAGGACTTGTAGATCACAGAGCACTTTCTCTGTAACTGTCCAGGAGAAGGATCAATGCCCTGATTGGAAAATTCATAGAGAAATTAAGCTCTGCGTCATTGGCCAACATTCAGTAGTCGCCGTAGTCATGTAGGTAGTGTAATGGCTTATTAAACATGAGTCCAGGGTTTAAACCCCAAGTCAAACATCTCCAACAAAACGAAATAAATAAAAGTTTCTTAAAAATCTATTGTTCGAATTCGGCTTTAAACTTTAGGTCATGCCATTCATATATAAAATTAACGCACACAACATAAGTGGTATGAGAACCTAGAACGTAATCCTGACTGAAGGATTGTAATGATCAATTTTTTAAGTATGTATGTAAATACGAATGACAACTGTACTATCATAAGGTCGTAAAGTCCGACCGTCTAGGTGGGAAAACTTATAAAAGAAAACTCGATCGATAGATCGAATGATCTCCGATTATAATGTAAGTGCCCTCTACAGCTTCTCAAACTGACCACCCAGTCAATCAACTGTGTTTAGGTGAGAAAACTTGATGACTAAAATCTATTCCAAGAAATTTCAATTCAAAAAGAAATCGTTTACTAAACTCATTTTGAAATTATTGAAGAAGTATTGTGCCACTGTGCAAGCCAGCTAGAATGCTGTAGAAATATATTGATAAACTCGCATATACAAGTAAAATATGGAAAAATTATGAAAATTACAAAAAATCACAACCCAGCGAAATTATATAAAAATTACGTCACAATTTTTCACTTTGAATGTTAGAAAAATTAAAAGAAAATGAAAGAATCTTGAAGCATTTTGGTTATGCTGGTTTATGTTGCTGTTTCTGTATTCATGGCTCCAAAATGCTACAATGGCTATGCGATGTACATATAAAGATAAAAAAATTGCATAGAAAAGCAGAAGAAATAAAAAATAAAGAAAAATAAAGAATTGCAAGAATTTCAAAATTAAATTTATATACGCACGATATTTCGACAAGATTTTTTCTTTTTTTTGGTTTTTCTTTTTCATTCATATTCGTATTGATTGTTTTAAAATTTTAAGCACACTTGAATACTCTACGAATTTATGACTGAAAACATTTTTAAAAATTAAATTCTCCATAAGAAGTCAAATGAAAAAAAAGGGAAATAATTTTTATTTTCTCTTTATTTTCAAAAACAAGTTCAATTACAATATTGTGTGGGCACATTAACTGAATGTATGTACAATTGAAAGGCAATCATTTTAAAAGCCTTCCATAGTAACTCGTATAGGTTTTAATTAAAACGCTTGTGCTATTTATCAATAGTCTACAAATTGGAAATAAAACGTTTAATTATTGAATTAAAAAAGTGAGAAAAACGAGAAAAAATTGCACTTGAAGCATAATTATGCTGTGCATTATAAATGAATTGAACGAAAAAAGGAAAAAAGAAATTATATTCGAATTATTCACAAAAAAAAAAATAAATAAAATAAAAACGTCGGCCATAATAATGCAGCAAAAGTTGAAAAGCAGAGCAGACATGCAAAGTGCTTTAAGGTGAAATGATTATTTATTCAATGCATCAGGCTTACAGTGGCTAACAAAATAAAAAATTTGTTTTTATAACCCCATGAGTGAAACAATTGCTACATAGGTAACATTGGTCATTACAACCCTTTAGTCAGGATTACAACCCAGCTTCTCAAACCAGTTATGAATGATGGACCTACAGTTTAGAATCAATTCCAAACAACAAATTTTTACGAAACTTTTTCATGGCAATTTTGATTACTTTCAAAATTTTTACCAGAAATCTTCTGAAAGGAAATCGCCTTTAAAATAGTTTTTCATATTCCCTTTTATTTGAGATGTCTGACCTGGGTTTTGAACCATGCCCTTGTGTCTAATAAGCCAACACACTACCTACTAGACTACGGCCGCTCCAACATTTGCTAATTTAATGGTAAACATTTATTAAAACAACACTTTTGTTTGCCACTATAATTATAATCTCAATGCTATTTATGTGCTTGTTTTGAATTAAACAAAAAAGAAGTGTATGTACGTGTTTACCAGGCAATGTATGGAAATCAGTGATAAGCCAATTATGTTTTAAACCCTCTTTCACTCTCCCTGTCTCTGCCTCTCTATTACTTATGACTTTTATCAATATTCCGGCAGTAGAGTAAGCTTTACTCTCTGGCTCTCACTTTGATTGCAGGCATTTAAAGCAAAAAAAAAATTAAAATGCAGTTGTTTATTGCAGCCACGACATTGTGGCATATTTTCTGTGTTTGTAGCCTACTATTGGCCGTGCCACAAATTGACCCAATTTCAGCATCAGTGGCAGTGGCCTCCTACCAACCCGTCTGTTTGAATAACTGGCTCAATACGCAATATATATTTTTTTATAGTTGATGTGTGAAAAATATGAAATTAAATTCAACTGAATTGAATTTACTCAATATTTGATTTTATATGATGATTTTATGATGATTTTATAGAAATTCAAAACTTTACGTTAATAATCCTGCCTAAAAGAAGACAATCGTTTTTAATATTTTCCACAGCCTTAAGGGCTGCTTTACTTTAGTATCGTATCGGCTGAGCCGTATATCAGTTTAAATTTGAACCCTCGGTTATTTCGCATCTGGTAATACTTAAGTCATTATATTCTGTGAGAGGCTGGGTAGTAATCCTGACTAAAGGGTTGTAATGACCAATTATGTATGTATTCTCTCACAAAATTCAGTATATTATCTCAAAGCAAAGACAGGAAGTGAGCGTACTCGTACAATGCGTATACCTGATATAATATCGAAGTTGTGGCTGAGAGTTTTGCTTGAGTATCCATCAACATCAACTTGTAATCATTCTCACGAACTGAACATTTCAAGCACTAGTTTACGTCGAATTTTGAAAAAAAAAAAAAAAAAACTATTTATGACGCCTTACAAAGTTCAATTGATTCAAGAGTTGAGGTTGCATGACCATCTGCCTCGTGTTCGCTTCGCTAGATGGGCCAACGAGAAACACCATCGTGTGTAGATTTTACACAAAAAATCATCTTTTCCGATTAAGCTCATTTTCATCTCGGTGGGTACGTTAATAAGCAAAATTCCGTATTTGGGGCTCACATGCTCTTACAGAAGCCAATGCACCCTTTACGAGTGGATAGGAGGCATCATTGGTCCATATTCCTTTGAAAATTACGAGCAGCCATTACAGTCAATGGAGACATCTATCGCACCATGCTAACTGATTTTTTCATACCCGCTCTTCATGCTATTGATGTGAACGATGTTTGATTTCAACAGGATGGTGCAACTTGCCACACATCTCATGTCACAATCGATTTATTGCGTCAAACCTTTGATGGCCGCTTAATTTGCCGAATTGGTCACCAAGAAGCTGCGATTTGATACCGTTCTGCTATTTTCTGTGGAGAGCCGTTAAAGAAAAGTGTTATGTTATGTTAATAATAATAATAATAATAATAATAATAATAATAATAATAATAATAATAATAATAATAATAATAATAATAATAATAATAATAATAATAATAATAATAATAATAATAATAATAATAATAATAATAATAATAATAATAATAATAATAATAATAATAATAATAATAATAATAATAATAATAATAATAATAATAATAATAATAATAATAATAATAATAATAATAATAATAATAATAATAATAATAATAATAATAATAATAATAATAATAATAATAATAATAATAATAATAATAATAATAATAATAATAATAATAATAATAATAATAATAATAATAATAATAATAATAATAATAATAATAATAATAATAATAATAATAATAATAATAATAATAATAATAATAATAATAATAATAATAATAATAATAATAATAATAATAATAATAATAATAATAATAATAATAATAATAATAATAATAATAATAATAATAATAATAATAATAATAATAATAATAATAATAATAATAATAATAATAATAATAATAATAATAATAATAATAATAATAATAATAATAATAATAATAATAATAATAATAATAATAATAATAATAATAATAATAATAATAATAATAATAATAATAATAATAATAATAATAATAATAATAATAATAATAATAATAATAATAATAATAATAATAATAATAATAATAATAATAATAATAATAATAATAATAATAATAATAATAATAATAATAATAATAATAATAATAATAATAATAATAATAATAATAATAATAATAATAATAATAATAATAATAATAATAATAATAATAATAATAATAATAATAATAATAATAATAATAATAATAATAATAATAATAATAATAATAATAATAATAATAATAATAATAATAATAATAATAATAATAATAATAATAATAATAATAATAATAATAATAATAATAATAATAATAATAATAATAATAATAATAATAATAATAATAATAATAATAATAATAATAATAATAATAATAATAATAATAATAATAATAATAATAATAATAATAATAATAATAATAATAATAATAATAATAATAATAATAATAATAATAATAATAATAATAATAATAATAATAATAATAATAATAATAATAATAATAATAATAATAATAATAATAATAATAATAATAATAATAATAATAATAATAATAATAATAATAATAATAATAATAATAATAATAATAATAATAATAATAATAATAATAATAATAATAATAATAATAATAATAATAATAATAATAATAATAATAATAATAATAATAATAATAATAATAATAATAATAATAATAATAATAATAATAATAATAATAATAATAATAATAATAATAATAATAATAATAATAATAATAATAATAATAATAATAATAATAATAATAATAATAATAATAATAATAATAATAATAATAATAATAATAATAATAATAATAATAATAATAATAATAATAATAATAATAATAATAATAATAATAATAATAATAATAATAATAATAATAATAATAATAATAATAATAATAATAATAATAAATAAAAGTGTTATGCCGACACAATTTAGTATTTGAAGGCCAACATTCGTAATGCCATTGGCTAGATACGACCCCATACACTAGACAAAGTTCACGAAAATTAGTCCGAACGAATAAGGTACTGTGTGGCCAGTCACGGCAGGCATATGAATGAAATAATACTCCGTTTCTAACCGTAACAATTATACTTCACAACAACTTGGCAACTCTGTTGTGATTGTGTTTATTTTGTGAAGTGCTCTTATTAACATTTTTATTATTTTGATTTTAAAGTGTTTAATTTAGCTTAGAATTTTTACCAAAAGAGTTTAAAAGTTGTTTTTATTATTTTTTTTATTTTGCTGTGTATTTTATCTTAAAATTGTAAGTTTTATTTGTTTTTGTATTTTGAAACTAATTGTTTCATTATAACAAAACAAAAACAAAAATTGTCTCTTGTTTTAATAATTTAGTTGTTTTTGTAAGCTGTTACAGTTTCTTTTTCTTTCTATCAGTATTCCTTTTTTTTTTTCTTTTTATTTTGTTATTGTTTTATGTATACTGTTTTGCTTGTAATTCTTGCTTATTTATTATTATTTTTGTTTTTACATTCTAGATATATCTTTAATCTTTTTTTCTTTTATATATAAATAATTTTCACTGTTTGTTTATTGAGTTATACAAAATGCATTGTAAGAAAAGAGGGTGAACGCCAGATTTCTTGCTGGTTATGTGATAATTTGTTTCACATTAAATGTGTTGGTTTACTTCCTCGCACCACGGACCAATTAGTGGATAGCTCCTTGGGTCTACGATGGTGTTGTCCTAAGTGTAAGGTGGTGGACATCCAATTTTATAAATTTTTTATGAAGACTCGTCGTGAGTGTATTGAGATGCACACTGAATTTGCATCTCTTTTTGCTAAATATCGTCGGTTTGGGGAATTATTTTCAAAATATGGTCTTTTGAATGAATTGCTCGAATCGGAAAAAGTTCCAGGACCTCTTTCTTCTGTGGCTCCTGAGCATGTGCAAGTTTCTGTGCCAGGGGAAACTTCGACAATCACTTGAGATAGTGTAAGTGCATGGTTTTCTCTCGCGGGGGCGTAGTTTCGTCCACTTATGTGATTAATTCTTGCCCTTTGGAAACTGTTACTTCATTTCTTGATTTGGGAGCATTATTGGATATTAAACTGTATTTTATTGATCATATTAGTATGGTGATTGGCAAGGCTCGGGCTGTTCTTGGTTTTGTGAAAAGATGGGCTAAGGAATTAACTGATCCTTATATAACAAAACTGCTATACATTTCACTTGTTAGGCCTATTTTGGAGTACGCGTCTGTTATTTGGAATCCATACTATCGTTGTCATAGTGATTCAATAGAGTCTGTGCAGAAGCAGTTTTTATTATTCTGTTTACGTGGCTTAGGATGGGATTATGCCAATGGGTTTCCATCTTATGAGGCTAGATTAGGTCTGATAAAACTTTCAACTTTGGAACATAGAAGGCCTGTGTTAGGCGTTTGTTTTGTCTATAATCTGGTTAAGGGTGATATCGATTCCGAGTTTTTGCTATGTAATCTAAATTTCAGTATTCCAGCAAGATTTTCACGGCACTATCGTCCTTTTTTCCTAGATTTTTATAGAACAAACTATGGTTGTAATTTTCCTTTTCGTAGATTATGTAATGATTTTAACATGTATTATGATTTTATTGATTTTAATTGTACTGTTTATAATATTACACGTAGCTTATATGCTGCCATTAATTTGTAAATTATTATAGAAAAATATATTCTCGTTCTTGTCTTAGGTAGTTATGGTTTATTGTTGCTTTATTCAGCTTGTGATTAAGTTCTGTAGCTGATTTATGTTGTCGTTGCCTTTAGTTTTCCCTAACCCGCTATAGTCCGGACTGTAGTGTGTACGTGTCCCTACGTAATGGGGACGAGCCCTCCGCGGTCGGGTGAGGGTGGGTTAGTGTGAGGCAGGGGACGTTCGACAAAAAAAAAAAAAAAAAAAAAAAAATGAAACCGTTTTTGTTTTATTGCATTTTTAAATTTAAACTTTTAAATAGTCCACCCAAACCTAATGCCTAAAAGTAGACAATGGTATTTAATTTTATTTACAGCCTCAAGGGCAACTTTATTGCAGCATTGTACTGTGTAGAGTTTTAAAGCCCTTTTCATTGATGCTAATAACATCTCTTGTATTTACAAAGAAAAACACTCTCGTATTTAAATATAAATATAAACCACATTATAGGCTTAATAAGCGTATTATAATTTCATTATAATAAATTATCTTGTGGGCAAAAATATAGTTTGGTTGATTTGATTATCTCATGTTCATTTTATTAGTTTTTTCACATTTTTCTTCAAAAGACTAGGCAACGTCCTCTTATAGGACATAAACTAAAATAAAATTCTTTAGGAATATTAATGAATGATAAATTATGGAACACATTTGGTGTTTTTTTCTGTTTTTTTTTTTTCTGGAGAACAAACAATGTGTAGACATGAGATAAACTGTTTTTCGGTAAGATTAAAACTAAAGATATGAATTCGCTTAAGGAAATGATATAAAAAACTGTTACCAAGAAAGACACATCAACTTGCATATAAAAAGAGGACATTAGCCAAAACATCTTAAAATACAAATAAGTTGGTCATCATACATTAAAGAGAAAATATGGCATTATACATTATACACAATTTTTATTCAACTTTAATGGGGTACGGTTTCAATGGCCTTAACATTAATCAATAATACATACATACATCCATATAAATTAGTTAAAATATGTTCAACATATTTTTTTCTTTTTAATTTTGTTTAAATTAGCCTGAGCATGGTTTCATAGTTCCTGTGCACAGGGTATATTATATACATATATAATAAAGTTAAATAGAATCTTATTAAACTATAACAATCTATATATGTATGTATGTATGTACGTATGTATGTATACAATAATAATTGGTCCATATGTGAGCCATTTCTTGTCACAATAGGGTACTGATGCCCATAGAGTCAAAGAAAAATAGACCGCTGTATGTAGACTTTTTTCTTTGACTGTATGTCAGGTTGCAACAATACGATGGTGTTAACGATAACATGTATTCGAAATAACTAAAGTTAGTTGTTCCTGGAAATCGTTCATTTTTACGTAGCACGTATTAGCAAGTAGGTTAGATACATACATACATAATTGGTCATTACTACCCTTCAGTAAAGATTACGACCTAGCTTCTCACACCACCAATGATGTGTGTGTTAATTTTATACATGAGTGGTGAGACCTACTGTTTAAATTCGACTCCGAACGACCGATTATTTGGAGAAACTTTTCAGAGTTTTTGCCAGAAATCAGCAGAAAGAGAGTAGCAGAAGAAACGTTAGTTTTGTTGTAGACGCCTGACCAGGAGTTTGAACTATGGCCTTACGTCTAATAAGCCAACCCATTATCTACTAGACTACGGCGACTTCAATTGGATTACATAGTTCATTAAATTCAGTTTTTATCCGTACAGAAAGACCAGCATTCATGCTGGCTAAAGAGTAAAACATCAAGTAGATGTTATTTTCCGCAAAAGGATGAAACAGCTCCAACGAACTCCGTCCATTCAGTTTGGTTTGATGAAAGCCGTTATATTTCACTCCAGCTTAGGGTATTACAGTTGACTTCACAAATAAGTTGACGCCGCCAAGTGTGCTTATAAGCGATTCCAATCTACAGCCGTTGTAATAATGTCCCCCTGAGATCTACGCATCATATGATTAAATATGCTTTGTACGTTGCGAGACAGTAGGATATCGAAAAATAATAATATCTTCTAGGTCAACATATTGTATTTTAAAATTCCCGTAGTTTATCGTAACAGCTTGGTCGTGTATGAAGTTTTTGCCAGTTTTGCAGAATTTAAGTTTATCTGTATAATGCGTCTTGGAGGATATATTCTCTGCCCGTCCCTCTAATTGTTGGTAGTTCAGGGTGTCGTAGTAGTCCGTTGGACGAGAAATTGCCTCTCTCTTGACTTATTTACAATTATTCGAAGAATATTGTCACGGTCGACGCAATATTTTTGAAAACGGGAATCATCTTGCTAAGGTCTGTGATATTTTATTACAACGATAACTGTCCTGTTTCGTTTCTTGGACGGACATACTAAAAATTAAACTTTCTTTAAGCTACGAGTTGAGTAATAGGCATGGATACACCCAAATTTTAGACAATCAGCTCTGAAATTCTCGGGGGCAATCGATAGCGATACCAAGTGCTTTATTTATTGTTTTAACTTCGACTGGACAAAACATGTAAACACTGTATAAGAAGCTGATCGCCTTTAAATTCCACAAGATCGTTTATTCTGTTGCTTATTAAACTCCATTAATTTTAATTTGAAAGATTGAATTTTAAAAATATATTCCAATTTTTGGTGTTGTGTGAATACGTGACCATATTCAAAAAGAATCTTAAACTAAAACCCATAAACGCATATTCCATATTCGCATATTTTGTGTTTGTAGAGCATTTGATTTTAATTGGCTGCTTGTAGGCTGATATGCTTTCATTTCCAAATAAGAAATTTCAAAATCAAATATTTATTTTTTTATAATATTGAAGGATTTAATGCATTACTGTGCACTGAAGTATAGAGACGAAACAGAGATGAATGCGATAATGATGATGATTTTGATGGAATGGAAAACGCAAAAAAAGCCAAGTAAAGATTTAATTTATTTCTGACACAGTTGTCAGTCATAATTAGCTGTTTTATTTGTAGGCGAATTCGATTGTTTGAATTCAAGTATATATTTTGGAAAATAAAAGTTTTTAGTGTAAACATACATATGTATGATGAATTTTGGATGTCAGTCAATGATATTTGTAATATTACATACATACATACATAATCAGTCCTTACAAACCTTCAGTCAGGATTACGACCTAGCTTCTCACACGATGTTGTGTGCGTTAATTTTATACATGAGTGGCGGAACCTACATTTAAAATCGACTACAAACTACAGATTTTTGAGAAACTGTTTCATGGCAATTCTATTTACTCTCAGAGTTCAGAAGAGGGAGCTACTGAGAGAAAGTAGCTGAAACAATATTTTTTTATACTTCGTTTTGAAGGAGATGTCTGACCTGGGGTAATATTGGTATACAAAACATGTGTTTCAACGAATTATAAACAGACATTTTCCGATTAAGTATGAAATTTGGCAAATAGCCTCCGGTATTTTAAAATTTAAGCTCGACTTTTTCACTTTGAATCTAGAAATACCCGAATGTTCCTAATACGGAGTAGGTTCTCGAACTTGAGTTCAGATGTCAATAGAATATCATGAACGCCTTAGTTTTGCCGTACAAAATCGACAGTTAAACGAATAATGTGGCAAACGATAATGACCTGATTCATGTCGTCCAGTTAAAGTATCAAAAGTTTCAGAATTATATTTCCTTCTCTAGCGAATGGCAATTGGAGCCTAAGGACCAATTATCGCAACATACCATAATTCTACTTAATCTCATTTGTTTCGCATAAATTATCATCGGTTTGAATGCCCTGTTTTTAGCAATTTAAGCAAAATTTATGCGATTTCTAATTGAAGATTAGTTAGTATGCCAACTTGCTGTTGTGGTGATTGTCCTTAATGAAATGACTTCAAATTTATTTATCATCCTTAAGTTGTTATCAGATATTCGTGAATCATATCAAAAAACCAATCTGAAGAAACACTAGTCTCACCGCATTAGGCACCTCTATTAGGCATCTGTGCTTAACTATTATACGGAAAGTCTTGTTAAGTGCATATTACGAAACCTACTTGATGGACTCATAGCGCAACTAAGTTTGATAAAAGATTGCTTTGTTAAAACCAGTTAACTGGCTAGATTATAACAGTAATAAAACCAGGTATTATTGCTGTTGTTGTTGTTGTGTAGAAGTATTTCAGTACTACTGCCAGAAAATGTATTGTACAGTCCTTATAGTAAATGGGTCTCTTCCCCAAAGCTGATTCTCTAACAAAGGTGAGCATGATGTTTGGTATTTCTGCCAAGCACTTGCACGTTTTCAAAGTCTTCAATAATGTAGTTTTTATTTTCATACATACGTAATATGATACACATTATGATATACATTACGTATAAGTAATATTTAATAACTAATGTCACGTATACGTTTATAAGAACGTTCGGTCAGAATTACAATCTAGCTTCTCACACCACTTATGTGTTGATTTTATACATACAAGGTGGGACCTATAGCTCAAAGTCGATTCCGTACAACAGATGTTTTGAGAAACTGAGAGGAAGTCGCCAAAGAAATATTTTTTCATACTTCGTTTTGTTTGAATCGTCTGGCCTGGGGTTTGAACCGTGGCCTCACATCTAATAATCCAAGAGATTACGGCAACTACAAAGGATTTATTATTGTATGAAAAATGTCATTAAAACCAAATTATTATTAACATTGTATGGAAATTAATACAACATGCTTGTTCTGACCAAGTGATTTAAACTATTGGAGCAACCTTCACAAAACCACCCTTTTAAGATAAGTGACTAAGTGTAGCCACAAATCAAAATATTTCGGTTAAGTTGTGGATAACTCTCAACAACACGCAAAATGCCTTCATACCCTCTATTATAAAATAAATTCAAGAATTTGTAGCTCAAGTATGTTATAAAATAAATTCCTGCAATTCATTTACATGCAGATGTATGTATGTATGTGTGTAGTTTGGATATATGTACGATGCCATAATAACCATAATTAACGTTATTTCCTTCAATGCATCTTCTTACTGTTGGTTGTTAGGAAACCAAAATAATTGCGCAAGTAAAACAAATTTATTTGCAAACCACAACCACATCATTCCATTAAAATATGGTCTACTAAATGCAACAATAAACGCTGGAACAGTTTGAGTTCGTACACAACTAAGATAGAAAAGTAGATGAGTGTTGTTCAATATTTTAAGATGGTTATGCCAACAAATATATGAGAGAAGAATTAAATCTTCTCAGAAATCATTTATTGGCAATTATAATTCGGATGTTTTTCATTAATTTCTAAAATAATTTCAATTTGAAAAAAAAAGAGACGAAATGAGACCAACTGACCACAAATTTTGGAAAAATCAAAGAAAAAAATTTCTGTGAACTATTACCGGGTATTGCAAAGTATTTCATTCGATATAATCAAAGTATGAATTTCATTACATCGAGATCTCAACGTATGTTTTATTCGTTTAAAACATCTATTGATACCAATATGTGTGGAATATAACATTGTTTGCACATTTGCACTACGGCTTCTCTACGTGAAGTACACCCGAAATCTGTAAATCATGCCGAATTTAACCGGCGTCATGGGTTATGTTGGTTTTGAGGCTGTGGTTTCAAACATACCTGCGACTTAATAAAACGCCACAAAATATGTTCAAAGAGGTAAAATTTATATCAACTCCAAGTTAAGTGACCATGCTCTCAAATTGTTCGTGATGTATAAGCCCTGTGGCATAAGCTGTGTGGTACGTAGGGCCATACTGTTGAGACCACAACATCCAATTCAGGCAAAAACAAGTTGGTAATCATCAACCTATAATGCTCGCCACTGACAGTGATGGCCAGTGTAGTATCGCTTTCAAAAAATTATCATCAATTTTCATTGATTTAAAAATAGGGCTTATTGGTGAAGATGATTTTTCGATGAAAATTAAAGTCCGTCATTAAGTCAGTAGTTCCAACAGAACTGCACTACCTACCATACAGCTGCTGCCATATTGGAAAGCCTGTGTGGTTTTCTTAAGCCGCACGACTAAGTAAATTAGTCACAAACTACGGGGGGCTTCAAAGCCAACATAACAAATGCTATTAGTGGCATTTAGAATGCGCTTCACATACAGAGACCTTGGCAGACATTTAAACGATATTATATTCCACACATGCTGAGATCATTATTTTTTCTAATAGATAGTATGTTGACTTATTAGACGTGAGGCCATGTTTTAAACCACATATAAAATATCTCTACCAAAGCAAAATATAAAAAAAATATTTCTTCAGCTACTTTATCCAAACGGATTCCTGGCAAAATCTATGAGAGTAAATAAAATTACCACGAAAGGTTTATCAAAAAAATCTGTCGTTTGGTGTCGACTTTAAACTGCAGGTCCCGAAATTCATGTACAAAATCAACACATAAGTGGTGTGGGAAACTAGGCCATAATCCTGACTGAAGGATTGTAATGACCAATTATGTAAGTATGTACTTGTAAACGTATACGTGATATTTGAAATTAAATATTACTCATAAGTAATGCGTATCATATTAGGTAAGAAAATTAAGACTACATTAGTGAAGAATGTAATCCTGACTGAAGGGTTGTAATGACCAGTTATGTATGTAGTATATAAAGTCTTTACCTCGTTACTCAAATCTTAAAAAATAAGCTGCAAAAACATACAAAACAAATTTTAAAATGACTGAGTTTTGCTGTGACTGAATGCCGGAGTAAAGAGTGGTTTTTCATCGTTTGCTAGTTCCTTAAAATGAGATTAAATTTGCAAATTTGGTGTAACAGAACAACACGCAATATGACCTCGGAAAATGTAATCAAATGGTTGCTTGGAATAATTTAAAAAAGACAAGCTACTGAAAGCTTAGCTTGGTTGGGTGCCATATTAGGGGCGAGACGCAACCAAATTTTCTATTTTCCAAGCAGAGTTTTAACAAAAAGAGCCGATCAGACTTTGCAAATAAATTCAGAGTTTGAACGCCATTGAAGATTCTGTTGTGTATCAGCTGGAATTGTTGAAGCAATCAAAACTATACAAGCTGATCTTTACTGCTCTTAATCCTAATGTTCCAGCCAAGCACCATAAAGCGTATTATGTTTTGTAATGACAATACCTGGCGATACATATTGTGGCAGGGAAGTTGAGATGTACGCCCTGACTTTCACCGTCTGACTCTCATTTATTTAAAATCCCCAGGGCACATTATTTCAGTTACTACCATTGGTTGGACAAATCTTTTTTTTAATTTTACGTATCATTTTCGTATATTTCGTTTGTTGAGAGGAGATAGATAGCTTAAGAGAATGTAGAACCATAATTCCAAGACAGAATTTTATTGCTGAAGACATTAATATTTAATTTTCAAAATTATTTCAATTGTGTTAATAATTTTTGAAGTCACTGTGGTCTAGTAGGTACCGCGTTGGCATATTACACGTGAGGCCACAGTTCAATCCCCAGGTTAGAAACCGCGAACTAAACGAAATATGAAAATATATTTCCTTAGTGTCCTCCTCTCAGCATATTTCTGGCAAGAGTAAATAAAATTGCCATGAAAAAGTTTTTCAAAACTCTGTCGTTCGGAGTAGGCTTTAAACTGTAGGTCTCGCTACTCATGTATAAAATTAACACACACAACATAAGTGGCGTCAGAAGATAGGCCGTAGTCCTGACTGAATGGTTGTAACGACCAAAATCCATGATCATGAAAAATATTGATTTTGTTAATGTGAAACGTAAATAAGTTATTTTCAAATTTTAATTAATTTTGAAACTCCAAAAAGAAAGGCGTATATAGACAACTTGGTGTTCACAACTCATCTACAACATATAGAGAAAATTACACCACATCCTTAGTGAATTGTGTTTAAACATTTTAAAAAATTTTTCGTCTTTTTTTTGGTTAAAAATACATGCTTTTTACCCAAATGGAACAAAAATATACAAGTTATCCAGAGCTTTAGGGGGTAAAACCTATTCAATCTGTGCAAAATAATTTTTAAAGCATTTTGATCACACTGTACAGTGTACAGCTTCATTTGCCCTCCTTTTTTGTGTATATTTTTTACATGATTACGGCAAACTTTTTATACACTTTTATTGTTGCAAACTGTTTTTGTTGTTGTTGTTGTTGTTAAGGTAATAGAAATACCAATAGCAACAGCAACAGAAGTACTAGCAACAGCAATTTTATGCAAATATTTAGAAGAAGAAAAAACAAAAATATAACAACAATAACAACAACCATAATAAGAGGTAATAGTAATAAAAATAAACTAAAAATAATACACTTTAAAGGCACTAAATAAAAACGTAAAGTTCATTTCGTCTTATTTTTATTCGACCAACAGCAACAACAACAATTTCTATAAACATTACATTACAGTAACAAGGTATCAAAAGTTTGCATTGTTGCTCCCCCTTTTTTTTAAATGTACGCAATTTAAATAAATAACACCGCTATTGGCTAATAGTTATGACTTCATTTCGAGTTACATTTTTAGTGTTATTTTATGGCAGAATAAAATTTACTTGAAGGGTTTTGCTTTGCATTTTGAACGCAATTTTCTTTAAGAATGGAGCCGTAAATACTTAAATCTTTTCAGAGCAATAAATGCAAAAACCTTTTCCATTTCACCTTAAAAAAAATTTGCAAATCAGGCTTATTTTCAGTAAAACTTGAAAAATGTACACAAATAATTGATAATTACAGAATTTCATTAAAATTTTCTATTTGAGTCGTAATATGGTAAACAAAAATGAACTCTTAACGACGAATTCTACTAAGCCTGGTCCTTGCAGTTAAGCTTAAAAATAAACCCATTCAGCCTCTTTCACTCTCATAAGGTCTTCAAAAAGGCGAGTGGGTCTCTCGATGGAAAAAATTCAAAATTGCCATCCATTTTACGATATCAAAACTAAAGTGAAAAAAGGGCACATTAAGCGATTATTTGGATGAAAGTTTTCATTCCACCATTAATGCTTGGACATTGCATTTTTTGGATGAAATTAATTATGCTTAAATGGCCGCGTCCAAAGCGGTTATACCAGCTGATCTGTTTAAGACTGTCTTGAAACACTTTTTTGCACATTTCGATCAGTATTTCGGCGATAACTGTTGTAATTTGCTTTTCGAATGTTCCAACGCTAGTAGAGGATTATCAACGACTGTATAGTGAACGTAGCCACACAATTTTGTTTTTTAACATCGATCAAGAACAACAGTTTTTTGAGGAACTTTGTCATGGCAATTTTATTTATTTTTTATTATTTTTGGCAGAGATCTGCTGAGAGGAAGTCGCCGAAAAAAGATTCTTTTAATATTTCGTAGTGTTGGAGATGTTTGACCCAGGGTGTGAACCATGGCCTCATCTAGTAGCCAAAACACAACCTACTGGTCTACAGCTACTTCAAGAACACAATGAAATCGACAAATTCGAATTAATCGTCGAATTTACTTAAAGAGACGCAATATTTTTGGCAGAGCCTAAATTGCAAGGATGCATAAGACTTACCATTTCTATAAGTATGAAACCCTAATCGTCTCGAAAGCTCGTTCAAGTTGCATCACATCTTCTGACACAAGTTTAAGGTACTTTGAATGTTCTTCGATTGTTAAAAGATCATACATAACATAGTAGTAGTCTAGTAGATAGCGTATTTTCTTACAAGAAAAGAGCTCGTGTGCTTCAACCTCAACTATTACGTCTCAAAAAAAAAAAAACTAAATATGGATAAAATATTTCTTTCAGCATCCGCCTCTCAACATCCTCCTGGCAACAAAAAGTTTCTGAAATCTGTGGTTCAGAGTCGATTTTAAGTTGTTTGTGCTTAAGGTCTTTAATGCCTTCAAAGTATAGTTTGTGTTCTGTTCTGTGCCCTGTTGAAGAATCCTACTCATTGAATCATACTCCTTCTTAACAGCTGTCTGACTGTACTCTGATGTTTGTCGTTGATAGTTTTCACTCTTTTCCACTTGATTAGTTGAAAGGTAATGAAAGCCTCTTTATTTTTTAAACTGAACTTCTTTTCAACTTCTACCGTATTCGACAATGAAATTCTCGGGTTTGTAATCAAACAATAGAATTGCTAGACCACATCATTTCTAGATAGTTTGAAAGATACTTAATGAATTAAATTAAAAGTTTTCTTTTAAAACTTCAATTTCATGCATTGATTTTTTCAAGAAACTGTTATATTTCCCACAAAAGAAAACGTTATTTTTCCCGCATTAAACTTCAATAAAAATCAAACGAATAGGAAAAGCCATAACCGTATATTATATTGTTATTGGCAATATTTATTTCTATCGCATCGTATCGTATATTCTCTTTATATTTTGCCATCATTTCCCACTTGATAAAACATAAATTTTACAAACAATTTAACAAATTGTTTTAAAACTGTACCCCACAGACTTAAGGGATATGGAAGCACAACACACTTAAAGGAGTTGGCTAAAGTCTTATAAGTACATAGCATAGCATGAGCGCATATGCCTGTTTATAGGGTTTATAATATGTTCATGAATTTCAGTTAGAAAAATATTCAACAACAACAATTGAATTTTTTAATTTGAAAATAATAACTCTAACTTAATATTACTGCCGTTACATATTACTTGGACAATTTGCTTTCTTATGAACTTATGTATGTCTTATATCTTATGAACTAATGGTTAAGTATCCAAGAACTAATCTTTTCTTAGCACATTTCAGCAGAGCAAATATTAGTCGTTACCAACAATAAAGCATCAGCTTTTTATCAAGTACTACAATACATTTTTTCTTTAGAGTCTATCAAAAAAAAAAAAAAAGAGTTTGCAAACCTAACATATCTTGTGTGAAAAAAGAAAACTGACGAGATTACCCAATACATCGAAAACTTATGAAAATTATGTTCAATTTTATGACAAAGTAATGTATGTTTTCACTAATCATGTCAGGATAACCGAAAGCATTTGGTATTTCACTTGTAATAAATGTAGAACCTGGAGGATCTACTTGGTGCATAGAGAAATAGTTTCAAATTGTTTGAAATATCTTTGGAAAGTTCGAGAATTTTATAGTACATTTCATACTCTAACTGAGCAATACTCAGTAACATTTAAAATCTTAAGTTCTGTAAGTTTAAGAAAGGTTAAATTAACATTGGATTAATTTTTCATTACAACCTTTTAGTGAGGATTACGACTCAGCTGCTCACATCACCCACGTTGTGTGTGGTAAGATTTTGCATGAGTGGCGGGGTCTACAGTTTAAAGTCGACTGTGAACGAAAGATTTTTGTGAAGCTTTTCATGAGAATTTTATTCAATGTCAGAGCTTTTGTCAGAAGACTGCTCCTGAGAAGAAGTTGTCGAAGAATTGGTTTTTCATTTTTCGTCTAAGCCAACACATTACCTATTAGGCTACGACTACCTCTTACTACACAATTAATCTAAGACGTCATTATTCCGTTGAACCTCGAATAATATTTTCTAAATAGTACTTGAAAGAACAGCTCAAGTAAAACATCTAAGATTTTTGCATAGCAACAGTTTCTAACCTTTCTGACTTTAGTCACGGTAAGTCCCATTGCTGAATTTGCAGCTTTTGTTTTATCTACAAATATATACTGTTACGTTTTTACCTTTTAAAAACATTTATAATAAAAGCTCGTAGATTTCAAATAAAATAAAAATAAATTTTTGTTTAGTTTTAATTAAATTTCATTATTATTCGCACAATTTTGTGTGGCACTGTTCACAACTTTATGTACACAACAACAATTGCTTTGTTTGTTATTCCTCTGTTTACACCAATTGGTCGACAGATCTTTGTAATGGAGATCTTCAAACCACGATTACTCTCTTCAAACACACCGCGTCTTCACACAAAACTGACTGAACTTTTACAAACTCAGTTTTCTGCTTTGCAACATCGTTGTTTACGTTTATTATTGTAGTGTTGTTGGTATATTTTTGTTTACTTATTTACCATTTTTTTATGCTGGTGTTTGTTGTTAAATTAAACAATGCGATAATATGTAAATATGTAAATTCCTTGATACATCGAAAGTATAGTTATCGGCCGTTATCTGAAATACAATATGCCGCATATCCCTACTTGTCGATAACATATACTTCGTCCTATCCTCATTTACTGTCAGGCCCATAGTAATAGACTGCCGTTCAATAGCACTAAAGGCAGCAGTAACATCTCGCTTGGTACGCGCTATGATGCCAATGTCGTCAGCGTACGCAAGCAACCGGACACTTTTTTGAAAAATATTGTCATTGCGATGCACTCCTGCCTTCCGCAGAACACTATCCATGACGAAGTTGAAGAGGTCGCATGATAAGGGATCTCGCACTGTATCAAAAGGTTCGGAGAGGTCCATTGCTATCTTGGAATTGGTCAAAGTCATTCTGCATAGCCTTATCAGCTTCGCGGATATACCGAGCTCAGATATTGCAGCAAAAACTCGATCCCTTATGGGGCTATCAAAGCCAGCCTTATTGTCGACAAAAAGGTGGTGTGTGTCGACTTTATAGTGCCACCACTCATTATAGTGCCGTCACTGATAGTTAAGTTTATTCGTTAAGTTAGTCTATTCGTTAAGATAGTTAAGTTTTTTATATAAAGAAAGGTAAGTTTTTTATATAAAAAGAGAATAAAATATTCTTATAAAAGCAGTTCAGTTTTGACTGTAAACTAATAAAATCATATAGTTTCTATACCTTGTTTTTCGTGGGTCTTCTCCAGCATTTGACGTAGTGTGAAGATCTGGTCGGTAGTAGACTTGCCGAATTGATAAGGTCTAATCATTGTTTTGACAAGTGGCTTCAGTCGTTCACACAGTACCCCCCTAAAAACTTTATATGTGATAGGGAGAAGGCTTATAATCCTGTAGTTGGCGCATATCGTAGGGTCTCCGTTTTTAGGACAGGATAGAAAAAAAACTGAGGTTCCAATCGTTGGGCATACTTTCCTTCCAGCGGGGAGGCCATCAGGACCTGCAGCTTTATTGTTTTTAAGACGCATCATCGCGACTTTGACTCTTCATGGTTAGATGGCGAAATCTCCACGCCGTCATCATCGATTGGATTCGGTACTTCATCTCTAAAGGCGGTATTCGTGTCGTCATCGCCTCGTATCAGAGTAGAGAAGTGTTTCCTCCACAAGCTCAGCAACCTTGGTTTAGTGGTATAATATTGATTATATGAAATATTGAAATAATTTTTATTTCACGTTACTTCATATGCCTTAGAATGTCTAAATAATTTAGGATTTATTATAAGAAAACATTTTAATTTTACATCATGTAAGCTTTCAGACATATACAATTGTATATATGTAAGTACATACATAATGTAATGTTCATAACATGAAATGTATGACATGTATGATAAAGCAAAGTCATGTTTCATACATATACCATAGTGCTAAACAAATTAAATTTAGTTGAAAAGCATAGTAAAATTAAATATGCTCTGGGAAGTGAACAATAAAATTGTGGGCCCTCAAGTAGGCCTTTTTAAACAAATTATTGTAATGAAATCGAACTTTTTAAGAGAAATATATTTATTACGAATGTGATGTAGATGTTCAGTCAAAGAGCAACAACGCTGGAGCGGGTTTTAGAATCCCTTTTCGATTTGGCAGAATAACAACATAAGCCTACGAATAAAGTTGAGAATACTAGATTGATTCAAATATCAAATTGGTTTTGGTATACGGGTAGCCAACGCCGTAGTCTAGTAGGCAGTGTGTTGGCTTTCTAGACGTGGGGCCACGGTTCACTTTTTATTAAGCCTGCAGTTTCCATTTTTTTCTAAGCCATAATTTCTTATTACAATGTCGAGTAGATATTCAAACCGTGAGGCCACTGTGCCTGGACTTTGAACATCAGACATCCAAACAGAGCAAAATATTGAAAAATTTATCTTCGGCTACTTCCTCTTAGCAGATTTTTGGCATAAACTCTGAGAGTAAATAAAATTGTCATTGTCGTTCGTAGTTGACTTTAAACTGCAGTTCTCGTCACTCATGTATAAAATTATCACACACAACGTGAGTGATGTGAGAAGCTAGGCTGTAATCCTGACTGAAGGACCAATTATGTAAGTATGTATGTAGCCAGCGCATTAAAGTTTACAAATGTGAGTACTTGCCGACTACAAAATTTCATTAGAACTTGATAACGCTTCAAACTTGAAGCTGCATTCTACTAGTCAAGCTGTATAAGACATTAGAAATATATGAACATAAAAGATTTGATGACATGACATGACATATACACTGTTAGTCAAGCTTTACCTTGAAACAACCCCTTTTATCAGATATCACGATGAGCTCGATGGCCCCGAATTTCTTAAAAATATTTTACAGAAATCAAAATTTAATTTTTGAATTTAAAATGTAGTTGACTTGACTAAGCTCCAGTGGAAGTTATGAATTTAAAAACGTAGGCCTTCCTGTTTTTCCCATACAACATTTGTGGATTGAATGCTCAAATGTTGTGTATACAGCAAAAGTAACAAGTGTTGAGGTCTGTGTTCAAGGGAAAAGTTGCAGCAATACAGACATATTCACTTACATACGTACATTTCATGCACATGAAAACATTATCACTTAGGAAAAATAGAAAATAATTTAAAAAACTCAAGAATAAATAGTAAAACAAATGCATGCTTAAACAATTTTTAATTTAATTTAATTTTGTCTACATATTCAATCAAAAACATCATCATCATTATGCTCTTCTCCTTAATTTTAAGGTACAAATCTTAAAGCTTTCATTTCGATTAGAGGTATATGTGTCTGCTACAACTGTTGCAATAGGATTTGTTTTCGTATGATTATTGGGCCAAAGTATCTAAAGGGTGGGTCATTTAAATATTTAAATTTAAAAATGCTACAAAATAAAAACGCTTTGATATTAGCTAAATTAATTTTTTTGTTGTGAAGTACAATTGTTCCGGTTAGAAATGGAATATCATTTCATTCATATGGCTGCTGTGGCTGGCTCACAGTAGCTCATTCGATCGGATCAATTTTCGTGCACTTCTTAGAGTATATGGGGTCGTATCTCGTCTATTGCATAACGAACGTTGGCCTTCAAATGCTCAATTGTTTCTCCTTTGTCGGCATAAATGTTTTCTTTAACGGCGCCGCACAGAAAATAGTCCAACGGTGTAAAATCGAAGCTCCTTGGCAGTCAATTGACAGCACCATTTCGACTAATTAAATGGCCATCAATGGTTTAACGCAATAAATCGACTGTGGAATGAGATGTGGTGCAAATTGCACCATCCAGTTGAAAACAAACATCGTTCACACCAATACCACGAAGAGCGGGTACAAGAAAATCGGTTAGCATAGTGCGATATGTGTCTCCATTGACCGTAATGGTTATGCCGTCCACATTTTCAGAGAAATATGGGCCAATGATGCCTCCGGTCCACAAGCCGCACCAAAGAGTCACTTGTAATGGGTGCATTGGCTTCTGCAAGAGCACGTATGGGTTTTCTAAGCCCCAAATACGGCAATTTTTTTTATTAACGTACCCACCAAGGTGAAAATGAGCCTCATCCGAAAAGATGATTTTTTCGGAAAAATCTATGTTTATCATCGTGCAGTTTCTCGTTGGCCCAATAAATCCCAACCTTGTTCAATATTAAATCGATTCATTACGTTCAGTGGAGATAATATACTAAATTTTGTGACAGAATAGAATGACATACATATGTATTGCCAGATTCGAAATAATCGATGGCTCAAATTTAAACCGATGGCTCAAATTTAAATCGATAGATGGCCCACCCGATATATGTGTGGAAATATATGTGTGTGTGTGCCTATGTAAAATGATAATTTTGATATACGTAATATAATGAATTTTCTTCTGTATTCTCTTATTCATAATTTATTAAAAACAAATTTATCAAAAACAAAAACAAAACGAATATGTTCGAAAGAAAACTGTCTTGTACTGAAAAATTGCTGGGCGTAATTGAATGCAGGCATTACAAATTTCATTAAGAGAAAATTGTCATGATATTTGAGTTTGAAATCAAAAATCATTGGAAATAGAAAAATGACAATGATGTGGATGTTGATGTTGATGATGATGTCTTTATGTCATTAGACAAATGATTTCTTTAAAGATTTTGTCATGAGTTGAGTTTGATTGATAAAAAAAAAGTTCAATTATGATAATCAATTAATAAATATTGAAATGATTGAAGTACTTTCTACATGTGTAACAAGTAGTTGTTATATTTGGCAATGAATTCTCGAAAATATAAATTGACAGTGGAAATATGAAACAAATCATAATATTATCAAAGTTTGAATGCTCGTATCAAAAGAAAAATAAAAATAAATTGCATAATGATGTACAGGCAACTCATGAACATTATTGTAGAAATTTAATGCATCAGGGTATTTACATTTTTTATTGAAAGAGAAAATTTTCATAAGATTTGCATTCGAATTATTTAAAAAAGGGTGTGAGTTAATGCTCAAATAGAGAATTAGGAGAAGCATTGTACTGAAATCGTCGTAGTCTAGTAGGTAGGGTGTTGGCTTACTAGGCGTGAGGCGACGCTTCAAAGCAGACGGCAGACATTTCCAACAAAATGAACTTTTAAGGTCTGATATCGAATTAATCTTGATTACGATTGTACAAAAAACTCGTGAAAACGAAATTAATTTGTATTTTAATAAGCAAAATTTTAGCGGAGGAGTTTAGCGGAGGCGTCATTGGCCCATATTTGTTTGAAAATGAGAACGGCTCAACTATTACGGTAACCTATCACATCGATTGCATTGTACTCGCTCTTCTTGGTATTGATGTGAATTGTGATGTTTGGTTTCAATAGGATGGTGCAACTTGCCACGTATCTCACGCCACAATCGATATATTGTGTCAAACGTTTGATGGCTATTGAATTAGCCGAAATGGTGATATCAATTGGCCGCCAAGAAGCTGCGATTTGACACCGTTCGGTGGTACCCCGTTAAAAGCCAATATTCGTGATATCATTTCCGAGATACGACCACATACAATCGAAAAAGTGCACGGAATTTGGTCAGATAGAATAAGGTGAAATGAAATAATATTCCATTTCTAACGGGAAAATTGTGAACCGTTTTTGTTTCATTCCGTTTTTAAATTCAAACTTAAATGACCCTCCCTATATATTGCAGTACTGTTATGGTTCACTTCGTTGTCTTTAGTATTCACTTTTACGATTACTCAGGATTTTACGTCTTATTGTCGTGGAATAGCCTGAAAACTTGGGGTGTTGGATTGGACGTTATTTCTTAGAGGTTGGTACCAATTTCAAACACTTTCTCCTGTGAAAGGACAAAGCTTTACTTCCATTTCGTTTCCAGAACCGTTTTTAATAATTTCGAATAGTCAAGTGGATTCCAAGTCGTGTATAATATACGAACAGTTTAATACAACGTTTCAAAATGTCATTAATTTTCCCGCATCAAAATAAACTTCAAAAAATTGTTCTGTTCATTTAACGATTTCAGAGTGGAATAGATATCCATAAATACCTTTCTCTGTGGTAGTATTTGGTGAACCATCGATTTGATCCGGATTACATTTGCTTTCTACAAGACTTAGAAGGCCATCTGGTTCGATAGTCATTTTACTTCTGTCATCATTTTTTCTTCTCAAAAAGTTGCATATCCAACTTTATTTCATCTTTACTATTCGCTTTTCTTATTTATTTTGATAGTTGTAGACTAACTGGTGATGATTTTATCAATAAGAATACCTATATTAACTATGCTACACATTCTTCTATGATAGTTTACAACAACGTTAAGTTACCTAGACCGGGTGTAGGGTTAAAAACGAATGAATACAATGAAACGCAGACAGTATTTCTTTTATTTTTCTCTCCTATTTTTTAAAATCTTTATGAGTTCTTAAATGATATATGAGGAGGAGACAAATACTGTGTTTTTTACTTTTTTGTTGCATGATCACAGCACATGTATCTAGTGAAAGACTACTTCATAGAGAAACAAAAAACTTACATACATACACCAACGCACACACAGACAGTCTGCCATGCCATGCAATATGTTTTAAAAGTATGAATAAATTTTTGAAAAAATAAAAATAAAATGAAAAAAAATTGTTCATATTGCTACAGGAGGAGACGTACGTCATCAGTAGTAAAAGTGGAGTATAAAATAATAATAAACCATGAAAATGACTCATGCATAATGCCTTTTTCATTTCATTTCAATGTGATGACAGTTAAAATGTGAATTTAAAATTTTATTAAAATTTATACTCACATATATACATACACACATACATACATACAATATGTGTTTGTAGTATGTACATATGTATACAATTGTAATATTGTTGCAGTACTCATGCAAGTATGGATTTATGCATGGAATAATATATGGAATATGGAATGCATACATACATACAAAAGCATACTATTCGTCCATTACAGTTGTTTATATGCTGGAGCACAGATTTGTAAAATATTTTTATAAATGGACACCTTAAAGTGTATGTGCATTAGTGTATATGTGAGTGCGTTTGTTGAATGCACTTTTTAGAAATGTGGGTCAATAACACAAAGTTGTTGTAGATTTTTTAATTTTTTTTTTTCTGTCTTTTATTTTATCGCAAATACCTGTACACCAATCCCTGGTTTTGGAAATGTTCAATTTTGTTAATAATTGAAGTCTTTAAAATCTTAAATTTAACGCAGGGTTAAAGGGCTTGACTGCAAATCCAATCCAATAAAACAAAAGGATTTTTTTCAATTTTCGAATTTTATAAAATTATAAGTCTTTAGAACCCTCTATAAATTTATCGCTCTAACCACTCCACAGAAAAAATAACTTTTAAAACGAAAATAAGATAAAAAGCTTTATTAATGATAGACTCATGTTTCGTCGCTTACTGACTACTCATGACTGAATGGCATTATTGTGTTTTGTTCCATTAATACACCATTATTTGTGTGTTTCTCGTTTTTGTTGGAGTAGCTTCTATTTACCGTACGATGTGTGTATTTTGTTGTTGTCTGTTAATCGTGTTCTCTTATTTTCCAGTATTCCAATTGTGTAGTCTAGTACGTAGGGTGTTGACTTATTAGACGTGGAGCACTGGTTCAATCTCCAAGTCGTACATTTCTAACAAAACGAAATACGAAAAAATATTTCTACGCCAACTTCCTCTCAGCAGATTTCTGGCAAAAACTCTGAGTGTAAAAATAAAATTGCCATGAAAAAATGGCCTAAAAATCTGACTTTATACAGTAGATTCCATCACTTATGGATACAATTAATACGCACAACATAAGTGTTGTTAGAAACTATGTCGAAATCTTGACTGAAAGATTAATTGTGATGACCAATTAAGTAACAATGTGTGAAGAATTTTATTTGGCTGATCCATTCTAGCAACTTCTTTGATATTTAAGCAATTTGCTTCACTATTATTCAGTTATGACTTCAACATTTTTGTCAGGCATTTTTAGGAGTTTATTTCACTTAAGTAAACATCTTTTACTCACACTATACTAGTCGTATCTAACTGTAAGAGCTTAATTCCTGGTGCCAATAACCACTAGTATGTGTATAATTATGTAGTAAAAGAGGTGAAGGGTTATCTTGCGAATAGGCATTCGCTGTTGTAAATTTTTGATAATTTTTCTAAATGGAGGTAGATTTGTAACGTAGGCATCAGCTTATGACCAATCATGCTTACTTGAAATTTGGAAAATACTTTAAATTATTTACTGAATATTTTTTTTTTTAAAACTTATTTACGAATTTATTTAAAACTAAGTTCATGTCCCTTTCAATCTATTGCTTCACAATAAAAGTTTTATTTTTCTAGTTGGTTTTATCAATCACCCTAGTTGAGGTCATATTGTCAACAGCATCATTAAATGTGACAGACTATTTTAGTTTTATTAACTTCAATATTTTCTGTTCTCTACACTACACTACTCCAGGCATACTCATTTTCCACTTTTGTCTTCCATGTGTATATATTTGCTTCCTTTCTTTTTTTATCAATTATTTTTTTTCTTTCTTTTCTTCTTTATCATGCAATATTAAAACCATTAAACTTTTTTTCTTGATTTTTTTCATTTTTGGTTTTCTCTCATAGATAAGTACTAAATATATGTACATGCATGTATGTCAGTATATGTTAGCATATAATGTAACATATTTATATAAATATATTTACAAGTATGCATATATTTATGCATGCATGTATGTGATCGACCATATACATATATGTACAATGTAGTTTTCATAACAGCCTATAACACTTGAGTATGTGTTGGGAATAGACGAGAGAGAGAGCATCTGCAAGTAGTGGTTGTAGAAAATGTTGCTGATGAAATTTTCCAATTTTTTTCTTTCTCGGTTCTGTTTTCTCTTTTTTTTTTTATCAAGATTTCATTCCTTCATCAAACTAATACTCATGTTTCATCATTGGTTAGGGAATATAATATTTCTCAATCGTATGTAGTTGTAAAATATTATGGCTTTCAAGCAATTTCTACAAAAAATTTAATTTAATCATAAGACTCTTAAAGAGCTCAATAAATATTTTTAAATTTATACTCTTAAATGATCTTCAATACATTGTAAGTAATTCGTTTTCTCTGTTTTTGGATATATTAAGCACTGGAAACATGTTTTACCCCTACCAAATATATAAGCTTAAAAGCTACTTTAGATCTTAAACTTAATGTAACGTAAACAAGCAGAAGAAAAAAAAAGTGGAAAAAATTTAAGTTGAATACACTCGTTGTTTAAGTAGTTTTTAAAGTGCTGGCAACTTTGAAGAATTTTTACTTATTGAAAACGTAAATACGATGTAAATTTTTGACTTTTAAAACTATTGGCCTTAGGTTATAAATGTAGGTACTTTGATTACTTAAA
The DNA here is from genome assembly GCA_927399465.1 of Sarcophaga caerulescens. Classification (NCBI taxonomy): domain Eukaryota; kingdom Metazoa; phylum Arthropoda; class Insecta; order Diptera; family Sarcophagidae; genus Sarcophaga; species Sarcophaga caerulescens. Next base: position 62,526,876 of record OV656872.1, read on the forward strand.
TTAAGATTAAATTTGTCTTGTATTTAAGCGTATAGAAGACACTGCAATGATGTTTGCTTACATGTCTATATACATATTGATGAATGTCTTTATTTCTAAGTTATTTTACTAGCAATATGAATATGTTTTAAATTTCTTGAATAAATTTAAAAATTATATTGTTATGTAGTTCTCAACTACTTAGAAACAATAATTTCCTATGGTTCCGAGAATTACTTTCTTATTATAACAACCCCTTTATCGTATTTCGGATTATACTTCAACACATCCTTCCAGGCGCCTCTGCTTCTTCAGTGCCTACGCCAGTTAGTCATATCAATCGAAGAAAGGGCTACCTCAACGTAGCAGAGGTCGCCTTCTTCGCCGACTTTCACAAATCGCCACATCGATTACACGTCTCGCCGGAATATCCTCTTCCATCAGAACGACATGACCGAGCAAGCGCAGCTGCTGGGTGTTAATACGCTGCACAATGTCCGTGTTGTTGAGAAGCCCATACAGCTCATTATTAGATTGAATGCAAAAGTCATCGCCAACTCGCACTGTATAGAAGATCTCACATAATTGGTAACTACAACCCTTTAGTCCGAATAACGACCTAGCTTCTCACACCACTGATGTGTGTGTGTCAGTTTTATACATGAGTGTTAGGGCCTACAGTTTAAAGTTGTCTCCAAACGACAGATTTTTAAGAAACTTTTCATGGCAATTTTAGTTTTTGCCAGAAATCTGCTGAGAGGAAGTCACCGAAGAAATATTTTTTTCATGTTTTTGTTTTGATGTCTGACATGGGGTTTAAACAGTGACCTCACGTCTAATAACCCAAAACACTAGCTACTAGACCACGGCGACTTCAGGGGTAGAAGATCTTACGTAATACTTTTCTCTCGATCGCTCTCAATGGCGATGCCAATTTTTTTTGAATCATTTATTTATTTAAATGTAACAACATACTTTAACTGACAACACACACCGCAGTAGCAATTATATATGTATATGTACTATAATTGGGGACATACTTGTTTTACTCCAGCATTTGTGTGAAATATTTGACTTATATAGCGGGTTTGAAGAACTGAGAATTCTGCATCTTCATAGATAGCTCTGATGATTCGTACTTCTGTCGTACACCTTTTCTTCTGAGTCTACCCAGTGATTTCGTGACAGTAAGTTTGTGATTTTGGACTATTCAATGCGTTAGTTAGAGTTAGAAACTTCAGAGCTTTTATCTTTGTTTGTAGCAACGACTTCTCCAGAGTTATGTTGAGCTCTTTTAGAAATACTACTGCATGAAAAGTATACAAATTAAATTTAAGGATTCAAAACACTCTGTTTCTTTTTAACACCTAACATATTCACTCTTTGCAGATTGCAGGAATATTTGATCTTAACTGTAAATCCAGGTGTTTAGAGGTTGAGATGTAAAGGCTGTTCATATGTTTACGAAAATCCTCTAAAGCAATAATTCTGCTTTTTTGAAGTATCCATAAAGCTAACCCATTTCGCTCCTCCTGTTAAAAATTCAGAGTGATTTGAGCGCTAGCTACACATGCTGAATTATTGCCAGCTGTACACTGTCTACTGTTTCAACTTTAGAAGGGAAAATTTTACAAGTTTTCCATAATTTTCATTTTTCAATTAAAAAAATTTGTTGATTGCTGATCCATCGTCTATTACATCTTATGCCACAGTCATGATATTCTCAGAAAAACAAGTGCCACGAGCCGCTCATACTTTAAAACGACCTATCAGGCAATCGCCGTAGTCTAGTGTGTTGGTCACGGTACAAACCCCAGACATTTTTGTTTGTTTTTGTTTTACATAGAAACAATATTATCTTATGCCACAGTCACGATATCCTCAGAACAACAAGTGCTTGGAATCGTTCATATTTTAAAGCGACCTTTTGAATAAACGCCGTAATCTAGTAGGTAGTGTGTTGGCTTATTAGCGGTTCAATCTCCAGACGTTACTAACAAAACAAAAAGTAAAAAAATATTTCTACGTCGACTTGCTCTCAACCGCAAAAATTCTAAGAGTAAATAAAATTGCGATGAAAGAGTTTCTCAAACATCTATCGTTCGTAGTCGACTTTAAACTGTGGGTTCCGCCACTAATGTATAAAAATTAAGAAATAAATTCACGTTACAATAATGTGCTTATTATACAATTATAGCACATTCTTAAGGAGTGTAGTGATTCATTTCTTACTGACATGAATTTAGTATCAGTTTCCAAGCAGAACTCTGACATTTACTTCTTGCGATAGGACAATGATTTTTGCTAACAATACTGCCTATAATACCTATTGTTGATAATTACATGTTGTTGATGGGCATCATACATACATAATTGGTAATTGCAAGCCTTCAGTCAAAATTACGACCAAGCTTCTCACATCACTCATCGTTTTTTCTTGAATTTAAGGTTGTCTACACAGTAGTGTGTGATAAGGTTGGCTAATAGAGAAATAAATATAAAAATTAATGACTAATAAACCGGGTGATAGGGACAATTAAACAATGTAATTTTATTTTTCCAACTTCTATTTAATTTGTGGTGAAATAATAATTTAAAAAATTGATTTTCATAACCGTAACACGATCTCATTATACTCACCTTTACTTGTTATATTCATCAATTAAAATGTCGCATATATTTTTCTACAAATTAAGGTTGGATGATGTATAAGCCTGTGCGTATTTTAATATGTTTTTCAAAAGAAAGACTAAAAGATGGAATTTTTTTCATTTTCATCCTTTCTCTACTCTTTTTTTTACTTAATTTTTATACTTTTCTTCTGTTGCCTGCCCACACTACATATGTATGTATGTATATACAATACAATATTGCCATGTTTTTTTCCCCTTTTCTTTTTGTCGTTTAATATTTTCATATTGTAGTTGTTGTTGCTTGTTTTCTCTTTTTTTTTTATTTCATTGTAGTGTCGTAATGCTCCTTTATATAACGCATCGTTACACGAGAGGCTTTTGTGTGTGCGGTGACACAAAGGAATAAAAGAAGGAAATATAATGGCCAGAACAATACGCACACATGCATACATATATACATTCACATGTAAATGGACAAAACACTCATGTACAATATAAATATGAATATATAAAAATGCATATATGTACATATGAAGGATAATAGATATATGTAAGTGTTTATATGTAGATGTGCGAACACAATCCTTGCGTGTACAATGGGAATATTTCCAGTATGTACATACATATGTACAGTTGTATGAGGATAAAGGACTGTGAACATAATCCTAGAATTAAAAGTGATTGTTATGTTTCTGTATGTTTGTATGCATGTGAATGTGTTCGCTTTTTAATCTGCATATACATACTATACGAGTATTGTTCACAATTTTATATCGGCTGCCTTTCGTTTTTTTTTTAATTTATTTCATATTAAGGCTACATGACCTCAAACACTTTCTACTTTGTTCTTCACTTTGGTGACCCCCATAAGCCCGTTGGTTAATACAGACACCGCTATCACTATCAGTGGAACTTGTGTTACGTACTGGTATGCGTTTTCTGTATGACACTTAATTTCCAGCCAATATGTAATGGCGGCAAACAATATGGACGCTTTGTGTGTGACCAACGTTTAAAATCGAGATCAAGAAGTGGGTTTTTTACTGATAAAGTTGGTTGGTAAAGTAATTTGAACAAGAATATTGGAAAAATATTGTTTGCGGTAAACGAGTTTAAATTGAATTTCTATAAATTTATTCGCCTTTAATTTAATTTAATCGTGTTGACTAAAGACTTTAACCATAAAAGTATTACTTACTGTACGTATTAAACAAAAATGATATTTTTTGATGGGTTTGACAACTTAAAAGTAAATAAGAAAATTAATTCGTCTATTATTCAACTGTTAAGTTGAGTTCTAACCCAAGGCTGATTTTGCAATATCCACTGTTTGTTTTGTTAGGGAGAGTTCTAGACCAGATATACAATCATAATTTAGTCATTACAACCCTTCAGTCAGGGTTACGACATAGCTTCTCACACCAACAGATTTTTTGAGAAACTTTTTATTTCAAATTGTCTCACTTCCATTTGGCATTTTAGAACTCTTCAATTAAGTGTTCGAAGAAATCCTATACAGCGTCATTCCATGTACATTCCCTGTATTTGTTACCAACGTGAAGTCAGGCGTGGAATGGACTCTCTACACCATATACGTCGACACAACACCCACCTCCTCTACTGGGTTTCGGGCCACTGTGGCACAGAGGGAAACGAAAAGGCGAACGAGCTGACACGGAAGTAATCGGAAATGTCTGTCTCTACAGCAATACTTTTCCAAATAGCAAAAAAGCAGTATGGAATTCAGCCAACCGTAGGTGGTCTGATATAACTGGTTGCCGAATTTCAAAATTGCTGTGTCTAGCAGTGGACAGCGGGAGAACCAAGAAACTACTTAAGTTCGTCAAGAGAACAGCTCGCACTCTAACAGGAATTCTAAACCATGCTTTCGCCAGTTTTGCTGACAAGCTCGGTTTGCTCCACCAGAATTACTGAAGAAACTGCCATGATGTGGAAGAAACGGAATTGATTCAAAAATATCCAAGTGCCCTGCACTTCAAGACAGACGATCATCGGTTTTTGGGCGACAGAACGCCGAATTCATTCTGAGCTCGGGATGGTTCAAACCTACCACCTTTCCTGTGAACGGTAAGCTATCCGTTAAGCTAACCTAACCATCAGTGAAACCACCCATTGGCGAAATGACAGTGTCGTGGTATATGAAAGTCTTTTCGTCTTGCATGCTCAGAATTGCAATTGTTAGGAAAAATCAAGAAGTCTAGTTACTCATTACAGACGAATACAGAAAGCTACTTACCATGTCGTCAAATCTTAGAATACATACATAATTGATCACTATAACCCTTCAGTCAGAGTTTATGCCAGCAATTTCGTGTTTTCGTTTTGTTGGAGATGTCTGACCTGGGGTTTGAAACGATATCGCATGTCTAATAAGCCAATACACTACCTACTAGTCGTTGTAAATCCTCTATTTATTTCAATAAAAACGCACTTTAACTGATAACATTGCGTTATCAAACGTATTCAGGATTTCAGGAGGTCAAACTTTCGATGTTCAGTATTATTATGTTTGACATGCACTTTTTAAAACAATTCTGGGTTATCACAAACTCATGTCTTATCACTGACTCATAACTCACTGACAGATCCGTTGTTCGCTCTGTTTATACTGCGTATGTCACATCTGGAACTATAACGATCTTTCTTTAAGCGTTCTTGTTGAATTTTTGCTCTTTGTTTCTAGTAATTTATTTACGTAATTTTGTGAACCGTACGTTGTGTGTATTTTGTTCTTGCTTGTTTGTCTTGCTGACGTATTTTCTTTTTTTTTGTATTCAATTATCGTAACAATCCTTTCAGTAAACTGTCTAGAAATGTATTGTAGCGAGACCATGGATATGAAATTGTCAGCAGAAACCAAGAAGCCTAGTTACTGATTTCAGGAAGCTACTTAGACGACATGGTAGTCTAATCTCAACTAATAAGTACCTATTCTTATCAAGTTATTCAAGGCAAATAATTAAGCGATAAATAAGGAAACTTTTTGCAAATTCGTTGTAGATTATGATGTTACATCATCTTAAGACATACTTTTTTCCTATACATTGACCATCTGGCAGCAGTAATAGGGTCAGATTAAGACCAGCACATAGGTCTGTAAAAAAACTTCTGTTTGGTCTTAAGGAAAAAAAAAACAATTCCCAAAGAAAATATTTTTTTCTGTTTGGATATGTAACCATAAAATAGAGGCAATAAGTTTATGGTCATAACTTTTTCTAGGTACCGCTGTATGTATGTATGCGGAATACATAATATTAAGCACTTTTTGTTTCCTTTTTTGATGTTGAGATTATTTTATGTTTTTTATGAATATTTCCTGTTTGTCATACGGTGATATTCGCTCTTTTAAAACATTTTTTTTTTTTTTTGATATTAAACATTCATTTGAAAATCATCTCACTTTTATAACTACCACCACCAGAATAATAAAAAAAACAACAAAATTGTTCTTTTTTTTTGTGTATGAATGGCAGCAGGCAGATATGTTTATGTGGCCATAACAATATTTTCATTTTTAGAAACCTGAAAGCAATAGGGGTGGGAAGAAAATAGGGGAAATGTCAATAGAATTGCGTTCATATGATATTTTGATCGATTTGCGTGTTAAAGTTTTTCTATGTTTTTCCATCAGTACAATGACTTTTATGCAGAAGCAAGAACAAAAACAAAAAAAAAATCATAAAAATGATGGCATACGCCATATCAGGCTATATGCTATGGCGTATACTCGTTTGCATTTGTTATAGACAATGTTGTTAGCCATGCGGTTAACATGTCAAACTCATAAATCCTTTTTGTTGTTCGTGTTTTTTTTTTTTTTTTTGGTGTTTTGTTTTGGTTTTTGGTTGGTTTTTTCGCTTTGCTTTTCTCGCTCAATAAAATTTTCTCTGTCATGTACTCGCATAGAAATTTATGCATAAAATAGTTTCAGCTTTAATAAAACCTACTGACTGACGGCTGCGGCAACGGCAACGGCGGCGACGGTGGCGGTTTGATGGTTTTATAAATATTAAATTGCTTGGGAAAATCCTTGCAATTTGATTTTAAAAGCTATTGATTTTTTTCCTCCAGCCTTAGTTTTTTTTTTTTTTTGGTGAATCATGAATATTTTTTTATGAAATTATGATCCATGAAAACAAAAATTAAATAAATTTTATTTTTGTATTCGCCAGACCTTAATCATGGCATTAAATCTCGTTTATGCAATGCATTTAAAATATTTTCATTTTTCTCTCTGTTTTTTTTTTTCTTGTTTCCATTACAGATTTATCTCAGGCTGCATTACGCGATGTAAATTTGTATATTGAACCACCTGCTGTGCGTCGCAGCCAATCGGTGGCATTACACTGTCATTACACTTTAGAGGGTGCTCCATTGTATTCGGTAAAGTTTTATCGCGGCCAATTGGAATTCTTCCGCTATACACCTGGCGAATATCCGAATACAAAAGTTTTTCATTATCCCGGCATTAAAGTTGATGTGAGTACCATTAAAAACAAAAAAAAAAAAAAAAGGAAATAAAAAAAGGATACAAAAAAAACTTTATTTAAATATATTGAAGAGCAGTTTTAAAATCATATCTTAAATGATTGTCATGTAAACATGTTAAATAAATTTTAATTTAACTACAGTTTTATGCAAAATAAAAGGACAAAACAATGACCAAGCCTGTCAACTGTTCGCTTAAAATTTTTTTTTTAAATGAAACCTCCATTGCAGTGTTAAATATTCATTTTAATGATTAGTTTAGTTTTATGTGCAGCTAATGGCAACATACTTTTGTTTAAGAATCGTACTGAAGTCACCGTAGTCTAGTGGTTAGTATGTTGGCTTATGATATGTGAGACCACTGTTCAAACCCGAGGGCAGACATTTCCAACAAAACGAAATTTGTATATTTCTTCGGCGTCTGCCGCTCAGTAGATTTCTGGCAAAAACTCTGGAAATAAAATAAAATTGCCATGAAAACTTTCTCAAAAATCTGTCGCTCAGAAACGACTTTAAACTGCCACTCATATATAAAATTAAAGAAGCTAGGGTGAGGGGTTGTAATAATCAATTATATATGTATGTATCTATATAAGAATTTTATAGTATAGTACATACAGTAAAGTATTAGCATTACGGCAACAATAACTTAATATTCTTTAGGCAAAACTAACCTTGGGTTCTTAAAAAATTAAAAAATACCTGCCTTGCGATGCAACAGCGAATAAAAATATTCAACTCTGCACTTAATGCTCTCAAAACCACTGGCAAAAAACAGTGTTCAATTGGCCAGTGAACCGCACACTGTATTACAGGCAGAATTCTTTATTCGGCCTATTCGTATGTGGAAGGCTAAGTAAGTGGCACTAATGATATAAGAAGATTCAAATCTAATGTCCAAAAACACTATTCCCTCTGTTCTTCTGTCATAATCCATTTTCCGAATATCAACACCATGCATTGCATGAGTAGGGGCCATCCCCTAAATGTTCGTCTTACAAAAAGGCCTGCCAGCTATTGAATATCGCCTAAGTAAAGCGTTAAAATATTCTCACTTAGGAATTTGCAGAGAAAATATATGTGGTTAGCCATTCACAATGCCAAAAACATTCTTATTGGATGCTGAGGCAACAGTCTGTTCAGTATTGTTTTTCGTACAACATTTTCTTCAATGATTGCCGTTTACCAAGGTGAATAAGGGAAAGTCATTTCTTACGAAAAAGTAAGTGGTTTGGAGGTATTATTGAGCCTTCAAAAAAAAAAAAAAAATAATTCACAACCGTATATACTCAGGCCAATGCTTGTTTGCTAACCGAATTTTTTGTGTTTACAATTGATGATTATTATCTCGAAATTATGTGGTTTCGATGATATAAGCTATACAAAAAAGAACGATTGCATGAGACCTTTTCAGAAATAGAGTTGGCGAGGTCATCTGTTTACTAACGACATGCGCTTCGACATACGCCGATAGACTTTTGCTGTAAAGCTACATCAAATTCTGCGAATAGTCAGCTAACGTTGCAGTATTTTCAAACCAACTTTTGTCAAATTATCTTCGAAAACGTGCCCATTATGTGTGGAAAAGTGGACCACAACTACCTCAAAGAAATCGAAGGGTGAAACAAGTGGAGAATTTATTAATCAGATTTTTTAGGGGGTAACTTCAGTTCGTATTATTAAATTAAGCGTAGTTTAGGGGTTTTCGGAAGTTTTCAGAACTCATTGAACTGACGTCACGTTTTGACTGTTTCATCTAAAGGACGTTCAAGTAGAGTTTCGGTAATGAAACTCCTTTTTCAAAGTCTCTTTGATTAACAACATGGAGTGTTCCAAATTTTGCTCTGGGATAAATAACACAGCTTAATATTGGCCATCAAATAACTCTCAATTATTTCATAATATTAAGCCTCGGTTTAAACTTGAACAATCGAGTATTTCGAAATTGGCAATAATTATGTCATTCTATTTTACTATAAAATTTAGTATATTATCTCCACTAAACGTAATGAATCGATTTACATACGCTTGAGCAACATTGGAATTTATTGAAAATTTATTTCCAAAACAAAGACAATTGTTCGGAAATTTAACGAAAATGTCGTACAAATGTCGTTGGTCGAAGAAAATGACTAACAGCGTTCGTTTATTGCTACAGTTCGTGAAGCCGGTATCATTGTTGATGCGCTAAGACATTAGAGTGTTCGTACAGTGCGAATACCCGAAAATATTGAAGCTGTAGTTGAATTCGTTATCGTTCTCAATAATTCAACACTTCACGCACCAGTTTAGGTAGAATTTTACGAAAAGATCTCGGTATGATGCCTCACAAAGTTCTATTAGTTCAAGAGTTAAAGCCGGATGACCACTCGCTCCGTTTTACTTCGGTAGGTCGGCCAATTAGAAACTAAACGATGATGTCGATTTGGAAAAAAAAAAAAATATCATCTTTTCGGTAGAAGCTCATTTTCATCTTGGTGGGCCGTATTTGGGGCTCAGAAAATCCACACGTGGTCTTAAAGGAGCCAATGCACTCATTACGAGTGGTGCGGCTTGTGGAGCGAAGGCATCATTGGAACATATTTCCTTGAAAACGTGGTCGGCATAACCACTACGGTCAATGGAGACCCGCTCTTTATGGTATTGCTGTGAACGATGTTTGGTTTCAACAGGATGGTGAAACTTGGGACAAATCTCATGCCACAATCGATTTGTTGCGTCAAACGTTTGAAATGGTGATACCAATTGACCGCTAAGAAGCTTCGATTTGACACCATTTGGGTACTTTCTGTGGGGCGCCTTTAAAGAAAAGTGCTATGCCGACAAACCAGAGACAATTCAGCATTTGAGGGCTAACATTCGTGATGCCATTGTCGTGATATTATCCCATATACTCGAAAAAGTGCATTTATAATCGGAACAATTGCACTTCACAACAAAAGAATAAATTTGACAAAATTTCAAACCGTTTTTTCTTTATTGCATTTTTAAATCTAAACTTTTAAATGGCGCACACAATAGTTTAAATTTTCATGTGTAATATGATACACCGTGCGTATGAGTAATATTTTATTTCTAATGTCACGTATACGTTTATACCACCACCCCACTTATGTTGTGTGTGTTTATTTCATACATTAGTGGCGGGACTAGGGTTGCCAGATTCCGATTCGAAAAAAGCTGGACATTGGGTTTTAAAAAGCTGGACAAAACAAAAAAAGCTGGACATAAAAAAATACTGAGAAAATGTGCATTTTGGTTTTGTGTAAATAATTTTTATTAAAATATCCATTGTTATTATTGAAGTTGCCTAGTCTAGTAGGTAGTGTGTTGGCTTATTAGACGTAAAGTCAGGGCTCGAGCCCCAGGCAAGACATCAAAACAAAATACAAAAAATATTTCTTCGGCGATTTCCTCTCAGCAGATTTCTGGCAAAAACTCTGAGAGTAAATAAAATTGCCATGAAAAGTTTCTCAAAAAAATCTGTCGTTCGAAGTCAACTTTATACCGTAGGTCCCGCCACTTATGTATAAAATTAACACACACAACATAAGTGGTGTGAGATACTAGGTCAATAATCCTAACTGAATAAATAAATTCATTGCAGTCTTTAAAATTTATTTAACTATACTTAAATTTTCTAGAAAAGGGAAATCATAACTTAGTTCTATAACAAATATACAGTCAGTGTTGGCTAACATGATATGACGAAGATGACTTGAAAATTATTGCCCAAGTTATTGCAGTGTACTAAAAAATTTCTATTTAGCTGGACAAATTAAATTTTAGCTTGAAACTGCACAAGCATCAAAAAAGCTGGACAATCCAGCCAAGTCCAGCCAGGCTGGCAACCCTAGGCGGGACGTACAACATAAATTCGACACTAAGAGACAATTTTTTTGCAGAAACATTATCATGGTAACTTTATTTTCCCTCAGAGTTTTTGCCAGAAATCTGCTGAGAGAAAGTCGCTGCAGAAATATTTTTTGATATTTCGTTTTTAATTACAAATTTTAATTAATTTTTAAAATTATAATAAATTAAACTGATAAGTACTTTAGCTGTTATTCTTTAACTTTTATTCTAATAATATGATGTTGAGAATCTTAAGTATTTTAAAATTCATTCAACTGCCAACATTTCCTATATTTAAAGATTTGATTGCTTTTCACTTAATTTAAGAGTTTCCTAAATTTAAGCGTTCCGTTTCGAATAAAAAACTTCTCCCATTTTATTATTTCTTTAATAGGAAAGCGTTTCGAATGCCACCCAAGTTGTAATACGCAACGTGAACTTTGGTCTGTCTGGCAATTTCTCGTGTGAAGTAACAGCCGATGCACCATTATTCTCAACAGCCACAGCATATGCTCAGATGCAAGTAGTCGGTAAGTTTACGTTACACTTTTTTCCCCAATCCTTAACAATGGAAAACCTTTACCAAGAAATTATGCTGTACGGCTTATATGCAAAAGTAACGGTAAAAAAACCATCATCCGTCCACCCTCACAGAAATGTTCTGCCAAAGAATGTGGCTGGCCTGGACGAAAGGAGAGAAAAAAAGGTTTAAAAAGTTGACACAGGACTTGTTTCGGATTTGTTTCCACTTTTTCCATAATTTTCTTCTTTTTTTTTGTTTTAAATTGATTTTAATTTCATCTCTCTTTTCTGCTTCCTTCGGTTTAATTTTATTTTTTTATTGTTTTCACTGTGGCTTTTGTTACAATTTTTCCATTATTTGTCGGTACATGAGTGTGTTTGTAAGGTGGAAACGATGATTTCAAAAACTTTTTAATTGAAATATTTGATAAACTGCAGAAATAGTAACAATTATTGTGTATAAAAAATTATTGTTTTTTGTCGCAATTTATTTGAATTGCAGAAACAAATTATTTTTTAAATTCCCAAAACCTTCGAGTACTGGATTAATGTTAGCAAGGGATGCTGAGGTTATGGTGACAACACTTCTCTACTCTGTTACGAAGCGGTGACGGAACCAATTCCGCCTCTAGAGATGATGATGTACCGAATCTGATCAATAATGACGGCGTGGAGATTCCGCCGACTAGTCATGAAGAGGTCAAAGTCACAATCTCCCGGCTTAAGGACAATAAAGCTGCAGGATGGCCTGCCCGCTGAATTGTTTAAGACCGGAGGTAATGAGCTGGTAAGATGCATGCACCAGCTTGTTTGTAAAATATGGCTGCAGGAAAGTATGCCAAGCGATTGGAACCTCAGGGGTATAAGCTTTCCCCATATCGCATACATATAAGGTTCTTACGGGTGTATTGTGTGAAAGACTGAAGCCATTTGTTAAAAAACTGTTTGGACCTTATCAATGCGGATTCAGACTTCTCAGATCTACCATTAACCAGATGCCCTCCTTTCATCCTATTCCCTCTATTTCCTTCCCTCTCCAAGGACGTTGTACAATGGGTCAATTTCGACCTCCGGGTATTGTACTTGTCTTAACGGACAAGTACACGTCCTCTAACCTAACCTAACCTAACCTACCATTAACCAGATCTTCACACTACATCAAATCCTGGAGAAGACCCATAAAAAACAAGTCGTCACACACTATCTTTTTGTCGACTATAAGACTATCAAAGGCTGTCTTATAGTAGGAATCGTGTTTTTGCCGCAATGTCTGAGCGCGGTATACTGCGAAGCTGATAAGGCTATGCAGAATAACGCTGAGCAACTCCGGAATGGACGTCTCCGAACCTTTTGATACCGTGCGGGATTAAAGACAAGGCGATCCCTTATCATGGAACCTCTTCACCCTCGTTATGGAGTGTGTTCTTCGGAAGGCAGGAGTGCATCGCAATGGCACTATTTTTCAAAAAAGCGTCCAGCTGTTTGGGTACGCTGACGAAATTGATATCATAGGATGTACCAAACGAGTTGTTATTGCTGCCTTTAGTGTTATTGAACGGCAATCTATTACTATGGGCCTTACAGTAAATAAGGGCAAAACAAAGTATATTTTCGATATGTTCAGGGGATTTGTTTATAATGGCTCCGCCGTTACTACCAAAAAAAAAAATGTTAGTCTAGAGTTCAAACTTAGGGTCACTCTTGCCAACAGATGATACTATGGTCTCAATAGGCAATTGAGTAGCAAGGACCTTTCTCGTACGACAAAACTAATACTCTACAAGACGTTCGTCCTCCCCGTGCTTCTTTCTGGCACGAAAGAATGGGAACTATTAAGCACTAATGCAGCAGGCTTGAGAATATTCGGGAGAAAAGTCCAACGTAAGATCTTCGATCCAGTCCGAGTTGGCAATGATTTTCGCATTCGATCCAACAATGAGCCTTATGAGCTCCCTAATTTCAACACAATGCACTGCACGAGTAGTGACCACAAAAAAAAATTTTGCCATTGTGGAAATGTACAGTAAGACCCCGCTTAACGCTGCTATGCTTAACGCTGCTTCAGTATTACGCGGTAGTATTTGAATTCCCCTAAATCACACACCGTATTGATATTTGATGTATATGTGTGCAAATGAAACGGCCATACACCAACCAAAAGCAGTGCACTATATAGCGACGGTGTATACTATGTATCTTTTTCAACGCTCTTTTGTTAGGTTAGGTTAGTGTGGTAGCTTTATACCAAAAGCTCACTTGAGCACGCATAGCGGCCCGTTGTGGCGCCACAGGTGAACGCAGTCCCTGTACTGACCAAGTTCCTCCGAGCCAATGAGGGAGAAGTTGGTCAGCGCAAGGGCTGCACATTTAAAGCACGACTACCCCACGCTGGAAAATCAGCCAGAAAGTTTGATAAAAGAGGCTATGTCCTTGACGTCAATGGACGATAGCTCCGTCAAGCTAACATCTGCATCTCTCAATCAATCAATATAAGCTAGGTCTTACTGTACACAGATTATAACAAAAAATGTTTGCATATTTGTGATGTAGGTGTTGATCTAACTCTTATAAAGAACATCACAAATTTGTGAAAAAATTAACGTCCTCTTCAGTGACTTCCCTTTATCGTTTATACACCAAATTATTGACCAGATGACCAAATCAATTACATCTCGCAAAGGTTCCCAGTGCGTAATATTCAGCAATGAATCCAACAATGGCACTATAAGTATTCCTTATTAGCTGTAATAGACTTTTCATGTGCACATTATCTAGCTTTAGCCAGATTTGCTATCTTCACCACAGTCAAAGTGACCCACTCCGCTTTAAAGAAATTTATTTTCGTATTTTCCATAATCAGATTGAGATTTAAAAATCGTCAGTAAGTTAGGTGGTTTTACTAAACTAACTATGCTAAACCCTTTCCTGATAATATTGCTGTCTTCAATAATAAACACAAGGCTAATACGTCTGTATGGACGACGTTGGAGGATATTTTAGCTTCAAACTATGCATTGATAAATTAATGTGCCTTTCATATGCAGAAATCGAATAAAAGAGACTTTAAATAGCGATATGTGTTCCAAATATACAAATTTGTTGATTTCATCTTATAATAGAAGTTTAAAATTCCTTATCAGTTGAAATATCAATTTTCATTCTGCCCCGGAAATTTGTTTTAAATATTCTTCATTCATAAGTTCAAAGACATGACTTTAAAAGAATTTTCGTTTTTTTATTTAAGTTCGTCATTAATATACCTACAGGAATGGATTTAAATGCAAAAAAACAAAAAAAAAACGGAGGAAAACTGACTAAAGTCAACAATTTGCCTACGTACTTGACAAGCAGTAAGAGAAGCATTTTTATTCATAAAATGGCATTTAATGCCTAAACGATTCCCTTTAATAATTAATCTGTGTTGACATCAACCTCTATTTAGTAGCATCAACATCGTAAATATATGCAGAGACGCTAACAACATCGTAAATAAACATTAGCTGCTCTGGCTGTAGCAGCAGTTGCATCTTACACTTGTGTAGCATCAACAACAATTTGCAAATGTTGGTAGTAGTTGTACTTAAGCTTACTCTACAAAAAAAACTACAACAATAATAACAAGAAATATAAAATAAAATAACGGAAAAAAAAAATCCTATAAGAAAAACTAAATCTGGCCAGCTCTTTAATCAACGAGTAAACGAAGGATAATAATAGAGAGGGTATGGGCAAAAGCAAGCATGAATGTTAACAATTAGATGATGAATATAAACATGACTTGAAGCAGGAAGTCAGCTTAAAGCGAAAATTCCGTGTGTTTATGTTGACTGAAACAAGAAAAGCGAAAAAAGAAGAAGAAATGTAAAAGGAAAAACGAGGAAGAAAAAAGAAGGATGTAGAAAAGAATTTTTCTGCTGAATTAAACGAGTTTATTTAAAGAATAATTATTTTAAAGAAGGCAAAGAATTACTTAAACATCAGGCACGTTTGCTATTGTAGCATTTTGTGAAAAGTAGATCTTGATGTCTTAATGACTATTTTAAATATTTCAATCAGTCTTTCTCTACTATTCAGAAGTTGCTGGCCTTAGCCTAATAAAAGAGTTTTCTTAGAAGGTCTGAATTTTATTAAAATCATTGCTAACTAGACAAGTATTATTTAACCGGAAATATCTTCAGTACCCACCTCTGCTTTCTCATCCTAACAGTTTCTGCAGATGTCGAAACCGTTTAATAGTCTTCAGCCCTAATAACGTTAATGCCCTGTACGCTTTTATATCGGGTAGTCGATTAAACGCTTCCTATTTTCAAATCTAAAAAATATTAGGCGAAGTTTGACCGATGGCACCGGTAATATTGGCTTTAAGGTTCGCTATGGTTTGTGAGACTTAAGAAAAACCCCGCAATAAAAAGTTTAATGAGGACGAAACACAACCACGGTGGCCAGTTCACATTACCTCCACCAAATACCTCCAAATAGCTCGTTTAGAATATTCAATGTGGCATTAGTTATGTGACACGTAGTGCCGTCAGGTTGAAACCACATAATGTTACGGTCCAGATTATCCTATTCAGGCCAGAAGAAGATGGTAATTATCGACCCATGGTGATCGCAGTTGGGAGTAACGGCCTGACTAATGTTATTTTTAAAGAAATATGGAGAAACGACGGTGCCAGCCCAAAGTCCACACCAAAACAGTGACTTTTTCGGGATTTATTGAAGAGAGTTCAATCATCTCAGTTCATATCACAACCAAATTTGATAATTTTGTTTATTCTCTCAGCCGTTTATCAAAAAAGGGCCTCACGGCTGGACATGATTTTTCAACATAAATTAAGGTCAGTGTCCAACTGTTCCAGAGACCATTCAATGAATACACGTCGATATCTATGGTCCGCCAAGGTGTCACCAAAAATATGTAACCAAGCGAACTTATTTTGGGTTCACTCACAGCATTCTTCTCGTACCAAATTTCAAGATATTTCACTAGGATGAGATGAATAAGTTAAACAAACCATCAGGATGGAAGCCAAGCCAGAAACGGTATAGTACATGGACAAAATAATGTTGAGTGGTTGACAGCTTAAGGCTTGAGATGCGTAACCGTCTTTGCCCGCAATAGGGCAACGTCAACGTGTCAGTGTTTAGCGATATATCACCACAATGAAACACAGTTCTTGAGTCAACTCGTCACCATGGTTGAGACCTGATTTCACCATCTCATGCTATAAACAGAATAAACTCAATACAGCAAATGCAGCAATCTCTTATAAACAAAATCCTTGAATGTATATGGAAGTGATTATTTTAAAGGCAGCGCGACTACAAGCAAAGAATCTGCTGCCTTGCTTTTGGGCTAATTCCACTTTTTATACGCAGCAATGAGAGTATTATTGCTCACAGTGAGAAAATTTATGCTGGCAGTGCGAGTATTACTGCTATCAATACAATAACGTGCATGAAATGAAATCTTTTAAAACGCTGTCCCCCAGATCAGACATCAAAACGAAAATATGAAAAAATATTTTTTCGGCGACTTCCTCTCAGCAGATTTCTGGCAAAAACTCTGATAGTAAATAAAACTGCCATGAAAAGTTTCTCAAAAATCTGTCGCCGCTCATGTATAAAATTAACACACACGACATGAGTTGTGGGAGAAACTAGGTCGTAATCCTGACTGAATGGTTGTAATTACTAATTATGTATGTATGTGATTTTTTAGCTATTATCTTTTTGGCAACACTGGTTTAAACAGCTCACGCACGTTTCGTGTTTTGTTTCACTGTCAAACATCTTCAGTTTGGTCTATAATTTAACCACGAATCGTCTTACAAACGAAAAACGCTTGCAAATCATTGAATTTGGCATCATTGGCCCGTACTTCTTCAAAGATGCTGCGAATCGTAACATAACTGTGAATGGTGAGCGCTACC
Organism: Sarcophaga caerulescens; assembly: GCA_927399465.1. Lineage (NCBI taxonomy): Eukaryota > Metazoa > Arthropoda > Insecta > Diptera > Sarcophagidae > Sarcophaga > Sarcophaga caerulescens. The sequence continues at coordinate 62,544,307 of OV656872.1, forward strand.
GTGAGATGATATCCAACTTTTTTTTACCCAAAATGCAAGAGCTTGACTTGCATGACATGTGGTTTCAACAAGACGGTGCCACATGCCACACAGCACGCGTAACAATGGCCTTATTGAGAGGCGAGTTCGGTGGACATTTTATTTCACGTTCGGGACCGGTCAATTGGCCGCCTAGATCGTGCGATTTAACGCCTATAGACTTTTTTTTGTGGGGCTATGTTAAACCTCATGTCTATACAGACAAGCCCGCTTCAATTGACGCATTGGAAGACAACATTGAAGCATTTATTCGTGAGATACCAGCCGAAATGTTGGAAAGAATATGCCAAAATTGGACTAAGCGGATGGACCATTTGAGGCGCAGTCGCGGTCAACATTTGCATGAAATAATCTTCAAACATTAAATTATATGGACCGTACTATCGATTCAAATAAAGATTTCATGCATTTTTCTGAATTTTATGTGTTTTTTTTGAAAAATTTTCCTATAGCTCTTGAAAAATCACCCCTTATATATGAAATATAACGTGAAAACATGTTTTAGTGGCTCCATTGATAAAGAATAAATGGAGTGTTTATTTTTACATATTTTGTTTATGTTTTGCCGCTGCTGTCTTTATTATAACTAATACGCATGCGGCTTATTTTAGGGTGCAATTGCAGAATTGTTGTGATTGCTGCGTTGCGCTTATTGTGTTTATAGCATTACACGTGGGACAAAGTCTAAAAAAGCTCTAGATCGTTACATCTGCAGGCAAGGTAATGATTTCTGTTTTTTGACGTTAACGTGGCTTAATTTTTATTCACCATAATTAAGAAAAAGGCAGGTGCAAAATGCCTAAATTATTGCAACATTTAAGTAAAAAAGTGACAAAACTGTTAATTTAACAAAACAATGAGTAAGTTCTGACAAATAAATAGGCTTACCTGACACTGGGTGAGACAATTGGCTGTGAACGACAAGCTAACTTAAGTTCTGACAAACTGCAATAGTAACTGCTACTTCTAAACCTGAAGAAATCAACAGGTAAAAGGTGGAAAAACTCACGGTTAATGGTTTTGTTAAAAAAGTTACATAGTTTTACATCAAACAATATATCGTAGCTATTAAATGCTTCCGAGAAATTTCTTTGTTAGGTTGCCTTAGTTTAGTACCATATGTGAAATTTTCTTGCTTAAAAGTATGCAACAAAAAATGAAAACAAGTAGTTTTTGTAATACAAGCAACAAATCTTTTGTACATGCATGCAATAGGAAACTTCTAAAACGCTAAAAGGTGTTTGCACTATCATCTACAATAACTCGCCACTCATCCTATTTTATGGTTGTTTTCTGTGTTTGTTTTCTGTTTTTTTTTTTAATAATTTTATGCCCTTTTCAAAGGCAGAAAAATATAAATGAAAATAATGAATACAAGTGAAGAAAAAAAGAAAAAAGAAAAACTTAAAATACGTGATGAAAGGTAAGCAAATGAGTTTAAAAGTACACAATTACAATAGAGAACAACAACAAGAAAACTAACAAGAACGCCAACACTATCAGCCAGCGTTTCTTTTCTTTTCAAAAAAAATGTTTTTCTATTCATCTGCTGTTCTTGCAAAGGCGAAAGGTATGCCAAGCAAGAAGCTGTAAAGTTTTCTTAATAAAAGAAAAACACAAAAAAACTGCAAAAGAAAATAGTTTGTTTTTATGTCAAGTCGTACGTTTGGTTTTTTTTCTATGCCTTTCAAGGGAACTTGACTATAATGACAGTTAGTTTTTCATTCATTTCTTAGAAAACCCTTGGAAAAACTGACAACGATTTCTGATCCTCCTACATGTGCTACAAGCAAACACGAGCGTTAGAATCTATTTTTTAGCTTAGAAACTCATTTTTTCTGTTCAAAGTATTAAAAAAACGTAATTACATAGAATTTATTTGATGCAATCGTTGTTATTTTATTTCATGCGTATCTGCATGACTATGAATCCATACTTCTAGAAAGCTTTATGACCGTTAGCAAACATATTGTTTTTGCACTTGTTTTTATTCATTTTTATTTGATAAAGTTGTTTATTTTGTTTTGTTTTGATCCCTTTTTTATTTTTTGTTTCCTCTGCCATGATTTGCTTACAGTTTTCAAGTGTCCTTTATAGGGTTTGCAAATATTGCCTTTGGGATTGGATTGTTTTTTTTTTTTTTTTTTGTTTCAATTCAATTCCATAGCAAACAATTTAATTTATTCCAAAATTGTAATTTTTTTTGTTTATTTGTAAACCTAGAAGAACAAAAAGAACACAAGACAGTATAAAATAGAATATTGCCCAGGAAAACATAGCAGAAAAAAAGTTCACAAAGTGTGAACAAGTGAATGTATTCTTTAAAGTAATTACTGCCATCACAAAAGAACATATAAATCTATTTTGTCTAGCCAAAGGATATTATAAAAAAAAAATTATTAGATGTGGGAATATCATATTGAATTATTTATTTGAATTATACATACAAGATAATAAAGTTTTATTAAATTTTTAAGGGAGAGGTAGTTGAAAACAAAGGTGAACACTTTCAATCCCTACTGACTTTTCCAAAACACTTATATTACAGTCTGGACCGTCTGGACCTTTTAGATTACCTAGATGATATTTACTTTATTGCCAAAGTTTATCATACCTCGCATGAGCACTTTATGTATGTGGATACCCTGGTAGTCTAGTGAGCAGTGTGCTAGACTACTAGCGTGAGGGTCGTACATTCGATTGTTACTCAGCTCGTATATGATTACGTATAATTTGTAATTGTATTGTAATTAATAAATAAACTTAATATAGGCTCTGAAATAAAAATCACGAACTTCTTGTAATTGGCACAAAACAAATCAGGCATGTCAATCAATTTAACTTTGAGAGCGAAGTAGGCATTAATAACACAGGTCGACAAAATTTAAGAAAAGGAATAACCCTGGAACCGGATCATTAATTTTCTAAAGGCTTTTGTTGCGATTAATCCTAAATGACCTTAGAATCTCACAATTACGTCACAGTCACAGTCACAATTTCGACCTAGCTTGTCACATCACTTATTATCTTGTCTGTTAATTTTGTAAATGAGTGGCGGCACCTATAGTTTTAAGTCGACTTCGAACGACAGATTTTTGAGCAACTTGTTCATGGCAATTTTATTCTACTCTCAGAGTTTTTGCGAGAAATCTCAAAGGCTTTCGCCGGAGAAACATTTTTTTCATATTTCGTTTTGTTGAAGATATCATGGGCATGGGGCTTGAACCGTTGCCTAACGTCTAATAAGCCAACACTCTACCTTCTAGACTACGGCGACTAATGAATGGAATAAGAACTGGCAAATCAGGTTGAATTGGTTATAGACACTATCACAAGGACTGACAAATGCCAGTGAAAGCTTTATATGAGGCCGGAAAGATGTTACTCAGCACATAAGGAAAGGAGACAGATTCAGATGAATTCAAAGTAGCTTGTTTGCCAATATTAACGAAACTGAATGATTTGATGAAGATAGATATTTCTCTGAATTCATTTCTCCTCAAGAATTCCAATTTACGTGTTGTTATAGATAGAATACCATCATATGAGCTCAGGCTGAATTCAGTGATACATGCAACATGGTTCTATTCTTTTTCCCCACAGTATTTCATACATTCATTGATATCTACTAACCATATCTACTCTTTGTGGTTTATATTCTTTCGATTGTAGGCTAAACCCTTTGGAAGATTAAGGCGAAAAGTCGTAATAGGAATGAGCCACTCACACTCGACCTACAGTCAAACTTGGAATGGATTCATGTCAACAAGATCGATTTTATTGTGCGAAAGACCCAGTGTTTCTTCATAACTCCCAAATGCAACACTGTAATTATTTGTGGAAATATTGGAGAGCCTGAAGTTTTGATGTTTTGGGCATGATGTTCGCTGGAAGCAGTAAATTTTTCAATTGTCAAAAGAAGTACCCAAGAGCTCCTGTTTCTTAAGACGGTGCATATGACAGTAAGGTATTCAAACTTTACAATGTGACCTGTGTTTTGCTGTTCTATTGCTACTTCACCGGAATGTGCACTATTTAAATATAGGGAGTTGTTTCTGAAAATGGCATATTTTTAAGTAATATCTATCTGCCACGTAGAGTACATCCGTTTGTGGTCGATTTACCAATGGACAGCACAATGAATTGTAGATAGAATTCATTCTTAAATCGCACTATCCGTGCGTTAGTCATTACAACCCTTCCGTAAGAATTACTACCTAGTTTCTCACATCACTTATGTGGTGTGTTAATTTTATACATGAGTGGCGGGTTCCTTGAGTATCGCCCTTCCACAGACAATTTTTTGTCGATCTCTTCCTCTTGATCTTGTAGGCCTCCACTCAAGAGCCATCGTTGAGATTTATAATTATTTTTAAAAGGACTTATGCATTCTATGTTTCTCGTGATCTGATTTGTATAAGCACGACTTTCTAGACAAGGCAAGGTACCAGAGGTCTCCGCAGCCTATGGTTTATAAGCCCAGGATATTCGTTTTTAAGTTTGGGACCCTTACTGATGAGTATAATTATTTCGAAACTAGACACATACCAATTCAATACAACAGAGTAGACTTTTCAACACATGGGTTGAGTATCCTAAACTTGATTCGCTTAAACGCTATGTATCTGAGTCTGTTTCTTTATACATTATTACTCTTCTTATTCACTAATTGGTAGGACTCTATTTTTCGTGCTAATATTATCTATACGCACTGTCCTGATTTTGTCTGTATTTATCGTCTTGTTTTGCTTTCATATTTGAGATCCTGTGCGAGGGTGGATTTGCTCATGATATTGGACTATGCTGATTTGTTATAGCATTGTTATGAAATGGTTGACTGATGATGGCATTGTGAAGAACACCGATTTCTGTACTCTCCTGCATAGCTTTGTTGACTGAAATAAAAAAAATAATTATTCAAAAATTGGACACCTATAGGACGTTTGATTTAAGACCCATGAAATCAAACAGAATGACTTTAGCGTGAAAGTTAAGACCTTGTAGTCGCCATAGTCTAGTAGGCAGTGTGTTAGCTTATTACAAAATAGGCCACGGGTTAAATCCCACGTCAGACATTTTACAACACTTCTGTTAGGGTTACTATCCTGCTTTCTCACACCACTAATGTTGTGGATGTTAATTTTATACATGAGTGGCGGGACCTACAATTTAAATTCGACTTCAAATGACAGATTTTTGAGAAACTTATCATAGCAATTTTATTTACTCGCAAGGTTTTTGCCAGAAATCTGCTGAGAAGAAGTTGCCGAAGAAATATTTTTTTTATTCTGTTTTCTTTCTAATAAACCAATACACTACCTACTAGACTACGAATAAAGCTTACTTGTAATAAAAGCCTTTCACAAGCATTGATTAAATTTACAAAACAAAAAAAATATTTCACTTGTGTTATCAACCGTTATTTATTAGCCCTTAATGTTGCCACAACAACACGAGATTAAATTTTAACAGAACAAAAGTCCGCGTATCTTCGAGATGGCAATAGCACTTGTTAATCCTTTACCATTGGCAACTTTTCAAATTCGACAATACCGTGCCAGTGAAATGAAATCCAAGTTATTAAAAAAAAAACATAAAGAAGAATTATTTTAAATTAAATGTATTCAAATTCAAATAATAAGAGGTTAAAATTACCACCGCCAGTAGATTGCAGGCTTATTTCACACTCACATGCTCTCATGCACATACAAACATATGTATGTACATACGTATGTAGAGTGATACACTTTTCTTAGAGAATAAAAAAAGAAAAAATTGAGAAAAAGAACTGTACCATGTGTGACAGGAAACAACTACTTGAAAAGCGTATACGTGCATGTGTGTGTGTGTGTGAAGTACGCCCTTGTTAAGTTTCTTTTTCACTTACACATACACACACGTACAAAACCCACACCCATTTACTATGTTCCATACATAAAGAAAAGATACATTAATCCTGTACGTGTACTTTGATGGCAAGCATTGTGTATGTGTACATGATGTGTAGTAAGAATGACAACTTCATTGAAGCATTTTGAAATGCGATAAAATTGGCAACAACAAGAAGAAAAAAAAGGAGAAATGACACAAAATACGAAGAGAACGAAAACGAAAATCAAAAGAAATAAAAGCTTAAAAAAGGAATCTAAATAAACATTTACAAATACGCAAATAGTATCTATGCTATCCTATACGCACACATCTAATTCAATGTGTTTAAGCATAAGCGGTTTAGAGGATAAAAAAAGCAAAAGGCTTAACTTTTGCCAGTAGCCGACTAATGGCTGAACTACATCTAAACCTTCTTAAACTAGTTTGAAGCATTGGTTCAAGGTTTTTGATCTTTATTAAGAACAAATCATTAAAGACGATTTTTTTTCGTATTTCTTGTAATAACTCTCTTCTGCTTATGGCGGTTTACTATAACGTTTCTTAAGTCAAATGGCTTCCATTTTATCTATGCAAACTAAATTGATCCTATATTGTCCATCAATTTACTCAACTGTTCCACCTCTCAATTTGTTTACTAGAGTCTAAGTAGCAATTAAAGCCATAAGGCTGGAGGGATTACACAGTAATTCAAGTGATTGTTCTCACACGATAACAGTATTAAATATGTATGTATGGTAGATAAATATTACTACGTAGATAATTAGACTTATCAAACCATATTACAAATACGAATTCTGTTTAAACAAAGGATTTTTAAGCTATATAGAGTCAGTTCCATCTAAACGTCTATCAAAATCAAAGGTAAACGGAAATGTTACCGCCAGCCACAATCCCACTGTTTCTGATTGTGGTAAATTTGACAGTACTGTACTCCGATTATTTAAATGCCACAACAAGAGACTATTGATATTATAGAAAATCTTCAGTCAACCTAATCCTATATCCTTCTGTATCCCATCTTCGTTTAGAAATATGTGTTAAAGTTTCCACAAACTTGTATTATAATCGAAAATTTAACACTGAGGAGGCCTTAAAATTGAAAGTAAAGTGCGATTATATTCGCTACAATTCTGTAACATCTTGAAATCTTTCACAGTGAAATATGCAGTATTATTATCCAGAAACAGACACCTGGGAGCTCATTAAGTCAGGTGAAAATAGGCATGGTTAGAGTAGACATTATAAGGAACCCCGTACAGGCTACGGATAGAACATCATTCGTGTTCTTTTCACTTTAATACAAGTAAATAGTTCGCTCATCAACAACATCAAAGTGGTCTAAATAGGGTTACTCGCTTAGAACAAACTAATGATGACATCAGCGGTTTTTAGGACAGACTTATCGGTTTCAAAAGTGATGATTTTATTTCATTGTAATGCTTCGACTGTGCTATTGTGAACGGAATACAATATCGTTAAAATTACCGCCTCTGGATTGGTGATAGCAATGGACCATTCTTTACACATTTCAGGCGGCAACAATTTGATGAATATTGATTCTCCAATGCTTGAACATTAGACAGACTATACTTGCAGCTGTCTCTCCAAAAATGTCTAACGGCATCAAACCCCACGATCATGGTGAGCAACTGATATCATCTAAGCGTGAAATAATTTTTTCTGAAAACTTCAAATGCAGAAATGCCAAAAAAGATTGCGTTGTGTTCTTCATAGTACTGGTAAAATAGTATCAACGACGATTTCAAAGCATAATTCACTTCAAATATTTACTTTTTCCGGAAACAAAGCATAACTCACTTCAAATATTTACTTTTTCCGGAAACAAAGAATTTACCACAATCACTTCTGGGTACTCCAAATCCAATATGTGACAGTTTTGTTTGTAACTAGTGAGTGAAAATAAGCTTGATTTCGTTCTCATTTCATCATACATACGACCTATCTTCTCGCACCACTTATTTTGTGTGTGTTATGCACGAGTGGCGCGGCCTACAGTTTAAAGTCGACTCCAAACAACAGATTATTTTTCGTATTTCATTTTGTTTCAGATGCCTGACCTTAGGTTTGAATCGTGGCCTTACATCTAATAAGCCAAGACACTACGCAGTAGACTACGGCATCTTCAAATTGTTTATGATGAACTGTTACGCTCGATTTAATTATCCAAGTTATGTTGATTTTATATGAATAAGGATGAAATGGAAATAGTGGATAAGTTTGCTTCGATTGCTAATGACAAAACTTGAATGGGGTTTCAGATGAATTTAAATATCATTCAACTGAAATCCTTCGAGAACAGCGCCTCTGAAATCCCTGAATGGTTAACCTGGTGTATAAACCAACCGTTTTCAGAAACCTACAATAATTCCATAATCGAAGCTACTGTGGAACTCAAATACTAATCGAGAATAACGAACGAACATTTTCAACGCCTGTAGACCTCTTAACTCCTATCGTTGGTTCAAAAAGTAATGAAATCGGTTCTCCTCTGCGATGATGTTTGTCGTTAAGCAACCTTTGGAAATAAATTCTGTAGAAAGTGATACACATAGCTTCTTATTTCGTTACATAATTCTGTCGTATGTTCTCATACTACGAAAATGTTGTGAATTCCAAACATAACGATAAAAATCTTGGGCCATTTAAAATAATAACGGTTAGAAATTTGAATGTTGACTCTCAAATGTTCAATTGTCTATGGTTTATCGGCATAACACTTTTCTTCAACGGCGCTCCACAGAAAATAGTCCAACGGTGTCAAATCGCAGCTTCATGGCGGCCAATTGACATCACCATTTCGACTAATTAAACGGCCATCAAACGTTTGATGGCATAAATCGATTGTGACAAGATATGTGTGGTAAATTGTACAATCATGTTGAAATCAAACAAGGTTGACATCAATACCATGAAGAGCGGGTACAAAGAAAACCATTTATTATGGTGTCTCCATTAAGCGTAATGCTTGTGCCGTCCTCTTTTACAAAGACATTTTTTTTACAGTTCTCTTGCTACGAACATTTTGTGGATTCCTAGCATAATGATATATAATGGGAAATGATCCTTAAATGGTAATATTGACAGATAGATGATAGTCTTGTGGTATACAGAATGATTTTGGGTATTTGCACGAGCTAGATAAACTTATGGCATCATTTTTATGATCTTTGGTATTTATCTTTCGCCTCAGAGATTACCTAAAAGTTCTTGCGCTAGGATCGCTTCTATTGAAAGGCTGCTGCAAGTGTTGTTGAAATCAAAAAAGGTAAAAGATTTTATAAAATCTAGTGTTACGTTTTAAATTCTGTTGGCCTAATGCTTGAATAGATCGTCTGTAGGGTATCGTTAAGATATTGCAAATGACAGTAATTTTCTGTTGATGTTTTTCATCCTTTGTTACTTTTATTTTGTTTTTTTTTTGCCTTCTTAATGTGAATTGTTCAACATTACACGAGTACTTTGGTGTGAGTGCAACTGTATGTAACAATGTGAGCGTGTGGAGGGTGTTTTTTCTTTAAAACAAAGATAAATTATTTCACAAATAAATTTCGTTGTATGTATTCAGGCGTATTCAAATGCTTGTTTAAAGATATTGTATGAGGGGAATCGGTAATGTATGGGTATTATTGTATGTTTTGTTTCATTTTCGTTACATTCGTGTTGATGGCGTGGTGGTAAGAATAAAAATTTCTATTTAATTTAAATTAGAAATGCTTATTGTCTGTAATTTCTCATTTTAATGAAGAGCACTTGTAGTAACGAGCATCTTACAAGGATAATAGGAAATTAAATTGTGGTTTATAACACACAGCCAAAACGAAACGAAATATTACTTACATGGAAACGCACGCAGATACTTTTATTGTGAGAATGATATTTTCAAAGAAATATGAAGAAGCAAAAGAAACAAAAGAAAAATTTTTCTTCAAAATCAAAGTCAATGAAAGTGAAATTAAAGCTCATGAACAGCGCATACACATACAGTACAGCAAAACAATCTTTAATTATATTCTTACGAATCTATTCTCACAAGAAAAAAATTTTAAAATTCAAAACAATTGAAGAAAAAGCTTTAATTGCTTTAAAATTCACATGGGGGCAAAGAACTCTATGCAGTAACAACAAATGAACTTGTCAAGGGCATGAATAATATCTCAAGATACCTATGCTTGCTTGCAATTAGCATTTATAAATGTGAACATAAAAAAATCAAGGATATAAAGACCATAAAAAAGGACTATAAAACTTAAGTGATAATCCCATCTTCAACATACAAAATACATATTATGTACATACATATGTTGTTTATATTGTATAAGTATTTAGAGATTCATTTCTCAGTATGTTGTGTATGAGTCTGACAATAATGGCACTTGAACTGTTGAATAACATTCATTTCAAAGAAACTTCACAGAGGGAACACAAAAAAAAAAAACAAAATGGATGTCAAGTCATAAACTAGAATTTTAAATTCAACAACAACACAATCATAATTCCTTTCATATTCTTTTCATATTTTCCCATCTCGAGATGTTGTTGATGACGATGATAATTCTTTATACGACTGTTTTTTTTTTTTTTTGTAGTTCTTCTTTGTATTCAACAATACTACATGGAAATAAGCTCTCCAATGGTCTAATGCTTTGCTCTGTTTCTCAGTCGGTCCATCATTTGTATTCATTGTCAACTTAGAATTAGAAATTTGCATATAAAGTATGCACAAGAAAAAACAGGAAATAAACAACAACTACACGAAACGATACAAACAAACAAATTAAGGCAAACGCACAAACGCTTTAGTTTGTAGTAAACTACTGTGTACTAAAGCCTACTGAGCTTTAGAGGCACTCTCCTTTTGATTAAGGATTGAAAATTACTTTCAGAGGTTGAATGTTTCTCTTTCGTTTTATTTTTTTTTTTCTTTTTCATTCGTTTTGTTATATGTCGACCACAACTACATATAACGTACTTTTATTGCTTCAAACTCTTTATATTCCTATTTCTTGTAGTATTTTAGATAAACTGCACTTAAGTATTTGTGTTAATTTTGGAAAATATTTCTAAAATCACTTGTAAATATGTCTGTTGAACAATTAAGATATCCTGTAAAGTCTGTCTATGATTCTGCCAATATTTGCTTTACAATGCAAGGACAGTTAGGACTTTACAAAATCTTGTTATTGACTTTAGAGATTGTTCTTCCTGTTATATAGGAACTGTCAAGGACTTGAAATTTATATCAGAACTCTGGCTTTCTCTCACTTACTTGCCCATTACATCTATTTAGTCGGCACTGCGATTTAGCTTCTCACACCACCCATGTTATGTGTGTTAATTTTATCCCTGAGTGGCGTTACTCCGAACAACAGATTTAAATACGTTCTCGTGGCAATTTTTTTACACTCACAGACTGATGAAACGAAGTCACCGAAAGATAAATTTTTATTAACATTTCGTTTTGTTTGAGATGTCGAAGTTGAACTCACAAGCCAACACACTATCTTTCAGATTGTGGTGACTAACTTGGCTTCAACTACATGACACCGCGATGCAACTTCTCAATGAATTTTAACGCATCCATTCTGGTAAGGGAGATCTGGAGGAATGGTGCGGCCTACCCTGCAAAGGACTCCGTACAAATGTACACCGATGGCTACAAATTGGAAGGAACCGTTGGATGCATAATATTTTTTGGAATCAATCGGAATAATTCGGCATATAAGTCTTTCAGGCTGAATTGTCGACAATACGGGCTGTTGTGAAAATTATTGTGGACAAAAATGTCTCCAAGCAGAAAATTAGCATACTTTCCGGAAGCCGGGCGGAGGACTGGACTCTAATGTAATGAATTTCAAGACGGTGTACGACTATCGCAGATATCTCTACAAGGTAGCGGATCGATATTATGTTTCTATCACATGGTTACCACAACATAGGAATCTATCCAGGTAACTGCAGACCGGATGAACTGAACAGACGGGAAACGACCAGCGAACGCTCTGATGAATTCTCGATATTGAGAATCCCTTTGGAAACCTGCAATCTTATAATTGACAATGCAATCGTGGACATTGTCGACAATAGATGGGCGATATGTTGTATGTTAGTTTTTTAAACAAGAGTCCGTAGTTAAACACCTTGGCTGGGTCATATCAGACAAAACAAAATATTTCTTTCGACGACTTGCTCTCAGCAGTCCCAGCGGACGCACTTAAATCACAGTTTTCCATTTTTCTGGAAGTCCAGGAACTACTTGGAACTTCCAATGAAGCGTTTTGCTCTGCCAATATAAAAGCATGACAGTTCATTCAGATCTTCTGTATTAGGCACCAGCGGTCTCTTTCTCTTCAGACTGTGTGCCGAGCATATACAATGTAGGTAAAGTCTCATCCTCGAGGTGCTCAAGACCAATGCGCCTAGCATGCGTGTCCTTAATGCATGCGTGCCCGTAATGAACCATAGAACAAAACTGAGTTTGCTTCTTTCGAGCTTAAGCAGAGCCGCAGTGCCCCTTTTCATCCAGCGTTGGTCAGATTTTCTGTGCCGTTCTGTCCGTTTCCGAAGCAGTCCATCAAGTGTTGACGGAGTCCATGATCACTTGTCAATTATAAGCTTGAAAATTTCCAAAGCGATTCCTGACGTTCAGAATTCATTAGCGAGTTCGATGGTTGTGCCCCGTCTGACCAGTTCATACGCTCTGCAGTTGAATAAAGTAAATAAAATTTGCCATGAAAAGTTTCTCAAATCTTTTGTTCGAAGTCGACATTCAGCTGTAGGTCCCGCTACTGCTGAATAAAATTAACACACACAGCATGGGTAGTGTAACAAACTAGGTCGTAATCCTAAATAAAGGGTTGTAGAAGCGGTTTGCTCAACTTAGAGCCTCTCCCTGAGCTCCAGAGACAATATCAGGCAGAATTATATTGTAATAGCAGGCTGAATAAGTGGAGTTCTTCACCCATCATACCAAATACAACAACCAAATAAATGTTTACTGCAATCCAAGTAAAATAGTCTCCTAGCGAACTTGATAATAGTGAGTTATACATCTAACTTAAGCTTACTTTATCACCGTGACATTGTTTTCTGATGTTTTACAGAGAGGTTGAATAATTATGCTCCAATGTGTTTTGCTATTGAATGATTCCAAATGCTTAGGAATGAATTCAGTTGCCAGAAATTTAAGTTCTAATTCATGGAACAATTTAAAGTGCGTAATAAAAATCATTAAACATCTTAAATCTGTAACTGAAATTTATTAAATTTTCACCAAAAGTTTTGCGAGTTAAAATTTTCATAAGCTTTGTAACCCTGTACCATCAAGGCATATGACTTATTGCCTTTAAAGCCAAAATGAAAATGAAAACAAAACAAAAAAATGTTGAATGTGCTGTTCTACCATTAATTTTAATGGCATTTTCTGTTTTTCTTGTAATTCCTTTTTGCAGAATTTCCCGATAAGCGACCACAACTATTCACGGAACACACACGTTATGAGCCAGGTGATGTATTGCGTGCCAACTGTAGTACACCGCCATCTAGACCCAGAGCAGAATTAAGATTTACCATAAATAATATGCCGGTAAGTAAGAAATAAATTAAAATAAAAACCTTAACAAACAAAAGGACCAAAAAAAAAAAGAAGAAAAACAGAAACGGACTACGCAGGATAATAAAAAAAAAATTTTCTTTCACAATACGAAAGGGGAATTCGACATTCAGGAAAGAGGAAAAACCATTGAAGTGTGTTGAAATTTTATAAATTCAAGAATTGTTTGTTAAAGAAAATTTTCTTGTTTATAAATAAAAAAGTCGCACACACTTACACTCATACACACACATGTAAAATATATTACCATTACGTTTAGACTTGTGTTTGCCTATGTCAGAGAACAAGGATATGTATGTATGTTTGTATTTGTGTATTATTCTTATAAAATTTGGTTTTAGAAAATGACAGACGATAAATTTTACACTTTTCAAAATTGTTATTAATTGCTAATTAACGATAGAGAGAGAGAGAGAGAGAATAAATATGATTAATAGTTGAATAACATGCCATGCTATTTATTTATAAATGGAATTTAGGCAGAGCCAGAAAGGATCCTTTCGTATACACATACACTTAAACATTTTAAGGAGGGACATGAACATTTTAAATTTAAATACGTATGTATATTTAAATTGAAATTGTTTTATAATAAATTAATAATCAGGCAATTATGATAGAAAAACCCGTTGAATACATGCGGAGGAAAATGGAAAATTTAAAAGGAAAAAAATATCTTCACTACCAATGTGCTCGTTTATTAGTCTCAGACGACTCTTTTGCCGCCTTCTACAGTTGAAAACTTGCGATTGAGACTTGATGTCCACGTAATTACTTTTAAACTCAATAAGATTGTTTATTTAAAGTCGTCCTGGTTTAGTAGGTAGTGCGTTGGATTATTAGAAGTGTGGAAACAAGTGGGGAGGGACAAGGGTTGTAGATGATGATGATCTTCCTGCGCCGGTATTAAGCAGCTCGGGAGCTTGTCCCGAAACCATCTGCTGAACTTTGCGGTTTTGGCGTCGGTTTAACACTGCCCACGAGTTTTTCGTTAATTTTAATAGGCACTTTAGTACCCTTTTCTTTCATGTTCCTTTATCATCCTCAGAGACTTGAATGGATGGAATTGCCTATAGTTTGGAAGGAATACTCTCCGAGTCCTATATCGCCTTATGGCTTCGAGTTTGACCGAATATAAATGGGCCTTAGTAGCAGCAGATTTATTACCTGCGCTTGCCTTGGTAGTTCCACCGCTCTGCGAAGTTAAGGATTTGGTGGAAAGAGTATCTGTTTTACCGTCCGCTGAGGCCCCCTTGAAGGCTGGATTTCCCCTTTAGGGTTAGACAAAGGTTTGGAGACAGAGCTCCCGCCATTAGGGTTTAGCTTCTTATCCCCAGAAGGTTATTTATATTCATTTTCTGTTAATTGAGGTTTCATTTGGATCCCATGAATGTAGGGAAGAGGAAGTTCGGCTAGGTCATAGTCCCCGGCCAGATATTCACCGAGGTGGCCAGGTATCGGTGAAGCTTCGTTCGATACTAGAATATTTTTGAAGGGTGCTTCTTGGCAAACTGAGCCCAGTCAAGGGTCGCATTACACCGTGATCCAGCTTACGGTTGCTTAGTTAGGCCGTGAGTAAGTACAGATGCTGAGATTGAGTCACATTTCCCACATTGGATAACTGAACTTGTGGGATAATGAGAGTAATTCTAAGAAACCGCCACTCGGAGGCAGTATGTCGTCTTATGAGGTTGTTCATAAGGATCGTCCGAAACTTTGCCTCATGGTTACACACCTGACCGGCTTGCCATGAAAATCTATCATTCGGAATCGACTTTAAACTCTAGGTCGAGCTACTCATGTATAAAACTTAACACACCCAACTTAAGTGATGTGAGAAGCTAGTTTGTAATCCTGTCTAAAGGGTTGTAATGACCAGAAAAAACTTTTTACCATACCCAATAAGTATTATCCAAAATACGATATCAAAATATTTACAACAAACATTAAATTTCTTTTACCATAGGCAAGGAGGAAAGAAAAAATAAATAAAAGTTACTGTTATTACCTACAATTACGAACACCTTTTTCCTATCGCGCCTTAACAAACATCATAAACGTGTTCTAAATAGCAACGTTCTAGCGGCATTTGCGAATTTAATGTGAAATAAAAATCCGACAGTTTTAAACACGTTCCTTTAATTTGTCAACACACACACACACATAAGGAAAGTCTAAAGAAATTTTTCTTAAATAAACGCAAATGTCTAACGTTCATATTATAGCCTGCCTATATCATAAAGGTGTAAATGAATGTATTTGTGTTTTAAGCCATATGTTTCATTTCTTTCAGAAATAACTACAAATATCTATACATACATATGCTTGTATGTACAAAGGCTTATAGAGAGGTTTGGAATTGTACATTGTATAGATGTACTGGTATGCCGGTACATGCCTTTCGCTTACAATTACACTGAAATATGCCAGAACGATTTATAGCGTCGACCCTTCTTATGAACATACATACATACGTACGTTATTTCATTCACAGCATTTATAGCTATTGATGGTCTTTTCCTTTTGTAAACTCTCCAAGAGTTTCAGCACCACTATATAGCCTGTAGATGTTAGTGTGTGTTTGTGAGTGTAAGTTTAAAGGAAGGAAATAACGCTTTCATGCCTTTTTGAAAATTGCCAACGTAGGTTACGTAAGTCTGTTAAGTACAAAGGAGCAAGATGTGTGTTTATACACGCATGTACCTGCGTGTGCGTTTAGTGTAAGTATTTCTGTTTACCTACATATATTCCATTTAGCTGACACACTATTTACCTTAGTGTAAAACTGTACACACACATGTATATACACCGATGTGCGATTTTTTTCTTGACATGGCAATCAAGCACTTCAGGTAATGGTTAACCTTTGGAAGGTTTTATGGTTATACGATACTATAACCATACTATGAGTATGATTGAAAGCCTAAGTTCTCTTTTAGTGTTCGGTTATACGTATATGTATGTATATACGGTAGTGAGTAGAGTCTATAACAATTGTTTACCTATCTGTTATACATGACAATAAAAGTTTCGATAATTAAATCAGTGTATAGTTGCTCAAATAACAGTTATGATCAGTGGCAATAAAGCAATTAATTGCAACTGAAAATAAAATGATAAGGCCTTTAGACCACAAAAAAATTATTTTAATGAATAAAAACTGAAGACCGTTTAATTATTTCCTAAAAAAGCAATTATTTGCAGACCACTTTCTAATGATTTTAAAATAGTTTGAGTTACAGTACATTTTTCTGTCGTTCGGAGTCGACTTTAAACTGTAGGTCCCGCCACTCATGTATAAAATAAATAAATAAAATACAGTACATTTACGACCCCAAAGCTTAATGTTTATTTTATTTTTGAATTTTATGAATCAAGAGAGTTTAATTCGCTCAAAAGATACAGCAATCAGGAGTCCTCTGACCTCACAGAGGATATCATCTCTAATGAAAATCACAGAAAAATCAGTAAGTTCTACTTCTTGAGTAAGAGTAGGACTCTATGAAACATTAGATGACAAACTTACCATTCTAGGACCTGTAGACGAAGCAGTTGTATTTGTAAAATCTTTGTTATTGAAACTGATATCGAACAAAGAAATATTGTACAAGAATATAGGTGAGTTTCTGCATCCAGTAATATAACTCCAAGTCTACAGATATGCCTGCCAATTGGTCAATAGTGAGCAGTGATAACACCAATAGTGCACTGGATGGTCATGCGATAAAAGATAAAAAGGCAACCATTAACTTATAAGAGTCCAGCAGAGCATAGTTTAACATTATCTCATGCTACCAACAAAATTATGCCTCTTTGTAGCTAGATAGATATGGTCAGTAACAGGTCTGAATTTGTGATCTCCTATCACGCTCTGACTTGTTTCTCAGCAACGCATTTTCCAAGGCCCATGACCTGAGATTGGGATAAGTTACAGTGGTCTGAAGGCATATACGAAAGTACCCTTTAATAGACACCCTTATCTGTCAAACATTTTAGGTTGTAGTCTAACTCAAAATCATTGGGATTTCCTCAAACATTAATTAAAAAAATTTACAAACAAGTAAAGAATTTGTGCGCGACATGAATTTAAGTCAAGCGTAGCTAATTTTGCTTGTCTAAAATACTGCAGAAAGCATCCTGCGAATTCTTTGAAGCAAAATATAACAAAACGATACAGATGGTATTGCAACGAATACAATTTATTTATTGGATTCAAGCGTTGACTAAAAACATGCAATTGTATATGAAATCGTAATATTCTGTTATCATAAGTCTTGTTAAGATGCTCAACGATGCTCTAAAAAATGTTTTAAACTTTCTTTTATTTCCTTTCTTCTTTGGACTCCTCTCTTTTAATCTGACTGTTGCTGAGTGAATACTGTATCAGATTCTACCTTCTTTACTGACGTTAAAACGGGGTATATATGTATATTACATCTAAGAGGAGAATGCGAGATATTCGACGGTTACCCTCGTAAGGGTTCCTGGACAATGAGACATTGAAAGTCCACGCAAGTACAGACGCTGAAGCAAAGAAATCTTCAATTGCATTTCCATTTCAGTTTGGCATTACTCTACAGATAAACAACCAAATGGTGTGATACAAGTGTTATTCATTCTCTTTCAGAGAGACCAGACAAACTTGACTCGACATGGATATCTGCATGGGTGCACTTCCAGGCGACTATATTTACCTCACACTAAGTTCTGCAGAACCTGCAACGATAAAGATTTTCTCTGTCATTATCCAGCACTTGGGTATCTAAGAAGAATAATTTTTGGATACTCGGAATTTTTTGACAGGCAGCTAAAGGTGATTTGTATAAAATTTGTATCTTCCAAAGACTCTTCCGGAGGATCTGGGAGATGCCAACCAGGACTTGTAATTTTTTAACGGAAAAGGTAACAGCGGTGTTAGGAACCTTATAAGACTTTTAAGAGGACTGCCAATGAGAACGTTACATGTAATTCTGAAATCATTATGATCTCATGATAAAGCCACTCAGCTTCCTAATGTATATACTGTGTTTAATAGCTAAAGAATAGCTTTCTCCTTATTGGTTTCATCATTTTTCCCTGCTCCCATTATCTGACTTAGGGCAAATTAGATAACGTATCTCTATCTAATTCAGAATCTGCCGCATTTCATAATTCGTTCCAATCGATGATCTCCGTGTAAAGTTCTTGATGATGTAAGATTGCTTTACGGTTCTTTCGCCAAGCAGTATATTTTGACAAGGTCGCAGCTACATACTGTCAATACTTTGGATAAATTCAAGTCAAGTATAAATGATGCTTAAAATTTACTGAAAATCATTTCTTCTTAAGTAATACAGAAGTCGCCATAGTATAGTTGGTAGTGTGTTGGTTTATTAGACGCAAGCCCACATGATTCAAACTCTAGCTCGGACATCTCGAAAGCAGTCTTCTCACAAAAAACTTTGGGAATAAATAAAGTTGCCTTGAATTTTATTTAAATAATCGTTTCTAATCCCGACTAAAGGGTTGTAATGACCAATTAAGTAAGTCAGTAAGTAATACATTCATTACAGAATGCCTATTATCTCGTAACACAAGCTAAAAATAAGAAATGCCATCAGTCAACAAAGTGCTAAAAAAATACAAATTCGTTCCAAAACACGAACAAAAAAAAAAGCAAAATGATGTCAAGATTTAAAACGTAAGAGATGAAGAAAAAGAACGTTTTCTATATAAGCACCTTAACAAATACTTAATGTATCTTTAAGAATTTGAATTCAGTAGATACAAACAACAACATAATCTTTATTTATTTAAAATTGCATCTGTGTGTGTATGTGTGTTTGTGTATTATTTACGTTGAATAAATGAAATAATCTTTTTTAATTGCTCGTTTATCTATTTTCGTTTCATTAAAAAGGATGTGCCTTCGCCTACTTTTCTTTCATTTTTGTTCTCTTTTTTGACTTTAATGAGGTATTTATAGACGCCGTACTAATTTTAATTTTTTTTGTCTCTTTTTTAATTTGTTTTAGACAGTTTAAAAGTGTATGTATGGGTGATTAGGGTACCATTTCTCTCTTTTTCTGTTAAATCTCATGTTAATGATACTTTTGTAGACTTTAAGCCTAATAAGTTTTGCTAATTAATAAACTTGAGTGTCTTACACTGTTCCAACTGACTGCTCATTTACTTTTCTATGGTTTGGGTTTCTTTTTCTTCTTTTTATTTTATAAATGCGTTCAAGAATAAAAATGTTAAAGAAATAAATGGTTTTGGGTATGTGGAACGTTTAGAGATCTATTTACACTGTTAGAATTTTTTTGTTTTTTGAAAACAGTTAAATTTACCTTTACTGATGAAAACGACACTCGGAAAAACAAACAGAAATATGAGGGATAATTTGGAATGATAGTAAAGACTTCAATTGATTCGTTGCATGCAAACTTATCGAATATTTTGGGCATGAATTTTTTTTATCTCGAAACAACTAAACTTTTAATTAAACAACCTTCGCATGAGCATCACTCATGCCATAAAGGTTACATGACGAATAAATACATGATTGGTCATTACAATTCTTAAGTCAGAATTACGACCTAGCTTCTCCCACCACTGATGTTGTGTGTGTCAATCTATTTATGAATAATGTCGGCACTAGACAAAGAGTTCAAATCCTCGAAGAACCTCAACCTACTACCTACCAGTGTCCTCAACCTACTAAGGGCTGGACAGTTGCAGAGGACATACCATGCAATAGACCGGCTGAGATCTGTTCCAGATCCTTGTCAACTATCTTATCTCGAAGTGACTTGTAATAAGACCAATAACTAACCTCAAACTGGCCTTATCTAAGCCCAGCAGCCAACCTGTTCTATCACTGTCTATAGCAGGCCATAGACACCCGATCCATTACCCCAATGTCTTTGCTCTTCTTCCTGACCCATCCATTGATGAGGTCATAGAGGTGGTAGATTGGAGGATCAGGACCAACTATCAAATCGCTCTCAGAAAGTAAACCTAATCTAACGAGAGCATCCGCCGTCTCATTACTCAGCATAGGGGATTAGGTCTGATCCAAACGTTCGTAAAGACTCTTTGCACTCACGAACAAGCCGTGGTTTACACCAGGCCGACGCAATGGTCCTCAAGGCAGCTTGACTGTCAACGAAGATCATATAAGATTCCGAATCCGAAGTGGGCCTACAAGCTACGAACACTATAGCCTTCAAGATTGCAAAAATCTCTGCCTGAAACACGCTTCAGTCATCCATTTAACCTAAAGTGAACTTCAACACCGAGATCCTTACTGAAGTGGTGTGAGAAACTAAGTCGTAATACTGACTGAAGAGTTGTAATAACCAATTGTGTATATACATGACATTTCTCGACCACATATTGCAAAAGAAAAAGAATACTAATTGGGAAGTTTTTGCTTATTTTGCTTGTAAATGAGTCATATTGTCACAATAATTAATTTCAATTTTGTCCCACAATTAATTTGATAAGTTCTTGGTTTTATGCCAAACACCACCTCATAACTTTTTTGATTTATATTTGAAATCTAAAAGATTAAATTTTCTTACCGTGTACCAAGTTGTTTTTTATTTTTCATAATGAAATCATTTGAGTGTTAAAGCCGGTTAATTATTTGTACATTTTCTTGGCTTTTAATATTGTAACATTTTAATTTCTTTGTTAAAGTATAAGAAAACGTTACTATAAAACAAGAAAACAAAGAAAATTTCTTCAAAAACCATACAAAACTGCTGTAAACAAATTAATCTCACATAAAACGTATCTTTAAATAAGTCCCTTCACTAGTTTCATTTAATTTCATCTTCGAAACTTTTCTTTAAAAGGTTCTTTCACATTCTCTCTCTTTCTCGCTCTCTCTTCCTCTGTAGTATCCTTTATTAATACGAATTCATAAAAAATAATGATTCTTATGAAAAGTACGTAGAAACGTTAATGAAGAGTATGAAAGTGGCAAAAAAAGGTTTTTCATATTCTGTTAAGTGGCCATAAACTGGTACTTGGATTAACTTACGTATGTGTTGGGATTTCCAAATGAGGGTCTATCCTTGTAATTTTTAATAGTTTTTCTTTCAAAGGATTCAATGCATAGCCAACATTAAGAAATCATTCATTAAATACCCTTAATTAGTGCAGAGTGCACATATGTACATATGTGTTGTAAAGAATCTCCTCAAAAGAGTGAAAGGACTGCTACTTGAATTAATGTTACAATAACAACGAATAGATTATGTCGTTTGCATTCGAAGTTTTATGTTGGCTTAGTTTTATGATTTAAACAAATTTGTTAATTTTAGAAACAAAGAAAAAAATGTTAAATGAGACAATTATTTTGCACTTGAGGCATTTTAGAAAAGTGGCACAACTTATTGAGTTGATCAACATAAATTCAAAAAATTTTAATTCAAATGATTATCCTTTCAGAATATTTACTGCAAGCATTATATCGGGAATTATTTTATCTGGCAATACTTATGTTATTCAATTCATAAGTCAGAAAAATTCAGTATATTCTCTCCACTGAATGTAATGAATCGATTTACGATTGAGCAACATTATGGTTTATTGGGCCAACGAGAAACTGCACGATGATGTCGACTTTGCCATACTCACCTTGGTTCTTGGTTAATAAGCAAAATTTCCATATTTGAGGCTCAGAAAACCCACACGTGGTCCTACAGAGGCCAATGCACCCATTACGAGTGGTTGTTAGGTGTGGCTTGCGGATCCGAGGCATCATTGGCCTATATTTCTTTGCAAATGAGGACGGCGCAACCATTACGGTCAATGGAGACGCCTATCGCACCAAGATAACCGATTTTTTTGTACCCGCCCCTGATAGTACTGATATGAACGATGTTTAGTTTCAACAGGATGGTGCAACTTTCCACACATCTCATGCCATAATCAATTTATTGCGTTAAACATTTGATGGCCGTTTAAGTATCCGAAATGGTGATGTCAATTGGCCACCAAGAAGCTGCGAATTGACACCTTTGTGATATTTTCAGTGAGGCGCCGTTAAAGAAAAGTGTTATACCGACAAACAAAAACAATTGAACAGTTGAAGGTTCACATTCGTGATGCCATACACTTGAATAAATGTAAGCAAATTGGTCCGATCGAATGAGATACTGTGTGGCTAGCCGCGGCAGCCATATGGATGAAATAATATTCCATTTCTAACTAGAACAATTGTACTTCACAACAAAAGAATAAATTTGAGAAAATTTCAAACTAGTTTTTTGTTATTGGATTTTTAAATAGAAACTTTTAAATGGCTCACTCAATAGTTTCAATTTTCATGTGTAATTTGATGCACAGTACGTATGAGTAATATTTAATTACTAATATCACGTATACGTTTAGACCACCAAACCACTTATGTTGTGGTATGATGGTCCGCTATAATAGTGGAGGGATGATGGTGACCACTATTATAGCCGACAGTTCGGTATTTCAACCTGTCAGCTATTTTTTTTTTGCGTCCGCTATTTGTCCACTACTTTACCACACGTAACTTCTAAAAAGTATTTATTTTTCAAAATGTCCGCTTTTGTCCACATTTTTCACTAATTTGGTAAAAACGCTGATATTAGCTGGAATTACATATGAAATTGAGTTGTGAACTCTATATTTTGTCTATGTTGTAGATGCAATTACATCTTGGTCTTCAGTTGAAAAGTCGTTAATAGAGGTAACAGAAATCAGAAATGATTTAAATACATATAAATAATAACGAAATTTTTGATAAATTCACTTATATAAAATACTATGTAAATGCTGAACAAATAGAAATATGGAAACAATCAGCATTAAATTCCGATAAAAAGTGGGTTGAAATTTTCAAGTTTTTCTTCTCATTTGCTTTGCCAGCGTCCAACGCACCAACAGAAAGAGTTTTTTCTATATCTAACAATATGTATTTGGTTTTCCGAAAAATTCCAAATGGGACTACATAGAAATTTTAGAATCTCTTTTGACCATAACATGCAATTTTGAAGTGGACTGTTCGGAATTGAAAACATTTTTATCTAACAAGCCCAATACTTTGTATTATATGTATATGTATAAATTTAAGTTTGAGTATATGTATTATTTGTAGCCATTTATGTCTGTATTTTAAAAATCTTTATATAAAATATAAATTATAATAAATTAATTTTTTTGTTTTTCAATTTTATATATTTGTCCGCTTTTTTCTCATGGAAATAATGGTCACCGTAGGTATGACCTACAACTTAAAATCGTCTCCGAGCGACAAAATTTTTTCAGAAACTTTATCATGCTGGTTTTATTTTCCCTCAGAATTTTTGTCAGAAATCTGCTGAAAGGAAGTCGCTGAAGAAATATTTTTTCGTATTTCGTTTTGTTGGAGATGTCTTACCTGGGGTTAGAACGGTGGCCTTACGTCTCATCAGCCAATACACTACCTATTCAACTACGTCGACTTCTATCGATTATATCATCATATCGATATCATCATTATTTCCTTATTTGGGATATCGATAATTAATAACGCTTGTAAATGTTCGTTACGTTCGGGAGGGTCTACGGAGATTGTTGATTTGGGGTTACCTTAAAACTATGAACTCCAATCAAAGTCATTTCATTTCTATTTTATGTTTTTGTAATTGGAAATCAGCCTGATATTGTATTATGTGTGATAAACTATTTCACTATTTATGTATATATATTTTAAATATATTAAATTTCTATTTAAATTTCATTTTATTTGCCAATACATAATCAAAATATTTCATCAGTAATTTAATTTAAAAAAAAACTTTGTTTTGTTAAGCAGCAGCAGCAACAAAAAAACTCAATTTTTCATGAAAACATAGTTTTGTAAAGCAACTAAATTGGATTATGCATGCAGAGATAGTGGGGAAAAATATGTTTTAATTAATACTGTTTGTTTAATTTCTTGCTCTCTTTTTATGCTGTTATTATGTTATATTTTTTTTTTTTTTTATTATTATTAACTTATTAAATTAATGACATTAATTTAATACAATACGCCAACATGTTTACTTCATCCCAGCCAGCAATTTTGAAAATTATTAATCAAATTCGAGTCTTTTTTGATTCTTCTGCGCGATTAAAAAGCTCGAATATGCGCTTATTTTCTGATCATAAAAGACTCTTTTGTCGGGAGAAAAAAGTGACTACGAGCGACTCTTCTTAAAAAGTCACTTATGAGTCATTTTCTATATTATTTTAGAGTAATTTTCGACCCTTTTTCTAGTAGCTTTATAATCATTTTCGAATCACTTTCTGATCATTTATTAGTCTTATTTAACTTCGTTTATGGTTCTTTTTCGAGTCGTCTTTCAGTCACTTTCTGATCATTTACTAGTCTTATTTACCTTCGTTTATGATTCCTTTTCGAGTCGTCTTTCAGTCATCGTTTAATCGCATACGAGTCTTTTATGAGTCCTTTTATTGTCATTTATGAGTCATGTTCGTATTACTTTGGACTCGTTTTTAGGTCATTTATGATTAAAATTTGAGTCATTTATTAGTCGTACTTATAATTGTATTTTACTCTCTTCAAGTGTTTTTATTAGGTTTTCTGAGTCCTACGTTTACAACGCCGCGATTTCAAAAATCACTTTCGCATGAACATTAAGTAACAGATAAAGATTTATATTCGTGATGTATGTACATCAGACATCAAAGTTTATTTAAAACAAATATTTTTTTTTTCGTTAAAAAACAAAGAAAAATTTTCTATTTAAAACAAAATTGTACTTTATATCATAGCCATCTTTACATAAATGAAAATTTATACAGAAAAGCAGTTTCTAATCATCTATCTGCTCAAAATATGATCATAAAATACGTAATTACAATCACTTTTCAAACACCTGCATGATCTGTTTTTGATTAAGCGTTTTTCAATCTTCAGTATAAGTAGAATATAATAATAAATAACGGAAATAATATTCACAGTTTAAACGTCTGGATGATTAATTTCCGATTGCTATACAATTTTTTATTGTATTTTAAATCGAACTCATTTTACTCATTGACACGAATCATTTTTGAGTCCTTTTATAATCGTGTAACTGACTAATAAGTTTTTGATCACCAAAAGTACTCTAAGAAGACTCAGCAAGGTGATTTTTATAAACACAATCTTCCAAATGCTAGCTGGGATATAATAAATATTTTTGTTATGTATGTATATTCTCTACATACGTTTTTTTTTTATTTAATTTTTTTATTTTTTTTTTAAGAAAAAAACTCCGTCATTAATTAAAAATGTAATAAACATTACAAAAATAAACAGAAAAACAAAAATAACTAAAGTGAAATTAAGATATTATAATTCCTATTAAAAAAAAAAAAAATAAAGAAACAAAAAAATGCGCAACAGATTTTCCTTTGATTAACGACCTTCACATTCTATTTTAAATAAATTTATACAAAAAAAAATTAATTCTGAACTTAAATTTAAAAAGACTTTTAAAAATGTTTGCTACTACAGCAAAACGTTCAGGTTGTCATATTAAGCAAATATTTAGTTTGAATAAATTTTTTAATCACTTACAGTACTCCCCGGATATAGGCACCCCGGATATAGTAATGTCCCACATAGAAGTACTGAAACTTAGGCCTTGACATAACCAATTTAGGCAACAAAATCTCAGATAATTGATTTCTGATAGAAAATCTACAATCCACCAATGTTCATCTTTTTTAATGTGAAAAGTTCTTTTTCTATTAATCTGATCTGGTGCATATCTCGGTGGAGTCAACGGCCTGGTTCTCTGCCTAGTTAATGCTACAACAGAACTATATTAAATCAGTGAATTACGACCTTGGTCACTACATCGACCTGTCCTTATTCCATCCAATACGAAGTAATTAGCGGTAATGAAACAAATAGAATTCTATCAGCTTGAATGACACGTGGCTATTTGCTCTCAGGTGCAAGGTGTTAAAAATTCCGCGCTTATAAGCACTGTTCTGCTAGCATTTTGGATAGCGCCTATATCCGCGGAATACTGTATAATCCACAGTTTTATTTTTCTTGCCTATTATTTTGACTACAGTAGTAAGGAGATGGTTTTTGCCTTCTAGCAATACCAAAGGGCCATATAAGCTGAGTTTCTATCAGATTTGCACAACAATAGTTTATTCCTTTGAAGTCGTCATAGTCTAGTAGGTAGTGTGTTGGCTTATTAGACATAAGGCCACGGTTTAAACCGCAGGTCAGACATCTAAACAAAAATATGAAAAAATATTTTTCCGGCGACTTCCTCTCAACAGATTTCTGGCAAAAACTCTGAGAGTAAATAGAATTGCAATGAAAAGTTTCTCAACAATCAGTAATTAATAACTGACTTTAAACTGTAAGTCCCCGCCATTAATGTATACTAGACTAGGTATTAGATAAATTAAAATATCCACCTACTCGATGACACAGAAAACCTCGTATGTTTAATCCAAGTTGCTTTCCACTAAAAAGTTGTGATGTGTGATACAAAACTTATCGCGCTTAAGTATCGATAGGGCAGTTGCCATAAGCAACCCTGTATTGTGAACTCTGGCCAAAGGAAATATAGGATGGTAAAGCAACTCTAATCTTGTGATCAAAGAAGGTAATTGAAAGATTAACGCTTCCATTACCTATCCCGACCTGGTTTGCCTTAAGGTCTATATTATTATACAACCTGGCGAGAGTAAAATTAAATTATCTCGCCATTCCATTGAAAAATATCAGTAATCAGCAAGTAGCTTAAGTTGCTCAAAACGTATCAGTGATACATTATGCGGATAACCTTAAGGCTTTATCTAACATATCGCACTCAAAAGTCTTCTCAAATGATAACCATCAAACATAACGCTAAGGTTTTGTATTCTTTGAATGTTTGGGCCACATACCAATTCATAGTTTAGAATGAAATGAAATACCTAGC
Source organism: Sarcophaga caerulescens (assembly GCA_927399465.1). Taxonomy (NCBI): domain Eukaryota; kingdom Metazoa; phylum Arthropoda; class Insecta; order Diptera; family Sarcophagidae; genus Sarcophaga; species Sarcophaga caerulescens. Next base: position 62,571,811 of record OV656872.1, read on the forward strand.
CATGTAAGACACTTGCTTTAAATGGATATATTTAAGTCCTTTTTTTTTCTTGAGGCCAACACTCAGGAGTTGACCGTTATTCATGCAGTGCATTGTGTTGGAATACTCAAGAGATGACCCCTATTTTTACAGTGTATTGTGTACAGGAAAGATAGTTCATAGGAGAAAAAAAATAGTGGGTAGTGTGCGAAGGTTTCACTTTTTTTCTAGAACTACTTTTTAGTAAAAATTCTCACTTCCTTTTTTCTACCTTTTTTCTATTGTGAGTAAATCTTATATAATGTCAGACAAACAATCAGACAATCATAGACATCCAGAATCTCTGGTAGGAATCGACACCACGACACGTCCTCGGCACTTGAATTTTAGCACACTAGCAAACTAGGCCATCGGGACACACATAATATTTGAATATAATACTTCTAACGACAAAAAAGAAAAGTTTTCTATTCTACTGAAGAAGTAAAGGCAATTGGTTTAATTAAAACGGACTCTGAAATGATTTCTTTTTTGGATCCTTTACATATTACACTATCAGCACAATTCATCATGGAATAACCCATAACCTTCTAAAAACAAAAAACGAGTGAAAAATATATGAAATACACCCATAAAACGAAAATGTTTTGAGAATATGAACCAGAACAGCAAAAGTAGCAAAAAAGAAGAAATCTAGAATTAGAGTTGAATAGGGGGGCCATTGGAATAAAATATGAAGAGAAAAAGCAAAACAAGATGAAAAAAAACGTTGGTATGCGTAAGTGAGGTCAGTTGGTTAAGTATGAGCGTAAATAAAATGTCATTTGTCAAGTGTCAAATGTTTGACACACTCATAATGCATAACAATTTACTCTCGTTTGCTTTTTCTTACATATTGTACTGCATACATGCTAATATATACATTCATATGTATGTATACATACATACATATGTATGTATGATACATTTCTTTAACATACGATTTTATTTATTCATTGTAATTTTTTTCTCATTTTATTCTTGTGACTTACAATAGCAGCAAATCAAGAACAAACAACGAAAGCAAAAAAACGACGAGATTTTTATATAGAATAACGCATATACTACTGACCGAAAAGTATGGGGCATAAAACCAAAGATTTGAAGTGAACCTTTTAAAATCTCTTGAGAATATAAAGTGTTTTAAATTTGTGATACCCTGCCTCCGTTTTTGGTTGCTCAAAAGGAGTCGCTCATGTTTTTCAAAATGAAATTTTATGGCCTCCTCTTTTCTTTTGATCAAAACGGAAACAATCATTAAGTCTCTTTCTCTTTTAATGGTTTGTCAAGGAATTTTTTTTACTGTGACTGAAACATGAAAAACAACAATAACAACAAATGACAATCTTCAACGGCATACAAATTACAATAATAAATCAAATAAACCAACTTTTTATAAGGAGAAGTACTAGCAACTCGAAAAAAATGGCATGGGTTTCAGAAGCAAGTTTACGAAGCGTATGAGTGGAATATCAAATAGCAATTTTATTCTTTTAATTTTTATTAAATTTCTCTCCTTTTCTTAAACTATAATTAATAAACTTTTTTTAATTTTATTTGTTGTTTTTTGTAAAAAAGACATATTTCGTTGTTGGATTGTAAAAAACACATATTTCGGTATGAGATTAAGCCTCAGAGCTCCACAGCTCTAGTGACAGCTCATTACTCTGTCCATGAAATTCTCCATGAATTTTTCAACATAAATTTGGCTCTATATCATGGATGACGCATTGTTTCTCGAATATCAGCTAAGAATCGTTAAAATTTAATTCATACAAACCCGAGATTTTCAAAACTTCAAAGGAAAAAAATTTGCAGTTGACATTAGAATTTCTTGAGGTAATTTGCTATGGACATAGTTGTTGCAATAAATCGATTGTTTAATGCGCCTAGTAGCAAGTGAACCGTGTTGCTAAAGCACATCTCGTTTAGTTGTATACATTTCAGTTGACGTCACCAAACCCATTTATCATGTTCATGATTTTGCTTGTCTGAAATACTCCAAAAAGAATCCATCTATTGTGAGGCATACATACATAATAGGTCATTACAACCCTTCAGTCAAGACTACCACCTAGTTTCTCACAATTCAGTATACTATCTCCACTGGACGTAATGAATTAATTTACGCTTGAGCAACGTTGGAATTTATTGGAAATTTATTTGCAAAACAAAGACAATTGTTCGAAAATTTGGTCGCAGAGAAGAACCTACAATGCCCGGTATACGCAAGTTTATTGCTAAAGTTCATGAAACTGGTTACATAGTTGGTGCGCCAAGCCGTGAAAGTGCTCGTATAGTGCATACACACGAAAATATCGAAACTAATGTTGAGAGTGTGCGTGAAAATCCATCAATATCGTTCTCAAGAATTGAACATTTCACGCACCAGTTTACGTCGAATTTTGCGAAAAGATCTCGGTATGACGTTTTACAAAGTTTAATGGGTTCAAGAGTTCAAGCCGCATGACCATCCGCTTCGTTTTCTCTTCTATAAATGGGCCAACGTGAAACTACTCGATTTTGTCGATTTTGCCAAAAAAATTCGTACGTTAATAAGCAAAATTGTGGTATTTAGGGCTTAGAAAACCCACACATGATCTTACAGAAGCCACTACCAATGACTGCTTAAAGCTTGTATAGCGAAGGCATCATTGACCCATATTTCTTTGAAAATGAGGATGGCGCAATCATTACAGTCAATGTAGACACTTATCACACTATGATAACTGATTTTTTTGTACCCGCTCTTAAATGGTATAGGTATGAATGATGTTTTGTTTCAACAGGATGTTGCAGCTTGCCACACATCTCATGCCACAAGCTATATATTGCGTTAAACGGTTAATGGCCGCTTAATTAGCCGAAATGATGATCTCAATTGGCCGCCAAGAAGCTGCGATTTAACACCGTTGGACCATTTTCTGTAGGGCGTCGTTGGAGAAAAGTGTTATGCCGACAAACCCGAAACAATTGAACACTTGAAGGCCAACATTCGTGATGCCATTATCGAGATACCACCCCATATACCCGAAAAAGTGGACGAAAATTGGTCCGATCGAATGAGGTACTGTGAGGCCAGCCGCGGCAGCCATACGAATGAAATAATATTCCATTTCTAACCGGAACAATTTTACTTCGCAACAAAAAAATAAATTTGGAAAAATTACAAACCGTTTTCGTTTTATTGCATTGCAAAATTTCAACTTTTAAATTTTTTTTTTTTTGTGCAATATGATACACAGTACTTATGAGTAATATTTAATTACTAATGTAACGCATACGTTTATAACAGTTACATCACTTATGTATGTTGGTGTGTTAATTTAATACATGAGAGGCGGGGTCTACAGCTTAAAATCAACTCCGAATTACAGATTTTTTTCAGAAACTTTTCATGACAATATTATTTATTCCCAGAGTATTTGGCAGATATCTGCTGAGAGGCTGTGCCCGAAGGAATATTTTTTTTCATATTTCATTTTGTCATAAATCGTTAGCATTAACTGTTGATCAATCATATTGCAAACCAATGCATTGGACCAGCGATAAGTTTTTCTTGTTGCTGTATAAGTAATCAGTCTAAATACACTTTTGTGAGCAGTCGCATAAGTTAATTAGCTGATCTCACTATAAGAGATGGAAAATACAAAAAGTAATCCAGTTACCAGCCAAAATTTCTTAATTAAATTTCTTGTTTTTTTCATAAAAGCTCCGATGAAACTTAATATTGGTTTGGAAAAACAAAACCAGAACATTATTCATAAGGATTTTCATATAAATTTAAGAAAATCTCATCTAAAATACACAAAAAATAATATTTTATTTTCTTGACACACACAAAACACATATAAAACAATATCGAATTCACCAGTTTTATTGGGAAAGTAAAGCCTGCCCTTAAGAAAATAAAAGGACAAACATGTTGTATTTGTTCATTTTAAGGCCATATGGGTTTTGTTTCTAATTTATTCTACTTTCATTTTAGGGCTGAAATATACTATACTAGTATATTAACACTTACATTGTGTTTGTGGGTCGGAACTGTTCAAAGCAATGTTATATGTAATGTCGGCATCGATTGTTTTATCTAAGGCAAAAAGTCTGACAGAAAAAAAAAATTAAATACATTGAAGTGTTTTGCAGACAATAACTTGACAAATGTTGGTTTTAAAATCATTCAACTTTATTGGACTCTAATAGCGTAAAATCTAAAAATTAATAAGTCGTTTTCAAAACAAAACAGCCCAACGACAGATGCTAGCCATAACTCGCATCAAACAGATAGTTTTTCTAGATGAAATGGTTTTTCAAAATCAGTTCTAGGTTCTCCGAGCCCCATGTACGACACTTCTGTTTGTGAACGTAATGATACATATATACATACACAATTGGTCATTACAACCCTTCAGGCAAGATTACAACCTAGCCTCTCATACCCCTGATGTTGTGTGCGTTAATTTTAAACATGAGTGGCGGGACCTACAGTTTAAAGTCGACTCCGAACGACAGATTTTTGAGAAGCTCTTCATGGCAATTTTATTTACTCTCAGAGTTTTTGCCAGAAATCTGCTGAGAGGCAGTCGCCGAAGAAATATATTTTTTCTTATTTCGTTTTGATGCCTGACCTGGGATACGAACCCGGGCTTTACGTCTAATAAGCCAACACACTATCTACTAGACTACGGCGACTACCATCTGTTCATCTGTTTCTAGTTTCACTAAAATTTCGCTTTTGAGTCATGAGTTAAATGAAATATCGGAGTAATGTGATATTCAATAGAATAATTTTTATTTCTCTTAAAAAATTAATAACAGACTATTTTCTTTATTCAACCTACCCTCTAAGGGTTAATTTTTTTTCTTATATAAATGTCCTTTGTTTTGTTTTTGTTGAACTTAAAGAAAAGTTTTTTTTTCTTGTTTTATTTTCAAAATATTCCAGGTTTTTTTTTTCCTGTTAGGTTAGTAAGCAACATATGGAGGCTGTAATACGCTATAACAATCGCTGTATTGTTATTGTTGTTGCAAATAGCCTACAGATAAATCCAAAAAAATATATATTTTTACATAGATTTACATGTTTTTCGTTTTCTTTCCTCTTTTATATGGAAAGCATAGCGTTTTTTATGCTGGATATCCCCATAGGAAGTTAGGGGATTTGTTTCTGTTGTAAGACGATTTTTTTTATACAAAATATACAGGAAATAGAAATATAAATTCATATTACAATATTTATATATGTATGTATGTAATGGAAAAAATGTTAGAAGAAAGCTATGTTGAGATTAATTTTTTGTGATTACAGGACATTGAAATGAAATTGAAAAAACAAGAATGCCAGTCAGTACGAGCGTAAGCATGATGTACTGATTTTTTAATAGAAAATTTTTAAAGTCATAAAAAATGTAACATATTTTATCAATAAATAATTGAATCCTTATTGCTAGAAATATGCTAATACCTTGCAGTCTTTAAGAACTAGAATTAAATTTTATTTTGGCTGTTACAACTCCTAGAAATTTAGTATATCCAAATTCCATTACAGATTCTACTGTAGCAGATCTTAGTATAAGACGGTTGCCATCTCTCTTTGCCAAGAAACAATATTAAATTTGATAAAAATAAGCATCAGTTCTCTTCTAACAATTTCATATTTGAAGCATTTGTTCTAACATATTCGTCCATAAACTTGTCCAAAACGATATCAAAAAAACAATTTCACTGACATAATTTACATAATTGGCCATTACAACCCTTCAGTCAGGATTACGGTCTAGCTTCTCACACCACTCACATTGTGTGCATTTTATAATTTTATACGTGACTCTGAACGCCAGATTTTTGAGAAACTTTTTCATGGCAGGTTTATTTACTCTCAGAGTTTTTGCCAGAAATCTGCTGAGAGGAAATCGCTGAAGAAATATATTTTTTCATATTTCGTTTTTATGCCTGACCTGCAATACGAACCCGGGCTTTACGTCTAATAAGCCAACACACTACCTCCTAGACTACGGCGACTTCACACACAAGAGTTTTAAATATTTCATAAATAGCACAACACACTATTTCACTACTGTAGGGTATTCAATTTGGCAATAACATTGTATTATCCAAGCAACATTTATTATTCTTGTTCTATTTGCTGTTAACTTTTTGACCTTTTTGATGTTGTTTATTAACAACACATTTTTACACACTGTCTGACTGCTCGCTCTCAGCTACATTTAGCTGAAGAGAGGTCATTTGTTTAGGCCATATGATAGGAATATAAGCCACATGTAAATTTGACAAATCAGAGATTGTGGATAAGCCAATGGATCTAAAGACCCATGTGAAAATAAGTTGAAATAATAAAAATGCAACAGACTACACACATCAAAACTATTTCGTTTGTTTTTATTTACTTTGTTTTGGGTAATTTTGTTGTTGAGCAGTTTTTCTTTTTCAGTTTTTAAACTTTATTTTATTTTTTTTCTGACAAATTTAATACTCGTCTTGTTTAGTTGCTTTGACAGATGTTTTAGATGACATTTGATATATGAAATGCAAAATTTCCAAGGGGATTTCAATTTTTGCTCTCAAATAAAAATAATTTAAAAAGGAACCTAGAAAAAAACTTAAGGTAATTTCACTGTTGCGCTGTAAATAGTTTTGAATTTAAGTTTTTAGTCGTCTTATTATATCTTTGAGTTGTTGAAGGTTTAAAATGTGCGGCTGAGGATACAATTCAGTTTTTGACTAATGCTATGTTCACACGAGCCTTCGAATTACTTCGCTCTTTGTTTTGAATTACTTATATGAATTATCATGTTCACACAGCATCTTTGTAATTCCTTTTGATAGTTCTTCTTTTCTTCTTCTTTTTATTGCTAAATTATTTGCTGTAAAATTGTGTTAACAATGGAAAAAAAAGCTACAAATACATTCAACAGGTTTTCTACACACATAGTGGCTTCCTCCGCTAATTTTTCGAATAACTTTCTAATAAATAATACTTTTTTTAAAATGATTTTTTGGATTCCATTATTGTTTACTGTTTACGATATTTATTTGTTTATATTTTTTGTGCTTTGACTATTTAGAGATTACATTGATTTTTAAGTAATTCACAGGGTAATAGAAATTGAATTACATACAATTTGGGTAATTCGCTCACAAAATTTTGTATGGCGAATTACGTTATTCAACACATAATTGGATGTTGAATTACGAATGAGAGAACGAATTACGAAAAATTGCTGCCGTGGGTACATAGCATAAGTCTTGCACTTTTTCAAGAGGTGAGGCGTTTGTCATAATCTTTATTATTGATGTTGATCTCTGTGAAGGTCAGTTGCCAGTGGGATTCCTGTGGGATTATAAGTTGTGTGCAAAACTTGAAGGGTAAATAAAATTGCAATGAAAAGTTTCACAAAAATTAATCGTTCGGAGTTCACTTTAAACTGTAGGTCCTGTCACACACGGATAAAATTAACACACACAAATAACATATACACGTATGGACAAGAACACGACTGAGTCACTTCTGTCCTGAAATCCCGTGGCCATCCATCGCATAATAGCGGTACTTACGGTAGGCATGCATGTCCTTTGTTTAGTTATGCCGAAAGTCTCGCCATTTCGACTAATGATTTTTGCAGGAGCTTTTGTCTTAAGGATGAGCAAGAGACTGCCTTTCACTTCATTTGTCAGTATCCTGCTCTTGTCATGAGGAGACGGGGGCTTCTGCCTCTCATTTTCGAACATCTTTGACCGATCTTTTTAATATAAAAAATTTTTGGCTTTGGATGGTTTTCTTCAGGGAATGGTTGACCCCCGGGTAGAAAGTATTGTGGTATCTCAATGGGCCTAAATGCTGGCCTAAGTGAGAGTTCTTCTTCATTAGAGAGGGTCCGCCACCTAACCGAACCTAACATACAGAACGTGGATGAAATGAGAAACTAGATCATAATCCTGACTAAAGGATTGTAATGACCAATTCAATAAGTAATCAACTTTTGGATCTGACGATCTTTATTATTCAATAGTCTAGGCAAGTTCCAGCAGATCGTGTATGTAGTACCTGTACCACCCATCTGGATATCTTTCTCTGTAAAGCCCTATTTATGACCTCGCAAGGAGGTTCCTTCTGTACCAAAAGAAGCACAGATAGTCACTTCCTTCATGTTTAAGGACTTTAGAACTTCTGAATGGCCTCCAATAAATCCACAACCGTAGCGTCAGTAGATCTGTCTGGCCTATATGCCTATTATCTAGGATGTAAGGATATCCTTTTCGATATTTACAACATATGTTGGTGTGTTGTATAGTTTTTTCCAATTTGTAAGATAAAGAAGTTCGATGTTGCTGTATAATCAAAAGTCAGCCTACTAAGGAGTTTTTTTTAAGACTAATAGAATAATAGGATAGAAATAATTCCATTCAAGTTCTATATGGTAAAAATGTACTCAAATCCTACTTTAGACTTTCTCCGGTGGTCTACTAATCTCTACCAGCTTGCTGTTACAATCCTAATTTCCTTGGAAGTGTATACACAGCCGTCCTCCCCATTTTGCTATCAGTATAAGCACAAACCTCCATTGCTAGTGACATCATCTTGATATTGTCGAGATGCTTTATATACTCTCACTACCTCTGGCAGTGATTCTATGACCTCACAGAATTTCCTCAATTTTTTTTTTTGGATTGTAATCTAAATCGTTTATAATAACGTGGTCATACCTTTGACCTTGACATTATGTATGACAGACATTTAAATTTAAATAAACGTCTTTGGATTGCTTACAGCAGTCGGTTTCGTGGAGACACGTTTTCGCTAATATCGGCCGGTATTTCATCGATAACATGACAACTGTTTGTTCTCATTTATATCAACTTTAAGGGAACTTAACGGCGTCAAATAACTTGATCTTGGTTGCCAATTAAGGTCGCTATAACGTGACATACTATAGAAATTTCTGATGCAATGTAGACAAAATCTGTGGTGTTGTGTGGCGCTGTCTGATTGAAATAAATTATTGTTCAGTACATAATATTCAGCTGCCGACGAAAAAAGTCGACGTAGATTGTGCTGTGAGTTAAGGTTTTTCCAAACATAACTTCGCTTAACGCTAAAGAAAATTTTTGTTCGACATATGCATACATCTAAGGCAAATAGGGCACAATGTGTTACCATAGTTTTCCGCTATCTCCTAGTCCCAAAACCACTCGAAGCTCCAAATGAAACGACTTAGACACCCAATGTCGATCTGTGACAGTTCGTCCAAATCATCCATGTAGTAAGCACAAAAGTAACTTCAACAAAATGCCCATACCAAGCAGGTGGAGGATAGTCCCGTCCTCATCTCTGCAGCTTCTGCAGAAATCATTATCAAGGCATCCAAGACCAATGGGCCACGCATACGTACTCCTAATGCAATGCCCCGTAATGACCCAGACAACCATACTGAGTGTGTCCCTCTAAAATTTAAGCAGACTTACCGCGCGCCCTTCATCCGGCTTTGGCTAGATGTTTCGCCTCGTTCTACCTGTTCTATTCAAAAGAATATACAGCTGCAACTAATGCAGAGGTGTTTATATAAATGACCGAGTATTTTTCATAGTGCACTAACAAGGTCCCATCATTAAAATGGTATAAAAGCTTCTTCAGAATCTAATGCTATCTCCGCTGTCGTTGACGGAATCGACGATCACATTGTCAATTATAAGCCTACGGGTTGTCTTAGGGATTCCGAAAGTCGAGAATTCATTGGAATGTTCGATGGTTGTACCCCGCCTGGCCAGTTCATCTGCTCTGCAGTTAACTGCAATATCACTATGTCCCTGTGCCCATATGATATAGACATCATACATATTGTTCAGCTACTTCGTTGAGATATCTGCGACGGCCGTACATTGTCTTGGAGTTCATGACGTTGAAATTCACAGCCTTGATAGCAGCCTGACTATCAGAAAGTATGTTATGCTTGGAAATGTTTCCGTTTCTCGCCGACCTTATAGTCTGAGCTATTCCGACCGATTTCGACCGAAACTATTTAAATTTTACCTAAAATTGTTTAAATTTTTCACATTTTCCTCTTTTTCTTTTATTACAGGTAAGTTGAACTCATTTGTCAATAATTACATGCAGTAAAGCGATTTTGGTAAGCAATCAAAATGATTAACTTTTTAGAAAATTTACTTCCCAAAACTAAAACAATTAAAATATTTATTTTTCCTTTCTCTTATTTAGTTTTAAATATTCTTTTCTTTCTAGGGATGTGTGAACCTATTTGGTTCATTAAATCTTTTAAATAATTAACCCTTACCATACAAAATTAATGATGACCATTAAGACTTTGTTATAAGAGGAAAATGAAAATTTGTGAACCTTTTTCCTCGTCTTCTCTTTTAATTGACATGTTATCAAATGTTCTTGGAAAACTTTGTGTGAAAAAAGGGAAAATTTAATCAAATTTTTAAAATGAACAAATTCCAAAGTTCTTTTTTTATTGGAAATGTGTGTGTGTGTGTAATTAGCAAGTTCATTAAATATCCACCCATCCAAAGTCCGTCCATCGTTAATTAAGATTTTTGAAGAGGGCATTGCCAAAAGATTAAGAATTAAAGATTGACCCTTTTCTTATTCCTTAAATGTAAATACAAAAACAATGGGAAAAAAAAATTCAAAATATGGTGCCTTTTTCTATACTAAATGACCAACGAGTCCATGCGATAAGAGCCGTGTGGATTTGTTATAATTTAATATGAATGAACAATTAAGGGGGTTGAAATTTAAGAGAAAGAAAAACGCTTTTTTCTTCTTTTCTGTAACTAAATTTTATTAAGAGTTGACTAACTTTGTTCCCTTTTTCCACAAAGTTTTTTATTTTTGTTAATGCTTTTATTACAACTACGAGGGGTTATTTAAAAGGAGAAATTTATGGAAAGTAAAATGATAATTTAGTCGAGTAGATAATGACTTGGCCCAGAGCACACATCACCAACAAAACGAAATTTAAATGCTTCATCAGCGACTTCTTCTCAGGAGATTTCTGCAAAAACTCGGAGATTAAATAAATTTGCACTGAAAAGTTTCTCAAAAATCTGTCAATCGGAGTGGACTTTGAACTGTAGGTTCCGCCAGTCATATGTAAAATTAACACACGCAACATAAATGGTGTGAGCAGCTAGGTCGTAACCATTGTTGCCAATTTGACGTTTTTCCCGTCAAATCTGACGTTTTTGCAATGCCAATTACGGGAAAAAATGCTTGAAATCTGGAGTTTTTACAGCGCTTTAGCGTTTTTGTAAACGAATTCAATTTTAGTTACACATACGATTTCAAGGTTAGAGGACGTGTACTTGTCAGTTAAGCCAAGTACAGTACCCGGAGGTCGAAATTGACCCATTGTACGGTTTCAAACTTGATAACAAATGTTATTTTGATTATGAATTTCCAAAATCTGTTATAAGAGAAGTAGGTAGAATGACCACTTATAAACAAAATGCAGAAGACTGGCACTATATTTTTGAAAATACCTAATTTTGTTTGCAAAAAATTAAACATAATTAAAAAAACAATTCAATAAAAAATATGTGTAATTATTTACATTTTATTTTATTTAACGTTAATTTAAAATTTTCAAACTATTTATTTGACGAGTTTCTGACGGTTTTGTAAAAATTTAATTTAGCGATTTCTGGCGATTTTTAAAGCCCAATCTGACGGGAAATTTTGAAAAAAAAAATTGGCAAACACTGAGTCGTAACCCTGACGGAAGGGTTGTAATGAGCAATTAGGTTATGTTATGTAGAAGGGATGCACCCTTATAATTTCTTTAATAATGATTTCTTAGTACAAATCTCTACTAATCTTTCGTTGACAAGTACATCAAAGAGAGTGGATCTACTACTGATGACCTGATCAGGAAATAAATTTGTCTCGCGCTGTTATGCTAACATTCAAAGATGGGAGAAATCTACTAGCTAGAGAGCTATTAAAGGTGTATTCTCCATTTCGAATATCTATCGCCTGATCGATTCCCCCTGAGTGTACTTAAAGTTGATATTGACTGTGTGCCAACGACATTATCGCAGGTCAAGAGGTAAATCGTATATGTCTAAGTCATGACCTGTATCGTTGTCACAAAATTCAACGATGAGATTGAAATGACGGTGATGATACCACAAACTCAATATTTGGCTAAGGAAGAAATTCACATCAATAGAATAGTTTAGGAATATGGAAAGTGATTCACGCAACTGAATGTATTGTATTTTTCCGAGAAAACAAAATAACTTTTGAGGCATAAATTTTCTCTTTTGTAAGCAATACTCGGTTATATATACAGAGTTGGTCATTACAACCTTCCTTCAGCCAGGATTATGACTTAGTTTCACATACCATCATATATGTATGTTGCGTGTGTTAATTTTATACAATAGGACCTCCATTTTAAAATCGAATCTGAATGACAAATTTTTTGAGAAACTTTTCATGGCAAAAAATATGCTAATCGGTTAAGCTAGATTAAATTACTTGCTGCCTCAGTTGGCATAACTTGCTTAGGTAGTCTAAGATCCCGCTATAACATTGATTTTACATATTCTATCAAAAAATTACAATTGGCATCTCTGAATCTATTTCTCTCAATCTATAATCTCAATTCTGGTTGAGCAACAATCCTTCATATAAGGATCCCCAGCGGCGGACAATACTAATACAGTTTCTGCTGAAGCCGTTTTGAGGTATTTTCCGTCTTCTGGTAAGTGCACCCAGTGTCCGGCTACGAGGTTCCTAAAATATAATCTGGACAGGTTTAAAGAAAATTTTCTTCAGCATTTATCCATACTTGGTCAAATCTGTTTGGTGTTCGTTATCACATCTTCCGCTTACCAATGAGTAGTAGAAATAGCAAAATTATGTATGAATGCAATTAGATTCAATGTACGAGTGCATAGGCTTTATTGCAACCTTCAATGTTCTTATGTCCAGAAATTTATATCATGGTAACCGTCGAAGAAACCGCTATCTCTTCCAAATTCAACTGAATTTTTTGAACAAAATTAGATGTGGTGTGTATTTTCTTTGGGGATCTAATAATGTCCGCTTTATGGGCGGTAAATATGCGTGTGGTACTATACGATAAACTCTTATAACAGATTCTCACAGTGGTAATTTTCATAGCCTTTATATCATTTTTATTGACAGTGCAAGACACAATCTAAGATACAGTTGTTCTGAACAGATTCTCAAAAAGGTATAAACCATTATCATAAAAGACTTTATCCGATATCTTTATTATAAAAGCAGGAAAACGGGTTTAGGTTTATTAGACATGGGGCAACAGTTCAAACCCCAGGTCATACAACTCGAGCAAAACGGAATATGAAATAATATTTCTTCGGCAACTTCCTCCCAGCAGATTTCCAGCAAAAACTCTGAGAATAAATATAATTGCAATGAAAGTTTCTCAAAAAAATTTGTCGTTCGGAGTCGAGTTTAAACTGCAGGCCCCACCACTCATGTACAAAATTAATAAGTGGTGTGAGAAGCTAGCTCGTAATCCTGACTGAAGGATTCTGTATGCCTCTGCGAAAGCAATAATAAATACCAAATTTACTGAACAAACCTCGTATAGCACTTACTCCGTATGCGTGTAAGTAAAAGTCGAAAAGGTTGTCTGTCAATAATAAAAAAAATTACTTTTACTGTGTTTCTTTCTTCGTCTTTTCTTTTCTTTTTTTGCGACTATTAACAATCAATTTCAATTTCTTGCAAACATATTCCAAAATAGTAGCAACAGTAACAACAACAATAACAATAACAACAACAAAATATTTATAATAAGTCTAAGAAAGTATAGAAAAACTTTTGATAACTTTAAGACAAAATTATATAAAAATGTTACATGTCTTGGCTTGTTTTTGTAGTTCTTGTTGCCATTGGCTATGTTCTTGGCTAAAATAGAAGAAAGAAAAAAATAAATCGAAAAATAAACAAACAAATAAAAAAATTAACCCTCATTTTATTTTATGTTGAAAATGTACTTTTCAAACTTGACACACATACATATGTATGTACACATAATCATATTGAAGTGAATATATACATAAATATGTATGTGTGTATATGTCCTATATGTATTTGTGTAGAGGTTTATCATCAAATTTCCTATTGATAACTATCTGTTCATATATGTATGTGGGAGACTTTTTGTGTTCTCCCCTTCTGCTTTTCTATTTCTTTTTATTTTTGTTTGAGAATATTTCGATGTCATGTCCTGAACTATGTATTGGCAGTTTTTCTTCTACTAATTTGATGCCATTTTTGCCTATTATTGCTATTCATGTCAAAAGTTTTATTTTTTCGTCCCAATTTTTTCACGTTCATTTGCTTAAAGTAATACGTAGACGAAGATGAAAATGGTTTTGTTGTTATTGTTAATTTATTACTTGGGTATTTCTTTTTTTGTGTACATTGTTCTTTAATTTGCTTTTCCATTGATATGCTAATGAAGGTAATTTTGGAAAACCAAAAAACTTACAACCACACTTGCGTTTGTGACACTGAAAATGAAAAGTGTGGCGTAATTCCCAAAACAATTTTCATAAACTGATCCAAAAAAATTTTAATTTAATTCGACAAGTCTTTGTCTCTTAAGCCTTTAAAGTATTTGTTTAAAGCCAAAGAAATTTTTGTGTACACTAGGAACTCTTAAACAACTATTAAAAATTTAACAAATTTTTTTCAGTTTGAATATTTGAATGATATTTCAACGGTATTCAAAGCCAACACAACTCATAATCGATCCTTCAGTAAGGATAACAACCTAGCTTCTCACACCACCTATGTTGTGTGTGTAAATTTTACACTTGATGTGCGAGACCTACAGTTTAAAGTCTACTCCGAACGATAGATTTTTTAAAAACTTCTCATTGCGAATTTTTATTTACTCTCACAGCTTTTGCCAGAAACCTGCTGAGAGGAAGCAGCCGTAGAAATATTACAATTTCGTTTTGTTTTAGATGTCTGACCTGGGGTTTGAACCGTGGTCTGACGTCTAATAAGCCAACCCACTACTTACTAGACTGTAGCGACTTCTTTGTACCATCACGCGCAGAAATAACACAGGATTTAATAACCTACAGGGCGTAATAATATGCCTTCTCAATGTTTGAATATTTACGACATCCTTACAGCTGAAATATTTACAGTTCTATTAGCGGAGAATGAGAAAGTGAGGAAATTATAATATACCTTTCAAAAAAGATGAAAGTGCAAGACTGTACTAATTGAACATTTCTAATCGTTCTAAGCATAGTTCATGAAATCGAAAAATCAACGAAATTAAACTGGATTCAAAACAAACAAACCCAGCACTGACTGCAACAGTAGCTTGCAAATAATGTATGTTAACTTGAAGCAAAATTTAAGAAACTTTACTGCATAATGCCATCTGGCAAGATCTAGGTTGCAAAAGAGGTGCCGAAAACAAATTTAATCTAACAGAGGTGCTAAATAACGTATTTATGAACATCTTGTTATTATTACTGAAGCGTGGGCCATTTAAAAGTTTAAATTTAAGAATGCAATAAAAACAAAAATGGTTTAATATTTTGCCAAATTTATTTACTTGTTTTGAAGTACAATTGTTCCGGTTAGAAATGGAATATTATTTCATTCATATGGCTGCCGCGGCTAGCAGTTATGTTTATTTAGTTTTTCAATAAAACCAAATTCATTTAATTTTATTTATATCTTTATTTATTTAAAGAAATAATTAATTGTTTTATTAATTGTTTTAATTAATGTTTTTAATGTTTAACACAAATAAAGAGTTTCATTTATAACAATTGGTTTTTTAATGTTTAATACAATATTAACGATTTTTTTAACAATTCTTATTTTAATATTTTGTAACACAATTTTAATGAATAATTCTTATTTTAATTCTTATTTAACACACAAATAACAATTCTTATTTTTAATCATTTAACACAATTCTTATTTTAATGCTTTCTGTTCAAACACTAGATCAATAATCCTAATTCTACTTTTCTGTAACCGATTTTATAGTTGAATGTCAACGAACAAAACCAAACATGATCGTGCATGCATGATCATGTTTGATTTTGTTTATCATGTCTTCTTGCTTTTTCCTTCTACATTCTTTTTACATGTAACTAAATTATGTACATACATTTACTACAAATGCATTTACGGTTGTTATGTAAAACCATAACAAAAGAAAGCAAGATTGTGTCATGTTTGTTAAAAAAAAGAATACGAAAAGAATAATATCAAATAAATGGTACAGTTGTACCAAATGTATTAAATGTTACATGTATGTAGAAAAGAGAATAAATAATTACGGTTACCTCAAACGAAACCAAGATTGTACATGATCAATAAAAACGGTTGTTTGAGAAAGAATAATAATAATATAAAATAAATGGTACATTCGAACCAAATATGTCAAAAGTTACATGTACATAGTAATGTAGGAAAAGAAATGTATAATTGTGAGTACTACAACTATCATTATGGGTGTTCACACACATAACTCCCCCATCGTTAGATTGACGCTCCGAGGAAATAATTTGTAAAATCTATTATAAAATTTACTTTATTAACTTTAATTTGCTTACTATTTTGTACATGCATTTTCAATATATTTGATTGTTTCTTCTATGGTTTTACTACGTTTAAATTCTTATGTTTAAAACAAGTTATATGTACATTTTCATATATATAGTACCTATATAAATTATATATTACTTATTTTATTTTCGTATATTTTTAAAAAAAATTAATGTGTACATATCCATATAATCTACATATAGGAATTAATTTAATTTTAATTATTAACTGTCGATGATTTCAAATCACTTTCCACAAAAATTTGGTTTGACATTAAAAAAAAATATCTTAGAATCTATATATAATCAACCATTGCAAAACTTTTTCTTCCTCTTGATATGGGATTTATAATATTAGTGACCCTTTTGTGTTATAACGTGATCATCATCAAATTGTTCTACACAAATTTTTCTAAATTTGGCATGATTTTTCCCACCTCTTTCACTTTTTATAAACACGTTTCCTGTTTGAATTTCACAGTTTTCACGACGATTATTTAATTTATATAATGATTTTTCCTTGCATTTTAAGATCCTTTCCCTTATCGTCGGATATTCGTCAGACTTTATTACGCCATTTTGGAAGTCAACAGGTCTACGTCCTGTGGTAGCGTGAATTGTTTTGTTATAAAACATTATTATTTTATCGATTTTCTCCTCAACGGAATCACTATCCTTATATGGGTCATGCCTAAGTAAACGAATGTGTTCATTGATCGTGTTATGAAGACGTTCTACGTCTGAATTTGAAGTGTGGTTGTTGTTTGAGGAAAAATGAATTTCAATATTGTTTTGTGTTAAAAATTCGGCCAACGGCAATGCCTTAAAACCTAACTCATTGTCAGTTATGATCTTTTTAATATTGCCTACAATACTCAAGTACTGCGTAAGGGCTCTCTTAAATTCCAACCACGATCTGTTTTGGATTTTTATTGCTTGAGCAAATTTTGAAAACTTATCAACCATTGTCAGAAATAATGTTTTCTCCAAACTATAAAATACGTCAATATGAACTATTTGTCCAGGTCCATCAGGTGTTTCAGTCATTCTAAATTTTTGTTTAATCGGATGGCGATCATATTTCTCAATATTGCATATTTCACAATTATTAATATATTGTTGAATTCTAAATTTAAGTTTTGGATGATATATTATTGTCTTTAATTGTTCGAAATTTTCGTTTATACCACGGTGGTTATTCCTCAGATGTTCCTTTTTAATAATATCGTATAGTTCATTTTCGTCAATAATGTCATCTAAAAAAGTATCGCATTTTGCTATCTTAAGGAGGGAATTATCAGAAAAGTACTTTAAAACAGTTTCCTTAAAAACTTCATAAAAATCACTATCCGGAATGAAAACTGCGTTGACTCTTTTAGGATGGAAATAATTTTTTATTATACTTATCATATCATTTTCTTTAAGACTACATGATGTAATCAAAGTTCTATGATTTTTGAAAAAATTTTTCTTTATAGTTTTTATAGTGGGAGAATTTGATTTCTGAATTATAATTTGATTCCTATATACGTTAATTGGAGCATTACTTTCCGATATCAGATTTTTTTGTGGATAATGAATTAAATTTATTCGTGGTTCAATGCGTGACAATGCATCCGCATTTAAATAGTTCATTCTAACTTTATCCTGAAAAGGAATTTTACGATCGGATTTTTGCACTATATTGTCGTCAACTAAATAATAGTTATCAGGGGTAACAGGCCACGAATTGTTTTCATTAAGATATATTATTTCCGGACATTCAACAAAAGTTTCTAACTCGACTTTAAAATTTTGTGCATTATATACTCCCTCACTATTAATTGTTTCACCAAGACCATTCCGGTGTTCGACAATATGGATTAATCCACATTCAACCCTGCTAACAAAAGTTACTTTTCGAAAATTTGGAAACAGTAAAGGCAAAATTTTACCATTTATCCTCAGTTCGTTTTGATCATAATCTATAACAGCTTTATATCTAAACAATATGTCATTTCCTATAATTCCATCGTAATTATCATGAAATTTACACTCTATTAGTAGCATTTTATCGCTTGTATTCCCTAGCTCAGAAAACAATGGTATTTGGTAAATAGTGTTCGTTAATATTTCACCTTGTAGTGTCTTCAGCGTAAGAGTTGCTGAATTTATTTTCCATTTTGGATTACATAAGCCTGGATTGACGATTGAATGAGTGGCTCCAGTATCCACAATAAATTTAAGGTTATCTTTTAATATTATATACGGTAGCTCTCTGGAGAGGCCCGTAAAGGAAAATTTTGAGGAACTTTATTTACTGTAGCAACAGAATTCGGAAGTTGATTTGCATGATCTATTTGTCGGAAATGCTCTTGTGGTAATGGATTTTGGGACATATTATTGCCAACATCTTGAGTAGATTGGTTAGAATAGGAATTTTTGTTAAAAGAAAAATGATTTGAAAATTTAGGTAGTGAATTTGTTCGTGACGTGTCAGCTTTAATTGGATTGCTTAAGTTACAAACCATATTAACGTCCATCGGTTCTGGCATTGGTTGCCTGAGTAAAGAATTTTGGTTAAAGTTTGAAGAATTTTGATTATAATTTTGGTTGTTCCTGTAATAATTATTTGAACTATTCCTGTTGTTGTCATTAAAATGCACATTTCTTTGCATATTGGCATTGGGCGACCCGTTATAATTGTATTGCTTATTTCCGTTATAGCAACAGTTTTTATCGAAATTTCCATTTGTATTTGAAATAAAGCGTTGGTTGCGTTGACTATTACGAGCTCCGTTATGATTGCCTCTCTTATCGTTCATGTGTGTCTTATACATATTTCTGCTACCAAAGTTACTATATTGGCAATCGTAATTAGCGTATCCTGATGCAAAAGGAATGTTCATGGCCTGTTCGAGAGTATTTGGGTTCCTACAAGCCAGAATGGTTCTCATCGGCTCAGGAATTTTCTCTTTAAAAATGTCGAGAGCAGTTCTCATATTATTCCTAGCAATCTGTTCGCTATTAACATTTATTCCTAAATCTGACACAGTTTTATTATTTAAACTTCGAAGCCTATTTTTTATTTCATTGTAAAAATCAATTGCATTTGTTCTGAAAACTACAGACCGAAGTTTGTCGTACAGTTGCTCTACACTTTGAGTTTCCCCAAAGTAATTGACCATAACTGTCTTAATTTCCGACCATGTCTGTATGTGAAAATTTATTTCAATAGCCTCTTTGGCTCTGCCTATAAATTTGCTTTTAATTAGGTCTATAAAAAGGAGTTGAGAAAGTTCGTCATAGTATAGTAAAAGAGGATTTACTCTGTCTACCAGAGAAATAAATGTATAAAGGTCTCTTTTGTCTCCAGAAAAATTCGGAAGTCTCTCAATAAATGTAAGAGGATCTAAAGTGTTTCGAATAAATGAGATATCTGAATTGGCCATTTTGTATTTTAAAATTAGCAATAAGATTAGTAATAAGCAACAATTTTCTATTGATCCAAACCGAAAAGAGCACAAACGTAATAAAAACTTTAAAAAAGACTGTAATTTGTAAGAGATCAAGAAAAAAAATTTGTGTGGAAAACGAATCTTATCATCGACAAATGTACAGGTTTTAAAATATAGAAATTTAATAAATATATAAAAAGGTCTATAAAATGTTAATTTAATAATAATAATTGGTAATATTTAATAACTTACAAAATAATACTTATATTGAATAATTAAATTGTTGCTTTCTTGTCCTTATTAGTTGATGTAGACGTTCCAGATGTAGTTTTTAGTTGTTGGTGTCTTCAGATGAAGGTTTTGGTAGTTGGTGTCGTGACCAGATGTAGGTTTTAGTTGTTGGTATCTTTATATTCCTTTGCACATCAGCACTTGAAGAAATTGTTGAGGAATTTGTGTTGAATTGTTCTCTTTGTTGTTTATTTGCTTTTTTTTAATCACTTTTAATTTATATATTTTAGCTGAGTTTTTAATTTTTAATAATTTTGTTAGAAAATTTCTATTTTCGTTTTTAATGTTAAAAGTTTTATTTTATTGTTAGAAGTTTTGTCCGAATAATTATTTTTATTAATATTTTTATTTTTATTATATTTTCTTTTATAACAATTTAAACATTGTCATTTAAATTGTTACACAAAAGATTTAAAACATTGTCGTTTTAAAGAGAAAAAAAATTTTTGGTATACCCATTTAAACATTAAAATGTTAGTATCCTTTTCTTGTTTAATTTTCGATTATACACTAGGATACTTGGGTATCCTACCGACTGCGCCAGTTATGTTTATTTAGTTTTTCAATAAAACCAAATTCATTTAATTTTATTTATATCTTTATTTATTTAAAGAAATAATTAATTGTTTTATTAATTGTTTTAATTAATGTTTTTAATGTTTAACACAAATAAAGAGTTTCATTTATAACAATTGGTTTTTTAATGTTTAATACAATATTAACGATTTTTTTAACAATTCTTATTTTAATATTTTGTAACACAATTTTAATGAATAATTCTTATTTTAATTCTTATTTAACACACAAATAACAATTCTTATTTTTAATTATTTAACACAATTCTTATTTTAATGCTTTCTGTTCAAACACTAGATCAATAATCCTAATTCTACTTTTCTGTAACCGATTTTATAGTTGAATGTCAACGAACAAAACCAAACATGATCGTGCATGCATGATCATGTTTGATTTTGTTTATCATGTCTTCTTGCTTTTTCCTTCTACATTCTTTTTACATGTAACTAAATTATGTACATACATTTACTACAAATGCATTTACGGTTGTTATGTAAAACCATAACAAAAGAAAGCAAGATTGTGTCATGTTTGTTAAAAAAAAGAATACGAAAAGAATAATATCAAATAAATGGTACAGTTGTACCAAATGTATTAAATGTTACATGTATATAGAAAAGAGAATAAATAATTACGGTTACCTCAAACGAAACCAAGATTGTACATGATCAATAAAAACGGTTGTTTGAGAAAGAATAATAATAATATAAAATAAATGGTACATTCGAACCAAATATGTCAAAAGTTACATGTACATAGTAATGTAGGAAAAGAAATGTATAATTGTGAGTACTACAACTATCATTATGGGTGTTCACACACATAACTGCTAGCCTCACAGTACCTCATTCGATCGGACCAATTTTCGTGCACTTTTTTGAGTGTATGAGGTCGTATCTCGGCAATGGCATCACGATTGTTGGCCTTCAAATGCTCAATTGTGTCTGGTTTGTCGGCATAACAATTTTCTTTAACAACGCCCTACAGAAAATGGTCCAACGGTGTCAAATCGCAGATTCTTGGTGGACAACTGACATCATCATTTCAGCTAATTAAATGGTCATCAAAAGTTTGACACAATTGTGGCCTGAAATGTGTGGCAAGTTGCACCATTCTGAGGAAACTAAACATCGTTCACATCAATACCATGAAGAGCGGGTATATGAAAATCAGTTATCGTGGTGCGATAGATGTCTCCATTGGCCGTAATGGTTTCACCGTACTTATTTTCAGAGAAATATGGGCGAATGATAAAGTCACTCGTAATTGGTGCAATGGCTTCTGTAAGACCACGTGTGGGTTTTCTGAGCCCAAAATACGGCAATTATGCTTATTAACGTACACACCAAGATGAAAATGAGCTTCATCCGAAAAGATGATTTTTTGGCAAAATCGACATCATCGTGCAGTTTCTCGTTGACCCATCTAGCGAAGCGAACACAAAGAGGATGGTCATGCGACTTCAACTCTTGAACCAATTGAACTTTGTATGGCGTTATATCGTGAAATATACAATTCTTGAGAACGATGACGACTTGAAGGATTCTTACGTAAACTCTCAGCTCTCAACATTATATTTTTGGATATACGCATTGTACGAGCACGCTCACGTCTTACCGCATCAACATTATCCGTTTCGTTTTAGCTTCGCTGGATGGTCATACGACTTCAACTAATTGAACTCTGCACGCTCACTTCTTGGCGCACCAACAATGTCACCAGTTTCATGCATTTTAACAATAAACTTTCGTATACCGGGCGCTGTTGGGCCATCTTTGCGATATCCGAACAATCGTCTTTGTTTTGGAAATAAATTTTCAATAAATCGCAACGTTGCTCAAGCAAAAATCGATTCCTTATGTTCTGTGGAGATAATTCACTCAATATTTTGACAGAATAAAATGGCACAAGTATTGCCAGATTCAAATTTAAACCGATGGACCATGCAGCCAACTCAGATAAGCCATGTGTCCATGCGTTCCTTAAACATAATCGATATGCATTAATTGATTATGCAACAAGAATTTAGTTTGAAATCATAATTTTTAACATTTTAAATCTCACTCCTGTGTTATATGTTTAAAACAAAACATACCTTAAATTGCCGTACCCATAGTAAAGGGAATGAAAGAATTTAAATTCCATTGTACTTCTAGTATTCTGACATAAAATTCCTTTAAAATCAATTGCAGTTCCTTGCAAAAGCACATATTTTGTTGTTGAACTTATAACAAACGTATGGATGTTCCATAGTGTATGGTTAAAGAAATTCAAAAGGAGAGAAAGAAATTATTTTTTTTATTTTTAGATTTTCAACAAATAATTTCATATTTCCTTAACACCTTTCTTTCTTTCTTCTCACTTTTTTTTTGTATACAAAAAAATATTGTGATTCTTTTCAGTTTTCAGTATAGAAATAGGAATAGAAATAGATTTTCAATTTTATTCGTTTACTTTTATATGTTACAACTGCATTTCCTTTATTTCATTGTATTTCTTACTCCTTTTTCAAAATTTTGCTGTGCTGCAGCAACAGCAAACAATTACATTTATGATGCAACAAACAACAGCAATAATGATTTTTATTTATTCATATTGTATTTCCTCTTTTCTGTATCGGATTTTCTATATAAATTCACAACATTATTGTTTAGTTGTACATACATACATACGGCTGTCATTTCTGTTGCAATAGTTGCAGCTGATTGTGTTAGTGTGGCTGTGGTGTTGCTCCATTTGCCATATTGATAGTGTGCAAGGGAATGTGTCTATTAAACAGTTTTCCTTCGTACCATTCGAATACATTGAAGATTATGAGTGTATAAGATTGTTAGACTTCAGTCCCAGAAATGGGAAAGAATGAATTGATAGAGTATTCCCCGGATATAAGCACCCTGGTTACTTACTTACTTACTTAATTGCCATTAGCAATCCGATTAACGGATTTCGGCCTGCCGGTACACATCCTTCCAGGCGCCTCTGCTTCTTGCGCGCCTACGCCAGTTGGTCACACCAATCGATGACAGGGCTTCTTCGATTTGGTCCTTCCAACGCATACAATGTCGCCCTATTCGCCGACTTCCGCAGATCCCCGCATCAAAGACATGTCTCGCCGGAGCATCCTCCTCCATTCGAACGACATGGCCGAGCCAGCGCAGCCGCTGGATGTTAATACGCTGCACAACGTTTATGTCGTTGAGGAACTCATACAGCTCACTGTTGGATCGGATGCGGAAATCATCGCCAACTCGACCCGGTTAGTAGCACTGAAACTTAGGCAAACTTAATTTTCGCTTTAAATGAAAGAATTTCGATTTTTATTCCGCTTTTAAGCATTCCCCGCTTATAAGCAACAAAAATTGTACTTCATATTTTAAGTTTAGTTTAAAAAAATTCGTTCATATGCACCCCACATCCCTTGGTCGAAGCGTTTCCCGATTTCTTGAGCCATTGGAAGCCAATATTCACCATAGAAGAAGAAGTTGTAAACAAATCGAACTGCGTAATGCAATTCCATCAAATGTTCCAGATTCTGTGCCTAGTTAATGCTACCACATAACTCTCGACTTTTGACTTGAATGCATCTCCTTCAGCAATTTCTTCGTAGTAATCCCAAAGTGACACGGGGGCCCAACGAATTACAACTTTGTTCACCATACCGAGATGTAGAAGATAATCGAAGCCATTGACAGCAATGAGACAAATAGAATTCTATCAGCTTGAATGACACACAGCTATTTGATCTCAGGTGCGGTATTTCGATAGGAGAATCCCAATCATATAAGCACTGTACTGCAAGCATTTTTGAATGTGCTTATATCCAGGAAATACTCATATATTTCTAAAGTTGAGGAAAGAAACAGATGTTTATGTTATGAAAACAGTTCGAATCGCTGTCCCATCCTTAATGTACAAAATAAACACACACAACGACTGAATAAAGGGTTGTAATGATCAATTACGTATGTATGTATGTATGTTTCATATAAGAAGTCCTAAGAAACCAGTTCACCTTTAATTTCCAGCTCTAGTTTTGAGGTTTTTACTAATGACGTTTTTCTTCTTATCGTTTACAATCCTTTGCATATAACATTAATATTATCAGCCAGGCTGAGCGCTTTTAAGTTTGGGGATTAAAAATAGGGAATATCATAGACTCGATCTTACTTAATCTACATGCAATATGTAAATGAAATCTGGTTACAGGCTTACAATACATTTTCATGTACAGCAGTGTAGCAGATTCTAGAATAACAGGGTTGCCAAATGTGATTGCAAACAATGCTTTCTATGTAAATGTGTTGGTTTGTTGTGTGTTTAACAACTTCATAGAGAAGGCACTGATTGAACTTACTATCAGGTCGGTGTTAATATTATCTCCTCCGTATTTCTTAATTCTCCCAGGTTTCATCTCAAACAAAATGAAATATGAAAAAATATTCCTTTTGTGACTTCCTCTCAGCAGATTTCTTAAAAAAAATTAAACAAATACTTGGTTCCTTTTGAGATAAAAAAAAATAAAGATATAAGATTTCATATATTTAAATAACTACCTATTTACCGTACTATGACTTTGTCACATATACTTGTGTAGGTGTGTTAATATTTGCAATTGTTATTCTGTATGGAGGCCACCAACAGTAACAACATATAATAGAAGCAAAACAAAAAGGAAAAAGAAGTAGAAATTTTATTTTGTGGTAAATTTCCTTTGCGGTGATGAAATTCAATACAAAAATCAATTTTAAATGAAATAAATTTTGCAAATAAAAGAACAGAAATAAGATTTTATGGATATATGCTGAAAAGCAAAGCAAAGCAATGAAAATGAAAATTCAAACCGTAAATCTATTATGGCTTCGACAGGGTTCTCATTGTACAATTTTTAATGCAATGTATTCATGAGCATTTGTAGAAAAAAAAAGAAAACAAATACAAATACAAAATACAAATACTTACAACAAACCTTGAATGTCTGAAAATTTTAAATATTAATTAAACGTATACGATTACGAATGCTTTGGAAATTTTTGTATATAAAATATTTTAACCTTTCGCCAACTAAAAGTTTTTGTCAAACTCAGGCTTTAAACGATAACAAAACAATTAAAAAAAAGAAGAAACAAGAAGAAGAAAAAACTAAAAATTGTGACCGAAAAAATGACAAACAAAAGGAAATAAAAATAAAGTTTATCAAGCATGAACCGCCATCACATACTACCACTACAGAATACAACTGCAGTTTTCACAACATGAACCGGACCCTTGAGGTCAAAACAAACACAACCATAACAACAGTCATAAACAAATAATGAAACTGAAAGAAAACACAACAAAAAACCTAAACAAGCAGCAAAAACTACAAAATAGACAAAACAGACAAAACACATACATACGTTTGATGTTACAAAAAAATAGAGAAAGAAAAAAAATTTAGAGAGCATAGAAGCAAAGAGAAAACATCGAAGGAATGCATCTGAACAAAATGATGTGAAAACATTTGAACCATAAAAGTTTTGTTCATCAAAACAACAAAAAAAGCGAAAAATTTAAAAATCGTATGGAATATAAACTTTTTTCTTTGGGTAGACGACATTAAAACTGTTGAACACCGAATTTTAATACTCGTCAGCAGGGAATAAACGTTATAACCACGACCATAAGTGTAATTTAAATTAATATCGATATGATATGTTATGCAGATATAATGCCATTGAAATTTTAACTTATTTTAAGTAATTTGGCCAGTGAAGGAAAAAACTTAAACAACAAAACTAATCGCATGAAATCTTTTCTCTACACAATACGCAACAAAGCGAACAGGAGACCGGATACGTGCAATCTTTGAAAGCAACAGTTCGCAAAATAGAGTAAAATGGCTGCCAGTAAACACTAGTAACAAAATAAAACTGTGCAAACCTTTTCATGGGGTACCATTCTCTTGGTTCTCTGAATTATACCCTGGACGGCCTTAGTTACATTAGCTTCAAGGAATATATCTAATCTAAAACTATTTTCCCATTTGTTACTTATTATGGCCAGAAAATCTGAAAGACTTTTTTTAAGGACCGACTAACAAATATCTTCCATTTACGGTTGTACCTTCTCTTTTTTCACCTGAAAAAAAACTGAACGCTATAACCTATACAATGCTAAGATGCCAATCTTTGACAGCTTGCTGTCCAAATAGCAAAACTTCTTCACATTTTCAATTTATTCGCCATCCATGAATCGATTATTTTTCCATCGATTATTTTTCCAATTTATAAAGGATGTACCAAATTGAGGTATCATTTTAATTAAAAAAATGCTTTTTTAGACATTAAAAATATTTTTTCAGTTTTTCAGAAATAGGTTAGGTTAGTTTGGAATGATAGTTTTGATACCAAAAGCTCAATTGAGCATGCATAGCGTTGTGACAAAGGTTCCACTTAAAAATGAAAAATTATGTCGGCCGAGTGATTATCCCTACTGTCTTGGCAGGCTTTCTCTCACTCTTGTAATAAAATTATCAATCAATATTGAATTGTTTTGGGATTATTGCTGTACACTTTCGATTTCAAAACCCCCCAAAAAAAATTGTCAATTCTCACGATCTTGGTGAACAAAAAATAATGCGATTTTCGAACTTTTCTTTTAAAAGATCAATTATTTCTCTTGCTGTGTGACAAGTGGAAACATCCTGTCGAAACCACTACTTCCAAATCAAAAATTTTCTGCCACAAAAATCTTCTGATAATGTCCATGCAGCGATTTCCATTGACGTTTTCTAAAAATTATTACACAATGATTCCCCTGAACCACAGAGGATGACCACATCAAACCGTAACTTTTTTTGAATGAAAATGGTGCTCTACGATAACTTCTTTTTGGATTCTCTTCACCCCAATTCTGCTTGTTAACGCAGATGTTGAGCTGGAAATGGGTTTTGTAGGTAAAGATTATTTTGTTATAAAATTTCATACTTTCTACTTGTTTTTTGATGACCCAAGAAACGAATTGCCAACGTATGGCGCGGTCAAATGGTTTTAAGTCTAAGGTCAGCTGGATCTGACTTACTTACTTAATTGGCCTTTAACAACCCGATTAACGGATTTCGATCTGAGGTAACACATCCTTCCAGGCGTCTCTGCTTCTTGCGCTCCTACGCCAGTTGGTCACACCAATCGATGTCAGGTCTTCCTCGATTTGGTTTTCCAACGCAAACAAAGTCGTCTTCTTCGCCGACTCCATTATCGAACGACATGGCCTAGCCAGCGCATCCGCTGGATGTTAATACGCTGCACAACGTTTATGTCGTGGAGGAGCTCATACAGCTCACTGTTGGATCGGATGCGGAAATCATTGCCAGCTCGCACTGGACCGAAGATCAACTCGCTGGATCTTACAAGCCTTAAAATAAAGATCATGATGCAAAATTTTGAATGATAAAGAGAACTGATGAGCGTCTTTCTTAAGCTAACTATTCACAACGCAGAATTTGACAATTTCAAATTGACAGCGTCAAATTTCGTTGAAAAATCTTAAACTTAACATATAGTGTAGTGGGCAAAGATCTAAATCTTGCAGATTATACAGACAGACGTCGTTTCGCGTCTAGAATCTAGATTCAATGATGAGGAAAACAAATAATCAAAACACATACTTGAAAAAATGCGGAAAAATACGACTGGATGTCTATTAAATAATAGGCAGATAGTAGCCCATGCAAAAACTGAACATCGTCCTGAAACTCATCAGATTAATAGGAATGACTGAGATATTATAGCTCAAAGTTGTTTATGTAATTTAAGAGCAGTGCACTATATACTTTGGAATACACAACAGAATAGAACACAGAGTTTTTAAAGTTTGTCCATATTTGCCTTTTCTATGCAGTCATCGTTTCAACTACAATTGATACTCCCTGTCAATTGTATTGTGCATTCCCTTTTACTGGCAACTTAACAATTTTGCCAACCTTTCAAGGGTTTATAGTTGATATGTTCTTATGGCCTGTTTTATTATAACAGGACCATTCAAACTTTGACATCATAGTTGATAATGGCCATCTTATTGAAGCCACATTGCTTTGGCAGACATAGCATTCAACAAAATCTCCATGTTAAAAAATTGTTTTTCCAAAATAGATCGTAAAATCACCTACAGCGATGGCATCCATTTCGCAATGAAAGGGCACGTGTACGAACAAAAATGTATAATTCGGGACGATATAAAAAGCAGATGAGATCCAAGAGAGTCCAATCTATATCTAAACAGTCACTGTTTTGGTGTAGATTTTGGAACTAATTTGATCAGCTCATCGCTATCAGCGGATCGTATTATAGTTCGATGATTACCATGGCATGAAACGACATGCGGCTTCAACAGGACAGCGTTATGTGCCACACAACTCCTGCCATATTGGATATTAAGAGCGAGCGATATGAGGGTTTGGTCATCTTACGTGAAGGTGATGAACTGAACTGGCCATTTAACCACATAAAAGAGTTTCTTGTAAGGTTTTCTTAACTCGCAGTTATACGCACTTAAACCATAAGCCAAAGCATTCCTCAAGACCAGTGTAACCCATAACATCGGTAAAATTAAGCCTGATTTATATTTTTATAGTCATGAAAAATTGCAGATTTCGAATGGGCTCCATGCAAAGAACCGTAGTAGACATTTGAATGATACTCTATTCCACACACAATGACATAAATATCTCACAAACATTTGCTTTTACTTAAATTTAAATTTGAAGATAAAAAACACCCAATATATACTGTTCATTGACTTTGTTTTATGTCTACTGTTGCAGGTCTTAGAATACTTACAACTTTTGTTGTCATCTGTTATTACTTACAGACAACATAATTAATGGAGTGGTTGTGTAGTTTGTACTTAAGTGGTACCCTATTAATATATGATGAATTCATTGTTGTATATAGTTGCCGTAATCTAGCAGGGAGTGTGTTGGCTTATTAGACGTGAGGCTATGGTTCAAACTCCAGGTCAGACATCTCCGACAAAACAAAATATGAAGAAATTTGTTTCCGGTGATTGCCTGTCAGCAGATTTATGACAAAATTTCTGAGAGTAAATCAAAAATTGTCATGAAAAAGTTTCTCAAAAAGCTGTAGTTCGGAGTCGAATTTAAACTGTAGGTCCCGCTAATTATGTATAAAATTAACACACACAACATGATCGATGTGAGAAGCTAAGTTTTAATATTGACTGAGGGGTTGTAATGACCAATTAAGGAAGTAAGGAAGTATTCGTTGAGGAAGAAGTCTGGCAACAGATATTCTCTTAGTTTTTAAAATTCGAAAACCTTGATGAATATTTTCTCTTTTCCTATGAAATTCGAATAAAGATTTACTTCGATTCGCAAACCTTCGGTTCGCTGCTTTAATTTTTTTTTATCAAATCTCCTCTAAATTTTTTTTTCTATATTTTCTATTAGAGACCATCTTCTTACGTTTTAATATGAAAGGTTCGACGAGACAATTTGTGTAGTGAGAGTATTTTTAGTTTTCTCTTATTTATTGTATTCTTCCAGTCTTAATTAAAGCAGACTAATCTCTTAAATGAAATCCAAAGATTTTTAAAGATACTCTCACCTACTATTTAACAAAAAACCTATTTTAAAAAACCTATATTAAAACGCTTTTAAGGTAACGAAAATTTAATTTTATTTTGAAAATTATTTCTATGGCATCGTACACAAAGGGAGAAACCTAAAAAGAGCCAAATCGTCTAACTCAGAACACTTAAATTTATTTGTCCCATTTAATTACCTGGGTTTTTAACCCATTTCAAACGATAATACAGGATTCAGGAATTTTAAATATAAAAACCGGCACAACGATACAGTGGCACACACACACACGCAGACCAAAATACTTTAACGAATTGTTATCCGAAAATGAGTGTCAAGAGCCACTATAAAATACGATCATTAAAATTCTACCACGGAGAGAGAGAGAGAGAGAAGAACTTTAAAAGGATAAAAGGGCAACATACATAGACATGCATACATATAAATATTCCTAAAGTTAAGAAACAGCAACAACAAACAACAACAGCAACGTATACACAAAAATTAAGCGAATTAAAAAAAAAATAAAAAATGAAAACGAGAATAAAGTGAAAAAAGAAAAACAAAAAATTAAATGAAACGAAATGTGAAACACAGTGTGACAATTTAGCCAAAAGCCAATGTGTTAAAAAACACATTTAAACGAATATATACGGGCTCATACATACATGCATGTACACACATATATCGTATATATGTACATACAAGCAGAGTTCAGCAAAAACCTGCAATTAAGTTTGAAAATACAATAACAACAACAATAACAATAACAGCAACATAAGCCAAAATATAACTGACAAAACAACAAACAACGTTTACCGTTTTTTATCTAAACAACAACAAAATCTCTTTTAGCACTGGCGAAAAGCAAAGGGAGCAAGTTAAATAAATATAAACACTCACAAGCATACACACGAGTCGTGCCCACACTCACGCTCACCTATGCATTCATACTTTCTGCCTCTATCTCTCTCACATGTATTAACGTTATAAGGCTTAAGCTTAATTTTACTGTTACTAAACTGCTAATGGGTTTTTGTTGAATGAGAAAATGTATTGTGTATGTATGTACGACAACGTATGTATGAATTGCTGTATACATGCATGTGTGTATGTGGTCTCATATAAACAAACTACACTTTTGAAGCTGCAACTAAAAAAAAATAAAAACAAACACGTTGTTAATGGTGGCAAAACACCAACACTAGCAGCACATAAAATGTATTTTCTCAATACATCCTTAATTAAGGTGATTTCCGTGCAATGTTATATTTTTTCTCTTCCTTTTGTTGTTGTGTTGTTTTGTTTCTGTTGTAAAAGCCAAAAAAAAGTACAAAATATAAAAACATTAAATTTCTTTTTATCGAATTTTAGTTTTTTCACATTTATTTTGCAAAAAACTTAAAACTTAAAATATTCAGTGAATCTTAAAGAGCGTAACCTTGCATGCAAAAGGAAAGTAAGAAAAAAATATGTGTATGTATTAAGGAATACGAAAGCAGTATATCAATAGAAATACGTTCAGCTTTCGCATTTTAAATGCAAATAGAAATTATCAGACGTAATTAAATAAATTTTAAGCACAAGTAGAAAAAGTATTTTTTTGTGTTTTTTTAATTAAAAAATATTTTTAAAAATTCATTTCAACGAGGCGCTTTAAACGTTCAAGTTGAATATAGTATGTACGGTGTCTCTAGTCAATTGTCCAGAATAAAGATCGAATATTTTCGTAAGTTAGGCAATAAAATTGTAAAATTTCATGTAAAATTTCCCTAATGAAAATCCTTTTTCAATGTCTCTTAGTTTAAAAACATGGACTGCACCACATTTTGCTCTTGAATTCTGATAAGTACGTAAAAAAATCAAAAGAATAACTTTTCCACTACAGTGCCTAGATGATGTCAGCTAATGTCTGGACAGAATTTTGAAATGTGACCACTGTATTGTAATAAAAAAAAAACATCAAGAAATTTTATAAAAGTAGGATATCCGACCGGACTAGTGCATAGTCTACCATATTAATGTAAGTACTTAATTACGACCAATAACACTGGTATATAAAATTACAGCGAGGTTAAAGTTTTTGTAAGCAATAGTTTAATAATTTTTACTTTTTTTGTTCAAAATAACAGTAATAACATAAACATATGTAACTGCACCAGACAAAGTAAAAAACATGCATTCATTCAAGGAGATTAAAATTTTAAATAAGGAAACGAAATGTAACAAATTGTTCTAGAGTTTGATAATCCAAATGCCTCACTATTCTATAAATATAATCATAATTAACTATACAACGGTTTTTCTTTTGGTAAGTTAGGTTAGGTAAGGACATATGGCTTATTGTGTTACCCAGTGTAAGCCCCTTGTCATGATCCATCAGTGATGGGTTTAACCTTAGTGACATGTTCGCCACCATGCCAAATCCTCAAACGCTCTGTCATGCAACAACTTACATAAAAGATGTTGTACCGATTCTGCTTCTTCCACATCATGGCAGCTTCTGCAGTAATCCGAGTGGAGCAGACCGTGCTTGTCAGCGAAACTGCCAATAACGCAGTGTCCCGTTAGAATTTTTCATGGTGTTCCTTGCTCTTTCTTTTTCTCTTCTCAATGGTTTTTTAAATTCCATGCTGCTTTTTCACATTTTAAAAAATTATTCTTGCAGGGGCGCATTTATCCCCCATATCATCTCTTCTTCAGATATCTCCGACTCCTTCCGTGCCAATTCGATCGCCTCTTCGTTTCCTTGTATGGTACAGTTGACCGGGTATAGTGTCGACCGGGTAGAGTGTATGCAGTTCCTGACGTCCTTTGATTTGACGACATTACAACGCAGCGTTTTGATTGCTGCTTGTCTGTCCACACATATGAGCAAATTCGAAGAAGATAGCTTCGAGGTTTAAATCATAAGTGCAGATTGCTCAATAACAAAAACCTCTGGCTGAATTGCACTCACCAAAGACAACTTCTTTGTTTTGTATGATCGTTAGAACAACATCTCTGGTATCATGTAGTCGCGTCCAAAACCCGGGTGATTTGGTTCTACTTCATGCAGTATTGAAGTAATTGGCTTAAGCCCCAGTGCAGTTATAGCAGCCATGTTTTGGAGGATGTTGTCCAAGATGATCTCAAGAGCAGCCTGCGGTGTGGACCTGTGGTGCTCAAGCATGCCACCCTTTGTTTTCATTTGGTATATCGATATTTGATATATTTCTTCAGAAAACAAAAATAGTCCTAGCAATGCAAAAAAAATTCATTCATGTGTGCTATTTTACCATTAACAGACTAACAAATCAAATACGCTTGCAAATCATTGAGGTTTGTTATCAAAATTCATACTCTGTGATAAATTTATTCCAAAGTAGTTTTAGAAGTGAACTATACAGTAAGAGTTTACAATCCAAACACAAGAAGGAATTTTTATCAATTTGCCAATATATTTCGAGAAGTTTTAATTTATTTTGTGGTTATTTCCAAGTCAGGTATCTGTCAAGGTGTATGCCAAGGCACTAGCAAGTAGTGCATGCTTATTTTGCCTTCATTTGGTATTGTATTTACGTGGTAGATACCAAGCCAAACGCACAACCCAAATTTTAAGTCTAGGGTATTGAACTGCGCTGCATGCAGTTTTTAATATCGAGCGGGTGCTAGTATGCCATCAAGGAAGGTCCACGAGGAGGCTTCTTGTCACCTTGAATACAGCAAGACAAGCATCGTTCTGGAAGTCGCCAAGTTGACTACAATCAGATACTTTGCCTTGTTTGTTCCAGCATGGATAGTATTAAGCACCGATGCAGCAGCCCTAGTAGTATTCGAGAGAAAAGTCGTTCCATATTCGATCCGACCATGAGATGTATGAGCTTCTCAACGATGTGGATGCTGTGCAGCGTATTAACATCCAGTGAGTGCGCTGGCTCATCCATGTCGTTCATATGGCAGAGGAAGTTGGAAGTCTACGTTAGAAGGACCAATTTGAGGAAGCTCTGTAATCGATTTGACCAACTTCCGAAGGCGCACTCGAAACAGAGGCGCCTAGAAGGCTATGTTATAGCAGACCGAAATCCTATAAACGAATTGTTGTTTTTCAACCTAATGTAAGTGTCACATGAACGCATTTATGTTTATTCACATAAATTCTTCAAAGATTTAAAAACTT
This sequence comes from Sarcophaga caerulescens, assembly GCA_927399465.1. Lineage (NCBI taxonomy): Eukaryota > Metazoa > Arthropoda > Insecta > Diptera > Sarcophagidae > Sarcophaga > Sarcophaga caerulescens. The sequence continues at coordinate 62,606,498 of OV656872.1, forward strand.
CTCTAGCTGGAGTATGTGTTCCTGCACTATTGGATTAGTCGGGATTCTTGTGAGGCATGTTCGAAGTACATATTAAATATAAAACTGGCATCAGTATACTGTTCTGTGGAAATCCATCTGCCATAGGCTGGGCATCACTCACAGAGTAGCTTTTCTTAATATGTTATTTTAATTTATTGTAATTTTATTACTACGTATTATGATTAATTTAAAATTATTAAATATAATTTTAAATAAATAAATGTTACATTTATTTGCTTAGAATTTCGAATAAATTTGCTTCTCACTTTGAAATCATTTTCCAGTAGACAAACTGACCTCTAAGTTTTGTTAACGTTGTCGTATATTTTATGATACAATTACAATAAAATTGTGTGTTTTAACCAGAATGAAATATTGTAATACCCTTAGCAATGGTAGGAACGTAAACAAAAGTAAAGAAGGTGGAAATGAGTGTCATTAAATCATGATAATAAAAACGAAAGAAAGAGAAAAGCAAAACAACCAAAAAAAAACGGAACGGAAACAATCACAAAACAAATAAACCAACGATTGTAAAATAAATAAGATCGTCAAGTAAATATTTTCATTTATTTTGTGAAAGGTACTGTGCTTTCGCAGATGGCAGCAAACCAGGCATACTATCGAATTTTAATGAATAGAGGGAAAGAGGGACAGCAATATAAGTGACATGGTTTTTTAACTTTAAAATAAAAGTTAGATGGCATTCAAGCAACGATATTTAAAAATAAATTATTTGAAATTTAAATTGGCGTAAGTAATATCTCTTCGGAGATAACCAAATTAAAATATTACAAATGGGTGCCCTGGTAGCCTAGTTGATAGTGTGCTGGACTATTAGCGAAAGATTCGTGGTTTCGATTTCTACCAGAGACTCTAGTCTGTTACACTACATAGCAAACGCAACAGAAAATGTCTTATTGGTGGCGAAAGTAAATTCGATACGCAAGCTAATATAGTTTTTCAACAAAAGCAATGATTGGAAGATTAATACCCAATTGTCTCATGGCTTTAGTAACCAACTCCAGTTTAAGGATATTGAGAGCACCTGCTACACCAAGAAAAGCAGTAAAGGTATCGGGACTTCGCTATGTGAAAAATTAATGAGTGTAGCACAGTTCGATAGATCTATCTTTACCGAGTAATGTTCTACTATAGAAGTCCATGATTCTCTCGAGCATCTTACGTAGTAATGAGGATTTGTTTATGGGCCCAAAAGCCTTTACCTTTAGAGTGAAATACTTTTCTTCCGTTTGGGATGGGAGTAAAAGCAATCTTGTAAAACGTGCAGTTCAACGGTGCCTGAGACTGCTGTAAATAAGCTGTGAATACTATCAAAAGCCATGACATGATGGAAGCTTTTCACTGTCCATCTAATATGAGTTTTGATATCGTTTTTTCGTTATATCACTCACATCTGTGGTTGACTTTCCAAGGGCCTGTGAATTGAGTTCTTTACAATAAGAAGAGAGAGTCTTGATGTAATCTTCAAGACTCTAGGGTGTCTTTACTATTGGTAGTCCAAGATACATTAGAATATCGATTTTAAAATAATATTTTAGAGCATGTTGATATAATCTGTTGCAGCCGCCTTGTCTCGGAAGGACTTTCTATACTGCTACAGAAATTCTTATATCAGTTAAACTAGGTATTATCTGATCGTTTTGGAAGGAAGCACAATATCGTTTGTGGTAGGTTGTATTTAAATCATATGACCATACATTGTCCGATTACAGTACTGACAAACCACTGTCATACGAAAAGTCTTTTGGATTAACTTAGCATTGTTTCAAGTGACTATCACCGGAAATGTAGCTCGAAAATGAACCATGATGCATGTGTCAATGTCCGACGCGTGTTATTGTCACTACCAATTAAGTCTTACTATAATAGGAAGATATATTTATATATATAGTTTTTTAAAGGAAATGTTTGATCCCTGTGTTGGATACTATATAATTGTACTATCACAGGTCGTAATCCTGACTGAATGGTGGTATTTACCAATTATGTATGTATGTATGTTCATATGTTCTTAAAATCGTATACGTGACATTAGAAATTAAATATTACTCATACGTACTGTGTATCATATTATATATGACAATTGAAACTACATTAGTAAAGGTTTTAGAAATGCTGAATTGAGTTGCAATACTATGAAATCATTGAGACACACTCGAGGAGTCATATTAAGCTGTAGAATTTATTCAAGAACAAAATGCGCAGAAGCTAGATCATAATCCTCACAGCAGGGTTGGAATAACCCACTATATATGTATGTACTATGTATGTGTATTTTAATAAATAAAAAGTATGGATTCGATAAAACGTTTTCATTGCATTTTTAAACGATCCACAAAATATAAACTATCTACGGATATACCCTGCACGTGTTAATTTTCCAACAATTTGTTCTCGTTTTATTTACTTCCGCTATTTAATTGCTCTAAATAAGTCGTAAGTATACATGAAATACCGTATATGCATGATAAAATACTTTTAAGAAGGAAATTCATTTTATTAACTCAAAACGACAAAATAAAAATCAAAAAAAACATGCCACAGAGATGATTCTTATCTAATGACACTCAATGTTAAACTGATTGACTCATGTTGATGCTTGTGCTTGGTGTTGTGTTTGGTGGTAACAGGATAGAGAAACAGAGATACTTTTAAAATGATTAAAATAAAACTAAGTCAACAAAAAAAAAAAAAAAATCGAAAAAAAAAATTCGAAAGCAAATCTACAAAAAAAGCTTAACAAAACATGACAGTACAATAACAACAAAATTAAACACAAACAGACATATATTAGGTGGGCCATCTATCCGTTTAAATTTGAACCGTTGGTTATTTCGAATCTGGCAGTACTTATGTCAGTCTATTCTGTCACAAAATTCTGTATATTATCTCCATTGAACATAATGAATCCATTTACAATTGAGCGACGTTGGGATTTATTGGAAATTGATGTCCAAAACAAAGGCAATAGGTCGAAAATTGCACAGAGATGTCGTACAAAATTTGTTGGCAAATAAAGATCAATAGTGCCGGGTACATGCGAATTTGTTGCTAAAGTTTCATTGTTTATGCGCCAAAACGTGAGCGTGCTCGTACAATGCGAATATCTGCAATATCGGTTGAGGACGGTGCAACCATTACGCCTATCGCAATATGAGATAGCATTTGTACCTGCTCTTCATGGTATTGATGTGAACGATGTCTGACTTCAGCAGGATGGTGCAACTTGCCACACATCTAACGTTTGCTAGCCGTTAAATTAGCCGAAATGGTGATATCAATCTTAGCAGCGATTTAACACCGTTCTGTAGTTCGCCGTTAAAGAAAAGTGTCATGCCGACAAACCGGAGATAATTGAGCATTTGATTGTCAACATTCGTGATGCCATTGCCAAGATACGACCCTATACACCCGAAAATATGAACGAAAGTTGGTAGGATTATACTGTGGTACGAGATACTGTGAGGCCAGCAACGGCCGCCATATGAATGAAATGACATTCCATTTGTAATCGAAACAATTGAAATTCACAACAGAAAAATAAATTTACCAAAATTTCAAACCGTTTTCGTTTTATTACAGTTTTAAATTTAAACTTTCGAATGGCCCACCCTTTATGTAAATAAACAAAGAAAGAAAAAAGAACACAACAAGAAACGAGTTGTCATGATGACTGATGAAACATTTGTTTCGAATTACATATGAAAAAAATGTTGAAATTTTAAGTGTTAAACAAATACAATATTCCTTACACATGTTGGCAAATTTAAAATAACCAACTAATAAGGACCTATACACACACATATATACACATTAAGGTTTGTGTATGTAGTAAGTACACATATTTACAGTAATATTTTACATGAGAAGCAAGCAAAAGTAAGATATCAAATCAACATAGTTAAGCATACACTTGTTGTCATTGTTTACAGCCCGAAAAGTATGTTATGTTTAGCATGCTTATACTTCTAACAGTAAAATAAAGACAGCAAGAAATAGCAGAAAAACAAAACATAAACAAAATGAAAATGAAAAAATAAAAATGAAAGATACAATAAGTAAAGCAAAACCAAAAACAACAAGACCGTGTATCATAATAAAGCAACACAATAACAATACGAGTATATGAACTGGCTGACAACATTCTCTCACACAGAAACACATACCGGTACATTTATTATTCTCTTTATGCATTTGTATAAGTGTAAGTGTGACTATTTGATGTGAGTGAATTTAAAAGCATTTTATATTGTTGTATATGGGTGGTTCCACATGAAATTTTAAAATAAAAGAATTGCGAACACACAACTCAAGTGGTGTAAGAAGCTGGATCGTAATCCTGACTGTAATGATCAAATATGTTAGGACAGGGGGAGCATAATTTGCTTAGCAATAAGCAAGGAAGTATAAATGTATGAGGTTCAATGGTTTTACTCAACGGAATAGACGACCTTGTATTAATTAAAGAAATGTAAGCAAAACAGATTATTTAGTTTAGAATAGGTTTGATTAGAGGGTAGGTTGCTCTTCACAGGCAATTTCACTGGGTAGTCCATATGTCTCATTTTGTTACCCATTTTGAGGTAAACCTCTTTGACATGATCTATTAGTGGCATCATTTTCCGCAGTGACACTTTGCCACCATGCAGTTTATGTGGCAACTGAATTGCCTAAATATCACGTTATGAGAAGCAAACATAGCTGTGGAAAACATATTTGAATTTAAAGCCACAGCGATAACTAGAAATATGGCCAAGAAGGCTGTACGAATAACTAAAAATTGTCGTACAAAGCAATTTTAAGTGAAATATTTGTTAATATTTTGCAGCTGCTAGAACAATTACTTTTCTGTACACGTATTCAGTGGTGGTTTGTTTTCCCAAAACTGGTTAAAAATAGTCTCAGCATATGCTTTATAAGATTTTGGCATGCCAATTCTGGTATATCATTACCTTGCAGACGAAATTAATTGCCAAAACTTACTACAATTTGTGCAATATTGACCTCCTATTGTTGAATTTACTATCTTCCACAAAATTTGAATTTATAGACAGTGCAGGAGAATATAATATATTGATATTGTTATCTTAGACTCATTTCTCAGTGCACTTTACAGTAGACTTAGGATAATTAATCTGCTGCATTACTAATCCACTACGTATATCGTTATATACGATATTGTGCCCTGACAACGTAGTCGGAAAATGACTGCCAAACAATGGTCATTATGGGTACTATCCAACTGTTAGCATTTTTACATGAACAGAGCTATTGAAAATGAGTCATATTTATTTGTTTGATATTCTCAATGCCGTGGTTTAGCACAAACATATTTCTATTCAAAACCTCAAGTACAAATACATAATCTAATTGGTGATTACAACGCTTCAGCCAGGATTACGACCTAGTTTCTCTCACCAATTATGTTGTGTGTGTTAATTTTATACACGAGTGGCGGGACCTACCGCAACTACATAGTTTTGAGTAACTATTCATGGCAATTTTATTAACTCTCAGAGTTTTTGCCAGAAATCTGCTGAGATGAAGTCAAAGGCTCAAGTCATTTTGGAAAAATATTTAATTTATTTTGCTTAACAATAATACGCCGTTAATTACGTGGCTATTTGTGATTAATTTTTAGCCTAAAATTCACCATATGCTGCAGTCTCCACTCTGCATTCACTCACTCTTCAATTGAAGTAAAACGACCCCTATCACATAAACAGTTCAGCGTGTGAGCATGTCAGTGTATGTGTACGAAGAAAAACGAGTGTGTGTTTAATTTGCATAATCCTTTTGGTAGATTAACATGCTTATGTTTAATGATTCCCTCTCTATTTAGTTCATTTTACTCTTTAGATTTTTAATTTTCTCTCTTTTTTGTTTATTATTTCACTCTCTCTTTCTCTCTCCTGTCTTCTCCACGCCACTCTAACACACTGTAAAATTTCTTTGTTACTTTGTTCGCTGTCATTAAAACAAACGATATATTCATAGGTATGTGTGTATGTATATGGCTGTGTGTGTTAACCTTTTATGAAGCCAATATTAAAACACCGCCTTGTAAAGAAGTGTAAGAAGAATAATTTCAACTCATTGTTTAAGTTTTCTTAAAAAATTACACACACTTAAACACAAAGAACCAAAAAACACTCACACACAGCTATATATGAGTATACATACATATTCATCTAAAGTTTTTACATAATTGTACTATGTGTGTTGTTGTTTGGATGCCTCCATACCATTTGAAAACAAATTGTAGCCTTGTGCTTCATTTAGTCCCATAGTGAAATATTCATTTTTCCAGTCTGTTAACACTGTCGCGATTTAGTGCGTTGGTGTTTACAGCAAGACATTGTTTTCTATACAACCAAACAAAAACAAAAAAAAAAAACTTTTTCTTCTTCTTATGCTCTTTCTTTTCTTTTTTCTTATACAGTCATAGACAATCGTTTGACCGCACTTAAATTGGTTCCTTTAACAATTAACTCCCCGTTAAAGTTGAGTTTAGTTAAAGGTAACTATAGCTAAAGTGAACTTTAAAGTCACCTTTAACTTCTTTTCGTTATTACAATCTAATAATAAAATAAAGTTAATTTTTTTAAAAATATGGCGGTGTCGGAGCAATGTCAATAACACTGTACAATTAAACAAGTTTTTTCAAACGCTGTAGCAATGACGGGCTTCGCTTTATTCGTGTATATGCTTATTTTGTTTTATATTTAAATTTACCATGTTGAAAATAATATATGTTATGGTAAGTTCAAACATAAACTTAACTTTAAAAGTTACCAGTAGGATGATCCTCCACTTTGTCTTAACATTCACTTCTACCATATTGTCCACTTATAATAATGAAAAACAATTTATCTGCCCGTTTAAATTATCCCTTTAGTTAACAGCAAGTTGTAATAATGGCCCTTAGTGTAATAAATACGCATTGATTTGTCAATTTATTGCAGTTTTCAATAACACAATCGTTTGACCGCAGTAGTCAAAAAAATTCATTCTTTTGTGTCATTCGACATTCAAACAAGCGTTTTGGTTAAGTTTTTCGTTTAAATTGAAAATTTTATATGAAAAACTAGGAAATCCGTAGAAATCGTAAGTAAACCGTTTGAAAACGGGCTAAGGAAAGTGATTAATTGACGCCGAAAAGGTATAATCGATAATCTGAAACAAATGGATTATTATAATTGAAGGCTTGTAGAAACCATGTAACGCTCTGAGAGAGTAGCATGATATTTCCTAAAACTTATTAAAAACTATGGAATTAAAGCTCCAACGAAAGGAGATTTAAAAAGAGAAAATCGACACAAAAGGCAGTTTCGATATGATGCCACTAATAATCATTTAATATTATTGAAAAGTAAATAAATAATTGTGCTGCCATTGCTTTGACTTACTTCTTTGCTAGTTTCGTCAGTACAGGGACTAAGCTTACTTGTGGCATCACAACCGGCCACTATGCGTGCTCAAGTGAGATTTGGTAATCAAAGCTACCATATCGACATAACCTACAGAAATAAATTGATCTTCCAGTTATTATGAGATCTAGCGAATATGTTATACTCATGCACTATGAGGGCTCAGCTAACCTACGACTAGGCAAGATACACAGAGAAGGAAACTATTTGAATTGGCCCAAACTGACGTCATGAATGGAAAAAACTTAATTTTTTTTCTTACAAAAAAAAACAGATTCCCTTAGATGGCCTAGATTACCGTAATTGTTAGTGGCATAATCTGAACCCAGTCACGGTTGTCTAGTGGGTAGTGTGTTGGTTTATAAGGCGTGAGACCGCGGTTCAAACTCCAGGTCAGACATCTCCAACAAAACGAAATATGAAAAAAAATTTCTTCGGGGACTGCCTCTCAACAGATTTCTGGCACAAGCTCTGAGAGTAAATAAAAATTGCAATGAAAAAGTTTCTCAAGAATCTGTCATTCGAAACGACTTTAAACTGTAGGTCCTGCCACTCAGGTATAAAATTAACACACACACAACATGTGACTGAAGGCTTGTAACGTTCAGTTATGTATAATCAGAACCAAAGAAGAGCTGTACGATCAAAGCGAAATTTTAAAAGAAAAAATGTTATGATATGGGGGCATATATATGTTATTTCCAATCTCTCTCTTTGCTTCATTATATCGCTAGAATGAACGGCAACATATCTGGAACTTCTGAAAGATATCCTTATTAAAGCTTGACGAAAATTTTGAACATCGTAATATTTTGAAACCATATACATATTGTGACCTTGAAGTTGCCCTAGTCTAGTAAGTCGTGTGTTGGCTTATTAGACGTGAGGCCGCTGTTCAAACCCCAGATTTGAAATGAAAAATATTTATTCGGCGGCTTCCTCGCAGCAGATGTCTCTTAAAAATTCCGAAAGAAAATAAAATTGTTATGAAAAGTTTCTCAAAAATCTGTCATTCAGAGTCAACTTTAAACTGTAGGTCCCGCCACTCATTTGTAAAATTAACAAACGCAACATAAGTAATGTGAAAAGCCAGGTTGTAATCTTGACTGAAGGGTTGTAATGGCCAACTATGTTTGTATGCATACATGATTTTAGAAATTAAATATTCCTCATACGTACTGTGTATCATATTACGTATGAAAATAAAAAATACAGGAGATAGATTTAATTAACTAAATAAGTATACTGGGTCCGTACTTGATAAGCATTAAAACAAGGAACGGTTTTCTGGCAAAAATATGTTTGCAATCCTAAAGACTATGCAGAGAGGTTAGCCAGATTCTGAACTTAAATGAGGTATAAGAAAAACTAAAGGAGTTTTAAACTTATTTTGAAATTCAATGTCCTCAAAATGTCGTTAACTCCTCTTTTAATTTTTTGTAAAAAAAATTTAAAAAAATAGTGCCGTCAAACGAAGGTCAATGACTGTATATGCATTCAAGTAAGAGAGTAGTTAATAATTAACGTAAAACCGTTAGGCAAGCCTAGTGTTTTTGTATTTTATTTTCCTTGGAACGGTGGTTTTGCTCTGTGCAAGTACAAGCAAGTAAACAAACAAACAGACACACATTAAAATACTTCTAAGAAATTTGTTCTCAACACATCTCAGAATTTTACTACCCTATTACTCTCTTACATTTACATTTACCTACACAAACTTATATTTATTCTATGGTGTGGTCATAGGCAATATTTACTTTGTAAGAAACCCTTATAAAGTACAACACACACATACAGTTACAAACTTCTTTCCTTTACCTAGTCAAGCAGGAAAGACAAAATAATTTTGAATACAAACTTCGAAGACAGAGTCTTTGTAAGGAAGAAAATGAGCTAGAAAATGAAAGACAGAGATAGAGACAGAGTATGAACAGTTATAAAATATGACATTTTTAAGTAATTAAGTATGTATGAAAGCATTTTATATCGTGTTATAAAATACAGAACTTAATTGAAGTTTAAATATACGATGTACATACAAAATGTGTTCTTATTTATTCTGTTTATTTTTATTTTTTTTTGTCTGATTTTATTTAAAACGTTTTAATTTAACACAGACATATAAAATGTAGAATTTTTTTTTTTTTAATTTTATTTAAAATTCAAGATTTATTGCTTTTGTGTTTTTAATTTAAGCCTTTATTTATGACTTTGAATTAAAACATAGGTTTTTAAAAAGGATTAAACATTTTTGATAATTAATTTCAAAGAAATTTTATAAAATTATGGAAGCATTTTAAAAGTATTTAATATTTAAATGACTAAAATATTTCAATAAAAAAAGGAAGCAATAAAATAGAAATAAATTAGAAATATGATCATAATCTGGCTGTAAATTTTTGTTTAAAATTGTCAACCTCGAAACACGTTAAAGAAATTTTTCAATATTGGGTAATTGAAAAAATTATTTCGTATAAAAAATTAAGAAGAAACACATATTCTAAATTGAATGTCTTGCATTGTGTTAATTTGCTTAATGGCAGCGTATCTTTTTCTACATATGAAATATTTAGTTTCAAGGACTACAGAATCTAAAACCAGAATATACCTTCAGCTACAAATCAAGGCCAACTCAAATAATCAAATCATATTAAAAGTATCCGCAAACTTGAGTTAGAATCAGTCTTATTGATCATCATTTTCAACTGAGGCCATATTGGCTAACAAGAGCTAATGTCGTATGTACATGTTCGAATCGGGTAAAATTCGAACAAATTTTTCCCCATATATTTCCCAGAGAATTGATCAAACAGTGAAGAGAAAGGTAGCCAAACTTTTATCAAAATTTCTCTGCCAAATATAGATCACTATTGGAAAGTCATTGCATAATATACTGAATACCTGAATACTTACGAATTAATTAGCTTGCCTTTCCACATCCATCTAGACGCCCCTGATTGACGCCGTTCTTTGTAAGTTAGACATACCAATAGATTTTTTCCTTTTAACTCAGACAAGATTATCATTTACGAAAATGATTACCTCATCAAACTCTATTCTCCCTAGAATATCCTACTCCATCCACGCAACATCGTCGAGGTAGCATAGAACCGCGAGAACGCCCATTTATTCTGGTTCGATGCTGAACTCATCATCAAAAGGCATTGTCCGAAGATCTTTCGTCGAACTGTTGGCACTTATACTCGGAGGGCAAGATTCAGTATTGGTGCGCAATAGCGTCCATCCTCAAACTGACATCATTTTCACTGGTAACGATGGAGTCATTATAAATAACGTATAAGTTACAGTTGTCGGCCGTAAACTGGGAAAGCATAAAAAAAATTTCAAACAATTAAGTCCTGAGCAATAAAACACAGGTTTTGCCAGTAATGCACAGTTCTCATAAGTAATGATGCACATTACGTATGAGTAATATTTAATTCCTAATGTCACGTATACGTTTATAAGTACACCTAAACCTTTTTTACACGGTAGATATGTTCCAGTGTATACCGTGTAAAAAAAAACGCGTAAAAAAAGACAAATATTATGTATGTATTTAAGTGTATAAACAAACTGAAAAGATATACATAGGATTGATGCAGCAGCCTACATATGCCTATAAAATTGAATAACTTTATAAAAACGCACAGATTTAGTTCAATAATATACACAGAGTTTTTATTTTATTTCATTTTATGATTATTAAAAAATAAAGAAAAACTTAAAAATTCTCTTCCATTTATAAAAATAAAATTAGTTATCAAACTCTTAAGACAATTAAGAACGGAATTATTTTCAATAAAAAATTTTTTTATTTTATTCGGAGTCAGTTTCTGATAGCAAGCGCATTCTCTTTTGCTGGGGTGGCTCAATATCAGTCTCGTCAGTAGAAATACTTATTACTTCTACAGCTTCAGAAGCTGCTTCTGGCGCTGGTTTATTTCTTTTAATAGCAAATTCTGTTATAATGCGTTGTGATCCAACTTTGGAAAGTTCTTTATAGAGCTCTCTGTATCTAGCCATACATGTTTGTAGGTCTGATTGAAATTTCACAGCTCTTTCAATTATGTATGTTATCACAAATCAAAAAGTGTTCTGCCAACTTATTTGCCATTTGAAGGCCGTGAAGTATCAACTTGGCAGTTATTGGACTTTGAATTTCACTCTCATCAGTTTCGACATTTTGATCTTCATTTCCCAGCGCAACCTTCAATATCTCTTCTTCATTTAGAGCTTTATCAACAATTATTTCGTTCATATCTTCAATGTTAAGATTATCAAACCCTTCACCTCCAACTTCTCGCGCTAAATTAATTATATCTGCATGCAGTTCACCACCTGTATTATCATTCGCACAAGTGTCTTTGCCTTTGACGCATTCTGGCCAAATGCTCTTCCAATAGGCATTTAAAGTTGATGGATTTATTTCTGAAAAGGCTAAAGCAGCATGCTTTATGCAATCCATAATCGACAATTTCTTCCATGCGTCGATAACTGTAGTATTAGCATCACTTTCTATTTTAAAATGTACTGAAAAGATCTCTTAATATAAAAAAATGGTAAATTTGTTAAAAAAAACCGTGTTATTTCAAATTCGCGTAAAAAAAAACCGTGTAAAAACAGGTTTGGGTGTACATACATATGTACGTAATTGGCCATTATAACCCTTCATACAGAATTATGAACTATCTTTTCTCACCAATTATGTTGTGTGTGTGTTCATTTTATACATGAATGGCATGATCTACAGCTTAATGTTGACTCCGCATGACAGATTTTTAAAAAACTTTTCATGGCAATTTTATTTTTACTCTCAGAGTTTTCGCCACGAATTTGCTGATACGAAGGCGACGAAGAAATATTTTTCCTCACATTTCGTTTTGTTGGAGATATCCTGAACTGGGGTTTGAACAGTGTCAACGCACTACCTACTAAACTGCTGTGACTTCGCATAACACACCGCAAATTACCGTCAATTCAGGCACTAAAATCGTTTCTTTTCGCTTTTGATCACAATTTTTCGTGTTCTTATCGCGAATTTAACTGTTCTTAAATCTTTCTTGTGATCAATTTCTTGGGATCTCTTACCACTTTCTCACAGTACCTTTTACGAATTTACCACATTTTTTAAGCGGTTTTTAATTCTGAATATAGAACAGACTCATTCATCAACCTAGTTTTCACACTATCAGTGAGCTAAAAAACTGCTTCACAAAAAATTTAACCTGTAAGGACACCCTCTGAACTCGTGTTACACGTTGCATAGATATACAGACAGTAACGTAGTTTAGGGTCAATAATGGTCAAGTATTCTACATGGACCAGTAAATATTTAACTTAGCATTTCGCTGCAAAGAAGCATTTAGTCTAACTGCTTTAGATTTGTTGTAAAAACATGCACATCTGTGTTGGAGATAGTAAAGCCATGTTTAGAAAACAACACAATTAAAAATGATGCACACAGGGAGCCAACATATATGAGAAGAACTTGAGAAGAAACATGGAAACATGCTTAAAAAACAGTGGCTTACATAACTAAAATTTTTGTTAATATTAAGTTTGTAAGTAGCATATTGTTTTCAAATGCCAGTATGAGAATTCGGATAATTAATTATGACGGTGAGCATACTAATTCGATGTTTTCCTAAGTCTACTCCATGTATGTTTTACACATGCCTTTGTCATTACATCGTAGTCTAGAAAGTAAATTGCAAATATGTTGCAAATGTGTTGAAACACACCACAATTTGAATACAATCTCCAAAGTTGCTATAAATGATAATCAATAATAGGTTTATGATTCTAAAATCGAAATCAAAATGAAAGAGAGGAACTCGGATTTCAATGAACCTCTTTAGATTCATTCATTACACCTTAAATTAAATATTTAAAAATCAAAAAATAGTATTATCTGGCATTTATTCGCCTTTTAAGAGAATTAGTTAAAAAATGATTACAATAATAGTGGTAAAATGTTTAGGAATGTTTTTAATCTCGACTATGACTCTATTCACACAGTGTTATTTGCAGTTGAATTTTTGGTAAAATGTCCTGTCTATAGTCGCCAGAGTCAAGTAGATAGTGTGTTAGACGTGAGGCCACAGTTCAAACCTCCAGATCAGGCATCTCCAACAAAACGAAATATGAAGAAGAAATATTTTTTCGGCAACTTCCTCTCAACAGAGTATGAGAGTAAATGAAATTGCCATGAAAAGTTTTAGAGAGGCGACTTTAAACGGGAGGTCCTGTCGCCTACGTATAAAATTAACGCACACAATATAAGTGGTGTGAGAAACTAGGTCGTAATCTTAACTTAAAATTATGGATGTAATCCATAATCTAATCGTCTAAAACTGTTATATTTGCGACAATATGTTGTGTGTTATTAATGAACCACAGTTCCAGCTTTCCTACAACAGAGTTCGTAAACTCAACATTTTATTATAAATAAAATTTATTTAAAATTCTTCTGACGACATTCATACACACATATTTTATACACATACTAACAAAAACAAAAACTGAACACAAAGCCAAGTATTTGTATGATTTGTATGTTAATGTCACTTAAAAGAAAATGCAAAAAAAGAACACAAGAGAGGAAATTTTTTTGCAATTAATTTCTTAATTATAATTTTAATGTAATTTGTAGTATAATAAAATTAAATTTTCTATTTTCGTTTGCTGTTGACAATCAACAGGGACAATCACACCGGGAGCGACACACACACACTGGGTCACTTGTCAAATGCAAATTTCATATTTCCATACTTTAATCCCATGAAAGTTTCTTAAGCACATGGAAGAGGAAACTTCACTTTAAAACTAATCATCATGGCTGCTTGTTATACAAGTGTACGGTTAGGTACTCTTGCTGGCATTATTGTATGTGTCTGTGCATATGGTATGTGTATGAGTACACATTTCTGTTTGAATTCTAAAAGAAAAATTGAAAGATTTGTTTTAGAAAATTTCCCTAAAGGCAATCAAATAATCATACATGCAAGTATTTTACATACTATACATATATACATCCATACATCCATGCATAAGAAAATAACAATAGAATGGAAAAATTCAAGTAAAAGTTGCAAAATAATAAGGAAATGTTAAAAGATTGAAAGAAAAGCAGAAACGCATACGATTTAAATGAACATTTTCCACAAAAGAACAACAGCCTTGGGTATAACAGAAAATGTAAATAAAAGAAAGCATGAAAGTTAACTAAAGCGTATGAGCATTTTTATTTACATTTCACATCAAGTATACGCCACCAAATTTAAATATTACTTGCACGAAACAGTATACTTGCAGTAATACAGAATACAGTAATCGTAAGGCATAAACAGTAATCGTAAATTATTTGGAAATGAAACCGAAACGTATGCGTTTCTGGTGGCTTTTTTATCTTTTTTTGTTTATTTTTTTTTATTTTTTTTTTGTTAAATAACATGAGTTACCAGTTTTCAATTAAAAATTTTTAGTACAGTTGGATAGATCACCATTAAGACATTAAGATCTAATGCGAATTATGATACTCCGTAAACAAATGCTCATCAATCAATGTCTATCATGGAACTTCGGAGATGGCCGTTGAAGCTACGTAAATCTGCTACACAATCGATTCACTGAAGAAATCGTACATATGTACCAGGTGCGCCATCTATGGCTAATTTTGAACTATCGGTTATTTCGAATCTGGCAATACTTACGTCATTCTATTCTATCACAAAATTCAGTATATTTTCTCCACTGAAGGTAATGAATCGATTTATGGTTGAACAACGTTGGGATTTATGGGAAATTTATTTCCAAAACTAAGGTAATTAGCAAATTTAATAAGCAAAATTGCTATACATATTTGGGGGTCAGAAAACCCACACGTGGTCTTACAAAAGCCAATGCACTCATTACGAGGGACTGTTTGGTGCGGCTTGTGGAGCGGAGGCATTATTGTCATCGCACCATGATAACCGATTTGTTTTTACCCGCTCTTCATGGTATTGATGTGAACGATGTTTGGTTTCAACAGTATGATGCAACTTGCTACACATCTTATGCCACAAACAATTTATTGCGTCAACCGTTTGACGGCCGTTTAATTAGTCGAAATGGTGAAGTAAATTGGCCGCCACGAAGCAGCGATTTGAGACCGTTGGGCTATTTGCTGTGGGGCGTCGTTAAAGAAAAGTGTTTTGCCGACAAACCAGACATAATTAAGCATTTGAAGGCCAACATTAGTGATGCCATTGCCGAGATATGACCCCACACACTCGAAAAAATGCATGAAAATTGGTCCGATCAAATGAGGTACTGCGAGGCCAACCGCTGCAGCCATATGAATTGTAATGAATTAATCCGGTCACTTCTTTTCGGTCTCACGTGTCTCTTTATTCTGTCTTGGTTTGTCCTAACACAAAAAGACGCGCATGCTCAACCCTTATATTTAAGTGTTGGCTGCACTTGTTACAAAGTTGCTTATAATGTAATGTATTCTAGAGTAAAGTTACAATTGAAATATAGGGGCGCTTACAACTAATTATTAAAGTAACTTAATAAGAAATATTGAAATATAGAGGGCGTTAGTCTTACAATTAATTATTAAATTAAACTAATTATAAAATATGTAAATAAATACAACTTGTTAAACTAATTATAAAATATGTAAATAAATACACTAA
The DNA here is from genome assembly GCA_927399465.1 of Sarcophaga caerulescens. Taxonomy (NCBI): domain Eukaryota; kingdom Metazoa; phylum Arthropoda; class Insecta; order Diptera; family Sarcophagidae; genus Sarcophaga; species Sarcophaga caerulescens. The sequence continues at coordinate 62,622,657 of OV656872.1, forward strand.
TTATAAAATATGTAAATAAATACAACTTGTTATGCAAGTATAGTATGGTGAATATAGCGTATATTACAACTCGGCCATCCTGACTGTTGATTGACCTCAATCAAATTTTAATTTATCCATTTTCGTAATCTTGAAGCTTCTATTACTCCATCGTATGGCAGCTGGGTAATCTGGCAGTTTTCGACGTCCCTAATAACATATCGATCGTTACCTAAAACTTTGTGTACTATGTAAGGTCCTCTAAACAATTCGTTCAATTTCCTATTCTTCCCAACTGTCGTGTCGTTATATCGGACGACAACAAAATCACCGATACTATAAGATTTCGCAGGTCTGCTCCTATTCAAAAAGTACCTTAAATTGTGATCCTGAGACTTTTGAATGGCCACTGCCGCATCCGTTCGGATTCGCCCTAAGTCACGAACATGCCTGTCCGAGGTCCTTTCCTCCAGGTATTCCGTTAAAAAATCTATAATTGCACCACGCTGTTCAACACCAAATAACAATTTACTAGGGGGTTGTTTAGTAGAAGAATGACTCGTATTGTTCATAGCAAATTCAACTTGTGTCAACATCCGCGACCAGTCAGCATGGTTCAAAGGGCTCGTCACCTTACTCAGCATAACCTTAAGTACCCTGTTCACCCTCTCAACCTGTCCATTCGCCTGTGCAGATGAAACTGCTATTCTAACATGGCATATATTATTGGACAGTAGATATGAGCTAAATTCAGAAGAAGTGAAACAAGTTCCCCTATCACTGACAATTCGTCTAGGCCTAGAGTAATTCATGAAATATTTATCCAAGCAAGCAATGACCTCCTTTGTGCTTGTCGATTTCACCGCAAAAAGTTTAACAAATTTCGTAAAAGCATCAATCACAACCAATATGTGCTTCCGTTGGGAATTTATTGAGGGAAGTGGACCAAAATGGTCGATATGCAACGTATCGAATGGCACAGGATTCTTAGGTATACTGTACAAGTTCTGTTCATGTATTCTAACGGGAGGCGAGCACATAATACACCGTATGCAATTCCCTATGAAATGTTCAATCTTTCCCTTCATATTCCTAAACCAGTAGTTTCTCCTGACCCGTTCGTATGTCTTTTCGATCCCCATGTGGCATATCTTCTCATGTGCCAATCTAATGACGTTCTCCTCTAACTCACCAGGAACATATAACAGTAAATCTCCCTTGTTGTCCTCTCGGAACACTATGCCGTCCACCAATCTAAATCCTTCCAAATTTTCCTTCTCCAACCGTGCCCTTATCGACGCAATCTCAGTATCTCTACTTTGTGTGGCATGTATCACAAAGTTAAGCTCGCCCTCATCGGAAACATTGATAGTCCTACAGGGTATAACATTCGGTATATTGAAATCTTCCCCATCTCCGTCACAGCTGTCCGTCAAATCGCCATAGAGAACAGTAGAAGCCAGATGTTCGACGTTATCTTGCGGAGGTTGTTCATCAGTTTTCGGAGGGCCAGTCGTAGTATCATCACAGTTCGTAGGATCCGAATGTGTTTCGTCTGAACCCGAATGGATTTTGTCCAGAACAGAATAAGAGCAGTCACTAGTTTCCATTGTTCGTTCGTGGCATCTGCTTAATGCATCAGCATGACCCATCGTAATCCCACTCCGATGTAATATTCTATAATCATACTGTTCCATCTGTAAAGTCCACCTAGCAATTTTCGGACTGATATCCTTCTTGTTCAAAGTTAGTGCCAGAGCATTGCAATCAGTAACTATCTTGAAAGGAATGCCCCTTAAATAAATGTCGAAACGATTCAGTGCATGTATAATGGCCAAGGTTTCAAGTTCGAAACTGTGCATTCTTGACTCTGCCGCCGTAGTAGCCTTCGAAAAAAAGAAAACGGGATGGAATTTCCCGTCCCCCTGTTTCTGTAATAATACAGCCCCGAAGCCTACCCTACTTGCATCTGTATGCAATTCGGTCTCATTCATCGGATTATATAGAGCCAATACCGGAGGCCTCGTCAATTTATCTCTTAGTTCATAGAACGATTGTCTACAAGATTCATCAAAATTATAAACTTCACCATCCCTAAGCAATTTCTGAAGAGGGTGTACTATCCTCGCGTAATCCTTCACAAATTTCCGGAAGTAAGAAAATAGCCCAAGACACGATTGCAACTGTTTGAAATTAGCGGGGGGAGGGTACTGTGCGAGAGTCCGTAAGTGCGCATCACTGGGGCGTATCCCATTAGCATCAACCGAATACCCTAGATAATCCACATTCTCATATGCAAAACTACATTTCTTCAAATTCAATTCGAGACCTAAGCTTGCCAGGCGTTGTAAAACTTCGGCTAATACACAACAATGGGTCTCAAAGGTTGGCGTCGCTATAGATATGTCGTCAAGGTAAACAATTATCTTCCCCGCCTCAATTAGATCACGTAGTGCGCAATGTATATATCGCTGGAAGACTGCCGGTGCATTCTTCAGACCAAATGGCATACAATTGTACTCGTACTGCCCATCTGGTGTCACGAATGACGTATACTTCCTCGATTCCTCAGCCACTTTCACATGAAAAAATCCATTTTTCAAATCCAACGTTGAGAAGTACTTCTTATTGCCTAAATACTCCATACATGTCTCAATAAGTGGTAGCGGAAAATTGTCGCGAACAGTGATCCTATTTAATGCCCGATAGTCCACACATTTACGATATTCCCCATTCTTCTTAGACACCATCACAACAGGAGAAGCATATGGCGATTCACTCTGTCTGATAATCCCCTTTTCCAACAACTCATCGATAATCTTCCTCAGAGCAATGCGCTCACCGACAGCTAACCTACGAGGTCGAAAATAAAAACGATCATCGCTATTCAATCTAATAGTCATTTCATAATCAATGGGGCAGACTTCAGCCCCCGACTCCAGGTATTTCCCTCTCACTATATCCCTAATTATATCCCTATCAGAATTCCCCAACGCCGGGTTTATATTCAACTCATCAAACCTAGAACGAACATCCATAGCCAAAATCTGATTCCAAACAAGTTCAAACTCTGCCGATGCCCGCAGTGCACTCATCTCAGATAGATCACAATCAACACAGTCATCCAAACCAAGAGGTAAAGCAGAAGGTAAGTCATCAATAACCTTACGTAATATCCCCTCATGCTCCCCAGAATTCATCGTACACAAAAATAAATTGTCCAAAATATCATGGTCCCTAAAAATATATTTATTGCCGGATTTCACTGGACCACTGACATAACATAATCTAATATTAAATCTAGAGAGAAAACTACGTCCTAAAAGTAAGGGAACAGGTAAAGTACTATCTGGCACTACAAGTAAAGTAATCAAATGAACCTGATCCCCAAACGATATCTCAGACCTCAGTTCCCCAAAGGTATCTATCCTGGTATTGCAAAGACCCTGAAATTCGGTAGGTGTCGTCGTCTCTCTAATGTTAAAGGGTACCTCAGATCTTCGTACCAAATTTACCGGGCTGCCAGTATCGAAAATAGACAAAACAATTTTACAATCACTATGTTCACCATTTACATTAATAAATCTTAAACGTACCTTATTGATAAAATCTAAAACATCTGCATCATCACCTGACGAGTTCCCTTGGGAAGCAGCTGCGATTGTGGTTTTTAGCTTCTGTATGCGTTTGATGTTTTTGCAAGACTTACGGTCATGTCCAACTTGCCAACAATTAAAACAAACGCCAACTGGTCTCTCTTCATACGGACACTGCGGTTTCATATGTCCCATTCTGGAGCAATTATAGCAACGTATACCATCGTTGTTTGTTTTTGGTGCATCCATCTTCGCTTCGTTCATATATGGCTTAACGCTCACAAAACCAACTCCGTCCCCTCTCACACTCTGTCGCTGTTCGTACATTTGTATAGCATTCTTGACATCATCCATCGTTTTGGCTGCAGCAAAAAGGATAAAGTTTTGTATACGTCCCTGCAATCCCTCTTGTACAAATGCTACAAGCTCGAAGTCCGTCACATCACTACGCATGGCAAGAGATTCCATCTCAATTACGTATCGTCGGACGCTTTCGTCGGGTTGTTTTACTCTACTGCGTAATGCGTTATAAATTTCCTGACGGCTTACGGTGCTTCCAAATTCCTTAATTAACCTCGCCTTAAGATCTCTATATGACATTGCTCCTCTTCCGAGCATTAATTTTGCTGAGCCAGATAAGGAATTCCTGAGTGTTATGAATTTTAGTAATTCATCGGCTTGAACATGTTCCAACAGCTCCTCGAGGTTTCGGAAGAATTCTTCTATCCCATATGAACGGTCGTCTCCACTAAATTTCACGATGGCATGTTCAATGTCCTGATAATGAAAAACGCGTTCAGGCATAGCAGAATTGTGTAGCGAAGTTTCTTCATTCTGCTCCATTTCTTTTATTTCCTTTCGCAAACGTAAAACTTCGTGACGTCGTCGCAAAATCTCTATTTCGTCGTCCAGCTTTTGTGCCTCGGTTCTAAATTTATCATCTACTGACGTCATCGGTAAGGATTTTGTTTCATTAGATACTGCAGTCAGCGGTAAAATTTTCGTGTTAGTAGCAGAGGTTGATGTATTTGTCGATTTGAAAAATTGCGTAGGGGGTGATTTAAAAATATCTTTCGTAGACGGCAAAATAGGGATATTCAAAGCAACGGCGGTTTCGGCGGCTGTTTCTTTTGTCAAATTAGAAGTAGATGTTTCTATACCTGTTGGAGTGGAGGTTATGGTGGACGGAGGGTTTATGCAACTGGAAGTTGTGGCATCAGTGGACGGAGGATATACAGCATTATCGGCGGATTCCAAACTAGTAGGGAGCGGAGGCTCTACATTCGGTTTAGTAGGATCTGAGGTGGCGTTTTCACAGTCGATGATATGCGGATTATCTTTTAATGCAACTTCGATTATATGGCGGTTGTCTGCAAATATTTTCCGCAGCCCCTCCATAGTCGATCTAGTCGGGACAAGAATCCCGACAGACTTGAGAGCGTCCTGAAGTTGTTTTTTTGTTAGAGACGATTCCATTTTTCACAAAAACTTTTAGCATTGTTCACGAATGATCTTATTTAAGAGAAAAAAAAAATTTTTTTTTTTTGAGGTTATCCCACTTCTGACGTTGTAATGAATTAATCCGGTCACTTCTTTTCGGTCTCACGTGTCTCTTTATTCTGTCTTGGTTTGTCCTAACACAAAAAGACGCGCATGCTCAACCCTTATATTTAAGTGTTGGCTGCACTTGTTACAAAGTTGCTTATAATGTAATGTATTCTAGAGTAAAGTTACAATTGAAATATAGGGGCGCTTACAACTAATTATTAAAGTAACTTAATAAGAAATATTGAAATATAGAGGGCGTTAGTCTTACAATTAATTATTAAATTAAACTAATTATAAAATATGTAAATAAATACAACTTGTTAAACTAATTATAAAATATGTAAATAAATACACTAATTATAAAATATGTAAATAAATACAACTTGTTATGCAAGTATAGTATGGTGAATATAGCGTATATTACAACTCGGCCATCCTGACTGTTGATTGACCTCAATCAAATTTTAATTTATCCATTTTCGTAATCTTGAAGCTTCTATTACTCCATCGTATGGCAGCTGGGTAATCTGGCAGTTTTCGACGTCCCTAATAACATATCGATCGTTACCTAAAACTTTGTGTACTATGTAAGGTCCTCTAAACAATTCGTTCAATTTCCTATTCTTCCCAACTGTCGTGTCGTTATATCGGACGACAACAAAATCACCGATACTATAAGATTTCGCAGGTCTGCTCCTATTCAAAAAGTACCTTAAATTGTGATCCTGAGACTTTTGAATGGCCACTGCCGCATCCGTTCGGATTCGCCCTAAGTCACGAACATGCCTGTCCGAGGTCCTTTCCTCCAGGTATTCCGTTAAAAAATCTATAATTGCACCACGCTGTTCAACACCAAATAACAATTTACTAGGGGGTTGTTTAGTAGAAGAATGACTCGTATTGTTCATAGCAAATTCAACTTGTGTCAACATCCGCGACCAGTCAGCATGGTTCAAAGGGCTCGTCACCTTACTCAGCATAACCTTAAGTACCCTGTTCACCCTCTCAACCTGTCCATTCGCCTGTGCAGATGAAACTGCTATTCTAACATGGCATATATTATTGGACAGTAGATATGAGCTAAATTCAGAAGAAGTGAAACAAGTTCCCCTATCACTGACAATTCGTCTAGGCCTAGAGTAATTCATGAAATATTTATCCAAGCAAGCAATGACCTCCTTTGTGCTTGTCGATTTCACCGCAAAAAGTTTAACAAATTTCGTAAAAGCATCAATCACAACCAATATGTGCTTCCGTTGGGAATTTATTGAGGGAAGTGGACCAAAATGGTCGATATGCAACGTATCGAATGGCACAGGATTCTTAGGTATACTGTACAAGTTCTGTTCATGTATTCTAACGGGAGGCGAGCACATAATACACCGTATGCAATTCCCTATGAAATGTTCAATCTTTCCCTTCATATTCCTAAACCAGTAGTTTCTCCTGACCCGTTCGTATGTCTTTTCGATCCCCATGTGGCATATCTTCTCATGTGCCAATCTAATGACGTTCTCCTCTAACTCACCAGGAACATATAACAGTAAATCTCCCTTGTTGTCCTCTCGGAACACTATGCCGTCCACCAATCTAAATCCTTCCAAATTTTCCTTCTCCAACCGTGCCCTTATCGACGCAATCTCAGTATCTCTACTTTGTGTGGCATGTATCACAAAGTTAAGCTCGCCCTCATCGGAAACATTGATAGTCCTACAGGGTATAACATTCGGTATATTGAAATCTTCCCCATCTCCGTCACAGCTGTCCGTCAAATCGCCATAGAGAACAGTAGAAGCCAGATGTTCGACGTTATCTTGCGGAGGTTGTTCATCAGTTTTCGGAGGGCCAGTCGTAGTATCATCACAGTTCGTAGGATCCGAATGTGTTTCGTCTGAACCCGAATGGATTTTGTCCAGAACAGAATAAGAGCAGTCACTAGTTTCCATTGTTCGTTCGTGGCATCTGCTTAATGCATCAGCATGACCCATCGTAATCCCACTCCGATGTAATATTCTATAATCATACTGTTCCATCTGTAAAGTCCACCTAGCAATTTTCGGACTGATATCCTTCTTGTTCAAAGTTAGTGCCAGAGCATTGCAATCAGTAACTATCTTGAAAGGAATGCCCCTTAAATAAATGTCGAAACGATTCAGTGCATGTATAATGGCCAAGGTTTCAAGTTCGAAACTGTGCATTCTTGACTCTGCCGCCGTAGTAGCCTTCGAAAAAAAGAAAACGGGATGGAATTTCCCGTCCCCCTGTTTCTGTAATAATACAGCCCCGAAGCCTACCCTACTTGCATCTGTATGCAATTCGGTCTCATTCATCGGATTATATAGAGCCAATACCGGAGGCCTCGTCAATTTATCTCTTAGTTCATAGAACGATTGTCTACAAGATTCATCAAAATTATAAACTTCACCATCCCTAAGCAATTTCTGAAGAGGGTGTACTATCCTCGCGTAATCCTTCACAAATTTCCGGAAGTAAGAAAATAGCCCAAGACACGATTGCAACTGTTTGAAATTAGCGGGGGGAGGGTACTGTGCGAGAGTCCGTAAGTGCGCATCACTGGGGCGTATCCCATTAGCATCAACCGAATACCCTAGATAATCCACATTCTCATATGCAAAACTACATTTCTTCAAATTCAATTCGAGACCTAAGCTTGCCAGGCGTTGTAAAACTTCGGCTAATACACAACAATGGGTCTCAAAGGTTGGCGTCGCTATAGATATGTCGTCAAGGTAAACAATTATCTTCCCCGCCTCAATTAGATCACGTAGTGCGCAATGTATATATCGCTGGAAGACTGCCGGTGCATTCTTCAGACCAAATGGCATACAATTGTACTCGTACTGCCCATCTGGTGTCACGAATGACGTATACTTCCTCGATTCCTCAGCCACTTTCACATGAAAAAATCCATTTTTCAAATCCAACGTTGAGAAGTACTTCTTATTGCCTAAATACTCCATACATGTCTCAATAAGTGGTAGCGGAAAATTGTCGCGAACAGTGATCCTATTTAATGCCCGATAGTCCACACATTTACGATATTCCCCATTCTTCTTAGACACCATCACAACAGGAGAAGCATATGGCGATTCACTCTGTCTGATAATCCCCTTTTCCAACAACTCATCGATAATCTTCCTCAGAGCAATGCGCTCACCGACAGCTAACCTACGAGGTCGAAAATAAAAACGATCATCGCTATTCAATCTAATAGTCATTTCATAATCAATGGGGCAGACTTCAGCCCCCGACTCCAGGTATTTCCCTCTCACTATATCCCTAATTATATCCCTATCAGAATTCCCCAACGCCGGGTTTATATTCAACTCATCAAACCTAGAACGAACATCCATAGCCAAAATCTGATTCCAAACAAGTTCAAACTCTGCCGATGCCCGCAGTGCACTCATCTCAGATAGATCACAATCAACACAGTCATCCAAACCAAGAGGTAAAGCAGAAGGTAAGTCATCAATAACCTTACGTAATATCCCCTCATGCTCCCCAGAATTCATCGTACACAAAAATAAATTGTCCAAAATATCATGGTCCCTAAAAATATATTTATTGCCGGATTTCACTGGACCACTGACATAACATAATCTAATATTAAATCTAGAGAGAAAACTACGTCCTAAAAGTAAGGGAACAGGTAAAGTACTATCTGGCACTACAAGTAAAGTAATCAAATGAACCTGATCCCCAAACGATATCTCAGACCTCAGTTCCCCAAAGGTATCTATCCTGGTATTGCAAAGACCCTGAAATTCGGTAGGTGTCGTCGTCTCTCTAATGTTAAAGGGTACCTCAGATCTTCGTACCAAATTTACCGGGCTGCCAGTATCGAAAATAGACAAAACAATTTTACAATCACTATGTTCACCATTTACATTAATAAATCTTAAACGTACCTTATTGATAAAATCTAAAACATCTGCATCATCACCTGACGAGTTCCCTTGGGAAGCAGCTGCGATTGTGGTTTTTAGCTTCTGTATGCGTTTGATGTTTTTGCAAGACTTACGGTCATGTCCAACTTGCCAACAATTAAAACAAACGCCAACTGGTCTCTCTTCATACGGACACTGCGGTTTCATATGTCCCATTCTGGAGCAATTATAGCAACGTATACCATCGTTGTTTGTTTTTGGTGCATCCATCTTCGCTTCGTTCATATATGGCTTAACGCTCACAAAACCAACTCCGTCCCCTCTCACACTCTGTCGCTGTTCGTACATTTGTATAGCATTCTTGACATCATCCATCGTTTTGGCTGCAGCAAAAAGGATAAAGTTTTGTATACGTCCCTGCAATCCCTCTTGTACAAATGCTACAAGCTCGAAGTCCGTCACATCACTACGCATGGCAAGAGATTCCATCTCAATTACGTATCGTCGGACGCTTTCGTCGGGTTGTTTTACTCTACTGCGTAATGCGTTATAAATTTCCTGACGGCTTACGGTGCTTCCAAATTCCTTAATTAACCTCGCCTTAAGATCTCTATATGACATTGCTCCTCTTCCGAGCATTAATTTTGCTGAGCCAGATAAGGAATTCCTGAGTGTTATGAATTTTAGTAATTCATCGGCTTGAACATGTTCCAACAGCTCCTCGAGGTTTCGGAAGAATTCTTCTATCCCATATGAACGGTCGTCTCCACTAAATTTCACGATGGCATGTTCAATGTCCTGATAATGAAAAACGCGTTCAGGCATAGCAGAATTGTGTAGCGAAGTTTCTTCATTCTGCTCCATTTCTTTTATTTCCTTTCGCAAACGTAAAACTTCGTGACGTCGTCGCAAAATCTCTATTTCGTCGTCCAGCTTTTGTGCCTCGGTTCTAAATTTATCATCTACTGACGTCATCGGTAAGGATTTTGTTTCATTAGATACTGCAGTCAGCGGTAAAATTTTCGTGTTAGTAGCAGAGGTTGATGTATTTGTCGATTTGAAAAATTGCGTAGGGGGTGATTTAAAAATATCTTTCGTAGACGGCAAAATAGGGATATTCAAAGCAACGGCGGTTTCGGCGGCTGTTTCTTTTGTCAAATTAGAAGTAGATGTTTCTATACCTGTTGGAGTGGAGGTTATGGTGGACGGAGGGTTTATGCAACTGGAAGTTGTGGCATCAGTGGACGGAGGATATACAGCATTATCGGCGGATTCCAAACTAGTAGGGAGCGGAGGCTCTACATTCGGTTTAGTAGGATCTGAGGTGGCGTTTTCACAGTCGATGATATGCGGATTATCTTTTAATGCAACTTCGATTATATGGCGGTTGTCTGCAAATATTTTCCGCAGCCCCTCCATAGTCGATCTAGTCGGGACAAGAATCCCGACAGACTTGAGAGCGTCCTGAAGTTGTTTTTTTGTTAGAGACGATTCCATTTTTCACAAAAACTTTTAGCATTGTTCACGAATGATCTTATTTAAGAGAAAAAAAAAATTTTTTTTTTTTGAGGTTATCCCACTTCTGACGTTGTAATGAATTAATCCGGTCACTTCTTTTCGGTCTCACGTGTCTCTTTATTCTGTCTTGGTTTGTCCTAACACAAAAAGACGCGCATGCTCAACCCTTATATTTAAGTGTTGGCTGCACTTGTTACAAAGTTGCTTATAATGTAATGTATTCTAGAGTAAAGTTACAATTGAAATATAGGGGCGCTTACAACTAATTATTAAAGTAACTTAATAAGAAATATTGAAATATAGAGGGCGTTAGTCTTACAATTAATTATTAAATTAAACTAATTATAAAATATGTAAATAAATACAACTTGTTAAACTAATTATAAAATATGTAAATAAATACACTAATTATAAAATATGTAAATAAATACAACTTGTTATGCAAGTATAGTATGGTGAATATAGCGTATATTACAGAATGAAATAATATTAAATTTCTAACCGAAACAACTGTACCTCACAACCAAAAAATAAATTTCGAAAAATTGCAAACCGTTTTTGTTTTATTTAATTTTTAAATTTAAACTTTTAAACTGCCCACCCTTTATATTTAGAAATGTGCATAATCGTAGTCTTATTTTCATTAAATTGTTTTTAACCATTAAAACTTTCAGCACACGCCAGTGCCAGAATATTTCTTAACGAGCTGTAATCAAATTTAGCAGGATTTACTTGTTAATGTACGAACGTCTCTTTCATCATAAAGTTTGGTTTCCATTGGTTTCCACTTCTACCCTTTGATGTTCGCTCAGAAGCTTCTCAGATAGATTATTTGAAGGGGGCTTTTTTGTTTATTACCCCTCTTCGGAGAATAAGGTTCCACAAAGCATTTCCATCTTATCCGGTTGACTATTGTTATTTTTGTGTCTTCCGATTAGATTGCACTGTCCTAGATCTTGGAGTATCGAACGTCTGCAGGTATTCCTTGGCTTCTTGAGGCTTGAGGATTCCACTCAAGTGCAATTCTTGTTCTGATCAACACTTTTCGCCCTCTCATCAAGGAGACTTAAAACAAGGAGAATTAAAACATTCAGGGATTTAAATGTTTGCTTTCATAATATCAGTAGGTAAGCTACTATATGTGTGAGAATAAATATGTCTCTTTTTTCCGATGCTAAGGTTCATAGTCTTTGGATGGCAGGTATATATTATATGTATATAGAAATTATTGCTAATATTCTTAATCATATATTGCTAGGGATAGCTAGGTCGTAATCCTGACTGAAGGGTTGTAATGACCAATTACGTACGTATATATTGCACATAATGCAATTAAATGGAATTAAAATGGCTGTCTATGTGGAAATCACCGTTAGTCTATTGTATATCACCCTATCAATCGTAAACTTTTTACGTGTAAATCAGCAAATCATGTTTATCCAGCCTATATGCATGTTCCATGCAATTGGCAATCCAGTGCTTAATATACACCTCTTCCTCACAACAGAATCTCCAGGCCTGCACAAAAGCTTAATGCAGGAATAGTGTCGCAAAAATACTTTCAAAATTTTCTGTTCATTTTTAGAGCAAAGTGTTTATACTAGCATTAAAACTATCCATTCATGATGTTCATCTTTTGCCATATCCTTTAACTTTTTTGTGCGATTATCATAACCAGACGTCCATATCAAAGTAATTTGATTCTTACATGCCTGGTCGTAAATATAAAAGTAAGAGTTTTATTACAGGATAGACACATTGACTTCCCGGTTGTATTTTTATTCTTAATTTTTTTTTATTCATAATTAATCGGATTTGATTTTTGAACGTGCCAACACTGATCACCCTTAAGGTGTATCGAGTATCTTTATTATAATATATTATATTTAGTATAATTTTCTCAAAGAATCAAATATTAAACCAGCAAAAAAGTGGAAGAATTCAATGCTTTTAAGTGAAAAGAGATTAATTTTGTTGCCTAAAAAACAAGCTGAGTAATTTCGACCATATGCTCGGCTACCAGCGGCTCTGGTGGAAATCGAACCCACAACACTCACATAAATTGTCTAGCGCACTACCCACTAGACTACCAGGGCAATTTAAAAACTCTTTTGACGAAAAAAACTGCAAAAAAGTCTGTAGCAATGATTATGAAAAGCGATATATAATGCGTCTTCTGATAGATAATGCCTCTATTACCAGCTGACTGCGGTTACATTATTGTGTTCATCGATAATATATTTGTCTATAAAAATTGTTGGTTCTTTTGTTTTTATTTTCATTACTTAACTGATAATGATAATAGATGGCCATAATTTGTCAGGCAATATAAAACGAACCTATTAAGGGATAATAATACTTAAAAATCATTCATTAAAGTCTACAACATGGCCGTACTGCGTCTGTTTATTTATTGAAAATTTATTCCATTCTATTAGACGGTTCACTGACATTTCAATACACAATGTTTGCGAACAAAAAAAAATATGAAATTTAATCTCGAAGAATAAACATTTTAGAATACAAAATAGACTTTTGCGACTGAGTAAAACATAAACATTCCATAGAAATCTAAATGCCATGCTGCCATTCTACTGTACAGTGTCTTTTCAGATAACATTTGTTGTTGTACTCCTGTTCTAAGGGGTTCTATTGCAAGGAGTACAAGTGTTCGGCATGGGAAGAGTGTTGATTTTGAAATTTAATTCCTTTCAAGTGGTGGTAGTAAAGACAGTATAAAAATTGTTGTTGTTGTTGTAAAAGCAATGACAGCATAAACAAAATTCTTTATTGATGTTCCCATTTACAATGTATGTATGCATACAGCATTTCTTTCTGCGAACGAACTCAATTTGAAAACGTTTACAATCCATAAAATACAAATAAATAATGCGCATTTCTAAGCCAGAAAATAAAAAAACAAGAAGAAGAAGTATCGAGAAAGAAAAGCCAAAATATTTATATTGGGTAGTAGAACATGCTAATGGCTTAAACAGTTAAACAAATCATACACAGCGATCTCTTACACCCAATATTCAGTTGATAATAATGGCTTCTATTAAAATGCTACGTTAAACATGATGTTATAGAGACAGTGTTGGTACAACGTGTTGTACTCGACTTTCATCATTTTCCCACAATGGCTTAAAACAAATGTGGAATAAAGAGTCTATAAAATGATGGAAAAGTCTATAAAAGGATAAAAAAAACAAGAATTATTGAAAATAATAGAGAAAATACAACACGACGGAGAATAAATATGCACCAGCCAACATCATAAACGTGTGTCAGTGAAACATAAAAAAAACATTTTCAATACATGCACTAGAAAATTGCTTTTGAGAGCTGCTGTCATGTTTTCCTATTGCAAGGACACTTTATGTTTTAAAATCTCGTGGCAAAAACAGGACAACAACAAAATAAAAATTGATTTTTCAAATAAAATGCTTTGGAAAAATAAAAATCTTCAACATAAAGGTGTGAAATATTGCTTCTTTTTATAAATAATTTAAGAATTTATGGTGAAAATAAATAAGAAAAAGCACTGAAAGCAACTCAAACAACGTTGGTTTCGAAAAAAAATTTTAATACCGTTGGTGGACTGCTGCTGTGTAAAATACTGTCTAGAACGTTGTACTCCAGAATGAATGTGAATCAGCAGAGTCATAAACTAGAATGCAAACCTTTTACTTGTTTACAGTGGAAGCATAAGTTAATAGCTTTTTATAATCGCTATCAGCTATAATGTTCACCCTCACTTTGTATCAAAAAGTTTAAAATTGTTGAAATAGAAGATGATCTACTTTCAGTCTCTCAACCTAACGCGGGTTCCTTGATTTTCGAATCATATTTGTTTACTCTCGAAGAAGATTTCCAACATGTACACAAAAATATAAAATCTGTAAAGACCAGAGTTAATGTTAGATTTGAGATAAGAACCAAGAAAAACAAAATTATTAAAATAAATATCTTTAATACAAGAGCAAAAAGTACGTATCAACGTACCTTCGAGGACAGTGCAACCTTACCTGGAAATAGTAATGTAACGTATTTTAGAAAGCAATTACTCTTCTTTTTCTCTAATTAATTTACATAGATTACTTTTGCTACATAAATTACATATAATTTTTATTTATTTCTATTATCGAATTAATTAATTAATTTTTTATTTTTATTACTCTAACTGATACATTTATTTTTTCTTTTTTTTTCTTTTTACTATTTCTTTTTACGTGCGTGTATAAATTGTTTTTATTTTCTTTTCTTCTACTTGTGTCCCTCTTTTAGTTTTAAGTATTAATATAAAGTATTAGTTTTAAGTGAATTTTAGGTATTTTTTTCTTTTTTGTTTGCAACTTTTTTCTTTAATTAATTCTGTACTGTAACTATAAGATTCATTCTTGTTGTGCAGAAATTCAAATAAATAAATAAATAAATAAAATAAATAAATGAATAAATAACAGCAACCTGTTAGAGGTGAAAGTGGTTTGAGGAAGCTAAATGCTCTGAGGGTCGGTTTAAAATAAAACAAACATAATACCGTTTCTATAGGACATAACTCCATTAATCTATAGCCTATTAAGATATTAAAAATTTAACAATTCAATTCAATGAAATTGTGAAGTCACATATAATATGACTCAAGATGGAAAGATTTTCTACATTTCATTTTATACATATGTATATGAAGCCGACGTAGTCTAGTGCGTAGGGTTCTTAGACGTTAAGCCACGGTTCAATCCCAGGTCAGACAACTCCAACAAAACGAAATATGAAAAAAATATTTCTTCGGCTACTTCCTCTCAGCAGATCTCTGGCAAAAACTCTAAAGACAGCAAAATTGCCACAAAAAGTTTCTCAAAAATCTGACTAAAGTGTTGCAATGAGCAATTATATATGTATTATGTATGTATTACAACAATGTTACTAGAGGATTGTTTTGTACTGTTTTAGTGATGCTACAATGGCATATGCTTCAGAGAAATGCTAGGAATGGCATGTTTTTATTTACACGCCTTTCACTTTCAGCACTTAAGTCAATAGACACGCAGATCGCATAATGGCGTTACTTTTTCGCATGCTTTTATCGCAGAAAACCTTAATATCTCTTGCATTATAGTCTCGTAATATAACATCCTTCTACAATCTTTATTCCTTGTTTCAGCACAATACACTGTATTAATCGGTTTACCCCTGAGTGTCGGTCGTTTTAGGTTTTTGAAATATGTATGTTCGTTCCAATTTTTTTTTTTTTGGATTTTTTTAGTGTGAAATTCTCTTGTTTCAATGAAAATTTCTTTTCACAAATTGCCACAATCTTTATTAACATCTGCACCCAATTTTATATCATGTATTACTCTGCACGTACTTTGTAACGTTTGAGACATTGAATCACCAATTCGACTGACAAGCCTTTCTTTTAATGCAAAATAGTTCTTATTGTTAAAATAGAATGTCTGTCAACCATTTTATTACAAGTGCGCCACTATACATACATAATTGGTCATTACAACCCTTCAGTCAGGATTATTGACCTAGTTTCTCACACCACTCATGTCGTGTGTGTTAATTTTATACATGAGCGGCGGGACCTATAGTTTAAAGTCGACTCCGAACGACAGATTTTTTGAGAAGCTTTTCATGGCAGTTTCATTTACTCTCAGAGTTTTTGTAAGAAATCTGCTGAGAAGAAGTCGCCGAAGAAATATTTTTTCATATTTTCGATTTGATGTCTGACGTGGGGTTTGAACTCGGGCCTTACGTCTAATAAGCCAACACTCTACCTACTAGACTACAACGACTTCAAGCATTACCAGTATTTGTAATTGGGTTTGTATACGCCATTCGTTGTGTTCCCGATTCAACTGTAATTTGATTTAATTTTGCTGCTCGATATCAAAAACTTATAGCCATTGTGCTTACTAGCCATACTGAGACATTAGTCTCTTCATTTTAACAAAATTATGTTTCCCTAAACTTTTTATTTTTTTATTTCAGCCTCTAATCTTGATAACAGACCACATGGAAACTACACAACTGACCATGTGGTTCATAAATCCAAGACTTATTCGTACCATTTCGATTAAAGCACTTTTTTTAAAGTCTTTGAAATCCTGATGCCTGCCAATAATACAATAAATCTTAAGCCAGTTCACAGTCCTAAAAACCGCAGATATTTTGGGTTGATGGTCGCTACTGTTATCCTGAAGCCCGAGTTAATAATATTGATCATACATATCTCATTCCGATTTGTCTCATTTAAAAGAATCCCCATCTAAAAGAATGTCTTATAAGTCTAAACAGGCTGATTAAACGTGAGGCTACGATTCAAGCCCCAGGTCAGACATCTCCAACAAAATGAAATACGAAAAAAGTATTTCTTTTGGCGACTACCTCCCAATATATTTCTGGAAAAAAATTTGAGAGTAAAGAAAATAGCCATGAAAAGCTTCTCAAAGAAATCTGTCGACTTTAAACTGTAGGTCTCGCCACTCATGTATAAAATTAATACATACAACAAAAGTGGTGTGAGACGCTAGGTTGTAATCCTAACTGACTTGTGATGACTAATGTATATATGTATTTATGTAAGTACATATGTATGTATCTATATAGGAAGATGGGACGTGAACTGGGTTTTGCTGGTATTCTTGATCCTATTCTTGGCTGTTTTGTTCTCTTTTTCTAAGATTTGGAGTGTGAAATTTTCGGCATAGATTAGCTATGACAGCCAGCTCTTGTAGTTTCGCAATGTGGCTTGTGTTTCACTGTTCTATCCCTATTAAATAACTTTGGCTTTAGTGAGATAAAGGGATTTGTTCCCGAAAATCGTATATTTTTACGGAGCACCCGTCTTTCTCGCGGGGCACAACCGCTTGTGGTCGATTGGCCAGTGGATTGCACATTGGATTACAGACAGAATTCGACTATCCCTATAAAGAAGTCGCTATCTGCAGATGTTTTTCTAGCCACTTTTAATATAAAAAGGTTCAAATCGAAGGTCCACATACACTACTCCCTCTGTCCTCCTTTCCATAATCTATTTTCCTAATTCCAAGACAATGCATTTCATAAGTAAATAATCATTTAATTAAGTTTCGAACTCAATATATGGGAATTCGATTACAAACTAATATCGTATGTCGAGGACCAACTCAAAACATACATATAATCTGTTTAAGAATATGAGTTGTATTTATATATAATATGGAAAAATTACCCGTCCTTTCCGAAAAAGGGGCAACATTTTCTCAGTATTACAACGGACTGCAGATTCTATATGAAGTGCTTGTGTTACCTTCATGGTTTTAAAAAGAAATGACAACAAGAAATGTGCGGTAACTTATGATCTCAAAATTCTTTTTCGAAACATTGATTAATACTTTGTAACATTATTTATCCGTTTATTTTTTATTTTTTTTTTTTTTAATTTATCATCCTTTTAGGATGACTTATTTGAAATTTGGCTAAAAAAGAAAAAAAAAACATTTTGATTAATTGTCTTTTAGATAAACAACAACACAAAGGGATAGGGAATATAAAACAAATAACATAAGTAATAAAGATGCACAAAAACGTGATTGCAACTTAAAAGGAAATGATTGAAAATTATTTAATATTTCATTCGATATCCTCTTTTATCTCGTGTTGGACATGTAGAATTCATTTGAGCTCTGGTTGTATCGATAAGCCAGTATTTTAATTTGCAACAGGACTAAACAAATATTCTCTTCTAGAAGAAAACAAAATCTTTGCTTAAAAAGCCAATCAGTATAAGAATAAAATACAATACAAAAAAAGTTATACTTGAATGCAATTTTCTTAGAAAGTTGGTAAATCCTTTTGCGCAATATTTCTTTTTTATTAATTCTCTTATTTTTGTCTTTGTGTTCTTTCCCTTCATTCTTTTGTTTATCAGTAATTTACAAAGTCAATGCCTTAATTTTTTTTACTGCATCACCAGTTACAATTTTTATATCTACGTGTGGGTAAGTGCATAAACAATAACAAACATACGCCCTTTCGTCCTTGTTGTATAAGCTACAGGCGAACAAAAAATAAAAAGAAATCTGAATAACGAAGAATGGACACAAGAAAAAAATTTCAATTTAATATCTCTTAAGTAACAGTTACTTATGGTTAGACTGAAGACTAGTACAGTGGACTAAACAATTAAATCTTGACCATTTTTAAAAGTTTCAAAAGTTAAATTAAAAATAAAACACACACATGCAACTATAATTTCGATGAAAATTTTATAACATTACAGTCTATGAACCTTGTCATTACGTACGTATGGAAATTTTACTTGAATAACCGCCCTTAAATTATTATTCGAAGTAGTCCATCACATGAGCCACTGGTTTGGTAAATTGCTTCAGCATAAGGGTATATAAGGGAACTCTTACCATAATCTTGGTGACCTCTCCTACTCTTTCTTGAAACTTCTAATGTCGGGTGGGCCATCTATCGGCCAATTTGGACCATAGGTTATTTCGAATCTGGCAAAATCTGTGTGTCACACACTCGAAAAATTTCTCGAAAATTAGTCCGATCGAATGAGAGCGGCTGGCCCCACGGCAGCCATTTAAATGAGATAATATTCCGTTTCTAACCGGAAGAATTATACTTTACAACAAAAAAATAAAATTGGCAAAATGTCAAACCGTTTTTATTTGATTGCATTTTTAAATTTAAACTTTTAATGGCCCATCCTTTATAATAAAACCAAAATTGGGTGTGTTGTGTCTTATTGTAATGACATATACTTCAGAAGATAATCTGCAATCTTAGACCAAAAAAAGTTGGTTATCATTTGGCCACAGGTGTCTGATATATGAATAAAAAACCTAAGCCAGTGACAACTCCAGAACCATAATGAGAACCAAAAAGATACTTTTTCCTTCAAATATTGCGAAAACAATGAAAACTCTGAATAATATTCAACTATATTTCCGAGATAAAAAATATATCGTGAAAATTCAAAAAAGAGTTTAAATGGTAAAATGATCGCTTCCAAATGCAGCATCATGATTATGATATCTCGAAAACCTAAAGCTTTGGACCAATTATTTAGTCGGATAGAGAACTAAACAGTTTGACGGCCTGTATAATGAATATTGCAATAACACCGATGATTAGCAGAATATCTATAAAATAGGATAGGCATTCACTTCATAATAATCAGCCCTTTGGCACAATACATAAGTAAAAAACAGAGTATATAGGGAGATGAATAATGGAATCAAGACAAAAATAAAATACCAAGATTGCATAAAGCATTCCAGCATTTGCAGCATGCTTAATTAGTTTAAGTAGTAGTAGTATAAATTTTTAAATTAAAAAAAAAAGAAAATAAAATAATTTTGTGATCCCCCATAGAGTTTAACATTAACAGGAAACATCATGAAAAGTGCACATCTTCAGAACTCAGCTGACGACCCTATTATCCTAGAATTTCCAATAGTAAACGAGCGAAAATATTGACCTATGAAACGGAAATAAAGCAAAGAAATAATAAAAAGCTGGATATGGCAACCTGGTAACTCTATTATCCTAGGATTTGCTACAGTAAACGAGCTTATGTGGAAAATCTTAACCAACGAAACTGAAATAAAGCAAAGAAATAATAAAAGTCTCGAGATGGCAACCTGGTAACTCTATTATCCTAGGATTGGCTACTGTAAACAAGCAAATTTAGAAAATTTAGAGCTTTGAAACTGAAACAAAGCAAAAAATTTACCAAGGCTGGAGTTGGCAACCTGGCAAATCTATTAGCGTAGGATTTGCTACATTAAAACAGCTCATTTGGAAATTCTTGACCTATGAAACTGAAACAAAATAAATAACTAATAAAAGGCTGGTGAGCATGATGGTAATCTGGCAATCTAAGGATTTTTTACAGCAAACGTGCTTGACTAGAAAATCTTGACAAATTCATATGAAGCAAAGCAAAGAAATAATAAACCAATATAGATGTAAACCTGGCAACCCTATTAAACTTGGATTTGCTATAGTAAACAAGCGTATTTAGAAAATTTTGACCTATGAAACTGTAACAAAGCAAAGAAATAATAAAAGGCTAGAGATGGCAACCTGGCAGCCCTATTATTCTAAGATTTGTTACAGTAATCGAGCTTAACTGGACAATCTTGACCTATGAAACAAAAACAAAACAAAAAATAATAAAATAATAAAGATGATTTGCTTTAAGATGGTTCCATGTAAAATAGGCCTTTAACGAGGCATTTTTTGTTAGTTCTGTCGCCTTAAGTAATAAATTCCATTGGCGTACATATTTATATCCATAATTATAAGCGATAAGAGAGTTTTACAAGATTATTGAATCCATAGGAGACGATTAATAGAAGTTCTTTCGAGAAGAATTTTTAGTTCACGCTTGTTTATTATTTTGAGTCAAAAAAAGTACGGTAACTATACGTTATTTAGCCAATGGCCTGAACTCTTGTATTTTTCATTGAATCCTTAACATAGGATTTATTTGCCCTGCAGCATAGTTTATATGCAGGGTCCAGGTGAAGGTTTTCCGGTAATAATTTCCCTCTTTTTCGTTGCTCTTGGCCGAGTTAGGCAAGATTGGTAAACGATTCCATGCAACACATTTGATTTCCTAACCAAAAATTTTGCTCAGTCATGCTACTTGCACTATATTTTTATAAATTCATACATAACTGATCCTTACAACCCTTCAGTTAGGATTACGACCTAGCATCTCACACCATTTATGTTATGTGTGCTAATTTAAGACATAAGTCTAGGATCGTACAGTTGAATGTCGACTCCGAACCACAGATTTTTGTAAAACATTTCAAAGCTATTACCAGAAATCGTGTGGTGACATGTACAGAATAATTCTATCATAGGTAACCTCTACCTTTTTATCTGAGAAGTTTTTTAATAATCTTTTGCATCACATAGTTTTTGTAACTGTAACTTACATTTAAGAATTATTAAGCTTGATACCCATATTGAAGAACATAGAGAAACTCTAAAGAAATGAAATGAAAAAAAAAAGAATTGTCAGTAACTGTTTATATCACAGTAACAACAATTGTAATGAAAATTGTGAAAAAAGCCTGCAATTGATGCCTCTTTCCGTGTTCCCTTTCAATGTGATGGTGGTATCATAATGGTATTTAGAAACACTTTTTCTGCCTGTTTCTGTTCTAAGAAGATTCATGTTTCATTTCTCTGTTCATTTTGTATTGCCTATCGAAGAACCGAAGGCAACAACAACAGAATGCTTTTAAAATATTTACTTCGTTCTCCTACAAGAGTTTTCTAATTCCTTAAACTATGCTTACTGTGTCTTATAGTGAGTATAACCAATAAGGACCATTTATCAAATACATTCCATAGAATTCTTTTATTTCCATTTTTTCATATTTTTTCTCAATGTTTTTGTTGTTGTTGTCGATTTGTAATTTAAAATTTTGTGTTTGTTGTCTTTTTTATCATCTTCTTTGCAGGTATCTTCAGAGGAGACCCAGTACGTTCGAACAGTTGACAATTTAATTGCGTCGAGACTGAGTCTTAAAGTGCAATTGCAGGCAATACATTTTGCAGCTGCCGGAGTAACTGCCATTGGCAGTAGTAATTCACACATGATAAATGCTTTAAATGGAGGTGGCACCACAGATGGCAGTGCCTCATATGCATCTGCCTACAATGGTGGTGGCAGCAGTAGTTCAGCCTCAGGTGGTGCTTTAGTATTACGTTGTACAGCACAAATTGGTGATTTGTATCAGGAATATAAAGAAATTGAATTAGGAACACCACAAAAGGATCCTATACCAGCCAGGGGTAAGTGCGATATAATACAAGTAAAATTGTTTTTATTTTATGAATTTTACATCATTTCCAAGGGAAATTGAAAAAAGGCATGCTTAAATATATTTTTTATGAAAAAAAAAAATGAAATTAAATTGGCAGTTGTATGTGGATTTAAGGAAAGATTTACAAAAGAAGGAGCAGGCCGTTGCGATGAACCTCATATCGTAGTTCAATAACTTAAAGTAGTAAGAAAACTAGTAGTGAAGAATCATTGCTTATGACGTCGACATATCGGTTGTAGGTAGTTATGAAGGCTTGTGAAATACATACATACATAATTGATATTTACAAGGCTCCAGTCAGGATTACAACTTAGCTTCTCACACCACCCTTGTTATGTGTGTTAATATTATACATGAGTGACGCGACTTACAGTTTAAAGTCTACTTCGGACGACAGAGTTTAACCTCTTCACGCCCTTGGCCACATATGTGGACGTTTAATTTTTTATAATTATAATTGTAATAATAATAAAAACAACAAAAACTTGATAATAACTTATTAACTACCAAATTCTCTAACAAGAGAAGTAAACATTTTACCGTTTGTCTGCACTGATGATATTATTTCCGATGCATAGTTGGATACTTAAAAAAAAATGTGAAATAAGTCTTTGGCAATCTGTTTTATTGGTTATATCAAGAAATCGTTAATATTTGATAAAAATAATATCAGATTTATTTAATATAATAAGTTTTACCATCACTACCTAAAAAATCTAACAGCTGCACTAAAGTTAACCCTGGAATCAGACTGGGCGGTATAAGTAATTATCCTAAATACAAGGAACTGAAAAATACCCCCACATGTCACGACAAAAATTGTGTAAGACGAACTCTCTACATTTGTGAGAAATGTTAAGAATATATATGCCTGATATGCCCGGAATGTATGAAACCATTTCACACATATATTACCATTAACGCTCAATGGCCACAAATGTGTTTTTTGAATTCCTATTAAAATAAAGTTAATTAATTTAAAAAGAAAACAAAATTTAATCATTTTTTTGTCACCATAAAAAAATCGTCCCTGAAGAGGTTTAAGAAAGTATCTCAGAAGTTTGGTATTTGTAGTAAAAGATTCATTGGTTAGTAGCAGAAGTATGTTATTAAATTTAAAAAAATAAATTCTATCAATTCCCTTAAAAACATGTACTGTACTTTATGTCGTAATCTTTAGTTCTAAAATTCTCAAAATCATGTCTTAGTTACTACACTTACCGTCATAGTGTGTGCACATACCATACATATTTATATAGACATGTTGTTAATTTCATACATGAGTGGTGGGACTAGCAGTTTAAGGACAGATTTTTGAGAAACTTTTTCATGGCACTTTTATTTACTCTCAGAGTTTTTACCAAAAATCTGCTGAGAAGCAGTCGCCTAAGAAATATTTTGAACCGTGGCCTCACGTCTAATAACCAACACGCTACCTACGAGAATACGGCGACTTCATTTTCGCTAATTTTTTTTAATTGTTCAACTTGGAGTGCTAATAACATACTAAATATAATTCAGCATATAAACAGAACCCTTCGGTTCCCATAGCTACATCACCTAACCCCAATATACAATTTCTTTTTCATAAAGATCTCGTTGAAAGAAAATTAATATTTTTGTTTTCCGTATAACACTTATCTAATCAATACAATTTATTTGCAATGTATTTTGTTTTGTTTGTATGTATATTGTTTTTTAATAGGAAACGCTGTCAAAATTTATTGTTATTTTAGTTTTAAGCCTATAAAGGCTATTATTAGTCATCCTGTTGTAACTTATAAATCGTTATTGTTATTTTCTGTATTACTTTACCCTGAAAAGCATTTAGGAGATGTCCATATGAACCCATCTATTACCATAAAAATATTTCCATTTAATAATACATTCATTTCTTGTTTACATTACATGTGTAAAAATTACACATACACCTGTACACACACATCGAATCAAAAAACATTACATTGTTTATGTAAAATTCTAAATTTATAACAACAAAACATATGCAAACAATATTTTAATATGTATGTATGTAGTAGTTGTGTCCACAGTAATCTCTCTAGTCTTTAAACCTACTGCAACATCATGGGCCAAAATTGGTTTCCTTTTGAAAAGTACAAAAAATTAATTGAAATTTTCTTTATTAAAATTAAATTTTTAATCACGCACATATTTGTATATATTTTTCGAGCAACTTCATAATTATAATACTATTGAGCCTAGGTTTTTTTTTTTTTTTTTTTTTTGTGAGCCTACAGAACACGGTTCAATGTTTTTAAACGATTTACTCGTATCGAAACAAAATAACATAAAAGATATAAACAAAACTACTTGTAAGTTGTAAGGCGTGGTAGATTTCATTTATCATCTCCTCTCCTGATCAATTTCCTCTGCAAATCTGTTTATCGTGGTAAAGCATAGGCTTTTTGGAATATTAAGTACATTAGGATCTATCTGGTTAGGACACTGTCATGGAGAACAACACTTTGTAGTTTATGAGGAAAAGGTTCAATGCCTAATGTTCAGATCAGTGTACCATAGCTAGGAGATGAGTTCTTGGCCCATTCGTGGTGAAATTATAATTATAACTTCAGTTCTCAGGCATGACTGTATAGCTTCGGGCTTTCCAACAGGATCTTCCGAACTTTAATGTAGATAACGTCAATTTTGTTGAAGCTACAGCTATTAAATAAGTTGTCTTCAGTCTGTTTTGTCAAATCACCACGCACGACCACAGACAACGACGAATGTTCGCTGAATGAGCTCCGAAACAATTGGCAACTGACCCTAATTCTAATCGAAGAATCGTCTTTAACAATGAGATCCGTTTCTGGACGAATGGGTACGTCAATAAACAAAATTATTGTATTTGAGACGAAATTAATTCACATTAGATCTAAGAGCATCCAATGCATCCCGAAAAAGTCATTGTTTAATGTGAATCTTGGGCTGACAGAGTCATCGGTCTATATAAGCTACTACTACTTCCCTATAGGCTACTTGATGAGTGTAAGCAGCTTGTCTAGAAATATATGGATAGTCAGGCTGGTTTAAAGTCATTTACTATCAGCTTGTTGTTGGTATCTGTCTGCAGGACGATCCTTACAAGGCTGTTATAAAGTTATTGAGTGGGTTTGTTCTGGGTTACGGTGCATAGTGGCGTATAGTTTATTAGAATTTCAAATGAGCTTACTCTAAATCTACTGAAACAGTCAATTCGGCGTCACTTGGAACACTTTTTTGTGCTAATCGGTATAGTTATTAGATGGAAAGTGGACGCGATGCTGTTGCTTAGGTTTAGTTCTTCTAGATCGGAACGGATAATGAATTTACTGAAGAATATATTAGGCTGATAAGATTTTGAATGGACACGGGGATTAGAGAGTAAGGACTAATTTATGAGACATATGTATTGCTGCCGTGGTTGAAGTAATGTGGTAGAACTTGCGATTGTCAAGCACAATCTGTGCCTCTGCCCCTAAGGCCAAGTAGAGTACTTAATATTCTAGACCGAGGTTTCTCTAGTGGCTTTGGAGGGTTGAGTTTCACTGAGATTTTATCTCCAGCATTAGATAACAATGTATCTTAATTTTCTCCTCTAACTATCCCATTTTTTCTCTAATTATCTTCTTCTTTGACTTTGTATTGAAACAGTGATTATTAATTTTTTCTTATTTTTATTTATCCACCTCTTCCGTTTCTTTCCTGTTATTTAGAAATTGTGTTGTAGATAAACTTATCCTGGAAATTTGGAATAAATACTGTTCTTTGTCTAATGCTCTTGTTATGTGGTGTCTGTCGTCATATGATATTGCCAGATAGGGAAACACGTCCCCCGGCTAGCCGCGCACTCGCATGTTTCTGCAGAATTTGCGATTCATAGGAGAAGAAAGAAATTATTTCAGAAACTTTCTATTTCTTATAGTTAATGCAGCTGTCTGGGAAAACAGTCACAGTTTGTCCAACTGAGATAAGCTGAGTTAGACCCAATCGCACGTTTTCAACTGGAATTAATTAGACTCGGAAAAAATCTTATTTGTTTCTATGAGGAATTTACTCAATTTACCCTCATTCGGAAGTTAGTGTTCGTATATGGTTACCACCCTACTGCTTCCTATTTGGGGACGAATCGACTATTGTAGTTAGCAAAGTACCTTTTGTAGCTGCCTTTGCATAGATAAATATATGCAGGTTATCTTGTGGTTCATAGCTCATGACTAGAGTGGTACCATTAAAAACCTTTTAGGTCAAAGTGTCTGCCGTTTAGAATCTACAATCTTTTTCACGATAATCTTTTTGCTATGAATAGCCCGTTTTTAGAAAATATTTCTCTGCTAATAACTCGTTCCTTTATTTTTAAAATACATTATAAGGGTTAAAAAAACCTTAAGAAAGGAAGAGGGAAATATTTTATGTGGAGGTGCAAATGATTGTGTTGTTTATTGTTGCATGTAAAACTATGAAATTTCATTAGAATGTTGGAATTTCTTTAGAACTTTATGCCATAAATGACAAATCTTGTGTATTTAATCCTTTGCGTAATTTTTAACACATCGCATATACACTCACACCTAAAAATATCTCTGACAGTTGTTATACATATGTACGATCTGGCAAAAATGGGTGTATATGTATGTATACACATATTCGGAGGTGAGTCAGAGACTGAATACTTCTGTATTTGTATGACACACGTATTGCAACAATATTTATTCAATTCATTTTTATTTATTTTTTCAATTAATTAATGTTATTTTGTTTGCATAACGGTATATTATGTGTAAAAGTATTTTTTTTTTATTTAAGAATTTATTTCTAAGAGAGTGTATGGGTGATTCCATTGAAAGAGGTGCATAAAATGCAAAATAAAGAAGAACAAAATCTGGAAGTCGAGAAAAAAATGCATTTGTTTTCATGTGAACTACCATATAAACATGGCAAATTTTCTTAATTCAGAGTGTTAATGTTAAAATTTTGTCGTTCTGTCTCTTTAGATATTTGAATATTTTCTCAAATCCTTAATACAATTTAAGTTCTTAGTTTTTATAATCCATAGATTCAAACAAGCATTTATGGTGTTATTTTCTTAAACTACACTACAAAAATAAAGTAAATGAATTAAAATGAATTTAATAAAATCAAATAACATATTGATACGATTCGATTCAATAGGAAAAAATTCCATTTCAGAAGTCAATATCAGAAGAGCATTAAAAAGTAAATACAAAAACAAAAAAGAAAGCATTTAGAAAACTAATGCTTAAAGAAAGTTTATGTTAAAAAAAAAAATCTGGAAACTTAAACACTGAAATTTACACAATATCTAAAGAATCTTACAAAAAAAAAATATATGCCTTAGATGAGTGCAAGTTGCCATTGACTTTTATAAGAAATAATAACAATAATTAAATAAAAAACTAATTATACAAACAAACAAAAATAAAAACTACGGACTATAATACGCACGAAGTGAGATTTTTTCCAGATGCAATGGCGTTTCCGTATTGTCGCCGTAGTCTGTACGTTGGCTTATTAGACGTAAGGCCGTTGTTCCAATCACATCCCAGACTTCTCGAATAAAACGAGATATGAAGGCCTTCCTCTCAGCAGATTTCTGGAAAAATTTCAGAAAGGTAAATAAAATATCCATGAAAAGTGCCTCAAAAACCTTTTGTTCCGAGTCTGTAAAACTTTGTAAACCGTAGGTCCCGCCAATTAAAAATATTAGCACACACAATATAAGTGTTGTGAGAAGTTAGATCGTAATCCTGACTAGAGGTTTGTAATGACCAATTAAGTAAGTATGTATGTAGTAATGGTGTTTCCACATTCATCTCTTGGTACCCCGAGAGATATATGGTTACATTGTGATGACGCGGAGGTCATGACAGGGAACAAGCAATTTTAAAATCTTAAATTGGATAACCACATAGAGAGAATCATTCAGAGACCACTTCAAGTACACCGTCCATTCAGCTGCACAGAGGACAAAAATCATAGAAAAATTGGAGTAGTAATCCTTAAATACAGAAATAATTGTTACTACACTTGCTGAAATTCACATTGGTCCATAAGTTAGGTTAGGTCGAAGTGGTAGCTTTGATTACCAAAGCACACATGAACACGAATAGCGTCTTATTGTGACGCCAAAGGTAAACGCAGTTCCTGTACTGACCACCTTTCTCCAAACTCATCGAAGAAGTTGGTCAGCGCAAGGGCTGCACGGGTCCATAAGTATAATGTTTTTATTTTATTTGTTGTTGTTCTTATTGTTAGAAGAACCATTTGTTCTTGCTTTCCTTGTAGGATGATGGGATCTTGGCTGACAATATCTAGAAACTGATTTCGCTGGTGGTGTAACGGGTGCCCACCAAGTGATACAATTCAATACCTTAAAGAGGCTTTATCTTGGACTTCTTCTTAAACTGTGTCTTGCCCCTGCATGGGTATTTGTTGATACCAGCAACGAGACAATGACCGAATGGCTTATCGGAAATGTCATCATCAACAGTCATGACAATGATGGGCGATTTTATTCTGATGGAAGTCTCATAGAGCACCTTAACTTAGCATTGCCATATATTTCGTGTTTGACCTGGCTTTATATATGATTTCTTGCACTTGTTTTTATTGACTTCACCATAATCTAGGTTCAACTTCAGTGGTGTTTATCTGCATTGACTTTAAATGAATTTTGTTTCTTTCAAATTATTGCAGCTTTTATTCAAATTATAAAACAATATTCATGCTTACACTCTCCTTTTCTCCTCATTAGATTTATTTTTTAAACCTCAAAAGCCATCGAAATTCGGGACAACATATGCCATCTCTTGCGTATTGAATTCATGGAAACTTAGTGAGCCTGATCTTCAGTGCTTATTCGTTGTGCTTTAATAAGAAGAATTTTAAGAATGTCGACAGTTACTTGAGTTACTAATGAATGTATGTGGTAATGAATTAGTTGGATTTCTCTGCAAAAGAATAGCGAGTCTGATGAGCAAGCAAGCAGATGAAGTATGTTGAGCAATAAAGAAAAATCTTCTTCTTTTTTGGGTTTAATATTCAAAAATATAAAACTGTTATCCAGTGGCAATCATTATCTGAATTTCACTTAAATATCCAGTATTTAAATAAGTAGACTCTGACGTTTACACATTTACATACATGTCGGCTTTCATTAAATTCGCAGTGCTAAAAAAGCATTCATAAAGAAAGAAAATTTAGGCCAGAATTTCATAGTTTGTTGAAAATGGAATAAAAGTGGCATTTTCTGGTCATCGCCACGTAAGAACTACTGGATTTGTTAATTTTTTCTCGTTTTTTTATGTTATTTTCCTTGTCATTTATTATATCCTTTGTTGTTTATGGAGTTGTTGTAGTCTTTTGTTAAATCAAAAGTAATTCAAAATAATTCACACAAACAAAGGACTACAAAACAATACAACAAATTTGTTGTTTTTGCTTTAATTTCTAACAGAATAGGAGGCCTCCGTCATTAGCACTCTTGGTGGTCATGTCATCATCATCATCATTCCTATGGAAAAATTGATTTTTCTCTCTTGTGCTCCGTTTGGCTTTAAGCTAGCAATGGCTGTTATTCAATGTACAGCTCCTGTTGTTGTATTCAAATGTAAGAAACAACACAGGTTTCTATACCAAGAAAAGAAGCTCCAATTTTCATTTTCTTTTTTGTGTTGTTTTTAGCGAGTTTCTTAGCAAAAAAAAACAAACAAAAAATTAAGCAGTACGCTGATCTAGAATGGTGTAAACAATAGTTGGAAATAACAATAGAGGTATTACATTTCCAAATGGCTAAATGTAATGTTGTCGCTCGGCCATATTATTTATAAGATACCAGCTCCACTAATATTTCTTGAAGAAGTCCATTAACTTATAAACAATGCGCAGGCAATTCATTTCAAATTTTAAAAGTTTCCCGTTGAAATCAAAGTTCCTTCACCTTATTATTCAGTAATTACTACATAATCGGCTTTATTTATTAAGAAAGAAAAATAGTGTTTTATATGACCTAAACGAGCCTGATAACGAACGATAATTTCAAGTTATTTATATTGTCACAATGCCACCTGTATCCTTTTTCTATTACA
Organism: Sarcophaga caerulescens; assembly: GCA_927399465.1. Classification (NCBI taxonomy): domain Eukaryota; kingdom Metazoa; phylum Arthropoda; class Insecta; order Diptera; family Sarcophagidae; genus Sarcophaga; species Sarcophaga caerulescens. The sequence goes on from OV656872.1 coordinate 62,653,172, forward strand.
TGTATAAATAAAGGATATTTTTTAAGAGCTTAAGATATGTGATAGTTCAAGAATTATTTAATTTTTTTTATTATGTTCCAGTAGATTTTTCGAAGAATTTATTTTTTAAATATGATTTTCGACATATGTCCGCTGTTACGAGTACATGGTGCTCGCTAATTTAAAACCAACACTCAGTGCATTATGGAATTAGAAAAATAGGTTATGGAAAGGAAGAAGACTCCATCTCTAGTAGGTAGTGTGTTGGTTTATGAGACGTGAGATCTCGGTTCAAACCCCAGGTCAGACATCTCCAACAAAAACCCAAAGATGAAAAAATATTTCTTCGGCAACTTCCTCACAGCTGATTTCCGGTAAAACTCTAGGAGTAAATTAAATTTCATAAAAAGTTTCTCAAACAAATTTGCTGTTCCGAGTCGACTTTGAGCTGTAGGTCCCGCCACTCATGTATAAAATTAACACACAAGTGCATTGTGTTCGAATCAGAAAAATAGGAATAGGTTGTAGGAAGCAGAGCAGAGGGAGTAGTGTTTGTATAATTTCAATTTGAATCTTTTCATATTATAAGTGGCAGGAAAGATCTTTGCAGGTAGGGAATTTCACATACGGATAGTCCAGCTAGAGAAGGAATTCTGTCTGTAATGCAGTATGCGACCTTCGTGCCAATCGACCGCAAACACAAGAGGCTTGCAATGCAATGTATTCTACTGCGTAAGAATACACTATTGATCTAACTAAAGTAAAATCCGTAGTACCAGCGATAGAACAGTGAAGAACAGCCACATGACTGTGGATACCCCACAGTCATTAATGAGCACGTTCGCCCTCTACTGTACGCTGTCGAGAAGCTTCAAAATAGGCTTTTAGACACCGGCTCACACATGAGAGTTGTACTCCATACTCGGTCGGATATAAGTGGTGTAAATAGTTAGGAGATCAGATGAAGTGAAGTATTTCTTGCGCCGTCTTAAGCAAGCGAGGCACTTGAATTCTTCTTTCGAGATTCGAAAAATGTGCTGATTCCAGCGAACATCACACTGTATTTTCATCCACAGAACATCAATAACTCCGAAATTAATACTTATAAAGGGTTCTCAAAATAACTTTTTTTTTTTGAAAATGCTTTTAAAAAAATCTACTGAATAGTTTCTCAAATTTCTTTTTTTATTTGAAAGTACAATCCTTCCGGTTAATAATGAAAAATAATTTCATTCAAATGGCTGCCTCGGCTGGCCATGCAGTAGCCTACACGATCGGTCAAATTTTTAAGCACATTATCGATTGTGTGCAGATGTATTTCACCAATGGCTTCACGAATATTGTCCTTTAAAGCGTCAATTGTCTCTGGCTTGTCGGCGTAACACTTATCTTTGACGGCACCCCACAAATAATAGTCCAACGGTGTCAAATCGCAGCTCCGAGGTGGCCAAACGAGATCAGCTCTGCGGCTGATAATGCGATCTTCAAAAACAGGGAGCAAAACATCGAGTGCAGCTTCGGCTGTGTGGCACGTAGCGTCGTCCTGTTGAAACCAAATGTTGCCAATATCCCCCCGATAACGATCGCCATTGACTGTAACGGCCACTCCTTGCTCATTTTCGAAGAAAAATGGCCCAATTATGCATCTGGACCAAAATCCGCACCAAACAGTTACTCGTTTTGGGTGCGTCGGCTTTTCAATGTATGCGTGCGGGTTTTCTGTGCCCCAAATACGACAATTTTGCTTGTTTACATACCCGCCAAGATCAAAATGAGCTTCATCTGAAAAGATGATTTTTTTTTCCAAAATCGGCATCTTCTGTAAGTCGATCGCAGGCCCACTTAGCGAAGCGAAAACGCGAATACACAACCATATTCGTTCAGCGGAAAGATAAAACTAATTTTCTGTCAAATCAGACATGAGCTAAGTGTTACCATTCACGAAATAAGCACTAGTTGAAAAAAAGCGTTAAATGGCGGACCGATGGGATACCTACCATAACTACTGATGAGGCAATATTACTGCTGGCTTTGTGTGTCAAACAACAAAACTGGGTCTTTTGCGCATTAAAACCAATCCTATTCTAAGGATTTCATTCGGATATTGTAGGTCAAAAGTGAATGGGTCATTCATGTTAATTTTTTCGCCTGAATCTCCACAGGGCTCGGCCTACCATTAAAAGAATATGAGTGACAAATATTACTGTCATTTGCTAATTGATATCGCTAATGAAAGTAGAAAATAAGAAATTTTCCAATAAATCTGGTCATCTGATACCAAAGTTGTCTTGAATATTGGTTTGCAATGTTTCAAACCATAAACCGATGACGTATCATAGCCCCACTGAAAGTAAACCTGGGACATTAAATCGCAAGAAGTAGGTAACCAGTAAACGGGACGATTTCTGATTTAGATTGGAATTTAATTTTGCATAGAATTTAGAGAGAGTTTATAGAAACACTTTTGGAACACACTTTGTAAAATAGCAACTACATATTGGATATATAGGGTATGTCACCTATCGCTTTGAATTTGAACCATTGGCTATTTTGAATCTGGCAATACTTAAGTCATACTATTCTGTAACAAAATTCAGTACATTATCTCCACTGAACGTAATGAATCGATTTACGGTTGAGCAACGTTGGGATTTATTGGAAATGCACGATGATGTCGATTTTGGTCGAAATGGTAATGTCAATTGGCTTCACCATTGTATTATTTTCTGTGGGGTGTCGTTAATAAAAAGTGTTATGCCGACAAACCAGGGACAATTGAGCATTTGAAGGTCTACATCCGTGATGCCATTGTCGAGATACAACCATATACACTCGAAAAAGTGCAGTGTGGCCAGCCGGGGCAGCCATATGAATGAAATAATATTCCATTTCTTTCCGGAACTATTGTACTTCAGAACAAAAAAATTAATTTGTCAAAATTATAAACCGTTTTTGTGTCATTGCATTTTTATATTTAAAATGGCCCACCCTAATGGAAATTATAAGTCTACTCTTTAATATTAATCTGCTTCCATTATTTTCATTTTATTTAATTATTATTAAATACAAAAAAAAAAAAAAAAATATTAAAAAACACAAACTACTTTAAAAAAAAAAATTAAATTATTGCTTAAAATAATAATAATAATTTACTGTTCGTTCAACAGTTTACATAGTTTTTTTATATTATTTTTATTTGAATAACTCACATCTAACAGATGTGTTCGTTAAAAAATAGAGAAAGAAAAAAGCAAAGAAAAAGTTTACACATTAAAACTTTTCACCCTCATCAAACTTTTTGGTCAGTCTGTGTCCACTAGTAAGTGTTGTTTTCATTCCCACAACCCTTTTCATTTCGTTTCATTTCGATTCGTATTCTCGTATATACATATTTTGGACAAATATTTTAAATACGGACATGAACTGCAATAATATTATTGTACCTGGATGTGCTTGAACTTATTTAAAAAAAATTAAAATAAAAAAGAGTATCAAAAAATAAAAAAAAAATATATAGAATTACTTTCTTTAGGGGAAGATAGCGAATATCACGGGGCTGTGAATAGAAAAACATTAAATGTTTGTGTTATGTTTTAGAGGATATGCTGCAATTAAATCCCTAGTTCCGACGTCCATCCTTGTTCATGAATGCCAAGGATTACATACGTACATTACAACCCTTTAGTCAGGATTACGACCTAGTTTCTCACACCACTAATGTTGTGTGCGTTAATTTTTATACATGAATGGTGGGACCTACAGTTTAAAGTCGGCCCCGAACGACGGATTTTTGTGTTTTTGCCAGAATTATGCTGAGAGGAAGTCGCCGAAGAAATATTTTTTCATATTTTGTTTAGTTAGAGATGCCCGACCTGGGGTTTGAACCGTAACCTCACGTCTAATGAGTAAACACACTATCTACTAGACCACGGCCAGGATTTCCTGACAATATTTCACATCATCCAAAGGTAACTTTTTTATGGGTTCCGGGACACAGGTATACCAATAGAAATTGCATTGCTAATGATCTAGGCCGGTACGGGGCGGGCAATCTCCGACCTATCACATAGCATAAGTCGCACACCCAGTACAAAAGTGACACAACTCAAGATTTTAATTTTTCAGAAATCGACTAAAAAGTATTTTTGTTTTAATTAAAAATTGTTAAAAACAAAATCTTTCGACCATTTTTAGTAACAGTTAACAATAACAAAATACGCCGATATTTTGTTTATAGATAAACAAGTGTATTCTACATAGTTTAAGCATATAAACCCAAAAAATGAAAATTTTGAGTTGAGGCACTTTTGTACTGAGTGTGCGAAGTGTTCCATTGCTTCGGTTTGTTTGAATATTATCCACTCGTTTTACGGCGAGGCTTAATCTCGTTGCCAGCAGGAGGATACGTCCAATATTTCCAGACGCTGTTGGATACGTATATACAAGAAACGGACTGACTCACTTCTCTCCTTAAATCGTGTGGCCATCCATCGCACAATAGTGATCCTTATGAGTCACTGTCCTTTTGGTAGGAATACCGAAATACTTGGCATAACAACTAACGATTTCTGTTGATCTGAGGAGGAGGAATAGGCTGTCTTTAAGCTCATGTGTTCTTGCCCTGCTCTTGTCATGACGGAATAAAGTTTTCTGAATCTCGTTTTCTGGCACAGTTGACCGACGTCTGTAGCATAAATTGCTGCAGTAGCAAGATTTATTTTGAACTCGGGATGGTGTTCCCTAGGGAATGTTTGACCCCTAAGTAGGGATCTAATGGGCCTAAGTGCTGACCTAATTGGGACCTTCGAAGGGGTCTGCCAACTAAACTTTGATCTACGGGTCAATGGTTGAATAACCATTTGCTCACACTAATACACCGCAATCACTGTTACCAGAATTTCAGTTGTTTGCTGTCAAATTGCAAATTTTTGAATTGGTTGCGTTGATATCTTTATTTTTCTTCTTTCCGTTTGCTTATATGTATATGCGTATATACAGTCGTGTAAGAATGCATCGTATAAGCATTTGGCAGGATATCATATCACTTAGCCTGAACTAATTGTCAAAGCTTATCACTTTTCTTTGATTATTTTTTAGTTATATTCCACAAGTTACTGATCGGATTTGGATCTAAAGATAGTGTGAGCCAATCTATTACATTCATATTGTTGTCTTCAAACTATTTCTCAATGCACTTTACAGTATATTTAGGATTATTGACTTCCTGCAACATGCATTCAAGTTGTATATTTTTATTTGACGTAATGTAGCATGAAATTTCGAAGGTATTTCAACAAAATCCATAACTTTCTATTAGCCTTGTACACGGTATCGTAACCGTAACACCATAGTAAAAAAAATTACCTCCAAACACCAAAATTACCACCATGGAGATTCGTCAGCCTATTGGACTGCAAGCATATAAGAGAAAGTAAGCTAAAGAGGCTCAGGAGAATAAGACGTCCTAATTTGAACTGGTCCTAAACTAACTCCGGCAAATTTGGAAGCATGGAAGCTCAGCTGCTATGAATGAGCTTATCTGGATGGAACCTGTAATAGCCAATTAAAGTAAATCAGAAAACTGTATTCTAAACTTACAAAATATTGTAGTCAACTTCCTTGCTTGTTGTACAGTATTTCGACAAATCTGTCCTGAGCTTAAGAACGATGTATTGGATTGAAAACATTCAATTCCTTATAATAGTCTTTAAACGACTAAATTGTATGTCGGTTGCTTTCATACGTAGAGACATACATAATTGGTCATTACAACGGTTCAGTCAAGATTACGATCTAGCTTCTCACAACACTTATGTTGTGTGTGTTGTTTTTATACATGAATGGTTTGTTTGAGAAACTTCCCAAGGCAATTTTTTTTCACTCTCAGAGTTTTAGCCAGAAATCTACCGGAAGGAAGTCGTCGAGGAAATATTTTTTCCTATTTTCGTTTTATTGAAGATGTCTGATATGGGGTTTGAACCGTGGCCTCAGCTAATACTAATACACTACTAATACTAATACAGGTAATACACTACCTACTACTTTCTGAAAAATATGTCGTTCGTAGGTTCCACCACTCATGTATAAAATTAACACCCAACAACATAAGTGGTGTAGGAATCTAGATCTTAATCCTAACTAAAGGGTTGTAATCACCAACTAGGTATGTATGTAAGTCATGACGAATTTTTAATGGTATACCTTCCCCTAAACCTGCTTCATTTTAAATGGTAAATGGCAAAAAGTAGTTGCACAAATCTCCTATGAGAGTACTTTAAAAAAAGTTTTTTTTTTGGCAGAATCCACAACAATTGTGGTCAGTGTGGTGGTGAATATTTTTTTGTCATTCAAAATATTTTTAATATTTTTTATTGTATTTATTTAGAGGATTTGGTCATTTATATTTCTATATTTACTTTCTATTGCAGTAACATCTTCAGGTGGAGGCTTCACCGGTTTTCTGGAAACATATTTTGGTCCCAGTTCCACAGCAGCAAATGTCAATTTCCACAATCTACCAAACGTTATAATGTCTACGATTATGTTAATAATTATGGCAAATTACTATCAGACTAGATAGTTTAATTAAAATTAAATTTAATCAAGAAATTGTATAAAAAAAAAGTTAATAAAATAATAAAAAAATAAAATAAAAGAGAGAAAAAAGCTTAAAAACTAAATTTTTTTTATAAGAACAGTAAAGTGAACAATTGTTTTATATAGGAATTAAAACGATATTAAAATTATATACATAAATATAAAATAAAATAATATATAATAAAATAAATAAATAAATAAATAAAATTAATAAGAAGAGATAAATAAATAACAAAAAACCGATTTGGTTACATTGAATATGAAAAAAATACAAAAAAAAATACAAAAAAAAACGAATTTTAAATAAATTGTTGATAAAAAGGATATGATTTAGCTTTTCAAATGAAATACTGCACAAAAACACATACATAAATACAATACATACATACATACATACTTACATATAAACATACATATGTATATGCAAATATACATACATACATACAGCCATATTAAAAAGCTTATCTAGTTAATAATAATACATACATACTTAGTAAATGTAATTAATTTATATTGTATAACAAAACAGAAAAAAACAACAACAAAGCAAATAACTTGTTTAATATGATTACGATATAATTGCAGATAAAATATAGAAAAAAAATACTCTTGAAAACTCTGTCAGCCCGGCAGACAAGCAAATAGATAAACAGTTTACTAAACATAAAACCAATGAAATTTACTTCATTTCTGTATACATAACAGTTATAAAATTAATGTTTTACAATAATTTTCCTTTTTTTTTAATTAATAGAACATCTAACACGTTTATAAAGGGTGTCTAAATCAGAATGCACTTTTTCAAATCAATATTTTAAATTCATTAAAAACTTCTAACACGTTCATAAAGGGTGTCTAAGTAAGTGTGCACTTTTTAGCTGTCACTGTCATGATTTTAGAGCAAATGGGCTACTCTTAAAATTGGCAGTTGTCCCAAATGTTCATTTCGATAATTAAAAGTGTAGCGTTTCACGGACAACCAAGATGTTATAAAAATTTTGAGAGTTTAGCCAAGACCGCTCGCGAACTTCGAAGAACATTCACTTGAGAAAGTGCACCTAATATGTCAACTATTTAAAGAGTTTCCAAAAACCAAGTCGGCTATAGATAGTGTCTTAAGTTAGTTTGACGTGGAAGCTTTGATTGCCAAAACATACTTGTGACACCACAAGTAAGCGCAGTCCCTCTGCTGACCGAATTCCACCAAACTCATCGAGGAAGTTGACCAGAGCAGGGGCTGTATATTAAAAGAATCACGAAAAAATTTCTGTATGGCCAATTTAACTAAGGTAAGTGGCATACCCAATTCGTTAGACTAGGGTTCCGGAAGGAGTAAATCTGCTCTGGTGAGCTTATCGGCCTCACAGTTGTCTGGAATGTCTCTGTGCTCAGAAACCTAGACAAGTAAGACACTGAAGCGTATAGAGAGAACGTCTCAACGAGACTAGAGTTGACCGTAACGCTCGATAGGGATATTATTTCAACTTGGCTTTCAGAAGAAATTTATTTACGGGTGAAAGAAGCATCATTTGTAGTCGCCGTAGTCTAGTAGGGAGTGTGTTGGCTTATTAGACATAAAGACCGGGTTCGTATCCCAGGTCAGACATCAAAACGAGATATGAAATACAAATATTTCTTCGACGACTGCCTCTCAGCAGATTTCTGGCAAAAACTCTGACAGTAAAAAAAAATTGCCATGAAAAGCTTCTAAAAAATCTGTCGTTCGGAGTCGACTTTAAACTGTAGGTCCCGCCTCTCATAAAAAATAAATATATAAAATTAACGCACACAACATAAGAGGTGTGAGAAGCTAGGTCGAAATCCTGACTGAAGGGTTGTAATGACCAAATATGTATGTGAAAGAAGCATCGTTGATGAGGATCCATGGAGTGGTCCGGTAAATACCCATCACCTACGCCTGAAACACACTGCAGTGATCCTGCAGTCGGAGGAAAATGTCTAGATCGAGTTTTCCAGAGTAGACACCGCAACCAACCCTATTATCGAGTTCAGAACCACCAGTGTAGACGTCCAGGGATGCCGAGGAGATGATCATATCAGAGACCCAGTCGAACCCGCTCGGAATCAGAATAGATAGTGTCTGACTAGTTAATGTGTCGGCCAAACAAGTTAACGGACCGGTCGATCTCTTCAAAATATTGATGTTGTTTACTGGAGTTATCAAAAACCCAAAAACATTACCATTAGGTGTCGTTTTCACAAAGCATTACGCAGTGAATTTTGACAAAAGACCTCTATTTTCATGTAAAAAAAAACAGCTTACTCAGGAGCTGAAACTAGCAGACTATAGAAACCACCGGCAATTTGTTCAATGGATACAATTTGATACAGCAAAGAGAAGTTAATGCCAATTTTTTCCAAAAGCTTCATCTTCTCCATTGAAGCACAATTTCTATCTGAATGGCTTAGTGAGTGCACAAAATTGTCGAATTTGAGGGCTAACAAAAAAAAACAAATACAACCTGAAGAGTGTTGTCCAAAACCAGAAAGCGTTAATTTGGCATTGTTTTCAACAATTAAAATTTCTCGAAGCTCTAAGCAGCGAATTTTCAGACCTCAGTTTACTTAGGAGCTCAAGAAGAACTTGGAAAGTGTCGGCAATTCCTGCAATAAGTTATGGAGCAAAGGGAATTCAATCAAAATTTTTCACAAAAACTCAACTTCTCCAATGAAGCATGATTTGTATTTGTATTTCAGTTAAAAAAAATAATAGCCTGTAGTGACCACACATAATCGAGGCATGTGTGCCTTGAAATCCGATAAAAAAAAATCACAACTATCTCAAAAAATACGTATTTTTATTTTACAAATTAAAAAGTGCATTCCAACTGTGACACCATTTATCTTTTTTTATAAGAATTTTTTAAATAAGATTTCCAAATGTTTACTAGAAAAAAGAGAAGAGAAATAGAAAACAAACAAATTATGTCATTGTTGTTATTGTAAATAATTATTTATAATCGATAAATGATAAGAATATTATCATATTATGGTACTTTAATTCCAAAACCATGTATTATTTACATATACATACACATACACACATACATACATGCTTAAAACATTTTATTTTATCATTAAAAATTATCGATTTATTATCTACAGGCATTAAAATATTCACAAATACAACAGAAAAACAACAAATAAATATAAAAAAAGAAAATAAAATTTAATAAAAAAAACAAAATGCAAAAATTAAAACAATGAAATAAATGTATAACCCAGCAAATGTTTAAAGTTTTGTTTCCTTATTGCACTATTTGAAATTCATGTTAAGGAAGAAAAAATCTTGTAAGTAAAGCACAGATTAACCCATGTTGTCCATAAAAAATTTGTTTTATATGTAGTTTAACAGCCCTCTGGTTGAGCCCCATTTAATTGAATTTTGTATTCTGCCTGGGACAAACTTCAAGACACTTGCGATAATTTTTATTTTCTATTTGAAGTTAAATTGATTTGGCCGTATAACTCATGTAAAATGTGAATTTGCTTTAAGGTTATCGTCTGGCAGCTTTGATTTACCGGAGAAATTTTTCGAAATGATTTATATATACGCCTCTATAAGAATACTTTTCCAAATTGAAAAAAGCAGCACGGAATTCAATAAACTATTTGTGGTCCAACATATCTGATTGACGAATTTCAAAACTGCTGGTCCAGCAGTGGACAGCGGGAGAACCCGGCAACGACTAGAGTTCGACATTCCAACAGAAATTCTAATGGAACACTGCGATATTGGCAGTTTCGATGAAAGGGTCTGTTTGCCCCACCAGGATTACTACAGTATCTACCATGATGCAGAGAAAATTTAATCGGTACAACATCTTCTATGCCTTACACTTCAAAAAAGACGTTATCGGTTTTTGGGTGACAGAACGTGCGAACGTGCCACTGAGGAAACTGGCCGCTTTCATACGACAAACCTACCACTAACATATCACGACAAGGAGGCTTACCTGACACTGGGTAACACTATGGGCTATGTGGGCCACCGAGTGAACTTGCCTGTGAACGGCAAGCTACACGCTAATCTAATCTAACCTATTCAAATTTGCTAAAAAAAAAACACAGCGTGGAGTGATATTTTGAATATTTAATCCACTTACTTTTCGACAATGCACGTATGTAACATTTTTCAATTTCGAAAAAATTCAAAAAGGTTTTTGAGCAATAATGAGTCCAAATGCTTTAATAAGATTACACAAAAAGAAATGAATACGATACCTAATACCCACTGGATTATTGCTAAAAACCGTGTCTTTTGCCCATAGAGGTTAGAATATCTCGAAGTCTAAGGTGATAGAACAATTGCGAGGCCTTTCGAAAAGTGTAGTATGATTTTTGGCTTAAAAATCTTGAGGTCCCTTGTAGTCTATATTCCCAATACATACATACATAGTTTTTATTTATTTATTTTATTTATTTATTTATTTAATTAAGTCAATGGACAAATTCCTTACTGACTAATAACAAAAATAGGTACGAATAAAATTAAATACAATTACAAACAGTTTCTTCAAAAATAACGTAATTATTACAATAAAAATAGGAAAAGTTAAGAATTGAAAAATACAATAATATTCCGTTTTATAACGCAAGAATTTAAAGAAAAATTACCAAGGTCTGATATATAATTAAATTGACGGCAAATTCTAGTTAATGGATCAGCAACAGCATAATTAGTTCTGCAGAAATGAATATAAATAAGATTATAACAGCGGAAGTTACGACAAGAAATATTGAATTTGACCGATCTTAACAGAAATTCACAGCAAATATTACCATTGATCAGGTTAAACATAAAGGATATATTTAACATCGTTCGACGGCTCTTAAGGGTAGGCAGTTTTATTAATGCCAGTCTGCTAGTATATGGAGGCATATCCAAATAATTCCATCCAAGGCCACGCAAACAGAAGAGAAGAAATTGTTTCTGCACAGATTCGATGTGTTCACTGTAAACATCATAGTGAGGATCCCATACAATGGATCCATACTCCAAAATTGGTCTGACAAGTGATACATATAGCTGTTTCGTAATATAACGATCAGAAAATTCTTTTGCCCAACGTTTTATGAAGCCAAGAGTGCTTCTAGCCTTATTTACAATCAAAGTGATATGATCATTAAAATTTAATTTTGTGTCTAATAGGATCCCAAGATCAATAAAAGAGTCAACATTCTCCAATTGATGACCTCCAAGCAAGTAATTAACCGTGATAAAATTATTTCTTGAGAATCGCATACATTTACATTTTTTAATATTCAGCTCCATCATGTTGTACTCACACCACAAAAAGAAATTATTGAGATCATATGCTCAATACACATATGCTCGATGGAATTATTAAAGGAGAGAAAAACTTTTACATCGTCAGCATACATCAAGATATTGGCAAAATTAATTATGTTGGGAAGATCGTTTATAAACAGCGAAAAAAGAAGTGGACCAAGATGGCTGCCCTGACGAACACCAGATAGCACATAAATATACTTGTTCACGCATACGGTCTGCTTTCTACCAGTCAAATATGACTCTAGCCATCTTAAACTCCTATGATTTACACCCATTAAATCCAATTTAGTTAACAGTAGTTTGTGATTCGCTTTATCGAACGCTTTGCTAAAATCCGTAAAAATTACATCAGTTTGCTTCTTTTGAGAAAAGGCCGCATTTACCATGGATGTTAACTGGTTAGTTGGTTATTATAACCCCGCAGTCAGGATTACGACATAGCTTCTCACACCACTTATGTTGTATGTCTTAATTTTATATATGAGTGGTGGGTCCTACAGTTTAAAGTCGACTCCGAAAGACAGGTTTTGGAGAAACTTTTCATGAGAATTTTGTTTAATTTTAGAGTTATTACTAGAAGGCTAATGAGACGAAGTCAACGAAATATTCTTTGTTATTTCTCTTTGCTCGAGATGTCTGGGCTGGGGTTTAAACCGTGGCCTCACATCTAATAAGCCAACACACTATTTATTAGACTACGGCGAAGTTTTAAGATTTTACTTAAAATCGCTGTCGTATATGGTATTCCATATTCGAACTGATGTAAATGTCAAGCACTACAATACCATGATAATATTTTGTAGTGTTATAATGTAATTAAAACATTTAAATGTGAGTGGCTTAAAAAACAAGTAAATAAATAAATAAACAGAACAAAAACAAATAAATTTTAGTATCTTGTAAAATATTAATACTGCCCTCAGTTAATGTTGTGGTAATCACATGAATTTAATTATGTTGTTACAGTGCACAGTGAGGCTAAGTACAATTAATAAAAAAAAATCGGAAAAAAACCGCACAGCTTAACAAAATGAATCACATTTAATATCATATTCCATATATAGAGTTTGAATGCAGGAGTTATTATTAAGTATATACATACACATTTATTTTTTATTTTATTTATAAATTACATTTACTGACACACATGCAAATAAGCTTTCAATTACATTGACAATGACGCACAGTAATTCAAAAACAAAGAAGTGTGTAAAAGTTTCTATGTGGACAAATATTGTCCTAAAAAATAAAAGAACTGATAATGAAAACAAAAAAAATTTTTGGAAAAAAAATTTTAATATGCTCCTTTCTTTCAACAGCTACCTTCTTTTTCCATTTGATGATCCATGAACTGTCTCTCTGAATAAACAGAGAAAATGGTACTCTGGTACTCTAGTGTGTAGTGCGCGAGACTATTAGTGTAAGGGTCGTGGGTTCGATTCACACCAGAGACTCAGGTTTGTTCCACTACACTGGTCTGTGTTACTCAACTCGTAATAATTGAAATAAAAATTGTATTTTTGTTGTAATTAATTTAACAAAGAAATGGTAGCTTGAGCGCATTATTTTTGGCTTACAGAAAAATAAGAATGTATGAAAATTGTACGATTTTGAAGGAATCAACTAAAATTATACTACACTTTCACTACAGACACCCTTTACCCAACTGCGGTTGGAATTGTTATCTTCTTCTTTGGACACTGTTCTCCACATTCGTTCCACTGTCGTAGCATTACTGTGATGAAACAATGTCAAACACTATATAGAAACACCAGTTTTGCCAAGCTTTCTCATTACGAAAATTTTATTCAATATGAGATGTATTGCACTTTTTTCAAATGGCAACCATACGCCCTCAGCCAGGGGTTTTTAATTCATTCTGGCAAGAATTAAAATTGCTTTTTTTTTTGTTATACTAACAGCTGCCACATTAATCTTAATGTAATGCGCAGATTGATAAAATATTTTCTTTAAATAGATTATAGTTGTCTTGCAGAAGTCACCGTAATCTCGTAGTTAGTGTGTTGGCTTATTAGACGTAAGGCCACAGTTTAAACCCGAGGTCTAACAGCTCCAAAAGACTGAAATATAAAATAATATTTCTTTTTCTTCCATGAAAAAGTTTCTCAAAAAACTTTAAACTGTAGGTCCCGCCACTCACGCATAAAATTAACACACACAACATAATTGGTGTGAGAAGCTAGGTTGCCTTGGATGTAATTTTTTTTAATGTGAGTTTCTTCAGATGAAAATTAAAATTGATTGACCCACTTCAGCAGATTTTAGGATAACATAATCCTGATTACACTGAAAAGTTCTCCAAGTTAATATCGTGTGATTCTCCAACCAATTTCAAACTACTCCCCAGGGTCCAGTGAATAGTTCGGGCATGGAACATTAATTATGACATAGCGTGAGAGTAGCACGAGTTTATTTTCTCCATCTGGCAAATTAATAAAGATTTCTCTGCTATTTTAATACTTTGCGTTCAAATATGTTTTTTTTATTTGAGTACCTTAATAACACTCAAGTGTGAATTGAATGTCTGCATATAGTATTTGCAAATGCATTGTAGATTATGTCTCGTGTATGCGTTAATAATAACGATGATGAGGATAATATTGAAAAATATTTGTTTGTTAATATTTGTTTTCATCTATACACACATACATACATACAATATATCCATATGAGTACTTAAAATACACACATATTTATAAAATAATATACAATATAATGATTATTTATTAACACAACATTTAATAAAAGAAGGTTTATTGAGGCCTTGTTATGGCCTAATTTTGATACTTGCAGTGACTATTATTTCACACAAAATTCTAAAGATTTGTCATGACAAATGAGACAAAATTCTGAGCTAAATTCTGCTTAGAGGCAAAAAAAATACCGATTATTGAATTTGGGACATTCAAGAGCATCTGATGCATCCTTAGAAGTCACTGGTGACTCCACAGATCCATATTTACTTGATAATGACGTTGGTTAGCACATCAGTGTAAACGGCAAGCACTCTAGGTTAATGATTGCCAACTTCTTTTGGCCTGAATAGGATGATCTAGACACCAAAGACATGAGGTCCTAACTGGATGATTCTTTGTGCCACTCAGCATATGTGACATTGGATATTCTGCACAGATATTATGCACATTGGATATAGGCCATGGTCATCTCAGGTGGCAGTGATGTGAACTGTCCACCGAGAAGATACGATATCGCGACGTTAGAATTTTTTTTGTGAGGTTTTCTTAGGCCACAAATAACAGTGGTCCTTAAATATAACATAACACATTTCATCGATCAAATTAGGCCTGATTTATGAGCCAGAGTCAGGAAGTATTGGACGTTTAGCCTGCGCTCCATTCATGAAAACTCTTGACTCCTGACTACTTGCCTTCGACAAGAGAACTGCTCGAATTCTAAAATGAATTTTAACTCGACACTGTATAAGTGGTTGTTTCATTGATAGGCTCGTTCCACCCCACAAGGATTATTGCAAAGCTGCCTTGATGTGGAGGAAACGGAATCGGTACAACACCTTTTATGTGAGTGCCTTGCACGTCAAAACAGACGTCAACGATGTTTTTGGTAACAGAAAGTTTGAAGATCTAGGCATGGTGGCGAAAGTGCCACTAAGGGAACTGTCCGGTTACATCCGGAGCTTGGAAAACCCACTATTTACAGACGACTCACACTGAGTAACACACTGGGCCATATGGGATACCAAGTGATTTTGCCTGTGAACGCCGAACTACCCGGTAACCTAACTTAGCCTACAATGAAAATTGTCATGGATAAAATTAACACACTTAACATGAGTGGTGTGAGAAGCTAGGTTATAATCTTAACTAAAGGGTTCTATTAGCAATTAAGCAAGCAAGCACTTAAGCATGTCAGTTTAACAAAAGTTCACATATAGAAATTAAACCTCATAACATACATCCTTAGCTTAGAAAAAAAATCCACAGGACCATAAAAGGCAAAATCCTTATGCAAAAAACGAAAGGATTCATTTGGGAAAAGGAGAACGGAGGAAACGCTTCCAGTAAATTGACTGGTTGTGGAGATATAAAAACCATATAAGCTATTCATATTCTAAGATCACCTAGAAAGAATGAAGCTTGAAAATATTAGACAAAGAGTTCTTGTCATTGCGCTTATGTATTGATACATACTTTCAACTAATACTTATGGGCCATTGTCTTTTTGGTAGACATGTCGAAAGACTCGGCATTCCAACTAATGACTTCTGCAGAAGCTCTGAGTCTGTGGAGGACTAAGAGACTGTCAGTGTCCTGCTCTTGTCATGAAGAGACGGTGGTTTCTGACCCTTAATGTTCTGAAATCATTGACAAAGCTCGCTAATATAAAAATTACTGCAGTAGCAAGATTTATTTTGGACTCTTTTTGGTTTTCTTTGGGGAGTGGTTGACCCCCGGATAGAATTATATGTGGTATGACAATTGGTGTAAATACTGGCCTAAATGGGACCTGTTCCTTTGAAGGGGTCCACCAACTAATCTAAGGATACTAAAAGGCCTCCACGAAAGCCTTGAAAAAAGTCATAACCCCATCCTTTCTGTTTACGTAGCCAAATACTCAAAGCTGTTTCACATGTTGAACTAGCCATGAACATTGCAATTTATTAATGATTTTTTAATAATAAAAAGCAGAGTTTTTTTTGCTTAAAAAAATAAAAGAAAATAAAGTAATAATTTCCAGGAATTTGATTTAAATAATGAGAGCATAAAAAAAATAATAACAAAATAATAAAAAAAAGTCATAACCAAACAAAAATAAAATCATATTTAAATACAAGTAAATTAAAATAAAAAGTGCTAACAGAGTCATAAAAATAGAAACAAAAAAATAAAAATAAAACTAGCAAATACAAAATGAGTCTTTTCAATTAATATGACTTTTATACGATAAAATAATGCTACGACTAGTGATGATTATGATAATGCTGGTGAAGCCATCACCATGACAACCACAACCAGTCATCAAATAATTGTTAATTACATGATATTTGTGTGTGGTTTTTATTTCATTTTTTTTTTCAAACTTTTAAATACAATATATGCTCATAATTCAATATATGTATGTATGTATGTATTTACAGATACATATGTATATATCCATTACATTAAATCCTATTTATAACAGTTTGTTTGTTCGTTTGATATTACAGAGAAAAAACAAGCTGGTTTGAAATTTCAACTAGGCATGGCGACTACTAAACAAAGCTTATATTGCATTACATTATTGGGCATTACCACCCTTCAGTTAGGATTACGAACTAGCTTCCCACACCATTTATGTTGTGTGTGTTAATTTTATACATGAGTGGCGAGATGTACAGTTTAAAGTCGATTCCGAATTACAGATTTTTGAGACAATTTTTTGTGGACATTTTATTAACTCTCAGATTTTTTGCCAGAAATCAGCTGAGAGTAAGTCGCCTTATAAATATTTCTTCATATTTCGCCTTTTTGGAAATGTCTAACCTGGGATTTGAACTTTGGTTTTACGTCTAATAAGCCAACACACTACCTACTAGACTACTAGTCTACGGCCATTACAATCCTTTAATTTCTATTCATAGTTGACCCCGAACAATAGAGATAACCACCGAAAGAATGATTTCTTATTTCAAGATATAGCTTAGGGCTAATTTCGACACCTATCCACTAAACCACGGCGACTAAATAAATTGAAGGTTATTTGTCTACTCTTTAGAGAATGATCCATGCTAGAATATGAAAAACTTTTGCACTTCGTAACACAAGTAGATCATGGAAACCGAAGACGCCATAGCACTCATTCAGAGTAAACTCTATTAAAATATCTCGTAGAATTTTTCATACCAAAACTCGCAGGTATTTTTTAAACGGAACTCTAAACTTTTGAATGTTATGTTATGCTTGGTTCAACGTGGATAGAAAACTATAAGACAGTCGCCATTCGAGATTTGAGTCATACATGAGATTGTTCAGGAGTAGATTGAGGATAGTAGTCGAGCTTTTAATCCCACACTGCAGACTCAAGTACCACCTCTGCAGAATTAGTACAGCCTCAAGTGGATTCTGTGCTGAGGGGAATGAATCATCAGAAAACATTCTTGGAATCTACACGGCTTTAATGCCTCTCAGAAGGCAACGCCTTGTACCTACTGGCCAGGACATTATCCTTACTGATATCGGACAACATACTGAAATTTTTTAAGGCAAGAAGCTTGGAAGAGGTATTACAAGAATACTCTCCCATAATGGAAATTAAGATGAATAGAATTGGATTGTAAATCGAAATGATTATATCGATTACATCAAATTTTCTTGAAGTCGCCGTAATTTAGTAGGTAGTGTGTTGGTTATAAAACGTGAGAGTACGGTTCAACCCCTAGATCAGACATATCCAACAGAACGTAATATGAAAAAAATATTTCTTCGGCCATTTCTCCTCAGCAAATTTCTGACAAGAAATTCGGAGAGTAAAATAAAAGTTTACAATAATCTGTCGTTCAGAGTTAAATTAAAACTGTAGTGTCCCGCGACTCATGTACAAAATTAACACACATCAACGTAAGTAGTACGATAAGCTAGGTTGTAATGACCTCTTAGTGTATGTAGGTATGTGAAAATTGGGACGTAAAGCCGAATGATTATTTTGATTCTATGCCAAAAGAACAATTCATTGCTTAAGACCAATAACGAAGTAAAGCACGTTCTATAGGCTCAACGAATCTCATTTATTATAAAAACCTGACAATTTGATTCAGCAGCGAAGCATTTCGGATTTGAAAGAGTTTAAAATAAAAACAACCATAAAATTCAGTTCATATGATGGCATTAATTATCGATAAATGATCATGTGAAAATGTTGAATTTTGTTGATTTGCAAATATTCTGCAATAAGATGCATCAACAAAAATTAAAAAAAAAGCAACAAATAAAACAATCACAGCATTTTATTGGTTTGAATTTGTTGCAGTTAATTTGCAGAAATAAATTAAATACAATCGTTAATAAATTAATATTAATTTGCATCATATGTTTACTTAATTAAATATATTCATACATTCATGCATGCATTCATACATTCATTAATGCATTCGTTAATTCTTTCATTCATGCATGCATTCATTCATTCATTCAGTCTTTATAATAATGTTAATGAAATACTAAACAGTGCGAATTGATATCAAACAAATTAATTCGAAATAAACAAGAAACAACTTTTAATTACAATGGAGAACGTTAATATTTAAAACGACATTGCTGTTATATTTCTATTTAAACTCCAATTGATCATTTCAAATACGGAAGTATGCAATTGAAAAGGAATTAAGTATGGAAATGCAAGTTCCTTCGGCACTAAAATGATAAACTTAAAACTTAATAACGATAACATCAATCTCTTATATTCGCACACCACTAAAATGATGACCCTCAACGGTTATGGCATCGTAAGTAGCAGCTCGCTTAGAAAAACAATGGCGGAAACAAACTATGAAAATTTATTTTCATCTTTTGGTTATAGTAGAAAATGATTGACTGAACAGAATAAGTGATGATTAATAGTCGCCTGAGTCTACTAGGTAGTGTGTTGGCTTATTAGAGGTGAGGCCACGTTCAAACGCCAGGTCAGGTCTTCAACAAAACTAAATATGACGAAATATTTCTTCAGTGAATTCCATTTCCAGCAGATTTCTGACAAAAATCTCTGAGAATAAATTAAAAATTGCCATGAAAAGCTTCTCGAAAAAAGTCTGTCGTTCAGAGTGGACTTTATACTGTAGGTCACGCCTCTCATGTATAAAAATAACACATACAACGTAAGTGGTGTGATGTAATACATCAAATACCCTTCTTTTATTTTGCCACTTGTGAACACAGGGTTTCTTTCCAATGTCGAAAGAAAATTAATACGAAGGAAAGTTAATCAGTCTTTCATTCTAGAATTTTAACCGCTTGCTGCGTTTGATCAGTTTATGATCGCTGTCATATGAGCTCCTCTCTTAGCAGCTATGAATAAAATAAGTATGCACTGAAAGCCTTGGGCTTAGGGAGTCACGCAGCTGCTCTAAATTATCAGCGCATTATATCAGACAGCCCTATTCGGCTATTTCATTACTAGACTCGGTTTACATTGACCAATCTTTAATCCATCGACCATCTTAAATTTAAACGATTAAAGAAACCGAAACACGAAGCAATAGAAAAAATAATGGTTGACATTAGAATTTCTTTAAATAATTTTTTTGTAAAAGTAATTGCTGTTAAAAATCTACACACGCTAGGTGAAATGAAAGTACATGTCATCCAAATTAATGCAATTCAGTTGAAGAAATAAGAACTTTTATATCATGTTCTGTAATGAATGACGTTCAAAGTCAGTACAATTCCGACGACATCTTCAAAAATACTGATCAAAATCCACCAGACAGTTGATTGTTTATTACAACACTTCAGTCAGGATTACGACTTAGTTTCTCACACCACTTATGTAATGTCTGTTAATTTTATACATGAGTGGCGGGGCCTACAGTTTAAAGTCGACTCCGAACGACAGATTTTTTTGCAAATTTCATGGCAAGAGCATTTTCTTTTAGAGTTTTTGCCAGAAATCTGCTGAGAGGAACTCTGGTGGACGGCATAAGGATTTTCTGAGTTTCTGTCTATTTACTAAGCCATTCAGATGAAAGACGGGCTACATTGGAGAGATGACTTTTTCAAAAATTAGCATTAACTTCTCTTGGCTCTATAATCCAATAAACAAATTGGTAACGTATTCCACAGTCTGTCTGTCTATAACCGACAGTTACTTAAAAGTTTTTAGCCGCTCTCCGAATGATTGACACAGTAAGTGTCCTTTCTTGACTGATAAATTTCTTCTAAATTTACGAGAGGTGTCAGCATAACTATGCAAATTGTTGTAATAAGTTATCACAATCATAACGCATTGTTTTTTAGTAAAGCCCAGCATTTTATATAATCGGCATCAGCCGTTATGACAGCTGCCTTAGTTCAGGGTTACCATTTGCCCATGAAAAGTGATACTAAATTTGAAAAGTTCAGTCCTACTGAGATACCGTGTAGAGCAAGACCAATGCTTGACATGAACACATCGTCTCAGAAATACTGATTAATTCAATACAAGTAGAGGTTTACAATTACCACGGTTGGAAAGAGGACCCTCCGGACTACCATCTGAAGTGTTTATTTTTTCCTTTTTTAGTGAGTCTTATTAACTCTGCATTAAATACCTAAGTTGAACATTTTCAATTTATTTTCTGTATCCATCATTTTTCATAATTTTATTTACAGATTTGTAATAAAGTCTTTCGACTTGTTTTGTGTATTTAATAGAAATCAATACGTAGTACATTTTCCAATAGTCGATAAAAGTATTCCCAAATTCACAAGCATACAAATTCATTATTTTGAATACATATTTAAATTTAAACTTGAATTTATACATCATCCCACTCACTGCTTGCCACACATATAAGTTTCACTCAAATACGCATATCGAGTATATGTTGCATGTACATACATACGCCCTCATTTGCATTCCCATATACAGACAAACATACGTATTTGTTTATATTCCAAATTTATCTGCTCGAAACAATACGGAAGATGAAAAAGAAAAAAATAAACAAAATTGGGAAAAATGAAATTGAAATGAAATTGAAAATATTGACAATATTTTTTCTTTAGATTTTGTTTCTGTTTTCGTTTCATTCATATTCCATATCTAAAGAAGCTTTTTTGTTGCATGTGTATTTCTATAGAAAAGGTAAGGTAAGTAACATAAGGCACATTTGATTTTTTTTTTTTGATATTTTCTCGAATCGATCGAGTTTTTTATACTTCTTCATTCAATTCATATGAAGTTTATCTATGGAAAGTAAAGCAACGGTACCCATATGAATATCAATCTACAGATTCAACTGAATGAGATGTAAGAGAAGAATTTTTTGTTTATAAAATAAACTGTTATAATGCATCCTAGTTTTCTTTGAATTTAAAGAAAAATAAAATATTTACGTAAATTTACTAAACGTTCCATAACAATAGAAATGAGTGTAAAATATTATACAGAGTATTTAAAGAATTTAAAAGTCATGGCTTTCATTAAAAAGAAAAATTTTAAACTTCAGCATCTCTCATCTGCGTGTGTATCTATATTTCTATTTACCGACTCTTTGGAGCGTGACCCATGCCAGAATATGAAAAACTTTCGCACTTCGCAACTTGGGTAGATCATGGAAACTGAGGATGCATTAGCACTCATTCATTCAGCCTTAATATTCGATATCTCGTAGAAATTTTCATACCACAACTCGAATTTTTCTCGCAGGTATTCTTTAAACGGAACTCTAAGCCTTTGAATGTTATGTTACGCTCAATTCAACGTGGATAGAAAACTATAAGACAGTCGCCATTCGAGATTGGTGTCATACATGTGACTGTTCAGAAGTAGATTGAGGATAGTAGTCGGTCTTTTAACCGCGCACACCAAAAACCACTTCTTCGGAATAAGTATCGTCTCAAGAATTAGATGCTATGTTGAGGACAATGAATCAGCAGAACACATTCCTGGGATATGCAAGGCTTTGATGCCTCTCAGAAGGAAACGCCCAATACTTAATAGCCAGGACGTTACTCTTACTGATATCGAGCAACATACTGAAATCTTTTAGGACAAGATGTATAGAAGAGATATTACAAGGATACCCACCCACAAAAGAACAAACCAAAACTAATAACAATGTGAAGTACATGGGCCTGAAAAGATGTCAGTTAAAAAAGCCCACCGAATCTGACTAGTAATACGAAGAGAAATAATAAGAACATGGAGTTATTAAAAAAAATTTGTCACACACTACGTCCTCTTTCCTTTCTCCTATAAACTAACTATCTTTCATATATTCCAACACAATGCACTTTATAAAAAGAGTCATCTCCCAAATGTTTGGTTAGACAACTTTATTGGTCGGTACTATTCTGAAGATAAGGCTGAAATTGAAGTGATTGTGAACGACATTAACTACAGGAACATGATAACGAAATTCTTGTGGCCTCAACTGAATGCTGTGATTATAGGAAGACGCCGCCATCTGTCACATCGCGCATGCAACAACCGATTTATTGCAACAACAACCACCAAGGTCATGTGACTTGTAGACGGTCCTTTTTAATTTTTTTTTTTTGCAAAGTTTTGTGTTTGTGTGAATAAAACAAAAACAATACTTCAGCTTTAATCCAAGGTCTAACGCATTATCGCTTATAAATATATAGCCGCAACTCTATGAAATATTCATGGAAAATTTACTGAAGAGACAATTGGCCTGTAATCATTGCCTTAGTGACCATTTGATGGATATTTTATTCCACAACCAATCGGAATCTGTCTTCTTTACAATCCTATCCAAAACTAAATTTTTTTATTTTAGAATAAATAAATGCATTCTTAACGAAACAGTGTTCAGCAGCAATGTTAAATCGATGCCCTTAAGAGTAATTGCGACTCTTTTACATGTCAAAAATTACTTTACCATACAGTTTTTAACTATAAATACATACCTTTAGAAGTCTGACATATTGGTCTTAAAAAATAGAAAAAACATACAAAATAAACGTAAAATGCCTGAAAAATAGAAAACAGGGATGCAAAAAAAACTGCCTTGAATGGAAATTGAAACGTTGGTAATATGAACATGAAGCTCAAACAAAACAACATTGACTCGATTGTAATTTCAAGTTTCCAGAAACTATTTCCGGTTTTAAATGTTTCCTCCTCCAGTGGCACGGCATAGCCGAGTGTTGGCTGCTGACATTACTATGTTCGTTGAACATAGTCGTAGTTATTCCTTTTGTTGTTGCAGCAATGAAAAGAAAGAAAAAAATATTGCTTTGCCAATACCATTGATAGTGGTGTTCAATTTAAATGGTGAAGTTTCTCATTGAATTACATTTTGAATATCTACATATCGACCAGACATGAATATTCATAAAAAGTTATGGGGCATAAGAAATTGTAATGGTATTCATTTATGCACACACACACAGATAGATACAGATATACATCCTCCTACCGACACAAGTTTACTTAGAAATATACTCACATAGACAAGAATTAATCAGTGTTCAGTGGGTAATGAAATGCAAAGATAAAAATTCAAATACATGCACAATGGGTGTGTGTGTGTATGTTTGTGTGTGTATTATAGAAGGAGTTGTAAAATGAAAAATTAGACTAAAAAAAGGAGAATATATGGGTATATAAAAATGTATATCCAATATGAGGATGATAATAATAATGAAGGTGATAAGGAAACTGCTGAA
Organism: Sarcophaga caerulescens; assembly: GCA_927399465.1. NCBI lineage: Eukaryota > Metazoa > Arthropoda > Insecta > Diptera > Sarcophagidae > Sarcophaga > Sarcophaga caerulescens. The sequence continues at coordinate 62,677,433 of OV656872.1, forward strand.
ATCAAAATTAAAGAAATACGATTCCATTCCATATTTAAACCTTAAGCATATTTTAAGAGAGAAACAAGCAACAAAAAACTCAACAGCAACATTACACATGCTGGCCAAAGTCCAACAGTTTTTCTTGGGATATTTATTTAGCATAATATATTTCAAAATATTTGTCGATCTTATTGATACGCTCTACTTTGTTTAAATCCCTGCTATGAAACCGGCACTTGTATGGACCCTTGATTTCATAGTTCTATGTATTCCTTTGAACTGTTAGCTTGACTTGTTAGTTTCAACAGATTTCAAAAAATATCCAATTTTTGTCAGATATGGCCGTATGACAGAACACTTACTTACTTTATTAGTCAATACAACTCTAGAAGTCTGTCTTGCGAACTTGCCTCTCACGCCACCCATGTCGTGTGTGTTATTTTATCTATGAGTGGTGGGATCTACAGTTTAAAATCGACTCCGAAAGACAGATTATTAAAAAACTTTTCATGGCAATTATTGCCAAAAAGCTGCTGAGAGGAAGTCGCCGAAGATATTTTTTTAAATTTCGTTACGTTCGAGAGGTCTTGAACCACGGGTTTTCATTTAGTAAGCCAGCACACTACCTACTAGACTACGGCAACTTCAGAGAGCATTTGAAAATACAAATATTCTCACAAAATCAGAAATTCAACTGATGATGGTAAATGGCTGAGTTATTTTCATCCCAAATGAAAGAGGATACATATGCTAATGAAGGAGATGATAATTACAATATCAAACTATCAAACGTTACAGTTAACAAGACATGATCCTCCATCAAGTAATTATAAGAAGATACTAAAGAACTAAAGATCAAATTATGTAGACGAACATACAATTCGATTAAATGAACTACGCTACTTTAGGTTATGTATGATGGACGGAACCAGGAATATTATGAAAAGTTTTCCAACGCTCAATTAGATCCAGTGGTTTAATTACACTTTGTAATCTGTTACGAATTATGGGGGAACCAACCGTCGATATCATCTACAAAATCATAAATTCATAGGTTTAATTATACCATATAGCAGTAATACCTGGACACAAATTAACTCACAGAGCATTCATAGATGCTAGGTTAACTTAAATATGTTGATAGTCGCTACACTGGAACCCTTCTCTGTTTACAGTGAATATTTGTACATCACAGAGGAAGTGCAGGATAGTCCCAACCTTTTTCACGCGTTTGTAACTCCTAAAAGAATCATGACACCGAAAACTTAGTCTTCTCGCATGAGCAATATTGTGCCATTGACCAACAATCACCACAACTCAATGATCAGGCCGTACCTTTGAATCCAAATCAAAGAATATTATCTTCTGGTCATAGAACGGCTGCATTTGCCTCAATAGAAGCTAGAACAATTTTTGTAATACCAAATTTTCCTCAGTTTTAAGAGAAACGCTTCACGCTTCAGATAAGTTCGCACCATAGCTAGCCTATAAGTAACTAGACTTCCCACGTCACCATTCAACTCGCCATCTCATTGTGAGATGTCCGGCATCTTTTAATTAGTATAATCCAGAGCTTTTAATGGCGCTTCGCCATTTGTAAGATTACGATGCACATAGTAATACCTTAATTTTGGAAACTGTGGCTTGGAGATTTCTACGTTCATCCGTTAACCAGACATTATTATCTTTGTCAATTCGCCTGAATACAGAAAAATCCATTAACTACTAAATGGCACTGCAAACTCGTTACAGAAAGAAGGCAACAGAAGGCAGTTGTGTATATTGCTGAGATATTTGCAGTATATTGTAGTACACCAAAGCAGATCATTTTAAACTTCGTTTCATGCAGTGCCATATACAGCCTTCTCTGCAGACAAACACGAGACTTGTCATACCAAACAACAAGCATCTGGTCTTTGGACATATTTTTTATATCAATTTTATTGGAATTCAGCATTGATTTACAAATGGAAATTCGGTTTATGGGTCTGCATTAAATGGGTTTGTAACAAACTTTCTCAATTTATTTACACAAGATTTATTTTTATTCCTGTTCAGTATTTAAGGAACAGCAAAAGAAAAGGCCATGTTCTGTTTCAGTTTAATTCATAAAGTTTAAAGCGAGTGATTGATCCAAGCTGCAACAGGTGCTGTAATATTATGGTTGCTATCCACCGTTGTCCAGAAGCAATGTATTCAGTAAAATACCTTAAAAAAGACTTTATAATAGATTCCCTTTGGTGACATTAACTTTTCTAGAAGGTCTGAAACCTCACCCATTTGCAAGTAATTAAAATTTAAACGATAACAATAAGTAGTTGCTGAGCAATCAAGAAGTCCTTTTTTCTGGAGATGAGTTGTTGTAATGCAGGAAATATAGTTTATAGAAGAAAGGAATGAGAAGGTAGTGCCGACAATTTTCTTTAATAATAATTCTCATTTTATTTTGTATTTTTTCTATTGTGGGTAATCACCACTGTTGCCAACTTTTTTCCAAAAAATATCGCTAAAGTCGACTAAAAAATAGTTAGAAAATAGCTAAATTTTAAAAAAATTAAAAATTTAGCGATAAATCGCCAAAACAATAAATTTTAAAAAGTTTTTAAGAAAATTTACTTAAAACATAGTTAATTTTTTGGGAATTTTAATATTAAGTAAAAAAGACAACGATTTATCGCTTAATTCTGAAAAAATACTCGCAATAAATTTGAATTCAATTTTTTTTTAAAATTATGTACATATATTTAATGTATGGGGCTCTAAAACGTTTTCAATTATTGCAGTACATTTGGTTCTATGAACACGGATTTTATTGCCATCATCAAAATTGTTTTTTACACATATCACTAAGGTGATCAATAGCATTGTTCGACGTATGTTGACATACAAATATAGATAAAGCGGCTACTTGCATTTTAACGTTGTCAACAATATTTGCATTTGGGGAAAATTCCAATTTTTTCCAACATGATCCCCTAAGCGATGAAGCTGATTTGTGTTTTTTAGTTTCCGCGTGACTTAATAGGTCGTAAAGTTTTCCAGACATGGAGCATCTGCAATACTTACAGAATCCTTTTGTTTCGTCTTTTTTGTCTTGACCCACCCACATTTTCAATTTTTCGTGATTTAGCCACTCACGGCGAAATTTTTGGTTATATTTAGGCCCCATTCTTTAGGTTGTTATAGTTTTTGACAATATTATTAAAAGCTTACAAACAACTTAATTTTATACTTTAATTTTCAGTCACTTAAACACTTGTCACAAAAATACAGTAGAAAGAATTCGCGTTGTTTGTTTATGTTTTTCTTTTCTTTAAAAACCTTTATTTGAGTGTTACTTTGTAGCAACATAAAATCGCTAGATTTATAGCTAATCGCTAAAACGTATTTCCCGCAAATTGGATTTAAAAATCGCTAGATTTGACGAGAAAATAGCTAAATTGGCAACAGTGGTAATCACATATAATATCAGACAAACACCCAGAGCCTCTGGTGGGTATTCGAACGGCATCGGCACAACCAACTAGGCCATCGGGTTCTAGTAAATATCCATTACATAATAGCTAAGGACCATAAAAACTACGTACATATTCGCTCAAGACTGAGTCAAGCAATTGGTAAACTATTGTGATAATTTTTTTTTTGGTACAAAATTACCAGACTGTTATTGAAAAAATTATGATGGATGCCTTTTTACTATACCTTATGTATGATATAATTAAAAGTAAATTTTTAAACGTTAAAAAGATTTGTGCAATAATTACAAATTTTATTAAATTTTTAAAAATCCTTTGTTTCGGCATTCAATGCTCAATTTGTTGTGGGTAAATTCATAGGACTCTTGTATAAAAAGCAATAAAACTTCCCCCTTTCTATTGTAAAACATTTTTTATTGAAATTTATTATAAACAGAGGAAACATAGAACAATAAACATGCGTTTTTATCGCAAAACAAAAATGATAAAAAATTTAGAGTTTTAAAATCATCACACATTTAAATTTTATTTAAATTCCTGAAATGTGATTAAAAAATCACTCACAAAATGCATGAAAGGAATGTTTGTGAAAAAAAATGCTTAAAGCATGAATGAAAAACCCTTTGTAATGAATAATAATTAAAGCAAATGAATAAATAAAATTAATAAAATCTAATACTAGAGCAGTGAGGTCGCTATAGTCTAGCAGCTAGTGTGTTGGCTTATTAGACGCACAGTTCAAACCCCAAGTCAGACAACTCCAACAAAACGAAATATGAAAAATATTCGATCGGCCACTGCTTCTTACATTTGATTTCTGGCAAAAACTTTGAAAGTAAATAAAGATTGCCGTGAAATGTTTCTCAAAAAAAACTGTCGTTCGGAGTCGACTTTAAACTGTTGGTCCCGCGACTCGTGTGCAAAACTAACACACACAACATAAGTTATGTGAAAAGCGAGGTTGTAATCCTAACTAAAGCATTGTAATGACCAATTGCTTATGTATACTATCATGAGACCAATAAAGTCGAATTGACAGACCTTTCGAAAGATGATGAAGGCTCTTCGCTGTGTAGTTATGGCCAATGCGTAGTTATGGCCCATAAATAATAGAATCTTCATTTATTTTCTTTAAAAATGACGAACAATTATCAAAGGAGAATTTGTTGCAACTTATTGCAATACTTACGCTGTATGATAAATTAAGAAAAAATAGGCCACTTGCGAAGAAAAAGAAAGTGCTGTATTAATACGTTCACACTCCCATTAATTTCTTTACTTCACAACTTATTTGCACAAATTTATTTCCGTCATATGATATTAGATTCAAACTAAGAAAATTTGATTTCGTGGCAAAAGATTTCATGACAATAGAAAAGTAGAATCTGTAATTGATGCAGTTCCTACTATAAACAGGATATTGAATGCATTGATCTCGTACTGGAAAAAGTATGCCAAATTTCGGATGTGTGACTATAATTCTCACTGCCACATCATCTACGTAATAATGTTCGTAACTACTAACAGGAAACTTGAATAGATATTCAATGACAAACGAGTAGAGTGTATATTAGATTTAATACGCCTGTAGTTTAACATTAATTTGCCAAATAAGATTATCTCTGAATTGACATCCAGTTGTCTTAAAGCATTTGTAATTGAATTCAGCTTATCATTATTGAAGGCCTTCTTTATCAGAGAAGACAATCATGGTATTATTAACTGAAATACATAGTACAGTTTCAATATAATTTCGGAAAGATCGCGCCCACTGTAGCTTACAAAGGGACAAGCAAACATTCGTCCTTAAACAATATTTAAAGAATAATTGTTTACAGATTATACAGGGTGGGGCAAAAGTCGCGAAGGGATTTGAAAAATTAATAACTTTTCTAATTTAATTTTTTTTTATTTTTCTTTTTAGGACTTGTAAAATAAATCTGGGAGATTAATTATGGAAGGTTACAACGTTATCCAGCGAACCAAAATCATAGAACTTTATTTTGAACATCATCGATCAATAATTCTAACTCAACGAGCCTATCGTCGTCATTTTAATGTGTGGAATTCACCATCCGAATCAATTAGTGACACGTTTTTAGGAACATGGCTCAGTAAGGGATCTTCCACGAAGCGGAAGACCACATTCTGTAATTAGTGAAGCAAATATTCAACGCGTTCTGGAGGGTGTTGAGGAGAATCCTGAAACATCAACTCGAAGGCGCTCTGCTGAGCTGCAAATGTCTCGGCGGTCTTTACGCAGAATATTAAAGGGAAATTTACATCTTTTCCCATACAAGCTGCAGTTAGTGCAAGAACTAAAGCCACGAGATTCCCAAGAACGATTAAACGATTAAACTCCTTCGTGACTTTTGGCCCACCCTGTACATACGCACATACATAATTTTCGACAGTGAGTTAATTAAGACGAGGCATAGTCTTATAAAGCTTACAGTTTTTCAAATTTTTTACAATTCTTTCAATTCCTTACACGGTAGATTGATTGTGGAGGCCAAAATCGCTCTCTTATGCTAGAAAAGCGCTTATTTGCAAATACTTGGCTTTCAGTATATGAACAACACTTTAGATGAAAGATGTATCACTGCTTTTGAAATCATTAAATGGATAACCCGATGCTTAGTATTATAAAAAAATTTCTGTAAATAATGAGAGCTTCTTTAATCGAATGTATTATGAAAATTAAAGAAAAAAACCAACAAAATTTATAAAAGTGAATGAAATATATATTTGGGATGATAACTGAATGCCTAGGGCTTATTTGTTGAATTATTATTTCATCATCTCACTTATAGCGTCTCTATTGTTGACATCCAGGGTTAAAATTGTGTCTCGATTGTCACTATACCCTTAATAAGGTAAAACCCTACGATCATACTAACCAAACGCCAAAACGTGTAATAAATTTCTACCTTAACTTACCTCTTAATATAGGTTCATGCCGCCTTGTATAATTTTTGTATATGCATGCATTCCTCTATTTTAATCAAAACATTTGTACGGTTTTCATTCTGAAAAATGTACAATCTAGTAGTGCTGCCACCCAAAAAACTATACCCTTCAGTCAGAAGTACGCCCTAGCTTCTCACAGCACAACTTCTTCTTAATTTAATGCATGAGGGGCAGCAGCTACAGTTTATAGTCGACTCCGAAAGACAGATTTTTGAAAAATTTTAAAAATTTGTCATGTCAATTTTTATTTATTTTATCTAAGAGCTTTTGCCAAAAATCTGCAGAGAGGAAGTCGCCAAAGCAATAATTTTTTCATATTTGGTTTTATTGGAGATGTCTCACCTGGAGTTCAAGCCGTGGCCTCTTGTCTAATAAACGAACACAATCCCTAGCAAACTACGATTCATGCCTTCAATTACATATAAATAAATAAAACCTTCGGTTTTTTTCTCATCCATACTAAAGTTAAGCATTTCGTGGAAACGTCTTGATTTCTTTGAGTGATATTTACTTAAGTCTTTTAGTACATGAATGCCTCCTTTCGCAGCCTATTCCTTTTTTTTCTTTTTTGATTCAAAAACAGTGCAAATATCCATGACCGTCAATATATTGACTTTAATAAAGTGGTGGCTTGTCCAAAATATCAATCAGAAATAACTGTGCCTGCGCAAATACTTAAGCGATGTGCAAAAGTTGTAACATTTGATTTTACAATGCCACTAAGTCCCTAATTTTTGCTTTTTGCAAATGCTACATAACTTTAAATAAACAATTGCAGGAAACTGTTACAAATAATTTGATGTTCTCATTCAATGCTTTATACTTTTAGAGTAAAGTAAGTAATCAATATGGAATTTATATATTGAAAAACGGTTTTAAAACTAGTTTTGTTTTTAAATGCTCCTGACAATATTTAATTTTTTTTAATTTCGCTATCCACCTGAAAATTTAAATCATATTTTTACATAAAATTCAAAATCATTTGCAACAATTTAAAAAAAATCAATGTAATAAGGATTTTGATAAGCTCTTAATGAAACAAAATAAAAAAGAAAGTTTAAAAATAATAATGCTTAAAGCAAAAAGCAAAAAAAAAACCATCAGCACTGAATAACCCTTAAGTAGCTTTTACAAGCACTTGAACATCAAAAGCGATCATTTAATGAAATGAAAATGAAGCAATAAAATATCGAGTGCAAGCTTACCACCAGCCCATGAACATGCCCATATTGCAAACGTTGCTATTGCTGTTCAATAGATAAATTAAAATAAATTAAAAATGGTAATCGGAAATGATGAAAACGGGGAAATAAAATACGAGGTGACAGAAAAAATTGAAGAAGGCTGTTGCCTGTTTAAAAACTCCTCTATTTAACAACTCACACTCACTAATACAGCTACAAACAAGTAATTGCAGATGTCCTTTCGTTTACTAAATAAAGAAAAATTAACAAAAGCAACAACATTTTCACTTCCGTTTATTTTTCATTCCAACGCTGTGTGTCTATTAATGTCTCAATTGTTTTTAATTCTTTCAAATTGTATGAGCTTTTTTTGTTTTTTTTTTTTTCTAAAATGTTTCAGAATGAATAAAACAAATATCCTTTATATGAGCGAATAAACAAAACAAAACAAAAACAACACGAATAACAACAAACTGCAGAGGCATAAAGTTTATTTTGTTTCGTTTCGTTTTGTTTTCTTTTGTTATTTAAAAATATTGCAAAGTTGTATTCGCCCCCAAACCGTATATTTATGTATACGTGGGAGAATATTTCCATTTTAACGTGAATTTTTTTTCTCTCATTTTTAAGGTATTTTTTTTTTTTGGCTTTTCAATAATCCTCTTTTACTTTTTAGTGAGTACGACAAGTGTGAGTTTTTCTCTTCCATTTTTTGGCTTTAAGCCAATTCCAACATTCACTTTTTTTCTTCATTAAAGCAATCATTTTCCTTAAAGCAGAAATCACAAAGAATGCATTCTAGATTGAGAATTATTTCTTTACTGTGCCGCTTAGAAAATTGCAGATAAAAATATTACAATTGCATTTGATTTTTGTTTAAAAAATAATAATTAACCCTCCAGTGCACAAGACCGCCTGTAGACGGCTTAAATGCAATGCTCATTTTTAGCTTTCTTTTTGTATTTTGATTAATTCAGGGAAGTACAAAAATTATTTTTATTACATTTGCAACATATAAAAATCGATTTGACCAAAAAACTATTTTTTTTAATATCCTTTACTTTTAAAACAAATCAAACCCAGAAATAATTTTTTGATCCAGAAAAAAAATTTGGCACTAGACGGTTAATATATTAACTTTGCTTATGTAGTTTAACATTAGTCATTACTAAAGCCAAAACATTTTAAATGCCTTCCTGACTACAGAAGTCACCGTAGACCAGTAGGTAGTGCGTTGGCTTATTAGATGTGAGGCTACGGTCAGACATCTCTAACATGGTTAGAGAGTGAGAGTGAACTTACCATGAACACTTTCTCAAAAATCTGTCGTTCGAAGTCGACTTTAAGGCACGCCAGTCATGTATAAAATTATTACACACAACATAAGTGGTGTGAGACAAAAGCCGGCATAGCACTCATCTGTAATGGCGCCGCACAGAATATAGTCCAACGGTGTCACTGGCGGCAAGTTTACATCACCATTTCCCATCAAACCAACGCAATAAATCGATTCTGGTAGGAAATATGCGGCAAGTTGCACTATCATGTTAAAACTAAACATTATTCACATTAATACAACAGCGGGTAGAAAAGAATTGGTTATCGTGGTGCGATGGGTGCCTCCATACAGCGTAATGATTGCGCCGTCCTCATTTTCAAAGAAATATGTCACTCGTAATGGGTGCATTCGCTTATGTACAACCATGTGCGGGATTTCTGAGCCGCAAATATGGCAATTTTGCTTATTAACGTACCGACCAATGTGAAAATGAGCTTCATCCTTTGGAAAAATCGACATCATCGTGCAGTTTCTCGTTGACCCCTCTAGCTCAGCGAAAATTAAGGGGATGGTCATGTGGCTGCAAGTCTTGAACCAATTGAACTTTGTAAGGCGTCATACTGAGATCTTTTTGCTGAATTGGACGTAAGCTGGTGCTTAAATTTTCAATTCTTGTGAACGACGTCGAGTTGATGCTGATGGATTCTGACGCACACTCTCAGCCACAGCTTCGATATTTTCGGGTGTACGCACTGTACCAGCAGGCTCACGTCGTGGCACATCAACAATGAAACCAGTTTCACGAACTTGCAATAAACTTGCATATACCGAGCACTGTTGGTACTTCTCTGCGATTGTCTTTGCTATAGAAATAAATTTCCAATAAATCCCAACATTACTCAAGCGTAAATCGATTCATTACTTTCAGTGGATATAATATATTGAATTTTGTGACAGAATAGAATGACATACATAAGTATTGCCAGATTCAAAATAACTGATGATTCAAATTAAAACCGATAGATGGTCCACCCGATATATTCACAGATCTCCGTGACATACATAATTTGATGAACAAATAATTTTGGATAAAAATTTTTCCAATTTTCTTTTGCCATTTCCACTGGCCTAGATTACATATGAAATCACTATTTTAATGCCCATAAGAAATAAATTTTGGTCGCTCTATAAAAACTATACATGTATGTACGTATGTATATTTGTATGTGAGTATGTATGTAGGTATGTATGTGTATTTTTTTATTTTTCTATGATTTTTAGGTGACGCCAATTTCTCTTTTGCACAAAATTTATTTCACTTTTTTTTCCAAGCTTTAGACTAAATACAACAAAAACAACAACAACAACAAAATAAACAAATATTGTAAATGGAATAGGAAAGGCAAGGCAAAGAAAGTAAACAAAAAAAAAACAGCATAGCTTAAATGCAATTCAATCGTAAAGTACGAGTATAACTATGATTTATACTAAAACATTAATGGACAAAAATTTCCATTACTATGTATGTATGTATGTACCCTCTGCCATCCATGTACAAGTAGTACATTTTACAAAAAAAAAAAAAATTCAAAGAAAGGATTACTCTGTGAAAGAATTTTTAAATAAAAAAATATGTTCGAGAGTATGTATGTATGTATATCTATGGTCAATATTGTAAATGCAATTGTATCTTATGGTTTGCAAAGCCAACCACCATGTTTTTACTTTTAAGTTGCATGCACATGCAAACCATGAACAAAAAAATTTACAGTTATTTGAATGGTAACCGGAAGTTGGAAATAAGTATGCAAAGCACGATTAGTTTATATTTATGGGATTATTGCCATTCATAACGTTGTTGCTTCTTTTTTCTTTTTTTCAATTTCTATTTCCAATACAATTTTTCTTCCATAATTTATTCAAATTCCCTTCAAACGAAAAAAAAGCTCATGCAAGATGCACTTGTGTTAAGATTCACAATCGTAGTCAAAGTAATAAATTTTTCCTTTTTTTTATAATTTTATAATGATGACAAATGGAAATGTTATAGAAATGCTTACCAGAAAGCCAAAAAAATAAAACAAAATTTAATAAGAAATGATAATTTTGAGGAAAATTAGAACAACATTTTTCTAAAATACATACGACAAATTTATGAGTTCAAATTAGAGTTTCTAATTTCCCGAACTTTTTCGCCTCCCGGGATATGAGAAATTAAATTTCTTAATCCCGGGAATTCCCGGGAATTTGAATTAAATTCGTAAAAATAAATATTAGCTACAATTTAAACACTCCTTTTAATAAATAAACCCACATTTAAACAAAAATAAACATTTTTATTCAATTTTTAAATAAAAAAAACAATAAATAAAGAAAAAACAAACAAATAGATAAATTCATATATTTTTAAATATAATATTAAAAAAAGAGAAGTGTATAATAACGTAGTGAGATCAGTAAAATTTTAGGGATTTTAATTATTTTCCTTTCAAAAAATAAAATTTTAATATTATTAAAGCATTCAAAAGTTCATCAGATGTTCTATTTCTTATTTTTGTTGATATGTTGCCTGCTACAGAAAATACTCGTTCGCTCTCTATTGATGTGGGTCTCACAGATAGCAGTGCATCATACAAATGTTTCAAGTTCGTCGTACGATTTCCTGTTATTTCAAATATACCAAATTCTTTCTTTAGCACATTATCAGACTTATTTTTGTTCTTTGGATTTAATGTTGAATTTGTTATAGCCTTTTCAAGGTTATAGCCTTTTTGTTATAGCCTTTTCAATGTTGAGGTTTCATCCGCTGATAGTAGTGTTTCGTCGTCACTATGATTTTCCATTTCAAAAAGTCTTTTGTATATTTCATTAGCAGTTAATAATAGGGCCGTTTTATTTGAATAAGAAAAATTATTCGATTTATAATCATCCGGGTTTTTTTAAAATTTTAGTAAAGAATATAATTTAATTTCTCTTCTTTCATTTATACGACACTTTAGTGATGCCAACGAATTTGTTGATAATATGCTGTTTTTACTTTCCAATTCTTTATAAAGCGTTTCAAGGATGATTTCTGCAATCAGTAAATTGCAATCTCTTCGCCCAAGGGCCTCTTTAGATACCGTCTTTGTTTAATACTAGACCACTCATCAAAAACAACAGAAAATCTACCAATTTTTTGCACAAAAAATAAAATAATTTGCTTATTAATTCTGTCCACAAAATTTAGTATTAAGTTTTTGACGGTAGTTGGATTTTTTGGCAAATCTAGGCCCAATTGTTTCAGTGACAGTCTTATGAAGCAGCTTTCAGTTATCGCGTGGATAGAAAATCCGTCTACAGCAGCTAATCTTGACAATATTTCCTCTAAAGACTGCGTAGGTTGAAAATATTTCTTTACGCCCGATGAAGTTGTAGGAATCACTGGTGGAACGTCTTCTACGTCAGATTTCAAAGTAACATTGTGAATTTGTCGCAAGTGGCGTAGTAAACCACTTGTGCATCCACCTTTGTACATCAGTCGTTTTGGACAGAGAGAACATTGCGCAAAATCTGTAGTTTTAGAAAAATATTTCCAAGCTTGACTCGTACGCTCCATGACTTCCAAAAATATTCCGTAAACTTTATTTAAAAATATGTAATTTATCTTTACTACTGTTTATTACCACACAAATGTCAAAAATATGGTACAAAGTATGGTATTTGTAGGTATCAAAACAAAAGTCAGCTTTGTAATAAAAAGTAAAAACTACAAAAAATCATTTGAAATTTCCGAAATTTCCCGAAGAAAATTTCCCGGGAATTAACAAAAAATATTTCCCGGGATTTTTTTCCCGCTTAGAAACCCTAGTTCAAATAAACAATTTTGAAAATAAATGGTGATTGGGAACGAGAAAAATATTTGGTCATTACAACCCTTCAGTCAGGATCACAACCAAGCTTCTCCATAGTTGTGTGTTAATTTTATACAAGATTGGCTGTAGGCCCCAGTTTAAAGTCGACTCCGAATGAGAGATTTTTGAGAAACTTTTCATGGCAATTTAATTTACTCTCAGACTTTTTGCCAGAATTTTGCAGCAACACACGAAGATGTGGTTGAAAGTGTGCATGAGAATCCATCAACGTAAAATAGTCATCGTTCTCAAGAATTGAACATTTCACGTACCAGTTTACGTCGAATTTTGCAATTGATTCAAGAGTTGAAGCCGCATTACTATTCGCTTCGCTAGATATGCCAACGACGACAATTTTTCCAAACAAAATTCTTTTTTCCATTTTTCCATTCCGCACGTGGTCTTACAGAAGCTAATGCATCATTGGCCCATAATTCCGTGAAAATGAGAACGGCGCAACCATTACCTATCGCACCATGAAAACTGATTTTTTTCTACCCGCTCTTCGTGGCATTGATGAGATGTTGGGTTTCGACAGGAAAGTGCAGCTTGCCACTGATCTCATGTTATAATCGATTTATTGTGTCAAACGTTTGATGGCCGTTTAATTAGCCGAAATGGTGATCTCAATTGGCCGCCATTTGACTCCGCTGGACTATTTTCTGTGGGGCGCCGTTAAATAAAATTGTTATGCCGACAAACCAGAGAGAATTGTGTATTTGAAGTCCAACATTCATGTTGCCATTGCTGAGATACGACCACATACACTCGAAAAAGTGCATGAAAATTGGTCCGATGGAACGAAGTACTGTGAAATCAGCCACGGCAGCCATATGAATGAAGTAACCATTTGTAAATGGAACAATTGTACTTCACAATAAAAATAAATAAATATTGCAAAATTTTAAACCGTTTTTATTTTAATGGATTTTTAAATTTAAACTTAAATTAAATTTAAATTTAGCCTAAAGTAGCCTACCCTTTATTCATTAATTTTTGAAAGAATTGTTTTTTTATATTCAAAATGCATTCAATTAAAAATCCCCCATAATTTACCGAATATTTTTTTAAATATTAAGTATCTGATTATACATTTAGTGGTTTCAAAAAGCTGCCAGCAATTGAAATATCTTTCTCCTGAAGTGTAGTTTATTTACTGAGAGTTTTGTATTAAAAAACAAGTGCTTTTCTACCACAACAGAGTGATTATGGTCGCCATAATCAATCTACTGTCTAAAGAATTTAAAGGATTGTAAAATTTAAAGATACTGCAAGCTTTATAGGACTGTACCCCATCTTAATTAACTCACTGTCGATAATATCTCTTCTGAAGATGAAAATGTGGGGGATAACGCTAATTTAACAATTTCACAATTGGTCGTTGTAAGCAATTGATCCAAACGAACAGCTCGTAATGATAATATTTGCATTTGAATTTCCATCTCCATCCATATAAAGTCAAAGTCTACTTACTTAGTCATTACAACCCTTCAGTCACGATTACGTCCTAGCTTTTCTCACCACTTATGTCGTGTGCGTTAATTTTGTACATGAGTACCTACAGTTTAAAATCGATTCCGAACGACAGATTTTTGAAAACTTTTCATAACAATTAACACCGCAATTAAAGAAGGAATATATGCTGATTGGATGCTAGAACAATAGTTCCTAAAATATATTTCGAGCTCACTATGATATTCTTCTTATATGATTTGCAAATCGATTTGAGTACTGTAGTTGAATGTTTTACTGCATCAAACTTTCTGTTGTGAAAACTATGCTTAGGTTAAAATATTTTGTGAAATGGTTTCACCAGCAACTGTACAATACAACGCGTACGAAAGACCATTCGTAGAAAAGTTCTGAAAACCAATTTTTTAAAAAGATCTACTAATTCCTACTTCAATATTTTAGACGGAATTGGCTAAAAAACAACAAATCGAAAGGATTGCTGTATACATCAGTGGAGATAAAGTTGAAGATTTACTACTTTCATACTTCTTTTGTGTCATCCTTTAAACTGAATATCTTCTCTCTGCCTATTTTATTGTTAAAAAGATTTTACTTTTTCTGTTTCGATCTTAATTTTGTTGTTCATACTGAATTATAAAATCCCCTTTAATTTCTATGATAGAACCTGGTATTCATAATTAAATTTGTCTGTTTAATCGAGCCACGTTAATCTAAATATTTACTTGCTAAACACTAACACAAATATAAATTGTAAGAATATTTTATTTATATGTACTGTATGTACACATACACAAAATACCTACACTTAAACGGCCCACTTACATATGCACACCGCCTAAGGCTTAAACGTATTTAAGTCATCAATAATAAGGAAAGAATTACTGAATGAGTGAATGAATGAAAGATTGCATAATAAATTTAACAACAACAATTATAAACAAATAAAATACAGGTACTTGCAGTTGCATTTAAGATAACAAACAAACGCATGTGTATACAGAATGATATGATATGATATCTGTGGGGTTATAATCTCTTATAACCCCACACAGATAAATAAACGATATGGTCTCTAAGAACCAAAAATATACCCAAAAGATCATTGAATACATTCGAAGCAATTAAAAGATGAGTGCTAAATGGCAAAGTCAAAACCGAGAAGCAACAACAACAGCAAAAAAGCAAAGCTTGCCAGAAGTTTAAAAAAGAAAATCATCGCTTTTTTTAATACCTAAAATTGGTGCCGCGATATTGACCAATGCATTGCATTCAATTCTGTGTAAGGGGTTCTTTGATATTCCTTTGTAGCTCTGTTGGAGATCTTGAATTCGGAAGGTTGGGTTAGGTTAGCGCGTAGCTTGCAGTTCACAGGCAATTTCACTCGGTGGCCCATAAATCCCATTGTGTTACCCAGTATATGGTAAGCCCACTTGTCATGATCTGTTAGTGGTGGGTTTTAATCACCTCAAGCTTCGGGTCATGAAACCGGATAGTTCGCCACCATGCCCAGATTTCCAAACGTTCTGTCACCCAAAAAGCCGATGACAGCTGTCTGAAAGTACAGGACATTCACATAAAAGGTGTTGTATCGAATTCGTTTTTTCCACATCCTGGCAGTTTCTGCAGTAATCCTGGTGAAGCAGACAGAGCTTTTCAGCGAAACTGTCAATAGCGCAGTGTCCCTTAGAATTCCTGTTAAAGTGCGAACAATTATCTTGTTGAACTCAAGTAATTCCTTGGTTTTCCTGCCGTTCACTGCGGACACAGCAGTTTTAAAATTCGGCAACAAGATATCTTGGACCACCTATAGTTTGTTCAGTTGCATGCTGCTTTTACCAATTTGAAAAACTCTTCTTGTATGGAAGCATATATCCCCTCTATTGTCTCTTCCTCAGACATCTACGCTCCCTTTCGTGCCACTTCTTCCACCATTTCGTTTCTTTCTATGCCAAAGTTGCCTGGAACCCAGTAGAGGCAAGTGTTGTATCGATTTCTATTGAATAGAGAATCCTAACACTTTTTGAATTAACGAGATGGGACCACAGAGCTTAATTTCTGCTAGACTGTCCGCACATATGATCAAATACGAGGAAGAAGGCAGGATTCTGGTTTTAATCATGCGTGCAGTTTGTTCAATAGTAAAAATTTCCGCCTGAATACACCAACAACAATTAACAATTAATTAACAATTATAATTAATTAATTATAATTATAGTTAGGTAATCTGTATGACACGTTCAGTGCCAGTTTGTAGGAATAGACTCCAGATCCAGTTTCACATTCCATTTTTGAGCTGTCGGTGAAGATGGTTGTATCACCGTCACCGATGACAGCTTCAGCAAACCATTCTTTCCGTGTGGGAGTGTAAGTTATTTTTCGTTCGTCCGAAAACTGTCTCTAATACCACATATTCGTATCTACAAGCCGTGCGCTTAGATTCTACTTCATGACACATTGAAGCGTATTCTACCGTACATGGCCTAAATATATCTGAGGACTTAAACCTCAATGCCTAGCAGCCATGGTTTGCAGGAAGTTATCCAATGGCTGTAGAGACAAGATGACCTCGAGGCCAACCTGCAGCGTGGACTGTGATGCCAATCTCTGTACTTTGTTCAGATGAGTTGGAAATTTTTTTTAAAAAGTTTACTGTATACGAGTACATACCTATAAAACAAACGTACATACAAAACAAACATACTTAAAAAGACAATTCCTAAAAAAAAAATTCATTGATTGAGAAGAAAAATTATCAAAATCATAATAAAATCATCGTTCTGGCAACGCTGCAAATAACTCACACATACTCTTACACGTATCCCTTTGCATACAACATATGATTAGAGGGGGAGGGAGAGAGAGAACGTGGAAGTAAAAACATTTGCACTTTTAACATAAAAGGTAAGAGTATACAATTGTCTTATCCCCTTTCGGTATTAATACGACCAACGAAACGACCGACCAACCTTCCAGACCAATACGAATTTAATGTTTTTCTCACAGTCATTGCCGTTGTCTTTGAGTTTGTGCTTGTGGTTGGAAAAGAAGGATTTAGTTCTACCAAAATCACAAACACTTCTTACACACACAGAGCCAAACACATAGCCATACTGTCATTTAAATATTTATGTTTGGTTTGGAATATGTTATTAAATGGAGTAGAGCTGCTAAGGCATCATCAGTAATTTATGTCAACTTAATCACGCATACATACATATATACTAACACATATTTGAATATTTGAATTATTGAGGTATTGAATTTGTTTTCTGTGCAACAAGAAGCAGAAGCATTTGTTCAATTACATAGATTTGTGAGTGCAACTCAGAAAAAAAAACTTCTAAAGCCGCATAAGAAGTAATCTGTTATTTTTGAATTTAAATATTCCTTAATGAACGTCTGTTTTAATTAAGTAAGCATTTTGCCATTATAAACTAAGACTCTTTAATATTTTAATGATAATATTGTTGCTTCATTTTTCCGTCAATACATCACATTTATTTCTTCTTCAAGAATTTATAACAAACACCGAAGCAAAATAGGATACAAAAATTGTGCAAAATTTTTTCAGAAAATTTCTATACGTCTAGAAAAATGTTATTGAATACTGCATACGGCAATAACGTACATCTCTTAGACCGATATAATGCTCTACATGGGGTAAATTTTGAACAAAGGGATTACATTCAACAATTTCGTAAAATTTTAACGTTCGTTCTGGAAATTAAGAAAGAGATCCATGCGGTTGATGTTCAATGCCTCCGTTATCTCTTAACCACTTCGACGGCAGTATTTCAGTGCCAGTTTAAAAGCTAAGTTTGATAGATAAATTCGTGAGTATTAAACAAAAAGACATATCTAGATGGAGTCAATGTAAAATACCAATACTATCCAGAATACTATCCAGAACTTGACCAATTGCATGAAGCAATCTAGAAATATTCAGCTGTAAAGAAAAGTTACTATGTACTGTCTAGCTTTTATTTGATTGGGCGATTCCAAACTCACTTGGTGATACAGAATATTTGCCAATCAAAGAGTTGTGTGAAGGTCATACCTACTGGGTATGACCAATAATTTATTGGATTTTAATTGAATTTAAAAGAAAACTGCGTTTACTTAGCATTCTCCCCATGTGGTAATGATGATGGTTCTAGGTCACAAGTCTTCAATAGCGAAGATTTTGAATGAAACGATCTCTCAAATATTCTTTTTACATTCCCAGAAGACTGTACAATTGCCTTTGTTGTGTGTTAATTTTATGTATGAGCAGCGGAACCTACTGTTTAAAGTCGACTTTGAACGACAGATTTTTGAGAAACTTTTTCATGGAAAATTTATTTGCTCTCAAAGTTTTAGCAAGAAATCTGCTGAGAGGATATCGCTGAAGAAAAATTTTTTCATATTGTTGGAGGTCTCTAATCTGGGGTTTGAACCGTGGCCGCACGTCTAATAAAACAATACTTTACGTTCTAGACTACGGCCACTACAACCTACAATTCATTTAAAGAAACTTCTCCAAAGTACTTTCTCCAGCAAGAATGTAACCTGGAACAACTTTTTTTAAGAACGTATTTGTTGAACATAATAGAATCAATGTTATAAAAGCGGATTGTAGACTTTCTAAAAGTAAGTCTTATATTGTATTTGAATAGAAAGGTGCTGTTTGGAATTGTGATGGGGAAGACGAGATCAAAGGAGTAAAACTCAAGGGAGAAAAATTCACCCACACTACAGTCAATAAAACAATCCAATACAATTTCCCAGAAGTATTTGTCTCTAGGCAACCATCGAGAGCATTATAGAAACGAATTGGCGATAAAAATTTCTTGCATAAGTCTGGAACTAAGGCATAGTCTAGTAGGTAGTGTGTTGACAATATTAGACGTAACGCCGTGATTCAAACCACAGGTCAGACATCTCCAACAAAACGAAGTATGAAAAAATAATTCTACATCGACTTCCTCTCTCAGCAGTCTCATGGCAAAAACTCTGAGAATAAATTAAAAGTGACATAAAAAATTTTATCCAAAATTCTGCCGTTCAGAGTCGACTTTAAACTAAAGGTACCGCCACTCATGTATAAATTATAACACACACAACATAAGTGGGTGTGAGAAACTAGGTTGTAGTCCTGATTAAAGGGTTATAAAAGCCAATTAAGTAAGTAAGTAAGAAATGAAGCCAGTGAAGTAACTGATACTACGTACATAAAAAGAAGATAATGCTTTATGACAGCTCTTGCCGCTTGATTATTGTTGTATAAAATTATCAATTTGATGTGCCATATCCATCAACCTGCCATCGAGAAGCAATGTTGCTTTTTTTAACCGTTAAAATAACAATTAGGTAACGTTTTGACGATAATAAGGCATATAGGATTTTAAATGAATTCCCTGACCATATTTCTCTGTTTTGTGCTGCCCTCATCACTTATCTGCAACCCTTTATGCATCAGGTTATCTGG
This sequence comes from Sarcophaga caerulescens, assembly GCA_927399465.1. NCBI lineage: Eukaryota > Metazoa > Arthropoda > Insecta > Diptera > Sarcophagidae > Sarcophaga > Sarcophaga caerulescens. Next base: position 62,697,157 of record OV656872.1, read on the forward strand.
GCCTCATTGGATTCTAACGCATGAAAATACTGCCAATATAACTATTTTACAGTGTGACTGATCTAACGGCGTTTGCTCCTCTTTGTCCACAGTCCATATTAGTTTTGTTTCTTTCTTTACCAGAATATGGAATTCGATAGACTTATCGACCAAGAAATTAACTACAAAGATAAGGGTTTCCGTAAAAATTGTAAAATTTTCATATCCCAAGAGGTAGTGTTCCCTGTGTTACAACTATGGATTATAAATAATGTCACAACTTTAGTACTTAACGGTCACTCGGATCTAGATATGCAAAGGGGACATAAGTGTCTCATATTCTCCAAAGGAATCGTTTAGACATAACATAGGCTTAGTATTTTAATTAGATTCACATATTTTATGTAAAAATATTGTCATAGTATTTGTATGTTTCATAAAAAGGTTGGTTGGGTACAGCGTATTTTATAATATTTTTTTTTTTATTTCTTCGCTTCCAACCCTAATTTACTAATACCTTTACTGCTGTAACAAAAAATCAAAACCATTAACGAATTCCCTTAAAAAGGGCACAAAACTTTTTTTTAATATTGGCTTCAGTTTATCGGAAAATTTGAAACGAAATTTCTATGCACAAGCATTGTTATTAGTTTTACTGTCAGTTGGACAATTATAGGCAATTAATTGCTTTCTATTCGTTTATTGTTCCAAAAGCCAACTAAACCTCAATGAAGTCAAAGTTAAAGTCAAAATATTCGATCATTTTCGATTCAATTATTGGAAAATGTTTTACTAGGAAAAATGTTAGTTCGTATGCGGGAGAAATTTTCATGCCTTATTAGTGTCAGCTTTGAGCTTCAATCAGTAATTCGCTCAGACACATGTTTGCTTTTTCTCAAGCTTAGTCAATGGAGGGATAGATACCATACTGAAATCACTGGTGAAATAAAAATTATTATTTTATTGAAATTGTTGATAACCGTTATTCCTCTTAACAGCGAAAAACAATTTTAACATTTCTAGTGGTTTTTGCTTCAAATATCTTACTTCTCTAAAACGCACTATTTTATGCATGCATGTGAACAAAGTAAAACGAAACCTTTTTTGGCTTCGGTTAGATTGTCAAATCCTATTTCCAAAATCCATTTCTGGCCTGACATCTGTACTGTTTGTTTGAAATATTAAAAAGTATTGGCGGTATTGGGTCAGTCGCTTGTAGTGATGACCATATCCATGCAACGCTAATTCCATTACGACAAATGATAACGAGTTAGAAAGGAACATTTCAAGTTAAATTTTTGCTTAAGACCGACTTTTAATTCGTCTATTTTTGTTTGAGAATGTGATGCTTTATATTGTAAGGAAAGAAAAACAAATGCCAACTGCAGAATTCAGCGATTGCCCCTAATCCGTTTTGAAAGAAATTTCGCAATCAATTGCACATGACAAGCATACGAGCAGTTAATAAACACTAAGGCTCAATCGCATGGGAGTTTATAAGCATTAACATTTGAGATTGAATTGGATGAGATAAAGAGACTGACATGTGACGGCAATGAAATCCATAAATGAGGCAATGTAGATCTGTTTGACTGCAGTACTACAGTTATCGTCCGATTTAATTCCGTTCCATTTAATAATGAAGAGAAATCTCTATAGTTAGAATAATGGGCGTAGGATGGAGCTTAAAATTTATTAGAGAGCATCCTGACTTGTCAGCTTATGAACCCACAAATTATATGTTTTTGGAACGTATTCTGAATTCCGTATTCTGAATAGCAATTACACAGTCTCTCTGGAGTGAAAGTATTCTGTAGTTTGACAAAAATGTTCGAAACTTATGCCGATGAAGTAGCCGTAGTCTATTAGGTAGTATGTTAGCTTATAAGTGAGGCTACGATTCAAATCAACACACTGATATAAACAAAATATTTCTCTGGGAGTAAATAAAAATTGCCATGAAAAAGTTTTTTTAAAAATTTGTCATTTGGAAATGACCTTTAACTGTATGCCCCACACGTGTATAAAACACAACATGTATAAACACAACAAAAGTGGTGTTAGAAGCTATATACGAGTATGTCGTAAGCCTGAAAGAAAGTCTGTCAGTTCAGTTTGGACAAAAGGCATAAAGAACGGAACATAGCATTACTATCGGAGAGTTTGATTGCCTTACGAGCACTTCGATCCTATAAGGTTGATCCGTAATTAGTATGTAACTGTCTGAGCAAACTAAGCCAAGCTAGGTATTGAAATGTGAAAATTTGTTAGAATTCTGGGCATGCATGAATTCTGCGCAATGATCAGACAAACGAACCTCTTAATGGGCAAGAATTTTTCTGTGGAACGAAAGAGGACATAAGAGATTTGAGTCTTTCATCAGACTACGTAGAAATTTTTTAAGTACAGTAAACTCTATAAAACAATTCAACAATATGAATCGTTTAAAGCACAATATGTAGATTCTGTGATGAATGAAACTAATGATCAGATATCATTTCAGAAAGAAATGCCAGATGGTTTATCAAGTAGACAGGGAACTACCCTACTAATACCAAACAGAATAGTTGGGGCTGTCGGAGGGGCATTGTAGAGATTGTTATTAATTATTTCCTGGCTCTTGTTTTATTGCTATTCTAGGATTATGCCTAGTCCATATGCTTTTCGACATTGTACAGATGTTTAAAGTCTACCAATCTATGTAAATCTTATCAGGAATATATAAAGTCTCTCAGCCAAATGACGCATGTAAATTACACATTTTAATTAAACAAAAACCATGAATATTGTGTTTCCACTGATACGTAGCGTTTTTTTCTTGCAAGTAGGACAGTAGTTGTGACTGGCTATCCTCGCTCTAATCTTGTCTGCAGGGGTCACTTAGTAGCTGGCAAAGTGACTGGTAAAAAGTTTCTGTTTTTGGTTGTCACATACCGTCTCAACTTCAGAGCTGTTGGAAAATTTCTCACAAATAAAGCAATCATCGTTAGGGAAGTCAATAAAATTATTAGAGAAACGCAGAGATGTAGCCTAGAAGACATGCCTTTTGGGGTAGAATGCCTTGTGGTTGACAATGGCATGATGTGGGTTAAATGGCAAAGATGATATGGTACTGTAACTTGATTAAATAACATTTTATTGATAATTTTTTTATTTTCTTAGTTACACTCTGTATACCACCTTTCTTCTTTTCTCTGCACTCTTCTTATCTTTCTTGTTCCTCTCCCCCTACCAAATGGCTTTTCAGTTTAATTATAACTTTAATTGGAAAGGCATAAAAATCTATATCGTGAGCATAAAAGTGACGTGAATAATATCGTCTGTCTGTCTGCCTGTCTGGGTAAATGGCAACAAAAAGGAATCAAAAGGACGCAAAATGAATGTAAATTAATTTCCATTTAATTGATTTTCTATTGATGCTATAATTATTATGTGGTTTACTTGTCAATTGGCAATAAAATAAAATGAATTCTACTTCCATATCAATTTCAAGTTTATTTCCTAAACGTATCTACTTCCTGTATAACTTTAATAAACATCTTAATTAGCTGAAGAAATTTAATTAAATGTGTGGAGGGTGATTTTCCTTTTTTTTCGCAAATTTAGTCAAGAGCGTCATACTTAGTCATACTTGTTTGCATGGGGGTTGTGAAGAAAAAAAAAAAAGAAATCAAGTCAATTTAAAATGGTATGGTAAAATGGTAAAGACTTGTCATCGTATGTGAGGTGAGATTTATTTATTAACGTGCCTGTGGAATGATTAAAAAGGATCTACTCTTCTAGGTACTAGAAGGGTGTTGGTTTTGATTCCCACCATAGATTCTGATATTTTACACTGCAGCAGACGAAAAGCCTTAAGTTACTTCGTCTCTATCAATTCGAATAAAATTCGTTATTGAAATACATAAAACTATAAAAAAAATTATCTATCAAGCGAAATTATAGGGTGGGCGATTTAATAGTTTAAATTTAAAAATGCAATAAAACAGAAACGGTTTGAAATTTTCCTAAATTTATTTTTCTATTGTGAAGTACAATTATTCCGGTTAGAAATGAAATATTCCTTGATTCATATGGCTGCCGCAGCTGGCATCACAATACCTCATTCGCTCGGACCAAATTTCGTGTACTTTTTCGAGTGTACGAGTTCGTACCTCAGCAATGGCATTACGAATGTTGCGCTTCAAATGTTCAATTGTCTCTGGTTTCGTCGGCATAACACCTTTCTTTAACGACGCCAAACAGGAGATAGTCCAACAGTGTCAAATCGCAGCTTTTTGGCTGCCATTTCGGCTAATTGAACGGCCATCAAACATTTGGAGCAATAAATCTATTGTGCCATGAGATATGTGGCGAGCTGCACCATCATGTTGAAACCAAACACATTTCACATCAATACCATGAAGAGCGCTACAAAAAAAATGAGTTGTCATGGCGCAATGGGAGACTCCATTAACCGTAATGATTGCGCCGTCCTTTTTTCAAAGAAATATGGGCCAATGATGCCTCCACTCCACAAGCCGCACCAAACAGTCACTCATTATGGGTGCATTGGCATCTGTAAGACCATGTGTGTGGGTTTTCTGAGCCCCAAATACGGCAATTTTGCCTATTAACGTACCCACTATGATGAAAATAAGCTTCATCCGAAAAGATGATTTTCAGTTTTGTAAAATCAACAACAGTTTTTGGTTGATCCAATAAATGCCAACGTTTCTCAAGCGTAAATCGATTTATATATAGAAATAATATCGTTGGTCTCATGTAGAAAGGCCCTAACTCACACTTTTTTCGAAATTGATTTTTTTGGTGATTCCAATGCATTTAACACAAATACACCTCCTCACAAAAAAAAAAATGCAAGTTAGGGCCTTTCTACATGAGACCAAAGATATACTGAATTTTGTGACAGAATAGAATGACATATGTAAGTATGCCAAATGTAGTCGCCGTAGTCTAGTAGGTAGTGTGTTGGCTTATTAAAACCGCAGATCAGATGTCCCCAACAAAACGAAATATGATGAAATATTTCTACTAGACTACGGCAATTACAGCCAGAATATTCGGCGACTACGAGCCCGTATATTGCGTACCGTTCCATTTCTGGAGTAATTGTTAATCGACTTTTTACACTCCAGAATAGTCGTTGATCCCTTACTTTTGGATGTTATTGTCCTCTTTGTCATTTCACTATTCGTAAAGACATAACGTAAATTATACGTAAAGCTTACGAAAGAATTACTAGTCTAGGTCAAACATTTCTTGATCGCGTTAACCTCCGCTTGAAAAACCGTATTATTGTTCGGAATCTAAAGACATGGTTTGTTTCTGGTTCTATATAGACGTCCAGTCACATTCTGTCTCCATGTTAAGATCTATCCGTGTTGTTATTGATATATTTGGCAACCTGTCGGATAACTGGGCATCAACCGAAAGTCCGTCCAATGTCTCGACTATTTTCTAGTGATACAATTTCTAGCTCTGGTTGATCTATCCCCCAATGCCTGAAAACGATATATGTCGTAAGTGCCGCCCCACATGGAACCCGTATGTATCTCTATATTTATCTTGGATAAAGAATATTATTTTGTATTCTTTAAATGCACTAGTGGCTGATGTTCGCATCGGACCACTTATCCCTAAACAAGAAATTCGTCGCGCCCACATACATATCTTGTTACTTATCAAAACAATTGAATTATAAAAAAGCTTATAAGCTTACAGGAGTGTTTGTGTTTGAAAAGCCCAGTATTATAACGTACTCCCCTCTATAAAGTAGCATGACATTATCAAGGATGCCTTTTCAGACTTCTCACATTTTGGTTTTTGTAATTGTTATTTTTATTCATTCAAACTTAGAATAAATTTACCAAATATGGTGGTCTGATGTGGACATTACAAGGACGTCTGTAAAATATTGTGTGCATAGATAGTAACACAATTGAAATCTTTGAACCTCTATTTTATCTTTAGCTGAAGTTTTTTAATTGCATTTAAAAAAACATCCTCATTTGGAATTCTTATCCTTAGAGTTTTTACTTTTTTTATAATAAATTACAACAAATACATGTTTTTTATTACAGTTTTTTTATTGCATTTACCTTTATTAGACTTCCTTCCTTTTGGCATGGAATTGCCATTTTTTTAAATGTAAATTGCTTTTTATTACTTTTCCCCTCAAGCACAGCCAATAAATGGGAGAATAAAAAATTAATTTTTTACTACATGAGCTATAATCAAAATGTGATTATTTTTTGGTTTTTCGGATTACCATTCCATATTAATGCTCTTACAGACACACACACTCGCGCTCATGTGCTTCATTTTAATATCCTTTTGATCGCAGCATTGTTGTCAATGCTAACGAAGCTTTATTGTTATCCAAACGTTTCAATCAACATGTATATGTATGTGTTATGATGTACATATGTGTTTACAAACTCTAAAAAATATAAATTTGGTTCAGACTTAATGAATAACTCAGCAAACATATAACACATACTTCCTTACCAACACACCGTTTTGTGAATATTTATCAGCAAGGCAATCAAGAAAAAAAATTACTTGAAAAGGGGTTTCCCTTAAAATTAAAACTTGTGACAATTAAAACCTCATGAGTGAAATTTTTTTAAATCCACTTCAATTTGTGATGGATGAAATGTAACGCTCAGGATCCTTTGGCCTTTTTTGTTAACGGAATAAATAAAATCTCTCTTCACCTTTGGGAGAGACATGCCATAATTACGGTACATTGTATGGTTAACTACACTTACATTGAGCGTCAAAAGAAAGTCTACACTATGGATAAAATTCTAACAATCACAACTCAAGTTTTACACTTACGGAGAGTGCCCGAAAAAATTTTACAATATTTCCAAAATTTTCTAATTCTTTTCTTCTTCTTTCAATTTTAAAAACTGGAAATAAAATAATTTGAAAAAAAAATTAACGGTAATTTATTAATGTATATTTTTTGGAATTGTACACATTCTTTTGACGCTCACAGTATGTCGGAAAGTTCTGGTTACCAATATTAAGGCAGCTCAAATGGGGAAGAAGAAGAATTGATACGATATTTTTACTGTAATTACGAATACGAACGTTAAGACTTAAGCATGTTTGTGCATGTTATGCGTTAAAATCCTCTCTACGTCAGGGGTATGGATTAGCTTCCGCGGGGACCACTTAAATTAAACATTTTGCCTTAAAGCACTTAGAACAATATCTGACTTTTCACGTGTTTCTTGAAATAACTATTTAAAGAGAAACACAATGTGTTCTGAGGATCGTTGCATTGTTTTAGTGAAACTACATGTCGTCCACTTCGCAATCTTCAATTGTAGGGGAAAAAAGCCGGCTCTGAATTGTGGGTAACAGTTCTTCTCGGTTCGATTTTGAAAAAATCACAACTCAGCCGATAATGCGCACTAAACCGTCCTTTCCTTCGAACGAAATAGCTTTTAAATAATCAGTTCTGGTTTCTTCGTTCCCAGTATTTTACTTGTTTTCTAAACCACCGAGTAAGAAATGGTCTTCATACCTAAAGAAAATGTTGTTCAAAATCAGCATATCTACGACATTCATATGTGGCTTTAATTGCTGCGTGAGTTGAATTTTATTTTTATGGTGGTGCAAATGCTTATGTAAAGCCATGATCAGTAGTCGACAAATTTTGGATTATTTGCGACGTATTCTTTAACCCAAGCAATAACTCCGGCAGTATGTACATTACGATGATGAAAAGGCATGACAACTTCTGTTACAATTTTCGTTTTTTCCACTTTCTTTATAATATCTGAATTCCTTCTACAGAAGGTCGATTATGACGATCATAATTAATCTATAAATAGGACTGCAATAGTGACCAGGTTTGAGACATCACTTTTATTGTAAATTTCAAATGTTGCGTTCTTGAGTTGTTAAACCAACCATATTCATAAAAAAGTCATCAAATGATTCTCAAAATGAAAAATAAAAGCTATGAACATTGCCCTTATATGGATAAGTAAATACTTATTTCGTTTTATTGTTCAAGTTTCTTCAGCTATCTGGGAATTAGCCTGCTTTAGCATTTTGCATGCCAAGAAATACAGATTATCTCTGTGGCACCCTATGTTTAGCGTTGCCAACATCGTTATCTGTCACCCGTCGTGTAAACACGCACTTAGGAGCTGTCAATGTCAGCGAGATAAAAAGACATGCCGCCATTGTTTCCGGCCTCTTTGACAAAAATCTTCATCGGCTGCAGACGTTCCTGACCAACATAAGATTCATAAAATCCGAAGCCATCCTAAATTAAATTAGCTTTTTTGAACTTTAAATTTAAATAAATTAAGTAATATTTTACCCTAGTATTACATTAAATAAAATCGTTTTTTTTTAATTGGTAATTAACCGTAAATTACCAAATTGGTGACCCCGACGTGATCTTGGCAAAAAATATTTTTTTGCTAATCATAAACGAAATTGCGTTTGCACGTATACGAGTGCATTGACTAACGGTCATAACGGTACGCACCACATTTTGGAAAAATGACTGATGTGAGCGACAACGAGAAGCCAACATTTTCCGACACAGCAACGGCAAATTAAATGCCTCATCAACGACCCGATTCCCCGTCGCCGCCAACGTATCAGCAGTGTACGCGCGTCTTCCATTGCCACAAATAGTCAGTTCGAACATCGAATCATGGTTTGCGACCATGGATTTTTGGTTCATGGCGTCTGGAATCTCGAGTGACCAAATTAGCTGCAGCACGAGCTGAATTTAACGTTTCAAAGAGATTATCGACCGCACAACAAAAATACAGCACACTCTAAGCTTGATTTGGTTTGCGATACTTCGACAAACAACGTCCGACCCTACGACTGCCAACCATCTGCCTTCGACGACATTTTCTCATCTGAGCGCCGCTGAAATTAAAACATTTAACCCATTTTATGATATATTGCGTGATTTTGCCGATATTTTAAAAATTAAACCATACGGTACGACTACGAAGTCAACAATTTTCCATCGAATTGAAACAACTGGCCAACCAGTGCACTCTCGACCCCGACGCTAATCACCCGAAAAATTAGCTGCAGCACGAGCTGAATTTAACGTTTTGTTTGGCCAGATATACGAAGAGATAGTGCAAAATTTGTACGAACCTGCATCTCATGCCAGCGTTCAAAAATTCAGCGCCATACCAGGTCGAAAACATCTTCCTACAAGAAAATCAACGCCATGAAAAATCACAAGTTATACAACCTGATCATAACGACGTCAACACCGATGCCCAAGTACCTCAACCCAACCATGACCCAATATCAACTCAAGCTATTCCTTTGCAAAAAGATAAGCATACTACAACGCGGCATAATTCTTCAAGGGTATCGCCGAAATCTACCAGATACGGCAGACGTGTTAATCTTCCAGTAAGATTCCGGTAGCTTTCATCTAGCCGGGGAGTAATGTGGCACCCTATGTTTAGCGTTGCCAACATCGTTATCTGTCACCCGTCGTGTAAACACGCACTTAGGAGCTGTCAATGTCAGCGAGATAAAAAGACATGCCGCCATTGTTTCCGGCCTCTTTGACAAAAATCTTCATCGGCTGCAGACGTTCCTGACCAACATAAGATTCATAAAATCCGAAGCCATCCTAAATTAAATTAGCTTTTTTGAACTTTAAATTTAAATAAATTAAGTAATATTTAACCCTAGTATTACATTAAATAAAATCGTTTTTTTCTAATTGGTAATTAACCGTAAATTACCAAATCTCTATTATAACGGATTCTATATGCAATAAATTATTGCAATTCATTGGGTAGAACCAAGAATGATAAACTAAAGATTACGCCTTGCGCATGTTTTCCCGTTAGATGACGTAGTTGCGCTATTTTAAAGGTTTCCAAGTCTTTTTCATATGTGAAAATTAACATTTCTTCTGAAAAATGCACTACGTGAAAGTAATTGGCAGCCCTGCAATATAACTCACGCTATCATTAGCCAATAGGAACAAAGTTGCGTAACGTCATTGATTCAACATGCGCAGAAAGTTTTAATTTTGCGTGCGTGATGGCGTAATCTTTAGTTTATCATTCTTGGGTAGAACATCCAAGCTGGTTACACCAAGCTTATACATTTGAATAATCTTTCGTAGAGTTCGTGTAACAGGTCATGCGTCAGTTACGTCTTCTGGACAGTAAATTTTGAATTCGGCTCAAATTTTTATTTAATTGACCATCTACATAGTAAAGAAAAAATTCTTATATGACATCCTTCCCATACACCCAGGGAAGGATGTCATATCAGAATTTTTAGGATTCAGAGACTTATAATGTCCCACGCATGATACAGGCTGAAGGCACTTTCAAGACAGTGCGAGCAATATTTAATTTCATCTGACTTCCTTACATCTTATTAGGTTGTAAGGTTCGGTCCTTCAAAAACTATTTGAACAAGAGGCATTTTTCCCATTACCTCTCTTAGGGGCATATGACTTCCACAAAGCATTTCCATCTTAACCGGTTGATTGATGTTATTTTTATGTCTTCCCATATAAGAATGCACTGTCCTAGATCTTGGAGTATCAAGCGTCTCCAGGTGTTTTTTGACCGTCCGCGGCTTCTTGAGCCTTGATAATTCCACGTAATTGCCATTCTTTTTATACAAACAGTATTCTTTCTGATAGTATGGCCGAGCCATTTCCATTTCCTACATTTTATGCGCTTTATTATGGGTTCCTCATTGCTGAGGTTCCAGAGATCCATGTTGCAGATGTTATTAGGATGCAGATGACTCTGAGGCACTTGTTGATAAATACCTATAGTTTTGCGTGATTGTGTTCATTTCCATAAAACAAGTACATTTTACACATGCATTGAATATTTTTAGCTTGGTTCGTTTAGATATTTATGAGCTTCTCCGAATGCTGCTCTCGCTTTATTAAGTCTGTTGTTTACGCCTGTTTCTGCGCCTCAATTTGTTGTTACTACACTGCCTAGCAAAAGCTATCTACGTATTCGACTGGTTGGCCTTGTAGCATGATAGTGTCGGTGCTTACGTTGCTAATCTCATGGCCTTGGTGTTCTTGTTATTTATCTCAAGTCCAATATTGCGCGCCAGTCTTTTTAAATCCTCTGGCTTTATTTGCATGTTGGAGATTTTGCGCGAGAGTAGACAAATATCATGCGCATAATCAAAATCCATGTGTTGGCCTGAGAGACTAAATGTTATTTTTGTTCTCTCTGAACAGACTTCGCTCATGATATCATCCAGCACGATGGTGAATAGCTGAGGTGATGGTGAGTTTGTGTGCAATGGATGACTTATATTGCCATTGTACTAGCTCTGATGATTCGTATTATCTTTTGGGGTACTATTTTTCTTCTTAATGCTTTCCATATTACAGTTCGTCTGATGGTATCGAATGATATGACATTCATAACACATATAACTTGACATATTCTTGGTTACCCTATTGACAAGACATTTTTCAGCGAATACTGTATGGCAAAGTATATAAAATAATCATCAAAATGAAAAATTAAAAAATATCAGATGAAAATAAAAATATTCCATATCGGTTCCATAATTAGAATATTGTACTTGAAAATGAAATCTCTTAGAATTCTATTTTAATTCAATAACTAATTAATTTGCTTATAACTCAATGAATTTGTCACATGTTTTACATCCTTATGACTTCCAAAATTTATTCGTTGCACTACTTTTTTTCATCATTTTCATCCTATAGTTATCCACAATTGCATGCCACTTCAATTTGATTTGAGATGATTACTTGAAATGTTTTCAATGCATTCAATAGTATACGTCAAGTCAATCTCATATGAAAATATTTTTATGTTTTGCTTTTCTTGTTCTTATTTCAGACTGCAAATAGAAATCTACCACAGGCAATTGAAATGATCAATTGAATTGCAAATGTTTGTTATTTTAAGTGGAAAATATTGAGTTTCATAAAGTCTTTGGATGAAGACTAAGGAAGTCTGTAAGCAAAGTATCATCACCTGTTTTAGAGGAGTTTAAATTCCAGTAAAACTCTTTTTTAGCTTCCAAGATACAAAAACGATGTTTCTCGTTATAATTCCTCTCATCTCATATATATTTAAATGTATTCGGAGAAAGCGTTTTTATAGGCGTAGTTTGAAAAAAAGAAGTTACTTAACGACAAGAGAACGTTTCGCACTCTAACAGGAATTCTAACGGGATATTGAGCAGTTGGCAATTGCGCTGACAAGCTCGGTCTGGTGTGGCAGAAGCTGCCATGATGTGGAAGAAACGGAATCGGTACAATACCTTTTATGGGAGTGACCTGCAATTCAAAGCAGAATTAATCGGTTTAGGGGTGACAGAACGTTTGAAGATTTGGCCATGGTGGGGAACGTGTCACTAAGGGAACTGGCTAGTGCTCGGCGTGGTTCAAACCCACCACTAACAGATCATGACAAGGGGGTTTACCTTACTATGGATAACACAATGAGTCGAGTGAACTTACCTATGAATGGCAAGCTACCCGCTAACCTAACCTAACCTACGACTTTATAGTAGGAAGTCTGTTGGCTTATTAGACACGAGGCCATGGTTCAAACCCCAGGCCAGACATCTTTCTACGGCGACTTCCTCTCAGCAAAGTTCTGGGAAAAACTCAGAGAGTAAATAAAATTTCCAAGGAAAATTTCTCAAACGTCCGTCGTTCGGAGTCAACTTCAAACTGTGGATGTCGCCCTTCGTGAATGAAATTAACACACAACAAGGATAGGGCGAGAATCTAGGTTGTAATCCTGACTAAAGGGTTTTAATGAACATACATATGTATGTATGTATGTAATATCAGATCTAACTCATTGTATTGTAATTGCAGTCGATTGCAGTTTATTTCCTTAGAAGTGACAAATGGTTAACACCATCATATTAATTTATGTCAAAAAGTAGCAAAAGTTCAAGTGTAGGTCCTGATATGATGAACTGCCATTTGATTTCTCAAAGCAAAACTAAATTACAGGTTAAATCGATTTGCTATTGAATTTGATTTAATGATGAGCATTTCGTGGTAAAAACAAATTCAATTGAAATTTGAAAATTGAAATAAAAATTGTAATAAACTATTTTAAATTCCCGTTATTTGAATATATTTATTAAAAACATATATGTATGTAAACAATTTCTAATACGGATTATCAATGCAGATAATAAATGATACACGATTGCATACATACATTCATGCATGGAATGCAATTGAATGCAATTGAAAATTCATAACACGATGGTTTTTGTTTGTGTATCTTTTTCTCCTTTTTTTCCGCTAACAAAACGAATTTGTAATTATCACAGAAATATATAGAAATTCTGTATACAAAAAATAAAAATATTCTCATTTTAGATATTTTCATATACAACACAACATACATGCCTACACAGTTATAGAGATTATATGCAATTAAATTGTGTATAAAAAAATAAGGCTGTTCCAAAGAGTATGGTATACATAGGAGTAGATAGTAATTTAACACTTAAAAGCAGCAGAATCAGTTTGTGACCCTTAATAATTCCAAGGTTTTTTGTTCATTTCCCAAAATTATAGTTTTTGGTGTCGGCTGCAGTTCCTACCAAAGTCGTGATGCGGAAAATTTAGTCCTTTCGCCTGTAAAATCACCATGAGAGTGCTGTTTCTAGACTACAAAACATTGGATATACTTCCGTCCTAAGGCCACATACAGTAAGCCAAGCACTTATTTAGCTGAAGAAAAAATCGAATTATGGAACCGAAACAAAGTACAGAAAATAACAAGAATATCATATTATCAATAACAAGAAGATGTGAAAAATACTTTCTAATGGCTCTTTACTAACACGAGTCTTAAGTACAACTTTGTAGTCCAACAAAGACCCTTGTTCGACCTACTTTGCGCCAATGTCCCTAAGCCATAACATACAAAAATACATACATAATTGGTCATTACAATCCTTCAGTCAGGATTACTACCTAGCTTCTCACACCATTTATGTTGTGTGTGCTAATTTTTTTCCTTATGTTGTGTGTGTTGTGTGGCGGTACCTACAGTTAAAGTCTACTCTGAACGCCAGATTTTTGAGAAACTTTTCATAGCAATTTCTCAGTCTCAGAGTTTTTGTCAGAAATCTGCTAAGAGGCAGCCGCCGAAGAGATTTGTCTAACCTGGAGTTTGAACTACCTACTGGACTACGACGACTTCACGACATTTCTCTGTTTTAAGTGACAGCTCTGTTCCCACCTCTGTTAAACTAACATCAAATAGATTTTCCATCTACGCAATGGTAGCATTGAAATATCAGTCCAAGCCGTTTACTTATAGCCGGTATTCTCTAATTAGCAGGGATGTCATTTAAGTATTACTCATCGATTTAGGCGCCTAGTCTAACGGCATAGATTCGAATCTCCGCCATATACTCGGCAGTTGATGACTTTAAAAGTAGCACAAATTTAGGCTTGGAACATATTACTTAGGGCTTGTGCTATACCTACACTGATCTGATTAGATCCAGATTAGTTAACTATCGAACTTAGACTGGATAATTACCAGTCATTGCTTAAAACGAAAATCATTTAAAGAATAAATCGTCTGTATAATGCCTTCTATAGAGGTTGAAATAGTATTGTTTACTTCTTCTGCTATTGTGTTGCATTACGCTACAGAGAGGTTTTTGAATCAATAATTTAGCGGCTTATCAACCTCTTTACTAATGGTTTGACGCTTCTTGTAGTTTCTTTAAGACCTTGGATTATTTAAAACAGTTAATAACATCTCCAACATACATCTCCAGGTCATACATCTCCAATAAAACAAAATAAAAAAAATTAATCTTCGGCGACTTAATCTCAGCAGATTTCTGGCAAAAAAAAACTCTGGGAATAAATCAAATCTGTCGTTCGGAGTCGTCTTTAAACTCAAATATAAAATGAAAACACACAACCTATGTGGTATTAGAAGCTAGGTCGCTGACTGAAGGGTCGTAATAATCAAATATGTATGTGTGAATAACATGTTTCCTCAGCAATTACCTTGCATTGCTTGGGCTAGACGAAGGTTCGAAGAATTATTGCTTGACAATCTAAAAGTTTTTTTTTTTTCATTTTTCTGATGGCTTATATCTTTTTTTACGAATTAAATCAATCAAAATAATGAGGTCACTCACTTCATCTGATACTGTTTTTCATTTCAAAAGTGTTTGAGCATGGGTAAGAAATACATAGCGGACGGACAATTTATGCAAAAATTATTTCTCTCTACATGTCTGTTGCAACGGATCTAAATAGCAATAATTGGATATTAACAAGGCGATTAATGGATTTCAAACCGAATTAACATATCGTTCCAGGCGCATCTAATTATTGCGAGTCTTCGCCAGTTTATCACACCAATCGATGACAGGGTTTGCTCGATTTGGTCCTTCCAACGCAAACAAGTTCGACCTCTTCGTCGACTTCCGCAAATCCCCGCATCGCGGGAGCATTCTTCTCTATTCGAAAGACATAACCGAGCCAGCGCAGACGCTGGATGTTAATACGCTGCGCAACGACCATGTCGTTGGATCGGATGGGGAAAACATCGCTAATTCGCACTGGACCGAAGAGTATTCTCTCGAATACTCTCAAGTCTGCTGCATCAGTGTTTATTAGTGTCCATGCCTCTACGCCATAAAGAAGCAGAGGGAAGATGAGCGTTTTGTAGAGTATTAGTTTTGTCGTACGAGAGAGGTCTCTGCTATTCAATTGCCTATTGCGACCAACCCACATAGACGACTGAAACATTTAATTACTAGGCCGCTAAGGTCTAGTAGGTAGTGTGTTGGCTTATTAGACGAGAGCCCAAAAACGAACAAAATGAAATATGAAAAAATATTTCTTTCGGCGACTTCCGCTCAGTAGATTTTTGGCTAAAACTCGAGAATAAAATAAAAATTACCATGAAAAGTTTCTCAAATCTGCCGTTCGAGTTGACAATAAACTGTAAATCCCGCCACTCGTACATAAAATAAACACACACAACATGACTGATGTGAGAATCTAGGTTGTATTACTGACTAAAAGTTTGTAAGGACCAATTAAGTAAATAAGCAGACTTTAAGTTAAGATAAACGATTTCAATGCTCACGCCATGCTCTTTTGGAAAGACTAACCAAATATTGTTATTGTGAGCCTGCCTATTGCAATATTAAAGAGAGAAAAAAAATGTTTACATTTTATGCCATATTTGTTTAAAATTTTCATTAAGTTTATTAAATATATTTTATTTTTAATACAAATAAATGCTATTATACATCCACGTGCAAGTAAATTTATTAACAAAAACAAAAAAAAGAAAATATACATACACATACGTACGTACGGATGTAAATGGGTTAGTTTGTATTAAAACCACATATATACTCGTATTTTATTTCAGTGGTTGAATTCCTTTTTTTTTTTTTTGGTATTTGTCGCACAAAAACTCAGCGCTTTCAATTTAGTTGCATAGAAAAGTGCAGCAAATATTTTATTTCGATTTTTATTTAATTTTTTTTGTTGTTGTTTTTTTCATTCATATTCGAAATTTATAATGCGGTTTCTAAAACTTAATTATTGCGTATTGTAAATAGAGCCGAAACGTATAATAATTACATGTAGTTTTTGTGTGTTGGTGAAAATTAATTGGATTTTCATTTAACATTATTAATGCAACATATAATTATATTGTGCATGAATTTGCATACGTATCATAATTATATACCACCACTATACACTCACCCCAAATGAGAGTTACAAACGGTAATATTTAAACAATATTTTTTTTAAAGAGAACATAAAGGGGCCAAATAAATAATTGTATTCGCATTTCTTTCAAAATTTTATGTTGCGAAACTAATATTGAAATATTTTTGAAAAATTAAGTCAAATGGAAATAATAACCCTTAGGTTTGTTTAAATATTTTCTCGATAAAATATATGTTAAGTCGAATAATTTATTGGATTTTTGATATGTTTGATAAACGAGGTCAATATTGACATGTTTTCTTATGTGTTTGATTCGGTACTTCTCTGTTAATGCAACGCATAGAGTTGAGAAATGTGTTACCAAAGAATATTGATATAAAGAATGCGCATCATGTAGAAGTAAAATTTCTTCTGGCGGGTTGTAACATTACGACCCGCTCTCATCAAAATTTGTTTAACATTACTACCCGCACAATTGTGCAGAGAGAACTCACACGCATTCTTGTGTTATTTGATTTAGTTGTCGATCAGACTGCGACAAGAACACATGTGTAGTGGATGCGTTATCATTTTATTTCAGAATAACACTCAAAAAATATTTTATGTTAAAAATGTTCTATGTCATTAGCAAATTTAATTTTTTTATTTTTTCTTCTAAAAAAAAATGGGTTTTTTTATTTTTGTTTATCTAAAAAAACTAGGTATAATTTTTAAGCCAAAGATGGATAGCTTTATGTTCTTTTAATAAAAAAAATGGATTTTTTATCTTATCTTTATTTATCTAAAATTATTAAGATAGATAGCTTTACATATGTATGTATGTTGATGAAAGAAAATCAAAGTATCGTATATTATTGACAGTTTTCTATGGATGTAAATAAATAAATTCTCTCAACTTATTTTCTCTCTCTTGCTCACTAATCACAACCAGTGTTGCCGTTTAGCTATTTTTAACCAAAATTTCCGGATTTGGTTATTTATTTTTCTTATAAAAAGAGCTTTTGTTTATAGAAATGAATTAATTTGTAAGACTAAAATTTTAGTTTGTTATTTTTTGTTTCTTTTCTTACTATGTTGTATTAATTATAATTTATATTTGAAAAAATAAAATAAAAAAACTGTGAATTTAATTTTGGTTATATTTTTTCTTATTTGGTAATTTTTTCACAAATGTTGGTTGCAATATTTTTTTTCGTGGCAACACTGACCAGAATAAGTGATTTCAGAAAATTTAATAAAAAAGTGGTCAAACAACAAAAACGCACGATGAGAGCAACGCATTGTTACGCTCTTCGTTTCTCTTTCCTTCCCTTCTATCTTTCCCCCCGCGTCCTGAAGTATTTTTGAAAAATATTCCAAAATATGTTGAAATGCACATTCTTTATACTTTATTTTCTTTGGTGTTACGTACTTTAACAGTTACTATCTGGTTCGGTTTGCTATTTTTCTTAAGATTTTTATGTTGTATACATATAAAGGGTGGGCCACTTAAAAGTTTAAATTTAAAAATGTTATTAAAAAAAAACGGTTTGAAATTTTGCCAAAATAATTTTTTTGTTATGAAGAACAATTGTTCCGGTTAGGAATGGAATATTATTTCATTCATATGGCTGGGGTGGCTGCCCTTTACAGTACCAATTTTTCAGGTGTATGGAGGCGTAGCTTGTTGCATCACGAATGTTCGCCTTCAAATGCTTAATTGCCTAATGTCTGCCAGCATAACACTTTTCTTTAACATAGCCCCACAGAAAGTATCCCAACGGTGTCACCATTTCGGCTAATTAATCGGTCATCAAATTTTTGAAGCAATATATCGATTGTGGCATGAGATGTGTGGCAAGTTGCACCAACCTGTTGAAACCAAACATCGTTCACATCAATGTCATGAAGAGCGAGTACAAAAAATCGGTTATTATGAAGCGATAGGTGTCTCCCTTAACCATAATGGTTGCGCCGTCCTCATTTTCAAAGAACTATGGGTCAATGATGCCTCCGCTCCACAAGCCACTCCAAACAGTCACTCGTAATGGCTGTAAGACCGCGTATGAGTTTTCTGAGTCCCAAATACATCAATTTTGCTTATTAACGTATCCACTAAGATGAAAATGAGCTTCTCGTTGGCCCATTTAGCGAAGTGAAAACGAAACGGATGGTCATGCGGTTTCAACTTTTGAACCAATTGAACTTTGAAAGGCGTCATACAGAGATGCTTTTTCAAAATTCGACGTAAACTAGTGCGTGAAATGTTCAGTTCTTGAGAATGACTCGATGACGAGTTGATGTTGATAGATTCTCTTATGCACACTCTCGGACACATCTTCGATATTTTCGGCTGTGCGCACTGTACGAGCATGTCTTGGCGAAACTACAATGAAACCATTTTCACGAACTTCAACAATAAACTTGCGTATACCGGACACTGTTGGTCCTTCTCTGCGACCAAATGTTGTACGACATTTTCGTGTAATTTCCAACGTTGCTCAAGCGTAAATCGATTCATTACGTTCTGTGGAGATAATTCATTGAAGTTTCTGATATAATAGAATGACATAAACATTGCCAGTTTCGAAATAACCGATGGTTCAAATTTAAACCGTTGGTTCAAATAAACGTATAGATGGCTCACCCGATATAAGCTTAACAGATTTTAGTTGAGCAAACAAAAAATTTCGTTTGCGATCGCCCCATACATTTCATAGTTAATATTTATACCCAAAACTTCAGTAATAAAATACATGTGTAACTGATTTAATTTATAAAGGTGATGATTTTAGAAATTTAAAAATATTTCTTTCCATAACGTATGTTTTCCCCCTTTCCAAATCAATTTCCAATATTAACTTGTTTGATGGCACTTTTTTCTCATGTAATGGATATGCATTACCACGTTACACAGTTCACTAGTACTCAACCTTTGTCCAATACTTGTATGGCATACAAAAAGAAAACTAGATTGACAACATGCTGTACGACAATATTTAAATAATGCTGCCGCTGGTGCTTCATATGCACTCTTATGTAGGCAATCTTGTATAAAAATTTACAACATCACTTGCATTCATAATATTAAACACTATAGTCAGCATTTTAGCTCTACGACGACATGTAGGATCAAGGGTACGTGTTCTGGAGTAGTATATCATCAATGGGATACCTTTTCGCAAAAAAAAAAAAAAAACAAAAAACACGCCATAACGAAGTCACAGCATGAGCTTATTACTACTATGTACTGTATGCAATAACAGTAGCAGCCAGCCAGCAACAAAAGTTAAATTGTATTCCGCATGTGCTTATACTGACTCAATTAAAAAATAAAAATAAAAACACAAAAAATCAAATGAAAAATACAGAAAAGCATCACGTTAAAGTTATTTAAAGTTTTACAAGTAGGCCCATATGCATAAATGAAATTAGTCGCCTGATTATGTTGCAGCTCTCAGACGATTGTTGAAAAAATGTTACTAAAATATGTGCCCTTTTTTGTTGGTGTACAACATTTGAGGTGCGTGCATTTGCATGTGTTTGCGTGCTGCAAATAAATCCTTGTGTGCTAACGAACCGTATTATAGCTGATGTACATCGGCTTTTGGTTTCTGGTTATTACCGACGCTACTATGCTACTATTTAAGCTTATAACGGTTTAATTTGCTGCATTAACAAATACAGTTCAAATGCAATTTCGTATGCAGAGAATGTTGCATACAAAATTTATTTTTAGCAACAAATGTTGTAAATGAACGTTAAATGCTGGAAAAAGAAAACATCTCGTTTCATCATTTGCTGCTGGTGGGGACAACCTCAGAGGCAATCTTAGTACGTGATTTTTAATATTTCTGAGCGTTTTTAATTCCTTTTTAAGGAATTTAAGGCTATCACAACTCGCCTTCTGTCTCCCTCATTTTTTATTATATTTAGTTAAACATTTTATTTATCTACAGATCCTGTTTGGACAGAGTTACGTACTACTAACTCTCATATAGTAGCGCTCCCTGGGGACCTCAGACTTATTATTTGAAGAGTGAGGTGGGCAATCTATCGACTTAAATTTGAACCAACGGTTATTTCGAAACTGGCAATATTTATGTCATTCTAATCTGTCACAAAATTAAGTATATTATCTTTTCTGAGCATAATGAATATATTTACGCTTGAGCAACATTGGGATTTATAAGAAATTTGGGCCAACGAGAAACTTCACGATGATGTCAATTTTATCTTGGTAAGTGCGTTATTAAGCAAAATGCCCGTATTTCGGTCTCAGAAAAATCATACGTGTTCTTTTAAAAGCCAATGTACCAATTACGAGTAACTGTTTGCTGCGGCTTGTGGAGCGAATGCATTATTGGCCCAAATTTCTTTGAAAATGATGACGGTGCAACCATTACCGTCAATGGAGAGACCTATCACACCGTGATAATCCATGCCACAATCGATTTATTGTGTCAAACGTTTGATGGCCGTTTAATTAGCTGAAATGATGATGTCAATTGGGCGATAGGAAATTGCGATTTGACACCGTTGGACTATTTTCTGTGGGGCGTCGTTAAAGAAAAGTTTTATGACGACAAACCAGAGACAATTGAGCACTTGAAGGCCAACATTTGTAATGCCATTGCCGAGATACGACCCCATACATTCGTAAACTTGCGCGAAAACTGGTCTGATCGAATGAGGTACTGTGAACCAGCCGTGGCAGCCATATGAATGAAATAGTTTTCCATTTCTAACCGAAACAATTATAGTTCACATCAAAAAAAATTAATTTGGGAAAATTTCAAGCTGTTCTTATTTTATTGCAGTTTTAAATTCAAACTTTTAAATCACCCAATCTATAGATTCCGTTTAGACAGAGTAACGTAGTATATAATGTATTGAGTCATTGCGTTTGGCATGGTCTTGAGCAAATTTCTAGATTGAATTCTACTATTTCTCAAGCAGTAACTCTGACCGGGGACGTTAAATATATTACCTAAAGGAGTATCGAAAATTCGAAAACCATTATGAAAATATTTTAGCATTTCTTTATTATTCGAATCACTTTAACCACTTCACCACGCTATGTGTTGCGTATAACATCGTGTATTTGTTATTCATATTTTAATGCGATAATTGTTGATTTTTTAGTATTTGCTGAAGTTGTTCTTCCCTGCGTTAAGCGATAAAATTAATAGAAATTACAATTGCATGATTGTACTCACAGTATGTAACACAAGTAAATCGCCTCCAAAAAATTACAAAAAAAATCAGGGAATAAATAATAAATGTAGGTTTTGTTCACACGAAGAACCAAAACACTTTTAAATTTAATTATTTTAAAATATTTTATTGAGTAATAAAAGAACGATTCCGAATTTATATTTAAAGATGTTTTTTTCTTTAAAATTGTTTTAAATTTCTTATTTTAAAATTTTAAAGATGTTTTATGTTTTACAATTTCTTATTTTTTAAAGGACATTTCACATTTTCAATTTCTTATTTTTTAAAAGACAATTCACATTTTCAATTTCTTATTTTCAATTTCTTATTTTTAATAGTTCTTGGCTTCTCTATGTCAGTTTAAGGACTAATCCTATTCTATCCCAAAAAATGTATTCCTTCATTTAATAAGCCTACTATGCTTTATTCGTTATTCGCTGTTACTTTATTAGCCTACTATGTTCAGTTTGCTAGTTATTGTTTTCGTTAATTGTTATTATTGCCTAAGCATACTTGTCCTGCATCTGTGCTTGTTTGATACGTTGCTCTATCGAGTCATCCGACATTAAACAAGAAAACCTACTCAAAACATCAACGTGCCGCATTTTGCTCCCAGACCCTTTCTATTAAAAAATCAAACTCCTGTAAAAACATGGCCCACCTAGACACTCTTAATGGAACGTCCTTCTTCTTTATAGTCATCGCAAAAGCATTACAATCGGTCACTATTTTTATTTTATGACCCATTAGATAATGATTGTAATCCAGTATGAACGATGAACTTATTATTTCCATATGTGTGAAGATTGTCAACTGTCTGTGGCTTATCTGGTATTATCATCCGTGACATATATACCTTCATTTTTGTCACAAGTTTTCCTAATGGAGTTGTTGCTGTCAATATTATGTCTTAACAAAGGTATAAGTTATGGTCGTTACTCAGTATATATAGCATCGATCGTAAAATATCGAATGTAGCTATTGATCTCTATTCTAAAACAAGTGTTCCTTAAGTCCAGAATGCCCAAAAAATGCCGTTTACTTTCCTGAGTCTACTTTTCGGTATCCTAATGCATAACTTAAATCCCTTCTCATTGTAATGACGCAATAAAAGTTTAGACTGTCTCAAGCCCTGCTGATATGAAAAAGATGTCCGCGTCTCTTCAGCTTTCTTTTCGTCGAACATATCTATCCAATACCCTCCTTCTACTCCGTTGAAAGATGCTGGCTTCATCAGCGGCATAGAAACTTTTCGTGATCTGATTTCCATGCTCATTGCAACGAATTCCCCATTGATCTGTGATTGAACTATGTATTCTATTCCGTCTCTTGTCAACCGCTTAGAAGCTGTCAGCTACTATTACTATTTAGCGTCATATGTAAATCATGTCCAAGTTGAATTGAAAACATCTTTCGATGGCGTAAAGCTTCCTTTGTTAACATTTAAGGGAGTTTTCCATGAGCTCTGAATATTCCACTCTGGGGGCGAATAACCTTCTTCTCTCCCATTATATGTTGATCCATCTGTTACCTCTCTTATCATTCCCAAAAATCATAGAGTCATAGACGATTGGACATTCGACTTGCTAGAATACCATACCCTCTGATGAATCTCAACTTGTCTTCAATTAATCTAGCATGGCTCTGGTTAACACAACCGTAGGCAACGGGGTTATGTTCTGCAAAGCCTGCACCGTACTTACATATATGGCAATTTACCCCGTTTATATCAAGGCAAGCCCGTTGCTGTATCTTATCCGAATCCACTTGAGTTGTGTTCATTTATGGATCGATTAATATTTCTTCAGATTACGGAGACAACCGATTTGACAAATTACGTATGACATATTGTGTTTGAGTTAAGTTTTTATCTTCGATCAATTGAATAAAATACATCGATGTTGATGTATCGATTTATCATTGAATTACATCGAGTATTTTTAAACCATCGATGTATATCATCCATCACTATCCAGAGGGTTTACTTTCGTATGTTTCCAAGCAGTATTTAACTTGTCGAATAACTTAGTTTGCCATGGTAATTTAGTAGGCATCGAGATATGGGAAAGCCAGGATTGACATGGGATGTCTGTTATGAGCTTCTACAACTTGGTTAGACAATTGATTATTGGAATGATTTTATATTTTATTTTGTTTTGGTGACCTTATGATACTGACGGCTATTCTCCAATTTCCGCTGTAGAATGCCTAAAGACCGAAAGAATGCTTCTTATAAGTTCGATGGGGCTATTAGAACACACACAGAATTCACACCACAAACTGCTATTATTTTCGTTTAGTTTAGAAGATAATTTGTTTACGTATACCTTTCACTTGTCACCCACTGTATTTATATGAGTGTGCTGCAGATAAATCTCATGCTTAAAAGCCTAAATTGTTGCAAACAATTGCAGCAATTAGTTATTCAGTTTTAGTTGCAACATTAGTTCATAACTCTATTAAATCTCACTTTATACTACATGCTGCATGAGTTTTAACTATTTTCTCTCCTTTTTGTCAACATAGTAAAGCTGAGTGTATAAATTTTTGCTGCAAATCCCCCAGAGTATTAAACAAGGTTATAAAAATTTAACAAAAAAAAAAAATTCGTGACATTTTTTAAGTTAAACGAAATACTACTCATTCATTAGTGTTGTAAATTTTGCGGTATATTTTTTTTAATAAAAATTTACACAAAAACTAAAAAAATTCAAATTTCAATGCAAATTTTGTTGCGGTTTATGCCATTTGAAATGAAATGGCAACTACAGAAAATAATGTAAATAAATGAATAAAAAATAAACCGAAATAAATGCTTGGTTCTTGTCAATTTTAATCTAAAGACACCAAAAAAAAAGAAAATGACAAAAGTTTTATCTGCATTTGTTAAAACTATAATTGACAGTCGGTTTCTGATACCAGGAAATCTACTCTGGAGATATGTAAATTTCATTCAGTAAATCTGCAAGAAATGAAGAACACCGTAAGGCATATATAGGAATTGTTCAAAGAGATCTTGTATAAGTTTGACTAATTACGAAACATTACGATTCTTATATTTATACGGTAGCTTTCCGTTTGTATCCACTAAGATAAGATGTTCAAACGACTCTATCTCTACTTAATCTCTCTAGACCAACTCATCAAATAAAACTTCACCCTTAGTTGTAATTATTTATACTTTAGGGTTAATCTTAAGCTAACAGTCTTAAATGTATTAAAAAGAATAGATTGATTGTACAACCCGCCATTTTCAAGCTGTATGCCAGCGCCTATTCTAATACCGGGTTTGAAGCACTCCCTAAATGCATAATGACAAATATTTTATTGGAATGTACATTTTGCTTCATGTTAGGCTTCAATATATTGATTCAGTTTTCTGCGATATACATTCATAGCGTAATTGGTCATCACAAGCCTTCAGTCAAGATTACAACCTAGTTTTCCACACCACTTATGTTGTGTGTGTTAATTTTATACATGATTGGCGAGGCCTACAGCTTAAAGTCGCCTCCGAACGACAGACTCTTTCATGGCAATTTTATTTTCTCTTAGAATTTTTCTTAGAAATCTGCTGAGAGAAATTCTCCGAAGAAATATTTCTTCAAATTGCGTTCTGGTGGAGCTGCCTGACCCGGAGTTTGAACCGTGGCTTCATGACTAATAAGCCAACACTTTACCTACTAGACTACGGGGACTTCTGCAATATACTGTTAGATTTTAAAAAATTTCATAAATTCTTTGCACACTTTGTCGATATGACTCGATATCTCTTTACTTAACCCTTTTGACTTGTAGTCGTTTTTGTCTATTATACGGCTGCGTACAAAATTCGGTCGGTCATTTCATAGTCATCAATTAAGTTTTTTGTTATATTGATTATCAAATTGCCAGACTAGCCAGTTCTTACATTTGATTTTGCTTGCATATTTGAAAACTTAGCTATGTTTGAGGCGATATATATAACGTCTGCATAACCTAACTCTTAATTATATCCTGTAATTTAGAGGCGATGCCTCTTTAGCCTTTTCATACTACATTGAGTATACTTTATTAAGAAGGAAAGTTGGCAAAACATGTTTTTTATTATACACCGGGAATCATCATAATTATTTCATACTAGCTGACCCGACAGACGTTGTCCTGTCCAAATTAGAAAAAATGTTTGTGTTCGATTTGTGAATTTGTGAGAAGCTGTTTGAATTGTGTAAAAATAGTGAAAAAGAGAAAAACCACGTATTTTTAAATGATAATTTTTATTTATGTAGATTTGAGGTGTGTTTAAATTACATTTGATTTGAAAATATGTACAATATGGTTTTATATTTACATTTTGATTGAAAGATCGATGTTCAGGAACCAATTAAAATAAAGAAATACTTTTTTCTGTTGCTTTGCAGTGATATCGTAGTTTCCTTCATTGCAATGCTTTATGATACACGACATTTTTAGTTTTGTTGCCTGGCGCGTAAATAAATAATGCTGATGGCCTTGAGATTTATTAATTGTCATAGCGAATGCAAGCCGTACTGGAAACTGCAATCGTTTAAAATCGAATGGCATGTCGGTCAGAGCCATTGGTATCCGTGGTATCAAAACGTCTTCTCCTTTGTACTTGCCTTTAAGTATTGTTGCTTCGATGACGTTATTCATCAGGTTTTTTACCGCAAGTCGGGTGCAATTACAAAGACGTAGTTGGTTTATATTTTGTAACATTATGATTACCGATCCGACTTTCAGTTGCAGATTGTGAGGCGGTAATCCGGGTAATTTCAGCGAGTTTAAAAACTCGGTTGGATAGTTGACATCATTTTGGGAAGTAACGGAATCCACCGATTTGTACGTCATCAATTTCACTTTGAATCTTAAAATTCAATTCGTCGACATCAATGTTTTTCGCAGCCAATATAGCACGTTCGCTCAACCAATCATGATTTTTGTAATTTTGTGCAATGTTTGGAAATACCTTTCGGATTAGTTCGGATTTTGATTCGGTGAACTGACAGAAACCGGGGGGAAATTGAATGCAACCGGTCGAAATGTCAACCGGGATTTTGCCGTTGCCAATGTCCAGCAATGGTTTGGAAAATACTTCTCCAGATTGATCGTTCTGCAGCTCGACATGCATGTTCACAGTCAATTTAAGTTTCTTGACGTGTTTCCACAAAACGAACGACTTCAAACATGCATTAAGTTCATCGGCTGGCGTTGACCGTGGCAATGTTTGCCGAAAATCCCCTGCCAACAGAATCATCGCACCACCAAAACGGCTTTGATTGTTTCGTAAATCTTGCAAAGTTTTATCTAATGCCTCCAAAGACTTTTTATGCGCCATTGTACACTCATCCCAAACGTTCCAAGATTTTAGATAAATCGAAAAAAAGTGGGCGTAAAAGTGGGCGTGGTCAATTATTCTTTCAGTAAAACTTTAAATTTGATTACTACGAACATGTTTTAAAAAATTTAGCTAAATCGGTGCAGCCGTTTCCCGATTTTAGATAAATCGAAAAAAGTGGGCGTGGTAAATTTTTCTTTCAGTAAAAACTTAAATTAGATTACTACGACCATTTAAATAAAAGATTAGCCATATCGGTGCAGCCGTTTTATGATTTTAGATAAATCGAAAAAAAAGGGCGTAAAAGTGGGCGTGGTCAATTTTTCTTTCCGTAAAAACCTAAGTTGGACTATGACGTACATTTCAGTAAAAAAATTGTCCAAATCGGTCTAGCCGTTCTCAACTGATGCAATTACCAACGAACGACAATTGATTTTTATTTATATAGATGTAATGAGATATAAAAACTGTTCGCTAGCATCTTAGCAAGCGAGAGTCTGCTATGTTTTGTTAAGATTTAGCATGTTTAAAACCTTCTTAAAATCCACAAATGCGAGATAAAGTAGTGATCGGGAAATTTACTATTGTTGACGTGGTATAAGCATGATGTAAACATGATTTGTTTGTTTCACAGACCTGGATATAATGCCTAGGAAAACCTTCTGTTCTTGTTTGTCACACGCAGGGGTGTTATATTGCATTGCCTGTCGGTTAAATTGTCTTCTGTTTGGGACCACAACAAACTTTCACTCAAATATTTGTCTCATCTTGCAATATTTAGATAATCAATGGTTAATATTATCATCATTTGCTCGACTGTCCAGCAGGTCTCAGTAAAACATCAAAAAATTCATCACATCGACGTGAACCTAATATACCACCTGAGTTGGTGAAGTACACAGAAATCCAAACAATTTTTTTGATTTTGAAGAAAAGGCATGAGTAACTTCTGCCTTGATAACCAAAATTTAAATTGTTAACACAAAAAAAATTATTTTTTCTTCATCATAACGTTTGCTTTCGGCATATCTTAACCCAGATTTCATCATGTGTTGTTATTTCGTAATTTTTGTGGCTTTTTTTAATATTTTTTTATAATTAAGAGATGACAACGACAAAATTTATCTCCAATTAGGCTTGATAATTATATTTAATTTATTTATTTTAATCAAAGATGTCATGGTGTTTGGGACTTTCTCTTGTAACAGAACAACTGCTAATCAAGTCACTGAACTCCTGATGAGTTCTTCACATTTTTTTTTAGTTTTTATGAGACATGATTTCGTTCTCTTTATCTTCACTTCTTTTGTTTTTATTATGTTCGGTTGCAGCCTACTTTAATGTCTGGTTATAGTCAAGAGCTCCTTATAAAATTGTAAAGATCTTTTTAACACCTTCGTTGTTTACTTATAATGGTTGAAGCTTTTGTTGACATTGGGTCATTGCAAAACTAAAGCTTTAAATTTCCATATGGAGTCTTTAAGAATAGATAATACAAGGTATCACTAAAGTAATGACATTTTTTTTAATTAGTTGACAACAGGAAACTGGGTATAGACCTAGATTGTAAAGGGTGGGCCATTTAAAAGTTTAAATTTAAAAATGCATAAAACAAAAAAGGGTTTGAAATTTTGCTAAATTTATTTTTTTTTGTTGTGTTCCGGTTAGAAATGGAATATAATTTCATTTTTATGGCTGTCACAGATGGCCTCATTTTACCTCATTCGATCGGACCAATTTTCGTGCACTTTTACGAGTGTATGGGGTCATATTTTAGCAAAGGTATCACGAATGTAGGCTTGCAAATGTTACATTGTCTCTGGTTTGCCGGCATAACACTTTTCTTTAACGACGCCCCACACAAAATAGTCCAGCGATGTGAAAATGCAGTTTCTTGGCGGCTAATTGACATCAACATTTCATCTAATTAAGCTGCTATCAAACGGTTGACGCAATAAATCGATTGAAATATATAGCAAGTTGCACCATCCTTTTGAAACCAAACATCGAATCAATTAAAATCATCGAATTAATCAGATTTACATACTTAAAAATTGTTATAAACCTCGACCGTCATATTGTATCCGCCATTTTGAATTTTTTAAATCTGAATGAAGATCTGTAATCAGCGACCCCAAAAACCCCTAAGTAACAATTTTCAAGTAAATTTTTAAGGACCTCCGTAATGTGTTTCTTTTTCTCTTGCACCCCTTGACATAAACCCACCCCCTACTTTAAGGGTGCATGCAATCAATATGGCTTTGGGCTTATTTTAAAGAGCAAAGATCAATTGTCAATCTCTGATGATAGCGATGGTCCTAGCACGTCAGTATTTAGCTCCACAACTTTTCAAAAATGGCCAGATACGCTATTTTTAGGGATTTCAACCCCTAAAGTTGAACCCAGATTCGTGTTCAGCGCGCAAAATGCCTTCGGAAGCACCTGGAGACATCTTATTTGCAAAACCCATACAGGGCTGTGTTATCAAACAAAAATACTGATTTTTAGACTGTAAAAAAGCATTTGCTTTTAATATAGTAAAGTCGAATTGAAATAAAAAAATAATTCCAATAATGAAACACCGGAAAGGGACTTATTTTCATAAACGTTTATTGGTTTTGTTTACCCATTCCCCTGTTTATCGTTTGCTTTCCATTTGAAAATTAATACATTACCTTGCGCAGGCTATAAAATTTTTTATTCAGTTGGTATTTGTGAAACACTAGGAAATTTTCAATCAATCCAGATTATAGCAAATATTTAACCCTTGATGCCAAGGGAAATTATAAAAAGAAGGAAAAACAACTTTTCTTGTAATAAACAACCAACAACGTATGAAAAACGGATTGAAGTCAATCAAATAGAAATGAATTGAGTCAGCATTAATAAAAACAACAAATAGACACATAAACAGAAAACAAAAATCTGCTAAAAAACATTCGAACTAAGAACCAAGGACCTCAGTTAAATATCAACAACAATATGTATGCAAATAAATACGAGGATGGTTGGTAAACACAATATCAAACAAAATGGAGAAACTATTTAAAATAAAAAAAAAACTAAATGAACGATGAAGTCAATAAAAAATTTGATAAAAAAACAAACAAAAATAAAATGGCATAAAAAGCGAATAAAAACAAAAACAAAAAAGCTAAAATTGTGACCAAAAAAAAAAAAAATTAATAAAAAATAGAGAAAATAAATTGTACTTAATAAGCAAACAACCAAAAGCATTAAATCAGATTATATTACAGAAACTGAGAATAGAGAGGAAAAAACTTTTTGCCATAAAAACTACAAAACAAGGGTTTCTTTATGGAGAAAATTTTATTTTGATGGACTACATTAATGACTGGAAATCTATTGGTTTATACTAGTAAAAAACGATCTTTAAAAAACAAAGATTTTCTTTTTGTTTTTTGTCCCTTTTCCATTACCTTTGTTACCAGCATATTGCTTTTATAAAAGAAGCTATGTCTGACACAGTTTAAAGCCGCACTATTTTCACCTTTCCATGCACATTCGCATTGTTCTAGCTCTGCACGTATCGAACGTTTTCGGGTGCTTAGGTCAACCAAGAATTCTCCCACTAATGCTGTTCTAGTGCTTTTCACGTGATACTCTGAAGCTTTATAGTACGCTCGATTCACATGCATTTTCTAAGTTTAATTTTCTTC
This sequence comes from Sarcophaga caerulescens, assembly GCA_927399465.1. Classification (NCBI taxonomy): domain Eukaryota; kingdom Metazoa; phylum Arthropoda; class Insecta; order Diptera; family Sarcophagidae; genus Sarcophaga; species Sarcophaga caerulescens. Next base: position 62,728,091 of record OV656872.1, read on the forward strand.
AGTATAAATTCTTTATGATCGTGCATTTATTGTTGTCTTTGCGGATACATGAACGTTAACATATCTCTACAATCTGAAAAATCTCTACAATCTGAAAAATGAATGCCAAAATGATTGCCTGCTGAATGGATTACAGAGCTGTGGCTTATACGAGTAAATATGAAAAATACTTTTTTCGTCCAATTCTTCAGCATAAAATTAATATATTTTTTCACTTTCAAATGTTTATTCTCTTTATAAAACTATATTGTTGTGAACTTTAACAAATCAGTGCAAAATACTTCCAAATACTCGTATGCCAAACCCTAAACTAAATACAATTGAAGCGAATCTGATAGAAGAGAAGCATTGATGAATACACTCGCAGAAAACTCAATATGGTAGCATTTCAACAATTTTTAAATAATTTCCATGAAATAGACGCATATGCCATTATAATGCTTAGACCTAGTCTAGTAGGTAGTAAATATGAAAAATTGTTTCTTCGCTGATTTCCTTTAAGCAGATTTCTGGCAATAACTCTGAGAGTTAATAAAATTTCAATGAAAAGTTTCTCAAAAATCTGTCGTTCGGAGTCAGCGTTCGGAGTAGGTCTTGCCGCTTATGAATAAAAGTAACACTCTCAAAATTGGTGTGAGAAGTTTGTTCATAATCCCCACTGATAATATTCTCACATTTCGGACGGTTTATTTCCATCGTTATGTTGAAATCATAACCTTTGATTGCGACAAACAAAAGACAGTTATCAGCCAGCTGTCATACTGTTCTGTTTTGTTGATTACGATTCTTATATGAAAAAACAGTCACTTTTGATGCGTTTTTTTTATCGTACATGCGACAATTTTGTTTGGCGACGTAACCATCGAGTGAGAAATGCAGTTCATTGCTGAAGAAAATTTTATTTGAAAATCAGTTTCTTTAGCAACTAATCAACTTTAATACCATGTTATGAGTGGTCAATAGGCGTAAATAGGACTTTATAACGATGGATATGCAATGCTATATGCAAAATATGTCATAATGAGCCATAAGACAAACCCAATTCCAAAGCATGCATTGAAATCATAAAATTCGAATTATTACCCATACTTTCTCTACTAGATGCAAAATTTTCACATTAACGACATTGATGATACACATTTGTTATCCTTTTTCAATTTTTTTTTATAATCTTGTCAAGCCTTTGCAGAGTCAGTTAATAATGACGACCACAATTACCCATTATAATACTCGAAAAGTGTCCACGTTTATGTGGCAGATTTGTAGTTTTACAGTTTTCACGCTATTTGCGTTCACTCCACATTCGCATTTCCAAATCGTTCTCTCAATATATGATACATGTACATACATACATATATAATTGGTCATTACAACACTTCAGTCAGGAATAAGACCTAGCTTTCCACGTCACTTACATTGTGTGTGTTTATTTTCATACACGAGTGGTGGGACCTACAGTTTAAAATGGACTCGATTTTTTAGAAATTTTTTCAAGACAATTTTTGCCAGAAATCTGTTGTGAAGAAGTCATTGAAGAAATATTTTTTTATTTTCGTTTTGTTATAGATGTCTAACGTGGGGTCCCGTTCAAGGCCGCGGTTCCTGGTCACGGTTTAAGGCCTTGCTTCCAATAAACCAACACACTACCTACTAGACGACTACGGCGACTGCAATATATGGCATATCAGATGAAAATATTTAACAACTGGCAACTTTGCCATAACGGAGGTTTTGTAACTCAAAAATATATTCAAATTAAACATATTTACTGTTATTTTACTCTTCTTTTAAATTACCCCATTTTAGTGTTGTGTAGTGTGTTAATATGTCAAACCAAACTGCAATTCCAATGTTTGTCAATCACATTTCAAAACTGAAAAGAAACTTGACAGGAAATATTTAGAGAGAGAGAAACCGTAAAAAACATGATTTGTTACGAATACAGGAAACAATTCTAATATTATTAGAGAAACGGAAAATAACTACAATAAACGAAATAAATACAAAAATAAAGAAACAAAATTTAAAAAAAAAATAATTTAATTCAACTACAAGGTTCAAGTGAACTTATGTTTTGTAAATAAATTTCATTTTTTCTGTTCATTCTCTACTTGTTTTTCGAAAACAAAACGCAAGAGACCAATTGAAAAACAAAGAAAAACTATTGAAGTTGTGGAGAAAATATTAAAACGGAAATGAAATTATTAAATACACAACGGCACCAGGCACATACATACATATACAATCATATAAACATTGTACCGGAAACTAGAAAATAACTCTGATATTTGGATTTGCTTTCTTTCATTTTATTGCTGCTGCTAGTTGTAAAACAAAACAATAAAAACGAAAAGAAAATTAACTTGAACTTGAGTCAGTCTTTATTAGCGAATCTTTAGAAAATAAAAAATTGTAACTTATTTCAGGCAAATTTAACTTTTGATTTATTGAAAAAGTTAACTATTGCAGATTAGCGAGGGGAATAAAGGGCTAGTTTAGATTGGAAGGTTATTAACAGCAGAATATGATGAAAATGAATACGACCGTATACAAGAAAGAGCGAAGTTGCTTGTTAATGATGGTAAGGTGTCCAACTCTATTGAGGTAAGTTAGGTTAGGTCGGAGTGGTAGCCCTGATATCACAAAGCTCACTTGAGCACGCATAGCGGACCGTTGTGGCACCACAGGTGAACGAGGTAGGTAGTGTGTTGCCATATTAGACATAAGGCAACGGTTCAAACCCCAAGTCAAAAATTTCCAACAAAACAAAAAAATATTTCTTCGTCGACTGCCTCTCAGCAGATGTCTGGCAAAAATCTGAGAGTGAATAAAATTGCCATAAAAAAGTTTCTCAAAAAAAATCTGTCATTCGGAGTCGACCTTAAACTGTAGGTCCCGCCACTCATATGTAAAAATTAACAGACACAACATAATTGGTTAGAGAAGCTGGGTCGTATGTGTCTGATCCACACCAAGTCATATATTCTGGGTACTGAGATTACGACAACGTTATCTGTATTCTGATACGCAATCAATGAAACATATAAGGAAAATTGCATTCTGTACAGGCAAAGGCATACAAAATTGGTCTGAAACCCAACATCGTTAAAATAGAAATAATGATAATCAATACTGTCAAGCTTTACAACAATAGACGAATATTTAAAGATGACGGTTTTAGACATGAAAACAAAAGTACATGCTCGGAATATTACGCCACTCTCGGAAACATGCCACCCGGCACATGTCTGCAACGGTTTTAACACCTACACCACAATGAAGTCTAGTAGATAGGGTGTTGGCTTCTTAGACAGTTCAAACCCCTGGTAAGACATTTCTAACAAAAACCGAAATATGAAATAATATTTCTGCGGTGACTTTCTTTAGCAAATTTCTGGAAAAAAAACTCTGGGAGTAACTAAAAATGCATTGAAAAAGTTTCTCAAAAATTTGTCGTTCGGAGTCGACTTTAAACTGTAGGTCCCGTCACACATGTATAAAATATCAAATTAACACACACAATTTGAGTGGTGTGAGACTGACTGAAAGGTTGTAATGATCAGTTATGTACGCATGTATGTAAGTAAATTAGAAAAAAAATAACCACTGTGGTCAAACGAATATCTGTGACTATATGGTTACTACTTTTATTTTTGAACTCCAAATAAACCAATCGTTATCATAAAATATTCTTTTCATATGAGTGAGTCACTCAATAACAGCGTGTATCGTGTAGCATTGTTTTAACAAATTTAAACTTCTCGATTCTCGGTTCAAGCCCCAGGTCAGACATCTCCAACAAAACGAAATATGAAAAATAAAATTTCCATGAAAAGCTTCTCAAAAATCTGTTGTTCGGAGTCGTCTTTAAACTGTAGGTTCCGCCACACGTGCATTAAATTAATACATACAACATATGTATGTAGGTGGTGTGAGAAGCTAAGTCGTAATCCTCACTGAGTGGTTGTTATAATTAAATACGTATGTATGTATGTATTTATGTATGCATATGTATGCTTATCCGTCAATTTTTTTTTCTTTCTGATTTTTCTTGCAGTATTTGCATGAATTCCGATGATCCATCAATAATTTTTAGTTTGCAGCATAATTTTTCTTTGTCTCAGCAAAATGAAATTTCAGATGTTTTCTTTATTCATTTCATTTCAATTTTATTTATTTTATTTTCCATTTATTTTTCGAAATTTTATTGTTAATTTTTTATTGTTTCAATGTTTTTTTTTTTTTTGTTGAATTAGGGATATAAAATTCGAGCAATTTGGTTTATTGTTGTAGAAAAGAAAGCAAAAAATACCTTGATTTTGTTGAAGTATTGGATTTAACAAATCATCTAAAAATTTAAAAAGTTTACATTTCCACATTCAACTTTCGCCGGAAGAGTGAATGATAGAAAGCCAGTATGAATGCGTATTGTATTCTTTCTACAATAAAAGAAAAGAAAGAAAAAACCTTGATATTGTAGTAGAGTGTTATTTTCTAAAAATTTTCCCAAATATTGACGGAGAGCATAAACAGAAAAAAAAATACAAATAAAAGAAAAACTTTTTAATGATCATTTCGGTAAACTTAGAAATTTTGAAACTTTTTTCCATACGTTCTATTTTCTATAACATGTGCACACTTTAACTTCTCCCATACATACATACTTGGCTTCCTTAGCACAATAGATGAGCTGTGGAGCTAAGGAGCTGTTTTTCTTTTCAATTTGTTTAAACTGCTATGAAGTATTACCATGTTTAGCATGGCCAATTATAATTATTTTAAATGCATATCATCACAATCCTTTTTTTAAATTCTACTTCTGAAACTTTAATATTTCCTTTAACCAAAAAAGGATTGCCTTTAAGCTTTAAATTCCAATGAAAGCTTAACTACACATTGCCATTGAATACAGGGCATTGAAATAGAAATTAATGAGTGTATAATTTGTTCGAGATCTTCGCTTTATTATGTGGTTTAATGGAAAAGTGTTTGAAGTGCATGATGGAAAATAATTATTGGAGACAATTATGGTTTCTTTACAATTAACTTGACTTTAAAATATTTGAATAGTTTTTAATCGAATTCACATTCAATTCAATGAATTCCAATTCCTTTGAGTCCCGTCATGCTTTAAAATAACATACTGCTGTCACAAAGCATCATTCCCCCCATCCTATTATTATTTCTCTGTTTAGTTTCATTTGGATTATTTAAGTTCTCCTAGTTAAGCAGATGATAATAGGTTATCAATCGGTTACAATCACAATGGAAAAATTTAATACAAAGAGCAGTCAGTCAGTAATTCAAAACCAACCAATGCATCCACAAAAATGCGCTGCTGGTGCGGGTTGTAATTGCATCACTTTGCTGTACTTTTTGAAGAACGATACCAATCACTGTCAATCGCAAACAGAACAATGAATTTCTTCTGAATAGAACACCAAGATAGACATTAAGCGCTGGATGTCATGAGAGACAAGTTAAGTAAACAATTAAGCATTGTCTCCAATATCATGCGATTTGAACGCAATTGAAAATTTTTTCGTGCTGATATGTGCCTGCAACTGGTGAGATTCCGGCCGAAATGACGGAAAAAGTATATGTATGCTAATGTATGGGTCACCTACAACTTAGTGGTGATCAACACTTAAATGAAGTGATCCTTAAACGGTAAGCTGGCATGCATTTGTGGCCGCAAATAAATATTTTCTGATCTTCTACAAGTTTTTCAGGATTTTCATTCGCCTGCAGCCTTCACGCATAGAATCATTCTCAAGCTGCCCATATTTTCTGAATGTTGCCTGTTGTATGTCTCAGAATATCTATTCATCATGCAGTTTTTAAGTAAAGTTCAGTAAAATCGAATGAGTAGTTCCACTACATGTCCAACTTATTTGGGTATGTAGTGTGCAGCGAATGATTTTTGTTAAGATTCATATGTTGAGTTCCTTCCTAACGAGATTCTACATTTCTAACGACATTATGACGACATCTTTCTTCGCATGAGTAATAATCAGACGATCTGCGGTACTAATAGTGCTCTTTGGTCGAGGTTTTCTTCTATAGATAGCAATTGTTTTGTGATATTTTCGATACGACAGTATTATTGGACAATTTTTACGTATCTGTCGTTCGATAGTCGATCTTAAATTGTAGGTCCTGCCACTAATGTATAAAATTAACACACACATAACGTGGTTGGTGTGAGAAGGGAAGTTGTAATCCTGACGAAAGGGTTGTAATGACCAATGAAGTCGCCATAGTCTGGTAGCTAGTGTGTTGGTTTATTAGACGTAAAGTCAGGGTTCAAACCCCAGGTAAGACGTCAAAAACGAAATACAAAAAAGTATTTCTTTGGCCACTTTCTCTCAGCAGATTTCTGGCAAAAACTCTGAGGTTAAATAAAAAATTGCCATGAAAAGTTTCTTAAAAATATATCGTTCGGAGTCGACTTTAAACTGTAGGTCCCGCCACTCATGTATAAAATTAACACACACAATATAAGTGGTGTGAGAAACTAGGTCGTAATACTGACTAAAGGGTTGTAATAACCAATTATGTATGTATGTATGTATATACTCGTATGCATAAGAATGACCAATTAAGTAAGTACTAACTGTTTAGGTAGGTAGGTAGAAGTTACTTTCCCCTCGATGGAGGAGACGCACTTGGACCGCACACAAGGCACATTGTGATATCACAAAGTACTAACTGTTAATACACTAATTTATTGGTGTTAATTCCATAACATTCGCAAATAGAATACACACTGGACAACACATTCACCAGCCAACATTTATGTTTCATCATCTATCTTTTTGAATACTCCTCTCTATTTTTATAGCATCTATTCTCTTTTTTTTTTTTTTTTTGTGTCTTATTAGCACTTTTTCGACTGTAAATATTTCCTTTTTGTAATATTCTGACAAGAAGCTGATAGCATTCCACTTTTTTGGATACTTGTCGGTGCTTTGACAGAATCCCTATTATTTTACATTCATAAAAGGGGACGAACTTTCCCGTTTTCTTTCAATATTCAAAACTTCTTTACACATGAATAAAAGTCCGTGAATCAGTTTGGCGTGAATGGATTTTTCAAAATACCTGATTTGCAATTAAAATCTGCTGAATGATTTACAAAAGTATACGTCATAAAGTTTTACAGAATTTTTTCCTGCACAGTCCTTAAAGACTCCGTTTGTTAAGTCAATAAATTCACCAGAATTTATTTTCCTATTTTAGAAATTGTTTACTTTAAACATTATATTTATTGACCTGCAGTAAATAATATTTTATATTTATTCTTTGACATGAAATAAAAAATAAATCAGCATAATTTATTTGCCTATTTTATCGTTATTATTAGATGGTTGTTCCTTTATTATTTGTTTTCATTTCATGTACAATATTTTCTATAATAAATCTTTTTAAATGGCTTAAATAAAAATAATAACACAAACAATTTAAAAAAACACTTTCTTGATTATAAAAAATGATGAGATTTGTTTAAATTTATAGCAATAGATTCTAAAACTCATAAATATAATTAAAAAAAATAAACATAAAAATGTTTTTAGAATATAGGGCATTACCCTTTTCTAATTGCTGCATTTAGTTTTAAATTTTTATAATAAAATTTATATTAAATATAAATATAAAAAATTATTTTTTTCGTTCGTTTGCATGCATTGTGTGCAATACATTATTTAATTATATACTTAATTAGTATTTCACCATTGGACTTAGAAATTCGCTGCAGTATGTAATGCTTGAAATTTTGTAGCAGGTAACATACAACAAATCGGGAAGTCTAAGTCTGCTAAAATAATGCTACACAATGCAGTTGCTATTATTGAGTATCTCACTCATATGAAAAGAATATTTTATGATGTCTGACAACGATTGGTTTATTTGGGGTTCAAAAATAAAAGAACTAATCATTTAGTCACAGGTATTCGTTTGGTATTTGATTCTATTCTAACAATGTTGAGTTTCAGATCAATTTTGTATGCCTTTGCCTGTACAGAATGGAATTTTCCTTCTATGTTTCATTGATTACGTATCAGAATACAGACGACGTTGTTGTAATTTCAGTCCCCAGAATATATAACTTGGTGTGGACCAGACACATGCATACATATGTACATACGTACATATGTCAAAATTACGACCCTGCTTCTCACACCACTCAAATTGTGTGTGTTATTTTATATTTTATACATGTGTGGCGGAACCTAAAGTTTAAAGTCGACTTCAAACGATAGTTTTTTGAGAACCTTGACCGATTTTTTGAGAATATTTTCATGAAAATTTTATTTTCTCTCAGAGTTCTTGTCAGAAATCTGCTGACAGTTAGTCCCCGAAGAAATATTTTCTCATATTTAGCTTTGTTCGAGTTGTCTGGTCTAGGGCTTGAACCGTTGCTTCACGTCTCGTAAGCCAACATACAACCTGCTAGACTAAGGACGATTATATCTGAATATGCCACACTGAAGTAAACTGCCAAGAACAAAGTTGAGAAGCAGATGTGATATAAGAGCACCATGTCTTACTCAGGCTTTAATGAGGATTCCAGTATAGAAAGAAGCGTGCAACACGCGTAACAATACGTCGGTGTTCAATAAATCAATAAAGTTGCATAGCCTCCTGATATTAGTCACGAAGCTTTAAAACAAAGTTCAAGGCACCCTAACCTACATAAGAATTGTTTTAGATTTTCAATCAGAAATACCTAAATGGGGTGAATTGTAAAGAGGCCAAATTGCCTTTAAAATCCCTTGACACACAGTCAATATTTAAATGAAATATAAACAGTGTTGTAACTAAAAACAAATAAACTGGGCCAATTAGCGATTGACTTTGTTTGAGTATTATTTAATAGGCCTGAATTTAATTTTAAAATAATAAAAATGAAAAGAAAACAATAGCGGAAAAGGAAACTAATGCGTAACCTTGTAATGGTTTTTGGGTCAAAAATAAACAAAAACAAAACAAACAAAAATAAGAGACCGAATTATATGAGGCAAATTACTTTGTAGCTGTAGCTGATACACAAAGTGATGACGAGGCTAGATGATGTTGCTTCTGTTGGTTACACGGCCATTTCATGATGTTGATTGTTGTTGTTGTTTGGTTCACTATTTGAGTTTTTCCGTTGTTTTTTTTTTTCTGTTAATTTTTTCTTGTTTTTCCAACTGATTATGAGTGGGGCTCTGATGACAAAAGAGGCTTATGAGGCTATTGCGTGACCTTTGCATAAACCGTACTATCAAATAGTAGTGGCAACAGCAACAGCAACAACAACAACAACAACAACATAATAAAATAGTAGAACAATGTTGTTCTGTTTATTTTAATTAGTGAAATTTCTGAGTCTGTGTGTGTATTTTTGCTTGATTCTTTTTTGTTATTTAAAGTTTACATTTACCTTAGGCCATCAACCAAAATCATCATTGTCAACCTTTGTCAAGAGCTTTATATGTATATACATATATATATTTTTTGCTGTTGTTGTTGCTTTTCGCTAGTAAAAAAAAAATAACGAAACCAAAGGAAAAATATCAACAACATTTAACAAAAAAAATAAAAGAGAAAAACCTGCTGCACTGAAAGTGGCGTGGCGTTGGTATATTTGCATTCCCCAGAGTAAAATTCTACTTTTAATAGCAGTCAAATACAGATACACTGCGATACAAAAGAATACTTGTATAATACCTTCCAACATACACAGTCTTTCCTTTTTTCATGATTGTTATGCTCAAAGAAATTGTGTTTATATTCTAGAAAAATATTTTTCACAAAAGGGAGGAGACAAGTTTTCAAGGTCCATATATGAAAACATTAAATTTATCAAGCAATTGAAGATTTGCTTCATATGTCCATAGTTTTTGGAAATGAAATAAATGAGTATATTGCCAGCACGAGCAATTAATAAACCATAATTTTCCATTACAAAACACAAGTTTTTGACTAGCTGCCTGCATCACAAACATGACGTGGTTTAAGGATATCAACCATATCACTGTTAAATCATAAAAAAATTATTTGGTTAGTCAATGGATTTGATCGACAGAAAGTAAAAATGTGGCTTAATAAAGCCATACCACGAATAGGTATGTATATAATAGGAACCTAGAGCCGCTTAAAGTCTCTATAAACACACAAATTAATTTCAACTAATTTCTCAGACTACTAGGCTGATAATGTCTGCGCAAAACATTCAGTTGAGCATTAATAAAAATGCCAAAATTCAAAATTTATTTTTATTTCAATCAAACTATTTCATTTCATTCATTCATAACATTCATGCAACCATTATAGTCTTAATCTGTAGTGGAGTACGAGAGCTAATGGAAGTTAAAGAAGCTCTACATAATCTCTAAGTATATCGCAAAATGAATTTAATGGCGCAATTTATTCTCAAACAAAAAATAAAACAGATGACGTCACGCCAATAATCTGAAATTAGTTCGTCATAGTCTAGTAAGTAATTTGTATACCTACTCACACTGCTATGACAATTTGTTTATTTGTAAATTGCAATACAATTACAAATTAAATTTAATTATTTACAAGCTGTGCTAGGTGTAGTGTAATAGACCAGAGTCTCTGGTGGGAATCGAACCAACAACTCTCACACGCTAATAGTTTATCACTCTACCCACTTGGCTACCAACGCATCTCAGAGAGTAACTAAGTGCGACGAATATTATTTCCTTCATACAGCAACATCCAAGCCATTAAATCTCTAATAATTCAGGGGTATTTTCCTCTTATAAGGATCCATACGTCTTCTGCCCCCAATTAGTTGCTACACTCTAGGGATACACAGATATGGGAAAGGCCAATGAATTTATAAAGCCTGAATAAAAGTAAACAGAGCAGAGTGCTAGGTGGCATATTCAGAGCATGTAGAAAGAATATCTATGGGTTCAAACTCTTTATATGTCCCTACCAAGCTTTTGGAAGCATAATATCTCAATGTACTTTGGTCTGTCAACTCCTAAGTATAGGGGAAAGGATTTAGGGAAGTCATGGAATTCTAAGATACCGGTTATCATACCCTAGATACCTATTATAACCAAAAACATCGGTACCAGATCGAAAACTCTTTGTCAATTAGAAACTGACACAACTAGTTGCTATACTCTAGGGAGCCGCGGATATGGAAAGGCCATAAACTTTCAAAACCTGAATAAAAGTTAACAGAACAAGAAAAGCTAGGTGTACTCAAGGAGCCCTCGCATTTATAAATGCATTTGATCATAATCAGGGCATGTAGAAACGATTTCGAAGGGATGGTACTTTTTATATGACATTACCAAGTTTTTGGAAGCTTGATATGATATGAGGATATCGATAGGATGGAACTCTTTATTGGTCGTTGCCAAGTATTTGAAAGCATTAGATCTCAATGTATTTTGAGTAACACTTAAACAAGAAAATATATTACACGTAATTGATCTCCTAAAAATTTACTTGAGTTATAAAGGGTGATTTTTTAGCTATTATCTTTTTGGCAACACTGGTTTAAACAGCTCACGCACGTTTCGTGTTTTGTTTCACTACCAAACATCTTCAATTTGGTCTATAATTTAACCATGAATCATCTTACAAACGAACAACGCTTGCAAATCATTGAATTTTATTATCAAAATGCGTGCTCTTGGAAAGTTGCCCGAAGATCCACTTCTTTATCGAAAAATTGTGTTCAGCGACGAAGCTCATTATTGGCTCAATGGATACGTAAATAAGCAGAATTGTCGATTTTGGAATTAAGATCAACCAGAAGCATTGCAAAAGCTACCAATGCATCCAGAAAAAGTCACAGTTTGGTGCGGTTTATGGGCTGGTGGCATCAGTGGACCGTACTTCTTCAAAGATGCTGCGAATCGTAACGCCTTTAGACTATTTTTTGTGGGGCTACGTTAAAGCTCATGTCTATACAGACAAGCCCGCTTCAATTGACGCATTGGAAGACAACATTGAAGCATTTATTCGTGAGAAACCGGCCGAAATGTTGGAAAGAGTATGCCAAAATTGGACTAAGCGGATGGACCATTTGGGGCGCAGTGGCGGTCAACATTTGCATGAAATAATCTTCAAACATTAAATTATATGGACCGTACTATCGATTCAAATAAAGATTTCATGCATTTTTCTGAATTTTATGTGTTTTTTTTTGAAAAATTTTCCTATAGCTCTTAAAAAATCACCCTATATATCTCATTGGAGCCGTTGTAAACGCCCAGGTATGTACTGATAAGGTTTGGAGCAGTTCATTTGGTTGATGCTATCCTCTATTCAACCTATCTACCCCTAATAATATCCCCCACTACAATATTAGTTCCAAAATTTCTATGAGTGTATAATGCTATAATTAACCACATTCAGTTTGTTGACATAATATTTTCATGTTTAAAAATTTTTCCTAAAATCACATTTAATGTTAATATCAGTTTCTCTTCTACGTCTTATTTTTTTGGATTTTTCATTTCTTTCTATTTCATTTCAATTTGCAACAAAATACCGAAAAAAAACCTTGTCATTTACATTCAAATATTCGGAAACTAAGAAAGAAAATAAAACAACAACTCAGTTGAAATAGCATTTAAAAAAACCACAAAATTTCCATTGCAGTTGTGAACATTTGCAGTAGATTTTTTGTTTTTCTTTCCACTTCATGTTGAACAATAATAATTTGCCACAATATTTTTATTACAATACATTTAAAAGGGGAAAACCCCTCTTCTTAAATAATAAGTGTGGTGGAAAAAATTTTGAGAACTCAATATTAAATTAAAATTTTAAATAAATTTTAAAATTCTTAGCATATCAGGCAAGTGTACGGACGATGAACTCGTCTGAGCATGTAAATTTCTTCCGGAACCCTCGACAATGGAGCTGGGTATGCCACTTACCTTGGGTAAATAGGTAATTAGATCACAGTGGCCATATTTACAGATCATTGCGTTATGGGAAGACACACGGAAACGACTTTTGCCGTGGGTGAGGGTCTGTTGAAGAGAAGAAAACTGTTATCGACTTTCTTTGATAACGCGCATCTATTGCGAGGTGCAGATTTAGGTTATTTGGCTCTCCATTCCTAGTCAGCTTAACGGAGTTATTGATATCAGAGATATAGCTTCGTATATTAAACTTTCAGGCTGGTTTCCAGCGGACCCTGAGCTGACAAACTTCTTTGATTAGTTTTGGGGAAATTTGCGGGAAAACGGGCCGCTTCATTTGTACAAGTGAGCTTTGGTAATTAAAGCTATCACTTCAAGCTACCTACGTAGCATTGTTTTATGCAGTAGAAGTTTTATGAAAAGCCTAATGACGTGATCTCTTATCTGGCATGGTGGGATAAAGCCACAAAATTGTAAAATACAACATATGTATATACCAAATAGAAACAAGACGGCAGATCTTTCCCGACATGAAACGGTTTTCCTAACTAGCGGTTGTTGAATAAAATTAACAAATATAGAGTCATACAATAGGGATTTCTGAACTTTCACTACTTTTATTAAATTACATTTATTCAGTCTGTCTTGCCAAAGCATAACAGACGGCCATAGACGACGTCGCATGCTCGCTGAATGAGCTCTCAAACAGTAGGCAACTGACCCTATTTTACATCGAAAAGTCATCTTCAGTGCTGAGGCCAATTTCTGGTTGAATTTTTCGAATTCCGGACAATAATAATCGCCTGTCGACGTCATCGTTCTGTAACTACAGATTAATGATTACTGATTTTTCTGGTGTGAACTATCTTGACACCAACGACGTACGTGCCACACAGTTACATTGCATATCTCTCTGCCCAGAGTATTCGAGACATATATTTGAACGATTTTATATATACGATGAGAAACCGCTGAAGTCTAGTAGGTAGTGTGTTGATTTATTAGACGTGAGGCCACGGGTCAAACCCCAGGTCAAAAAAAAATATTTCTCAGGCTACTTTCTCTCAACAGATTTCTGGAAAAAACTCTGTGAGTAAAATAAAATTGCCATGAAAAGGTTTCTCAAAAAAATCTATCGTTCGGTGTCAACGTTAAACTGTAGGTCCTGCCACTTAATTAGTACACACAACATAAGTGATGTGAGAAGCTAGATCGTAATCCTGACGGAAGGATTATGTGTTATGCATGTATTTGGACGTATATTCCATACAGATAAATGGAGAGACTTGACATTTAAGAGAATGACAACTAACTGAACATATTTTATATTATACTGGGAATAGTATGGCCGTCAACGTCATCGTCATACTAATAATTGTTTGGTAAATATTGTAAAACCACAAACAGATGTTGCTTGCCATTGCAACTCAATTATTACGAAACAAAAAACAATTCTTTTCTACTTATTATGGGAGTGTCCGCTTTTAAACTGTTTATTCGTAAATAAGCAATTGCATTAAGTTTTACACAGATAGAGAGAGGGAGAGCATCCTGTTAGTTGTTACTGACTTTTTGAGGACGAGTATGCCTCATTATATTTGCAATTCTCTAGTTTTGTTATAGTTTTATATTTGTTTCCTTTTTTATGTAAGGTGGGGGGGGGGGGTGGTTTGTTTCACTGTTCTGATATTTAAAGTATTATTTTGTTGTTTATTTTGATTTTGTAACTGTAACTGCATCATGTCGTAATTGGTTCAGTTCAAATCCAATTCAGTTCAGACTTTTTAATGTGGAACATGATTTTTTTCTTCTTTAACAAATGAGTTGAAGTTAAATTGTAATTAATTTGTAGGACTCAGATGTTGTTGGGTTTTATGTTACATGGTATTTGTAACTGGAAAATTTAAATTCCATGCTAAGTACCATCAAATATAACTGATACACTGCTTGCCATGTGGTGGGTGTAGTCAAGCAGGAGATTTTAATTTCACAAAATAGTACCTCTTTTTGATTTGTCCTCTATCCCACTCTACCCATGTTTAGAACCTAAATGGTGTGTTATATGTACATAGTATGCTTTGTTTATAAATGAATTATGCATACACCGAGTAGATGTTTCAATCGAAGTAAGATTTAGAATTTCATTGCTTTTCTATAAGCATTTACTTAGGATTTAATTTTGGGCCCCTGTCATTATGTACAAAATTAAAAGTTATTTAACTTTTTCTTCCTCTTATTTTTCAATACGTGCAAAGTTATAAGCTAATACATTTAATCTATCTAAACATGACTCAGTGGGCGTGCCACTACTGAGTGTTACAAGTAAATGTAAGTTGAGGTTCTTAGCTTTCGTTTGCTACCAAATTTATGAAAATTGATGATAAACAAGCAAAGTTATAAGAGTTTACATTTAATTTGCTTAAATATCTTAAAGTGGGCGTGGCAAAAATTTTAATATTTATAGTCAGAATTAAAGTAAATGTTTGTAGTTTTCATTTGATACCAATCTTATAAAAATGGGTGCCTTCGTTATAAAGTTATAAGAAGTTAAAGAAAATACTTTGCCAAACACCCCCTTGTTAAACAATTCTGTTCGCCTGGTAGAACACACCAAATTTTTGAATGAAATTTTCGAAAACTTTTTTGTGTTGGATGTTCAAAGTTACATATTTATTTTCTTTAACTTCTTATAACTTTGTTAGTAGAGCACCAATTTTTATAAATTTGATATTAAATCAAAGGTAGAAACGTGTTCTGTCTTTCTAGGTGTAATGAAAGTAAATGTTTATAGCTTTCATTCGGATTCATCCACTCACCAAACACGGCACCAACCACACAAACCTTGCTTTAATTTTTTCCTTTATAACTACCAAAGGACGTAAAAATCAAATGCGAATTATATAATATGCGGGTGGGGTCTTGAATAAACATTCAGAATTTATAATAATATTTACGACTAGAACTTTAGAAAGAACACGCTTCTACCTCTGATTTAATATCAAATTTATAAAAATTGGTGCTCTACTTACAAAGTTATAAGAAGTTAAAGAAAATAAATATGTACTTTGAACATCCAATACAAAAAATTTTTGAGAAAATTTCATCTCAAAAATGTTGGGTGTTCTGCCAGGCGAACAGAATCGTATAGCAAGCGGGTGTGTGGCAAAGTATTTTCTTTAACTCCTTATAACTTTATAACGAAGGCACCAATTTTTATAAAATTGATATCAAATGATAGCTACAAACATTTACTTTCATTCTCACTATAAATATTATAATTTTTGCAACGCCCAGTTTAAGATATTTAAGCAAATTAAATGTAAACTCTTATAATTTTGTCCGTTTAGCATAAATTTTCATAAATTTTGTAGCAAACGGAAGCTAAGGATCTCAATGTACCACCCAGTAGTGCCGCGCCCACTGAGTCATGTTTAGATAGATTAAATGTATCAGCTTATAACTTTGCACGTATTGAAAAATAAGAAGAAGAACCTGTGTAATTTGTCATACTTTCTGAAATGCTTTCAGTCTCTTCAAATTTCCTAATCTGGCCAAGTCATTGAACACCGGCCATCACTTGTTCAATCAGTTTTTAAAATTTTTACTGGTTCTTCGATTGTTAAACGACCCATATTTGTCAATGGCAAATAACACTTTAGATAAGGGATAATTAACAGCGGAAAAGCTATTAATACCGACGTTTTTAAAAAAACATAATTAAACTGCTGTGATAAATTTTCCCGTGTACAGTGATGAGTCACTGGCGGCAATAAATTAGAAATTGTAATGAAGTTAATTTTATTTAAAATTTTGTACAAATAATAAATGAAATAAAAGAACAATTATAAACAAGTAATTTAATTAATATATGATATCTACATATGTAGGTATACGAACATATATGTATGTTTTAAATTTTATTACGAAAAAAAAAACATTTGAAACCAAATTATTGTATGTATATTTTAGCTTAAAATGTAAATATTTACAAATTAATTAACTCTGTAAGCTAATCATCATCCGACTTAAACTGTAAGCCTCTGCCGCTTAACAATGTTGTCTTGTTAAAATAAATTTTTAAAAAATTTGTTTAAAATTTAATAATTCGCAGAATATTATATGATGATGACGATTTTACTGCTTTCAGTTTCTCTAGAAATTTATAATTAATTACATGGAAATATGAAATTATGGCAAATAATTAAAATTAAATATTCTCAAGAATCAAACAAAAACTAGGGCTGTCTTTAAGGCTACGCAATAGGTATGGAACTCTGATATTTTTTGATCTCCCATGCACACTTCTTATGGTATCGTTTTTTAAATTGTTATGTTGTCCTTTATATCGTTTACAATTCATGTATACATACACATACATATGTACATTTATGTATGTTAACGCATTCAAATGTATATCAATTCCTTAAAATATTATATTCAAATCCCATCAACATAAGATGCATTGTGTAACAAATAAGGAGTGCGCACGAAAAAAACTGGACTTACACTTTTCGTTATAGAAATAAAACTAAGTGGCGGATTTTTTTCGTTTTATATTTATTTTTATATTATATTAAAGTAAATAATATTAGAATTCTTTTGTGTATAAAATTTTTTTCTGACAAAGGTCTCAGAGCATCCAACTTTTTGAGCCACTTTTCTTCCAGATATGTTAGGGTGTTTTTTGAAAAATACGTATTATTTTACTTGCTTTGTTTTGGTCGGCAAATCCTTTTTTTCTTCCACTTCCACGCTTTCTGTCAATACTTAAAATTCTTTCCTTAGAAACTGTTTTTGGTTAACACTTGCGAGCCTAGCAATCGTTTTTTGTAAGCGGCGCGGTTTTTCATTGAAAATTTCAATTATTTTTTTACGACATTCTTGTTGGGTGCCAATTTTCAAAAAACTAATTTTGCTATTGCAATGAGATTTAGCACGTGGATTTTGAAACAGATGACTAACAAAAACAATGTAACGGTAATCATTTTTTTCAATTATGATAAAAGTTATAAGCTTAAAAGTACGCCCATTTTTTTTTGTGCGCACTCCTTAATTTCCTTGGATTCAACAACAGAATTAACCCATTATAACAAATTATTGCATATGTTTTCCATTAATATGGAAATCGTAGAATTCAATTTGTGAACTGAAAGTGGTGGCATACAATGAAAAATTTTAAGTAAAATAAGGAGGTCCTTGGAAACTTTTGCTGTATTGTGCTCCCAGAGAAAATTGCGATAAGTTGGACACATACTAAGGAAACCGTCAAGTGATACAGTACACATGTAAGGAGAGTAAGAAGACGTTGTTAGTTACAGACTATCTAGACAGACTATGTAGAATCAGTACAGAGGTGGCTTGACGTTGAACAGAAACTATTATTACTACAACTATTAGTATTAATATTGTAAAACATTCTGTAGAAAACTGCTCCGTAGACGTATTTACTATGTAAATGTAGTATCAATAAAACAAAGATGATTAGTGAATGATGATATGATAATGAATTGTAATGAATCAATAGAATTGAATAGTCTTTTCTTATGAATGGGCAATTTTGTCCACCCCTGTGTACGATCGAAAAGCTCCACAATAGACTTCGATGCACAAGTCCATGAATAAGAGTTTTCGGATTGAATTTACGTATATAAGTACCGTATACAGGAAACAAGAATGTTCGAAGCATTTTTTCAATGGCCATTGCATTGGCACATCTCAGGCATGTAACTCTTCAAAATTTTCATCGCCAACAAAATGTTTATTTTAATTGTTAAGCTTTCTTCAGTTAAGCTGGTGATTGGTCTATTGCAGAAGATTCTAGATACTCTAACTGTGAAGTCTATTAATTGTATAAAAACGAAAACCTTGATCAAATGTTTTTTTACCTTCTCAACAACTAGCACCTGCATAATTTGGGTTTGTAGTTAGTTTTGAGCACTACTCTGAGTTACCTATATAGGATATCTCTCTGTGATTTTACTACTTTATAGGTGACATATGAAATATGTTATCATCTATATTCATACAGTGGCTCCCAGCTTATTTCAACCAGCACCTTTCTCTCGTATAATTTCGAAACGAAACAAGATATTAAAAAATTTGAATAAGAGTTTATAGAATATGTTTAAAAATTAGTAAAAAAAAGTTTTATTCAGAGTCAAATGTAAACTTACAAGCTAAAAACGAAAAATATAGGAACCCAGTTCGTCACAGCTTATTTCAACCACTTACTATAAACAAACAATTAAATGATTAATTAATTAATAGTTTTAATTTCAAAATTTAATATGACCTCTAATTACAGCTTTCAGCCTTTTTTGCATTGATTCCACTTTCTAATGGTTTGGAGAGTTATTTTTGCCCATTCCTTTTTCAGAGCTGCTATAAGGTCATTCTTGTTCGAAATCTGGTGTTGGCGAACGGTTTGATCACAAATTGCCCATAAATTTCAGGCTGAATAAAACTTTTTTGTTTAATTTTTAAACATATTCTATAAACTCTTACTAAATTTATTTTTAAAGGTGCTGGTTGAAATAAGCTGGGAGCCACTGTATGTATTCTATACATCTCTTTCCGATGACAAATTTTGCAAAAGCTTGAATTAAACCAAAATAATATACCGTAGGAATGTAGAGAAATACTTAAAGTGCTTGACTATTTATTGAATAAGCAATCTAAGTACTAAAGCGGTAAGTGGCGAATTAATTTTCCTTCAAATAATCTATTCAAAGGATTAGTCCAGTAGATAGCGTGGTGACTTCATGGTTCACGTCACAGGTCAGAAATGTCCAACAAAACGAAATACGATAAAATATTACAAAAACCTCGCTGAATCTACAGAATAAAATGATTTCAACATCTTGGAAAGGTTAGTCGGTCAGAAAGACCAGGCATTTCAATAAATAAACAAATAAATATAGTGTTACTGAATGCACTAATTCTAGGCAACAACAAGTGGGAAGTCTGCCATCATAGAACATGATATACTAAACCAAACGTATGATTGTTTTTCGTCAACGCAATTAATTTGTGGAATTCCTTACCAATGACTACTAAAAACATTTCGAGAAAGAGCAGTTTTAAGAAGTCACTTTTTGACTATATGTCCTCAAATAATTAAAAAAAAAAAACGAAACAAAAAAAAAACATTTATATTACTTTTATTTTTTAAATTTTATTTTAGAAATTTTATGTGAAATATAATGATTGCCTTTTTGTGTATTAGTAATATACTTTATAAAAAATTCCACTATAATTTAGGGAATACTAATGACCAATGTAATTTGTGTATATCCTAATGAGCTATAAAAGAATAACATTCTTAAAGCTCTTGTAAGCAAATAAATAAATAAATAAATAATTAGATGATAAATCTATTGAAACTGAAAAGGGAAAATATGTAAATGAGATACTTTGCGCCATACCTAAGCCCCTGAAATAAATGAACAATTCCTAAATTTAAAAACTCAAATTAAATTAACTTCAAAATCATACTTGGGGAACCTATTGTTAGATTAAGATATTTAAGTAAATTAAATCTTATAACTTTGCCTGTTTAGCATTAATTTTCATAAATTTGGTAGCAAACGAAAGCTAAGAACCTCAAATTGCATTTTCTTCTAACACCCAGTAGTGCCACGCCCTCTGAATCATGTTTAGATAGATTAAATGCTTATAACTTTGCACGTGTTGAAGAAGAAGACGAAGAATAAGCAGTGGGCGTGGCAAATAATATAAGAAAATAAAAGTCCAGCTTCTTAGCTTTTATTTGCTATGAAATTTATTACAATTGATGCTGTATAAGCAAAGTCTTAAGCATTTAAATTTATTTTTGAAATATCTATAATTGGGCGTGGCAAATATAATTATATATAACGAAAGAATGCGTTTTTACCTTAGATTTAATATCAAATTTATAAAAATTGGTGATCTACTTATAAAGTTATAAGAAGTTAAAGAAAATAAATATGTACTTTGAACATCCAACATAAAAAAATTTTTCCGAAAATTTCATCTCAAAAATTTGGTGTGTTCTACCAGGGGAACAGAATTGTGTAACAAGGGGGTGTTTGGCAAAGTATTTTCTTTAACTTCTTATAACTTTATAACGAAGGCACACATTTGTATAAAATTGATATCAAATGAAAACCACAAACATTTACTTTCATTCTCACTGCAAATATTACAATTTTGGCCACGCCCACTTTAAGATACTTAAGGAAACTAAATGTAAACTCTTATAACTTTGCCTTTTTAGCATTGATTTTCATAAATTTGGATTAATACGCTAACTTTATTAATATTAAACGAATATACAGTGAATACTGATCAAATTAGCTTGATGACCTATTACATAGACTTTTTTTTTTTTTTTTTTTTTTTTTTTTTATTTATTTGTACAAAATATTAATTTACATAAAATTTGGTCCCAGCGTCTCTTAGACATTATTGGGACAAGTTGGCAAAATTAACAATGTACTTAATAAATAAATATGTATATGTACATCATAAAAAAATCGTTTAATTAGTTTTGTTTTTTTAAATAAATTTATAAAGATAAGAAGAATATATATGTATATTGAAAGAGAAAGTTTCAAAGGAAAAAGAAAAATACAACTACAAGAGTGTTTCAATGTTGGTTAATAGCATTTGCTTACAAGAATTTTTAAATAATGATATACGAGTGATAGATTTTATATCACGAGATAAATTATTAAATTTAGTACCGCCAAGATAATCAATTCTTTGTTTAGTAGTTTCAAGTCTGCATCTAGGAACTCTTAAAAAATCTCTATTTCTTGTATTGAAATGTAATTGATTCTGGGAAAATGTTATGGTATGATTACCGATTCGGTTTATACATTTAAAAACAAATAGTAAAACCTGGTATTCATGCAAACCATAAATTGGTAAAATTGTTTTGCTAAAGTCTTTATACAATGAGTTAGTTGAATACATTAGAGGTAATTTATATACAATTTTCAAAGCTTTATTTTGCAAAATTTGTAAGGATTTCAGTGAGGTGTTGTTCTTGTTGTGAGCATATACAATGGCAAGATAGTTCAAACGCGATTCTATCAACGATCTATATATCATAAGTTTGGAATTAATATCAAGTTTGTTTTTGAGTTTATATAGAATTCCAATTGCAGGAGCTATCTTCGTTTTCAGATCATTTATATGAGAGTCCCAAGATAAGTTACTCTGTAAAGTAATACCTAAATACTTAGCAGAATGAGATTCATGAACAATTTTCCCATCAATAAAAACATTAAAACTGTCCATATTTGCAGTATGCGGCCTGAATCGTATGACTTTTGTCTTGGTGGGATTAATCATAAGACGGTTCAAACGTGCATATTCAAAAATCAATGCTGAATCCCTCTCAACATTTGTCTTCAAGACACGATCATATTTATATGGATAAAATAAAGAGACATCATCAGCAAACATAAAAAGTTGTCCAGATAAATTCAAATCCTTGAGAGCATTTAAATAAATCGAAAACAATAATGGTCCTAAACCACTACCCTGGGGAACACCGTAGTCTACGGTTCCAATAAAACTTTCCTCATCATTTACGCTAACATATTGCTTCCTATTCCGGAAATAGCTCCTAAACAACAAAAGTTCCTGTCCCCGAACACCATAACACATTAATTTCCTAAGCAATATTTCGTGGTCGACTAGGTCAAAAGCCTTTGTAAAATCAAAAAATATCCCTGCAACACCAGAATAACCCTCATCAAGCCCACTACAAATATACTTGACTACATTTAAAACAGCATCTTCTGTACCACACCCATTCCTGAATCCGAATTGGTAGTTATATAAAAAGTTATTTTCTTCTAAATAAGTTGAAAACTTGTCGTATATAATTTTCTCAAAGATTTTGTCAATTGTAGAAAGTACAGCAATGGGCCTATATTTGTCTACAGATATCACATTTGCCTCCTTTGGTATTGGAATAATTTTATGTATCTTCAAAACATCCGGATAAACTGATGTGTTGACCATTCTATTAAAAATATTCGCTAAAACAGGAGATATCTCATTTCCACATTCCCTAACAAACTTAGGAGATATTTTATCATATCCCGGGCTTTTATTTATCTTCATATTTGAAATAATTTCATTAATGACAGCAGCAGTAATAGTACCAAGTTCAAAACGAAGCGAAGTTGTATTTAGAGATCTAAACATATTAAAATGATCACCAGGTTGTATTTCAATATCTCTTTTCAGTCTAGCCACACTTTCAATGAAATAGTTGTTGAAATAATCTGCCTTAGTCTTATCACTCATTATTGTATGTCCCTGAGCATCATTAAGATTCCTATTTGCACTTTTCGTCTTCCCAAGAGTATTATTAATAAATCGCCAAGATTTTCTTGGGTCATTACCTGTTTTCAATAAACCCTCAGTGTAAAAATTATCTCTACATTTCCTTACAACAAATTTTATTACTTTACTCAATCGTTTTAAACTGATCCCAATAGCTTGATTATTTTTAGATCTGCGTCTCTTTCTCAAAAGTTTTTCCTTAAGTAAAATTAACGCTTGAGTATTTTTGTTTAGCCATGGCGTGAGTTCAAACCGTAAAGATTTTTTAGATTTAGATACAACAGTTGCATTTTGTATAGCACTATCTATACAATGAAGCAAAGAATTTGTCAATTCATTTGGATCAGATACGTTTTCATAATCAGGTAAATTGTTCCGTAACCATTCCCTAGCCTTCTCATAATTACAGTAAGTCATTGTAGACTCAACAAAATCCTTGCAAATCACGTCTGTTTTAAACTTACACGAAATAAAGTTGTGATCTGACAAACTACACTCCACTGAATCAATATAATGTTTTTCAGAAAAATTACTGAAAACATGATCAATGCATGTTCCGCTTCGAGGTCTTGTAATTAAATCATGACAAACTTCACAATAAGCAATGTACATTATCAAAACCAGGTATTTTATAAATCTGCACAACATCACTACTGAACCAAGTTTCTTGTATCGCAATTATATCTGGTAGCTTTGGAAAATTTGCAATTAAAGATTTAAATTTATTAAATTTATGTACCGATGAAACACCTTATATTGATGCTAATTATATGTAAAAAGTTTGAATCGATATTATGAATATAGGATTTAAAATCAGAAAACTTATGAAAATATTGATTTTTTATCATTTGAACGAAAATTTATCTATAAACAAAAAATTTATAAAATACAATACATTTCTTTTAAGAAGATACATGGTCTGCAGCATCATCGCCATCATCACTGTAGTTTCCATCCTCCATTTCTCTAGCGTTAACTACGGATCTCTTCTTACACTGCTTACTGGTAGTTGCATCCAATAAGATCTTGTCAACATCTTCTTCATCATTGAGAAGTTTAGGTTTAGTTCTATCACTTTTTTTACAGTAAACTCTTTCGTTTCTTATATAAATGAATTGGTATCCAACAGACTTTAATGATTTTGCATAATGGAATAGATTCAATGTTTCTCTACTATGAAAATCATTAACATACACACAATTCGTACATTCTGTTTCTTTCAATTTGGGTTTTGAAGACATTAACTTATCTTTCTGAGATTTTGTAGAAAATTTAACAACAACAGTTTTTTTCCCAGAATTAGATTTTTTCTTTGTGTTGAGAAAATAAGCATCATCAATAGCATTAGACTCATACTCTACACCAACAACCTTCGACAAGCGTACTACAGCATCAATGGCATTCTCTTTTTCACCAACATCCATGCCTCCTATAATGCAATTATTTTTAACTCTGTTGTTGTTCAATATTTTAACAGAAGTTTTCAAATTTTGTACTTCGATTTTCAATTTTTTATTTTCTTTCTGCACTTCAGTTATTTTTTTTTTTATTTTCAGCAACATCTTTGAAAACTTCATCGAACTTTGCAGACAAAAAGCTAATGGATTCGGTCAGCTGATCCAATTTCTCTAGTTTATTTAACTTTTTTAACTCGGTCTTTATTGTGCTCAGTTCATTCTTTAAATCTACTTCTCCTTCTTTACACGATTGACAGTAATAAGCTTCTTCATTTTTTACCAATCTGTTAAATTCTCTCTTACTCAGTTGAGAGCACTGGAAATGAAAGCTTTTACCGCAATTATCACAGTCAATAAAATCATCAGCATCTTCTTTGATATCATATTCGCAATGATGACAAAGTATATTTTTATTTTTTGTTCCCAAACTTCGACGATGTTGATTTTTATGCATCTTTCACTTGATTTATATTCTGGATACTTTATTTACTATGTACACAATCTTTATTAAAATATCGCACAGTTTTTAATGTATAAATTTGCACAAAAAATTTTCTTAAAAAAGTAGCTAATCAAAAACACTTCTAATTTCAAGGGTTGCCAACTTTTGTTGGTTACATACAAATTTAGCCTATATATACGGTAAAGCATGGTAGCGGTAATATTATTGTTTGGTGGTTAGGTCACTACACGTTGTATAAGGCATTTATAAAGTGTCGGACTATGTTCTAGTCTTTCAGAATTTTTTGCTACACAATTGCGAATAAAAATATGCCAATTCAATGCGTTTTCCAGCCGAATAATGCGCTAAAAAATAACTCGAAAATAATAATATTAGACTGGATCCCATTGCCTTCAGATCCAAATTCGATTAAAAATTTGTGTGAATATAGTAAAAACAGCAATCAGAGGAAAAGTATCCCATAGATTGTGTTAATCTTTGGGAATTTATTCAAGCTGCTTGGTGTGATATACTGGATACGGTAGGACGAAGTTTTATTTTTATCGGTTAGTATACTAAATATGTATTGATTACACAGCCCTGCATGGGTTTTGCAAACAAGATGGTTCCAGGTGTTCCTGAAGGTATTTTGCGCGCTGATATGGCGGTAACAATTTTCAAGTAAATCCGATTAATTTTTATAAACCTCGACTACCATTTGGAATTTTTTAAATGTGAATGAAGATCTGTAATCAGCGATCCCAAAAACCCCTGAGTAACAATTTTCAAGTAAATCTGATTAGTTTTTAAGGACCTCCGTAATGTGTTTCTTTTTGTATTGCATCCCTTGACATAAACCCACCCCCTACTTTAAGGGTGCATGCAAACAATTTGGCTTAGGGCTCATTTTAAAGAGCAAAGATCAATTGTCAATTTCTGATAATAGCGAAGGTTCTAGCACGTCAGTGTTCAGCTCTATAATTCTTCAAAAATGGCCAAAAACGCTATTTTTAGGTGTTTCAGCCCCCTTTTTCTCGAAAACCTGACGTGATGGACGCAAAATGCCTTCGGGAACACCTGGAACCATCTTGGTTGCACAAAAAAATTCCCATTTGCAGGGCTGTTGTGCGTATTAATATGGAATATTTTTTTAATTTTTCAATGAAAATGTTAAATATTCTTAAATATTTAATTATTAATCGAAATATGTGTGGTTTTTGGTCACAATGAATATAGCTTCTTGTGCAAAAGGTACGTAAGAAGGTAAATATATCAAGATCAAATAAGATATATGCTGGAAGTTGTAAAGAAAATAAATCTCTTTTTATAAATCTTTCTGGTCCTAAAAAGGACCTTTGATATACTGGCAAACTATTTCATTAGGAAAACCGTATTCGGAGCTGGTGTAGTTGGTGACAGTCTATTTGCATTGCCAATTCAGAAGGCAACAGTGGACAGATAACCGTTTAAATTTTACCACTGGTGTTGAAGTTTGTTCCAGCAGTCCAAACAAGACAAGTCTTTAGCCTCAGGCACCTAATCAATAAACAAAATTTAGTGACAATTATAACAAATTATTCTATTGGATTGTTCGGAAAGTAATTTCGTTTATGTTTTTTTTTTTTTTTTTGTGAAAATGAAAGACAATTTTCGTATAATAAACAAATACTTTATTAAATTATATTGAATTTGATAAATTTAACCTCAATCCGATCTCACGTGTTGTTATTCGCCTAATACCTTTATCGCATTTTTATCAGCTTCAACCGGCCTTCTCGTGGTGCATCTTCGACATTAAAATTGCCAGAACCAGTTCTGGCACTGGCGTACTGTCAACACACCTTCTCCATACACATCGGTCAATTTCTTTCTGGCTTGAACAGCAATTTTACCCTTTCTGTAGTAAAACAGTAAGATATGCCGAAAATGCTGCTTATCGCTCTCCATATTTAAAAGGGTCACTAACCAAAAACTACTGCGTAGAATTATTTGGAATTTTTCACACACAAGCCTTACTATATGAGCACTCAAAGCATAAATATAAAAATTATACGGCTTAAGTGTGAAGTTGGGTGCAAAAAAATACAATTAAATCCTCTGTCAGGAAAAAACGAAATTACTTTTCGAACAACCCAATACAACACTTACCACGTAATGTTGAGCTGCGGTCTTATTCCAGGAAACCATCAAAAACGATTTTACTTTTGCTCATAATGTATTTAATGTTTCTGAAAAATGTGGGTATTTAACTAAAAAATCATATACATATGTATGTACTTACCTTTGAATCTTTGTCGAATTTAGTTAGTAAATCCTAAATCAATTTAGCCTCAGATACACTTCTTTTCCCATAATCTCTTTATTGAAGAAAACATTTTTTTGGTTGTTTGAAAACAGACACAAAATTAAAAACAGCAAATATAAAATTCTGTTTTGTGTCGATATATGCAAATAAAACTTTGTTTTTTAAGTTATTTAAATATTTAACTTTTTAAAATATTTAACAATTTATTTTCAGCGAAACTTAAATGCAAATTTTTTTAATTTTTTGCCATAATACACAGAAATTGTTTTAATACACTTAACACACCTTCATCACAAAATTATATACATATACAGTCGGGCCTTAATTAACCGTGGTGGCCAAAGATCAGTCTATTGTTTCTTGTTTGCGATGGCTCTATTCATGCGAGAATATTGTGCTAGCGTAAAATGATAGTTTATAGGCAAGAGGTGTGAAAAGAATGGTTTTTCAGTGCCGTAAAGTTTCCACCAGCTACAACCCCGCATTATCAGCACAAAACTAATACATGCACATTTTTAACCCTGGACGGTTACTCATCGTCGAATCGACGAAGCTCATTCACACTTTATCATATAACTCTTTTATGGTTGTCCAAATTTCGCTCTTTTTTTTAACAACGTTTTTTGATAATAAAAGCTTGCAGTCAGTAAACAAAAAAAATTTTTTTTTTGTTCGTCGATTCGACGAAGAGTAACCTTACCGTACAAAAATGACCATCCAGGATTAAAAAAATGGGTGGCCCGGGTACGTTTACTCATTACAAGCTTTCATAATCAATCAACATTGTTTATAAAAAAAACGAAATTTGGTCAAACATAAAAGAATTTTATGATAAATAGTAAATGAGCTTCGTCGATTCGACGAACTGTAACCAATTAGGGTGAAAGTGTTCGTCGATTCGACTAAGAGTAACCTTAATGTATGTAACCTTAATGAAGAGTAACCGTCTAGGGTTAAAACATCAAATGAATGCAAAAACACTAATACATACAAATCTGTGTATACGTATACATTTCATGCCAAACTAATATTCATCCCGTGTGATTTGCAAATAACAAAAATTGTGCTACTAAAAATTGTTCTAGTGTGAATAGAGCCAATGGTTTCAAATTGTTTGCTTCGATTAACCGTGATTACCTCTATTTTCTGTGATGGCAGAATTTTTATTAACTTTAAATTCGTACATACAATATAATAAACATGAATACGGGGAATTCCCTTGTTTGCATACGATGAGTCCGAAGCAAGGCATATCCAATAGGTAGCATCGTCTCAACAGCTGACGCTTTTTTGAATGTCAAAATTTTGTTGTTTTTTTTTTTGTGTTTTGTTTCGATAATCATTTTCGTATTTATAACGATACGCACTCTAGAAATTCATCAGGATTACTATTTCAAAGCCAATTTTATTAAAATTTTTGCAAGATGATTAATAATATTTAAGTCTTTAACACTAAATACACATATCTTTTAAACTACAACCTAGATTTACTATATTTATATTTATTTAGACGAGAGTGATGAATTACCCAAACAAGATTTCCGTATCTCCAACTAGGTGCATAAACTATGACCAATAACAAATAACGTTTGCAGCTGCCATTTTTCTCGATGGCCATATAAAAACATGTTCTTTACATAAATGGAAATGTTATCGACTGCATGGCATATTTTTTTTTTTAATTTATAGGTGCCCCACTATTGTGTAATTAAGCATGACATAAAAATCAAAAGAAATTTCAATATATAACATTTACTTAGTTTTTTTAATTGCTTTTATTAATTTCCTATGGAGGTTTGAGGGTTAATTTTTTTGACATTCCGCGTACTCTTTAACAAAAACAAAATGCCTGTTGTTTTTGCATTGTTGTACTTGTTGTACAGATGCTACACCTATTGGATATGCCTTGGTCCGTAGCATTTACAAGTGATTGGTTTAATTTTGAAATTTGAGAAGTGCGGGTGGTTAGATCTAAATATATTTAGTATGGCATCGTTACCAGTGGTAAAAAGACAAAGAAACGTTTAAATTCGATTAACCGTGAAAATCGATTATCCGTAATGCTTCTGTCCCGACCATCACGGATAATCGAGGACCGACTGTATATAATTTTCTTTTACTTTTTGAACTATTTATTTGATTTTTTGGTATTTTATCACAATTTAATAAAAAATTTATTTATTTTGCACCAAAAAATAAATAAACAAAACAGACAGACAATCTGAGAGGGACAGAAATACTTTTTGGTAATACATATTTAATGTCACTTTCACATTAAATTGGAAATTGTTAAATTCCGTGCCGTGCTCTGGTTACCCTGTGCTATCTACTAGACTACGGCGATATCGATATGTATATAAGCATGTTTATTCGGGAAATCAGATGTTATATTCCTATGTAATTCACCTGTTATGCGAATTATTACATTATTAAGTATGATATTGAAAATCAATGTGGGTATGATACATGTTTGAGGCACACCTTTAATCATTTATTTCTAGTTCATATACGTATTCAGCTTCTGATTATGTAGCACATTATGCTGACTACTCTTGCGCATTCTAATGTTTTTAGAATTGCATCATATGGTTTATGTTATCGAATGGTTTCTACAAAGAGATACAAACTGCTATAGTATTATCAATTACACTATAATTTGCTTATTGGGTGGCCATTACTAATGCATGTGATACAAAGACTTTTCAGTGTTTTACGAATACATACATACATACAAATAAACACCCGAATACATGTTGCATTATTGTAATAATAATTGTTGATACAAAGTGCAAACATGTTGCATAATTAATTAATTAGCTTAACTTGTGTTAGTCTATTTGTGCAGGCATATGAATAACTGTAACTGTAACCGCAATCTGTAAGCAGACAATATTTCGATAAATTTAATCGAATTATGCAATGTATATATTGGAATTGACTATTTTAGGTTGCTGTAACCTCTTAGGAGAGGACTAAGATCAGATTAAAGTAAACGCGCATCTAACAGAGATGCACGAAAAGTAAATTTCGGATGTAAGTTATGAAAGTACTTATGCGTTCGATGACACTGTTAGCCTTATGCCGTCTTAAATAGCAGCCAGGTAATGTCAAATGCGTTAATGATGTTACAAGAAAAGGGTTGAGATTTGTGACAGTAAGTAAGCCAACAAGGCAGTACATTATGAAAGAAAGTAATGTGACTGGCAATCACATGCCGTATTAAAATATTGCACAAAAAGGTGAAGCAATAAGAATCAAATCTATGCTCTAAGGTGAAAGGTAACAGAGTTGAAATTTGGCTTTAATTTTTATTGTATTACAGTTTTAAAAAAGCATTTAAAAATACATTTTCTATGCAAGACTTTCAAAGGACTTCATAAATTTCTTCCATGTTTTCCTTTTTTTTTTGTCACCTGTTGCATTACATTAGACTTTTTACCTTTTAATCGTGTTACAAAAATAAATCACAACGACAATGAACAACAGGGGAAAACAAAAGCAAAAAAAAAATAAAAAATAAGCAACTTGTTGTTGTTATATGTTGGCATATGAAACAAGAATTCAATTAGCAACTGAAATGTTCACGGTTGGTTGCAACATAATACGGTTACGTACTCGTACGTGTGTGCAGTTATACACACGGCAACAATTAAATAATTTGTTATACAATGTATATAAATTTTGTTACCACATTTAGTATATATTTACTCACCTTCTCTAGCTCTCTAGCACTTAAATATTTATTTGCCTCCATCCGGTAGTCCTGTGCAAGACTAATAGCTCTTGCTGTGTAATGATTTTTTTTTTTTTCAAATTTTTATTGTTTTTCTGTAGTGGTGTTGAACTGTGTTGTTGCATCATGGCATTCCACGGCTGCCTTGTTGACAATTGAATTAATTGACTCTGTGTTTAAAAGAAATAAATTTTATGAAACCAACACAAAATGTTTATAATGTGACAGAGAACGATAATAGATGTTGAAATTTTTACAGCAGCAGCAATATAAAATAATGCGGTTTAGAGCAGGTATTTTGGGAAATTAAATTTTCGAAATACTTTTAAAATTAAGATTAATTTGTGGATTCGAAAAGATATAATTAATGTGGAATGCAAAAAGTGTTGGTATTATAAAAATTACTAATAGAAAATATTCAAGAGTTCACAATAGTGGCTCACCGATTCGTTGGACAGCATTTTTTTAAGCACTACCTTTCTTTAAATTTATTCACCCGTATCACAATTTATACTGACAGCTGTCAGATCTCTATCGAGCATTGCGGTCAACTCTAGACTCGATATGGAGTACCGCCACTATCTCAACATTCTCTCTCGGTGGTCTCACTTGTCTGAGTTGCTAGACACAGGGACATTCCAGACAACTGCAGGGCCGACAAGCTTACCAAAACTGGTACACTTCTTCCGGAACCCTTGTCAATTGTCATTTTGGCCATTAGGAAAAATTTTTTTCTGTAGACCAACCAATACTGGATCAATGAGGAATATTGCTTCACTGCCAGAATCACTTGGTCCACGTTGGATAGAAGGGGCACACCAACCATCTACTCAAACTTGATCTTAGCCATGCTTACAAGTAATTTCGTTATGGGAAGACATGCGGAAAGACATGGTTGTGGGTCTGTTGAAGAGGAGAAAACTGTTATCCACTTTTTTTGTCAATGTCCATGTGAAGAGCAGACGTAGGTTATTTGGCTTTCCATGCCTTGTCAACTTAACCCATTAACGCCTGACCCCATAATTCGTGGTCCGATTTTGGTGAAATTTGGCACAAATATTTGGAGTATTTGTATTGATATGAATATTTTTATTTTTTTTTAAGTGTCGTGGGGGCCTTTATAGGGCATGGGTATTTTTCTACCCACTTCGGCATAAGTATGTTCTAAAATAAAATTTTTTTCTCTGTATTATATGGCGACTAGACAACATAGTTAAGCTTTTTTTGAGAGTTTTATTGGAAATAACACGTTTGTGACAATAATAATCCTGACAAGAATGATAAATTTGCCAAAATTACTCCATTGAACACTGCACTGAATAAAAAATTCATGCAATTTGGCACATTTTCTCATAGTCTTTGTGTGGATGAACAGATGATCGCATATTATGGTCGCCATTTGGCTACAAATACTGGATGTTGGCTTCTATTGCAGGATATTGTTATTCCTTTATACCATATGCTGGCGCTTCTGCTAAAAATAATGCTGACTACGGCCTTGGAGAAAACGTGGTACTACGACTATTAGAGAATATTTCAGATCCAAGTCAATATAATGTTACATTCGACAAGCCATAATTTATTATGTACATTATCTCGAAAAGGTTATTTTGCAACAGGTACTGTTCGAGATAATCGGAGCAATCACGCATTGCTGGATGATATTAAATTGATGAAAATTGTTGCTTTGACAAACAACAATAATATCGCAGTCCTCTGGAACGATAATTCGGTAATTACCTGTACACATATTTATTATCATGTTATACCTATGTTTGTGTATATTTTAAATCTTTCTGAAGGTGGTAACTGTGATGTCTAATTTTTTGGGTGCAAAACCGATGTGCAAAACCAAAAGATATGACCGTAAACATCTCATGATGGCTGTCGTTGAACAACCATACATAATACAGACATATAATCAGCGAATGGATGGGGTTGACTTATTCGATAATGACGTCTACAATTATCGTATTCTAGTCCGCGGAAAAAAGTGGTATTGGCCATTACTCACTAACACTATTGACGCAGCTTTGGTAAATGCATGCAAACTACACTGCTTGTGCAGGGGATGTAAAGGTTTGCCACCTATGAGCCAACTAGATTTTTGGGTTAGCGTTTTTGAAGCGTTGGTAAAAATTCGTGAAAATCGACGCCGTGATGGAAAAGTTGTCACAAATGCGCAGCAAATAGCAAAACACACTGACAAATTTGACCACATGATCGATAAAATTGAAAAACGCTGTCGATGTGAGAATGTGGTGGAAAAACAAAGTATGGTTGTGCAAAATACAGTTTGAATGTGCATAAAAGGGATTCTTTTGCACAATTTCATGCCGGAACTACCAAAAATATGAAAAATAGAGAAAAATAAATGATTTGAAATTTCTATTTGAAATTAATTTTTAACAGTTTTATGAAAAATATTTCATACCAATGCCTAAGTGGGTATTTTTATCGGGTAGAAGATATATTATATTACACGGCATCTAAAGGTTTTTCTGAGAATATCATCCATACATATTCCACAGAAGTTCTTTCTACAAAATTTTGATTTTGAAAAATTCGTGATCTTTGACCTTCTTTCTGTCATGCAAAATTTGTGAATATCATGCCTTACTAATTTTTTTTAAACCGTTCTATGTCTTCTTTATTCGTTATTAAAGAAACGTTTGGCCTCTCGTTTAGTTGGGTCAAGATAGAATTTTTTAAAAAAACTTCTTTTTTTTGGGTATTTTTCTACCCATTCGGCGTTAATGGGTTAACTGCATTATCACCCATTGACATCAAGGATTAGCTTTGTTTATTAAACCTCCAGGCTGGTTTCCAGCATAGGGTGATCGTGTTTTTAATGTGCAGCCCTTGCGCTGACTAACTTCGATACAAAAAAGTCTAACGGAATGAAAGTCGAACGGTATTCTTAACATAGATTAAAAAAAAAAAAAAAACACATCACCGTGTAATGTTTGTACAGGGTCTTTTTATAAGCGTTTGTCATCTTCAAATTCAAATGAATTAAAGTGTTTGTGAGATATTATCGCTTTTGTGGGTGCAGTGCAGTCGTATAAGTCAGGCTGTATTTGACCTGCAGATTGGGTTATATTGGCTTCGAAGTCTCATGTAGTTTGTGGTTTATTTAGAAAAAATAGAACCGGATCAAATCGCATGATCTCGATGACCAGTTCACTTCACCTCCACCAGAGAGAACTATGCACTTAAATACAGAATATGTAATGTGGTGATACAGGCACATAGAGCAGTACTGTACTGAACCACACATGTCGATGCTATCCAGATCATCCAAAAGCAATTGATAATCATCAATCTATAACTCTCGCCATTGACAGTGATGGCCTGGCTAACGTCGTTCTTAAAGCATAATGTTCATTGACGCTGAATTTTTCAGAATGCAGGGTGCTCAGGATGCTCTTGGATCTCTTGTGGATTAACATTGTCCCAACGATTTTGTTTGTTCACTAGTTACCGTCTATGGTAGTCCATGGTGATTTGGAAAAATTGACTCAACAAAAGGCAATTAACTTGTCAACCAATGGTGATTTGGAAAAATTGACTCAACAAAAGGCAATTAACTTGTCAACCAATGGTAAACCAACAGCATCGTTCTTCACTCTATTTATACATCTGATAACTTTATACATGATAAGTTATAAGTTATTGTTTGATTCAAGTTGCCATAGTCTAGTCAGTAGTAGTGTGTTGGCTTATTAGACGTGAGGCTTCGGTTCAAACTCCAGGTCAGACATCAAAACGAAAATATGAAAAAAATACATCTTCGTCGACTTCTTCTCAGCAGTCTTCTGGCAAAAACTCCGACAGTAAATAAAATTGCCATGGAAAGTTTCTCAAAAAACATCCAGTCGTTCGGAATCGACGTTAAACTGAAGGTCCACCCACTCATGTATAAAGTTAACACACATAACATCAGTGATGTGAGAAGCTAGATCGTAGACCTGACTAAAGGGTTGTAATAACCAATTATGTATGTTATGTATTGTTTAATCGTTGATTTCTGATCTTTGGGTTATATGTACATACATAACATACATAACAACCCTTCAGTTGGGATTACGACCTAGAATCTCACACCACTTATGCTGTGTGTGTTTATTTTAAACAGTTTATAGTCCCCTCCGAAGAACAGAAATGTCGAGAAACTTTTTCGTGGCAATTTTTATTGGTTCATAGAGTTCTTGTATCTATTTTGTTGTTGTCTGTTTCTTTTGTTTACTAATTTTTGTTGAGTTTGTTTTTATATTCATAACAATATTTGTTATTGACAACTTTCAAAATGTTAAAGTGTTCAAAATGTTTTTTTATTTGGCAGAACATCATCTGCATTATCATATCTAATTATAGCAAGTTTTAATATAAATTTTCCCAGCTGCTTTGTCAGATGACGTGATCCTAAGCATTAGTATTATAATGTTACAGGACAGTAATATTGATGTATGAATGTTTCATGTAGAATGTATGTCGTATAAGACGATACTTAACAACCTGCTTATTTGGATGACTCATTATGCTTATACTGCTAGTTTTGCAGTGTAAAATGTGTCAAGTCACATGTCAAATGCATATCATATAAGAGTTTCATTGCTGGTACTCTATTTTCCACGGCTGCGTTTCTCTCCTGCATTCAAGGCTTTTTGAGTGAAATACTAGTACTGAAACCCATAAATTTTCAGTACACAGAGTTATTTAACGAAAGAAACAGTTTCTGTCCAGCCAAAATTTTAAATGTTTAAAATTTAAACTGTAAAGAAGATAAATGCCATTAATTTTTATTAATTTTCGCAAAACCTCTCAAATACAATTTAATTGATTATGATATCGCAGTTTGCGTAAAAATAAAAAATATTTTATTTTAATTGCTACGTACCACCATCACCCATTGCTTAGTGTTGTTTAACTCTTTCATTCTGTTTGAATTCCATTTATCTTTGCATTCACAAATAATTTATTATCGGCCTTAAAACCAATATAGACGTACTCTGTCTCTGTACTGGCCAAATCACAATAACTTTGAGAATAAGTAATGCAAAAACAGGGAACATAGGAAAAATACAAAATAAAACAAAATTAAGAATAAATCCAGCCTAATGAGAAATAATTTTTTATTTTCATGCTTAAAAATATAAATCATATCGAGAACAACAAGGCGACAGACAGACACACTTTTAATGTTTTCTTGTAACAAATTTAAATGCTTAAAAAATCTTAAGGGTCGACCATAAACATTTCTCTGGCAAAAGACAATGCCGAACACAAATACAAAAATAAAATGAAAGAAAATATTTTAAATAAATTCGTGTCAGTATTCTGTTCTGTATTAAATTGCTAATGATAAATTAAATGTCATTAAATATTTCAGTTGGTATTTCTTCTTTCTCTTTTTTTATTTATTTTGTTCTGTTTTGTTTTTTTTCGTTTTCTCTTTTCCTTAGTTTAAGGCTTAAGCAGCATATTTAAATTGTTAGTCTGTCTTGCCAGTCGTTTTTTGTTTTTTGTTTTATTTTAATTGTTTATAACTTTTCATTTGTATTTTTGTTCCTTTTTTTTTTGCAAAACTTTTTTAAAATAATGAAAAAATTATCCCACAAATCCAAGTGATTGTCTGCTTATTTTGTTATTCCCATGTTGTTTGTGGTATTTTTTTTTTTGCGGGGATTTCTTGCTTTTTTCTTGTAAAACAAAATTGTGTCATTAAATCGTTTGACAGGAAATATTAAGCACAAGTTCTTTTTTATGTAATATTTTCAAATATTTTAAGTGTCGCAACAAAACAACAACAGTTACTAATTGAATTAATTAAACTTTTAAAAATTCCGAGAAAATTCATTTAACAGGACTTAATATGGAAATCGCATTCCTTCAATACAGAGTGGGCGATTAAAAGTTTAAAAATGCAATAAAAGAAAAACGTTTAGATTCAGTGACTTGTCTCGCTGGCGCATTATCACTTCTGGTCATTCCTCTATTTTGGAGGTCAATCCTACGGCCCAACTGATCATCGACTGTCTTCTTGCGGAATATTATTCTGATTCCGAGCAGGGACGACTGGGACCCTGACATGATCACATCTCCAGAACTCCTCGATAATGGGGTAGGTAGCGATGTCTACTCTGGGAAATTGCCCCCGATTGTCGGATTACTGTAGCGTGCTTCAAGGCGAAGGCGAAGGCCATCTACGGGGCCACTCAATGGATCCTCATCAACCGTGCTCACCCGCATCTCAACCTTCTCTGATAGACAGGCTGCTGTAAGATCTCTTTCGGGCGTTATCATAACTATCACTTGGCCATCGATGATAGAAGGCACACCAAATTGCTGCTCGGAATGTCATCTCACAGTGGCTACGCTTACAGGTCATTGCGTTATAGGAAGACAAGAAAAAAGGCTGCAGTTCCCATGTAACGACTTCTGGCATGGGTGTAGAACTGTAGAAGGAGATGAAACTGTTACCCACTTTCTTGGTCGCTTGGTGCAGATATAAGTTCTCCAAACCTTGTCAGCTTAACCGAGCTATCATCCATTGATGTTAAGGGTATTGCTTCGTTTATTAAACTTTCAGACTGGTTTTCCAGCGTAGTATAGTCGTGCTTTTAAAGTGCTGCCCTTGCGCTATCCAACCTCTTCCCTAGTTTGGTGGAACTCGGTCAGTACACGAACTGCGCCTATCTATGGCGTTGGTAATCAAAGCTACCACTTTAAACTAACTTTCTTTTCCATGCTATTAAAGCTTACAATTCCTGTGATGTATAATTAAAAACATCCTGTCAATGTAAAAATTAATGCAAACTACTGACTTCTTTGCATGTGTACGTTAATAAAATTAAATGAAAACATTTAATTATGTTTACTGGCAATGATTAAAAAAATATAAAAATAAACAAAAACAACTTGCACTTTTAAATTAATGGATTTAAAATTAATATACGTACATATTTACTACAACAACAACAGCAACTAAATCCGTTATGCCACATTCTGCCCCAAATTGGAATTTAATGCCATTAATATTTACGGATTACAAAATTGTAACGTTTTTTTCTCATTTTTAATACGATATTAAATAAAAAAAATTCTACTCATTTCGTGGGTTATTAAACTGTTGTGACAAATAAATATTAAAAAAAAATATAAAAATTGTTGAAAATGAGAGGAAAAATAAATAATATTTGGGTCAAGCTTTTGTATCATTGTCTGTGAAATGAAAACAAAAATACAAAACGAAATTGTTGTCCAACAAAGACGAAAAGAAACAAAAACGAATCTACGGATATACAAAAATAAAAGGCTCAACAAAAATTTTACAAAATCAAGAGTGAAAGAGAAGCAAAAGAGAGAAAAAAAT
This sequence comes from Sarcophaga caerulescens, assembly GCA_927399465.1. Taxonomy (NCBI): domain Eukaryota; kingdom Metazoa; phylum Arthropoda; class Insecta; order Diptera; family Sarcophagidae; genus Sarcophaga; species Sarcophaga caerulescens. Next base: position 62,766,655 of record OV656872.1, read on the forward strand.
ATAAAACAATATTTACGGAGTAAATGGGCTGAAAAACAAGTTAATAAAATAGCCATAAAATTGCTTATAATAAAAACAATTCCTTTTCGAATATCCACCACAGTCCACTTGGCCACTTACCTTGCCTTGCCATTCATCCCATTCAGCCATTTACACCATTCAATGCATTTCTCTCTTGCTTACAATAAAAACAGCGGAGCAATAACGAAACCAAGTGAAAATACCGCGTAAAAGTCTCTGGAAAACAGCAACAACAATAAAATGCAATGCACTGCGTCACTTAATATCAAAATTGGAGTCATTGCTGGTGCTGCTGATATCATAGATCTGTTACAACTGCTTCGTATACACGCACTACTGCTTCTACACTCATGTAAAAAAGTTTGTGCACATAAGTCATAAAAGAAAAGCATGAAAATTCCTACAAAATATTGAAAGTAAAAACAACAATAGCAACAATATTTACGAATATAAGATATTAAAAAGAGAAATAAAAATAAAATTTAATCATAAGAATAGTGCAGCACCATACATATTAAACAGTTTCATACACTTTTATGAAGTTCTTCTTGCTACTGTTGATTGTATGTGTTTTATTTTATTTCACATTTGATTATATGGCACAAGCATACATTGTGTGTGGCATGCAACCAACAATATCATTGAACCATATGAGTATGATGCAGCTTAAATAATATGCGTCTGTGTATCTATAAGGATAAAAGGGATAAATGAAATGAAATATTTGCTCTCAAAATTTCTGTAAAAGTAAGTGTCATGCATCATGCAGCTATTGAAAGTTATGAATAAACAGATAAACTTATAATGCGTGGCTAAAATGCTGTCAACTGAATAAACTAGGGCCATAATGAAATTGTCAGCGGTAGTTACCTATCCTATGCTTTCGTTGCCTATATTACTGCGTAAACAACAACAATTGTTTTTTTCCACAGGACTAAACATCAACCTAGCGTGGTTTTATTTACTAAATGTATTTCATGTATGTCGCCGTAGTCTAGTAGTTCAAAGCCCAGGTCGGACATATCCAATCTGCTAGGTATTTCCAAAGAATTTGACAGACTGTGACATGCCACACTTTTATTTATCGTTAATTACTTCTCTCGATTTTATTGAACTATCTCAGAGATCATAAGTCGTCATAGTGTGTTGGTCCGAGGTCAGACATTTCCAACAAAACGAAATATTAAAAAAAAATATTTCTACAGCGACTTCCTCTTACCAGATTCCTGGCAAAAAAAAAAAAAAAATATTTGAGAATAAATAGAAAATTGTTTTGAAAAGTTTCTCAAAAATCTGTCATTCAGGGTCGAGTTTAAACTGTAGGTACCGCCACTCATGTATAAAATTAACACACACAACATAAGTGGGGTGAGAAGCTAGGTTGTAATACTGACTAAAGGGTTGTAATGACCAATTATGTATGTACATATCGCTCCTTTATTGCAACATAGTCGTATCTCAAAAAAACTTGAACTTGGCAAAATGCGATTTAAGTTTTCAAAACATAAGTCCTATGATCTAATTGCCTAACTTCTAATTGCTATAACTTCGGTTCAGCTTGGGATATAAAACTGACTTTTTTCTAAATGTACAGAAGGTCTAAAAGAGTAGTTTTGCTTAAGTAACTACAAATTTTAAATTTTTTGAGATATGACTATGTTGCAATAAATCGCTCCTTTATGTATGTACTCTATTATTCCATTACTGAAGAGGTTCTGTTTTTTTTTGAAGCGAAAAATCGACCCAATTGATTTTTTAGAATTTAAGTTTACAGCATTAAGAAAGGTCCACAGTGGTCTACAAATGAAAACAAATGGTCTACAGGTGAAAGATCTCAAAGTTTCTTTTCTGGTATTGTTATCAAAGAATACAACATATTTTCTTGCCGCTTCAATGGAAGTGCTTGAGAGTAGAGATCAAAAAAAAAATCGTTTGATAAGGTTATGCAAACTCCTCTTACAACTCGTCCACTCATTCAACACTAACTGTCTTGGCATCAACGCCGGCTTTGCCACTATTTTGAGATATTTTTCACATCGCCCGTAAATATCTGCTTCAGAAACGGTTCGATATCGTTCCGTTTTAAAGAGTTACAAATGAAAATTCGGTCCAGTGAATTTTACACTGTTTATCACAATGCTCTCTATGGGGCCTACCACCTAACGTAACCTTCACTGTTATTTGGTGTGACACTTAACCGTCAAGCTTCTTTGAAAGTCATACATCTTCAAACGGCTGATTAATTTTTCGTGATGAATGCCTAGTTTCCCAGTAATGTCTACCCTGCTTATATATCACAATTTCCCAGTTTTTTCCATAATTTGATAGACTTTTCAGAGAGTGGTTGTTCAAAGCAAAATGCCTCTTTAACATATTCATTCTTTATTTAAAAACACTACTTAGTGCCTAAGTTCCTAAATTTTGCGCATTTGTGTCATATTTAACGAAATCGTTAATTTCCTTTTTGCGGCTTAAAACAGTCCAAGAGTTTTTGACACCGAATGCCACTGTTCTAATTTCCATTTCGGTGTGAGTAAAAATATGAATATCCTTTTCATTTTAATTTACGCTATCTGTCCCAAGCTCAAACCTATAATTGGACACTAGGTACCTATGTAGGTATTATGTAGGCACTATGCAGGTACCCCTTACATATGAGAGTAAATTTAAACTACATGGAACATATGGAAATAATTGTACTGAATTTTTGTCTAACAGTACTCAGGCTGTTGCAGTTAGGGCACTGGTGTGAGGATGTGTTTCAAGTGCAGAAGAAGGGTATGTTCATTATAGAGACAGTAAAATGGATCCATTCCAATATTTTGGGATTTTAAAACAAAATATGAAGCAAAGTACCGATAAGTTCAACATTATGGACGCATTTATTTCTACCAGAACAACAATCTGAGGAACACATTATACGTTGCAAAGCTGTAGCTTATCCATAATTGTTCAAAACTACTACATACACCGACACAGGCACCTGGTCTCAACATTATTGAGCATGTTTGGGAAAAACTCGACTCGAGTTGACACAAGGGATTAGGAAGAATTTTACGCCAATCTCGTGCAGTCGATGCCTCGACGTTTAGAAGCAGTAATAAAAGAAAAAAATTTTGGTTCCAAGTGTTAAAATAGGGTCTGTTAGTTGACTGTCCAATTATGTGTTTCACATGAAATTTGTTAATGTTATTTTCCTTTTTTTGTTTTAAAAATATTTTTAAATACAAAATGCTAAGTATATTACATTGTTTAAAAGCTTCCTTAATTATTTATAAATTCACATTAAAATTTTTTTGAAATATTTCCGTTAAAGAAGAAAAGTCGACATTTGAATAATCTCATATCTAGGGTTCCTATTATATGTTTGAGCCACTGTATGAACCTTTCTAATCGCATGTACCTCCGCCTGGATGACTGCATTATAAAAAATATTTAGTTTTTCTGTGACCCAATAATTACAAAATGTATGAATCAATGTGATGAATGAAAATAATGTGATGAATAAAATTTGTGTGGGGTTGTGTAAGAGGTCTGTCCACAGTTACTTTAAGCTTTTAGGATAAAAAGGATTACATCGTGTGTCTTGCGTTAAGTATTTTCTTTTGCAACTCAAACAAACTGGCATTAAATATTTCATTCTTAGGGCCATTATTACAACTTACCGTTAAACTTGGGTTTAGTTAAAGGTACCTTTAGCTAAAGGGAACTGTAAAGTTACCTTTAACTGATTTTCGTTATTACAACTTACAGATAAAATAAAATTAAAATATGGCAGTGCCGGAGCAAAGTCGATAAAACTGTTTTTTTTTAACACAGTGGCAACAGCGGACGTCGTTTTTTTTTTTTGTTGTTCATTTTGTTTAAATTTGAAGTTGCCATATCGAAAATAGTATATGATATGGCAAGTTCAAACATAAAGTGACCTTTAAATGTTAAAGGTAGGATGATCTTCTCTTTAGCTTAACGATCACTTCTAGCTTATTGGGTACTCATAATAATGAAAAACAATTTATCTTCCCGTTAAAATCCTCCCTTTAATTAACGACAAGTTGTAATAATGGCCCTTAAAAAATTTTTTTTTTTTTTGTATTTTTCCTGTTTTTATTCTTATTTCTTTTTGCCAATTCTTGTAGAGAAATTAAAAGTTTTCACAAACGAAAATTAAAAACTTTAACCAGTTTCTTAGCCTATCTTTATACTCAGAAGCAATTTTGCAGAAAGCAAAAGAATATGAAAAAGTAGAAAAAAAAAACTTTAAAATGTTTACAGAATTTTTTTTTTTTTTTCAACAGACACACAACACCGATGCAGTATAGATTGGTAACCACAGATTTGCAGTGCTGAAGCTTGCGTGCAAAGGACTTAGAATGGATAAATGGATACAAGGGGCACCTGATGAACAACTATGCGTTGTGCTACCAAACCTACCTTTTGAAAGCATAAAAACGAAAAGACTAGAATACCCTTTTTTGGAACTTTATGGCCGTTAAAAGAAGTCTCAGTGTAATGCCTGGTAAATGTAATTACTGCAGCAGTTTAAAGTTTTGACCAACAACACCCACCCACTACCTACTCTTTCTTTTCTCGATCCACTCAATGCATGGCATTTAAAATCTTCTGATAAAGTGCTACACAAAATATAGAAAGAAATAAAAAAAAACGAAGAAGAAGAAGAAAAACTTATATAAAAAACAATTATTAAAAACAATAACAACTAATAAAGAAACATTAAAAAAAATTATGAATTTTGCTGAAATAGAGAAACACTGCAAAAGTTTCTCGTTATAAAAAAAGAAAAAAAGAAAAAAAATTTAAAGTACAAATCGTTTTTCCTTGGAGCATGAAATAAAAATTTTGGCGGGGCTTGAATCCTTTCGCGATTTGTACTTAAAGAACGTGTTACGGGATGGAGATGTATTACAGGCCCTAATACCCGTGGCTACATTTTTACACAACAATTTCATGGAATAGTTTTACATTCGCAAGCATTTACTAAAGCGAGTGCAATTATTGCCAAGCAATGGTTGAATTTAAAACGCCTTGCTATGGAAGGCCAATATAGCTGGCAATATAGACTCTAAAATGCAAATGTAATACCACTTATGTAGTGTGTGTTAATTTTATACATGAGTGGCGGGACTTACAGTTTAAAGTCGTCTCGAGTTTGCCAAAAAATTGAGTTTCCGCCGCGTTGGATCTTATAAAGTGAAGAAAAATGTTAAAAAAAGTATACTCACCGAAAGGTATGATAAAAAGAGACAAAGACTCTCTGATACCAATTGGGTTTCTGGCAGTCAAAACATCATGCATCATGAGACTATCCAGAAATAACCTGAGATTATAGAATAAATACATTCTTTTAACCTATTGGGCATTATTAAGTGGCATCTTGAATCTTGTTAAGGCAATCGATTTGGATTTTGGAAAAATAACTTTTTTTTTTTTTTTGAAAATGCTTTAAAAAAAACCACTAAATATTTTCTCAAATTTCTTTTTTTATTTAAAAGTACAATCCTTCCGGTTAATAACGGAAAATAATTTCATTCAAATGGCTGCCTCGGCTGGCCATGCAGTAGCCTACACGATCGGTCCAATTTTTAAGCACATTATCGATTTTGTGCAGCTGTATTCCACCAATGGCTTCACGAATATTGTTCTTTAAAGCGTCAATTGTCTCTGGCTTGTCGGCGTAACGCTTATCTTTGACGGCACCCCACAAATAATAGTCCAACGGTGTCAAATCGCTGCTCCGAGGTGGCCAAACGACATCAGCTCTGCGACTGATAATGCGATCTTCAAAAACAGGGCGCAAAACATCGAGTGTAGCTTCGGCTGTGTGGCACGTAGCGCCGTCCTGTTGAAACCAAATGTTGCCAATATGCTCCACTTCAATTTTTGTGGACAAAAATTCGTTCAACATGGCCCCATAACGATCGCCATTGACTGTAACGGCCACTCCTTGCTCATTTTCGAAGAAAAATGGCCCAATTATGCCTCTGGACCAAAATCCGCACCAAACAGTGACTCGTTTTGGGTGCGCCGACTTTTCAATGTATGTGTGCGAGTTTTCTGTGCCCCAAATGCGACAATTTTGCTTGTTTACATACCCGCCAAGATCAAAATGAGCTTCATCTGAAAAGATGATTTTTTTTGCTAAAATCGGCATCTTCTGTAAGTCGATCGCAGACCCACTTAGCGAAGCGAAAACGCATTGGATGGTCAATTGGCTTCAACTCCTGAACCAATTGGACTTTGTATGGCGTCATTCCAAGGTCTTTATGGAAAATTCGTCTCAATGATGTTTCCGAAATGTTCAATTGTTGAGAACGACGGTGAATTGATGTTGATGGCGCTTCACGCACACTTTCTGCCACAGCAGCAATATTCTCGGGTGTACGCACTGTTTTTGGCTTTTCACGCTTTGGTTTATCGATGAGGATGCCAGTTTCTTTCGCTTTTTTCACAAGATAACGAACTTCTTCCAAAATCAGTACGCAGTTTTCGCACACATTCTGCAACATTACAATGATTTTCAAAGTAATGTCGCAATATTTCCCAGCGTTGTTCAAGCGTATACACAACCATATTCGTTCAGCGGAAGGATAAACTCATTCCGTATATGTTCCATTAAGAGGTGGTTTTTACATTATGCCGTCGCCGTAGTCTAGTAGGTAGTGTGTTGGCTCTTTATACGTGAGGCTACGGTTCAAACCTCAGGTCAGACATCTACAACAAAACGAAATATAAAAAAATATTTCTTCGGCGATTCAGCAGACTTCTGGCAAAAACTCTGAGAGTCAAAATTTTCTCAAAAATCTGTCGTTCGGAGTCAACTTTAACCTGTGGGTCCCGCAACTCATGTATAAAATTAACACACACAACAGACACCAGGTCGCAATCCTGACCGAAGTATGTATGTTTGTATGTTTATGTATGTAAAAATGTTATTCAGTACTGACAGGAAAAATAAAGGCCTCCTTGAAGATTAGCCATACAAAATTACGGACCTGAAAGCGATACTCTCACATTATACTACTTTTAAGCCATAAAAACAAATCTCTTTTGCATTGGATTCGATACTAGAGACGCAAAGTAGAAGCAAAGTCAAACGTATAACAACACCGAATATCCCTGACATTGCGATCTTTGGATATAGAAGGATTCCATCTATCTTAGCGAACCAAGTTTTGCCGTAAATTCGTTATAAATTTCGCGTAAACAAAATTCTAATCGGTCAACCATACTCTACTGCAGGGTAACTCAAAATATTAATAAAAATGAAAACGAAAAACGAGAAACGAAAACAAGAAAGAAACTGTGAACATGAATAAGTAATTAAAAAGTTGTTGTTAAAAATTTTGTTTTTGGTTTTTTTTTTGGCTAATGTTTGTTAGTGTAATTGAAATAAAATTAAATAGAGAAACGGGCACTAGCACTACGAGGCACGAACCATATTCATGTAGCGGCATGAGGGCGGCAGATGGTGAAAAACATTTAAAATTTCAGCTTAATTTGTTCGTTTGAAACAAACATTTTAAGTGGATTTTAAGTGTTTCATATTAAAAATGCAACACACAAATAAATGAAGCAGCATTAGCCTCAATAGTTGCAACATCTTGCTGTGGCCACTTGTTGAAGTCTTCAAAATAATTTTGTTATGGCCATAAAGTGGCCTTAAATTTAAAATTAACAAAAACGAAAAATTGTTTCTGATTAAAAATTAAAAGGTTTGGGGTTTCCTTAACATTTATTTCGGGTGGATTTTAAAACTAAGTTCAGTTGTAAATTTTGAGGAATAATTTATCTGGAGTTTGTAGGCTTCATAGCTTAAAAATGTACTCCAAGTGCTTTGGTCGATTGTTTCGATCAACATCTCTTTCGATTTTAGATTATGTTAGGTTAGCTGACAGCTTACCGTTCACAGGCAAGTTCACTTAGTGGCCCATATGACCGACTGTATTACCCAGTGTAAGGTTAGCCTTCTTGTCATGATTCGTTAGTGGTGGTTGTGAACCAACCCCGAGCTTCGGATGAAACCTGCCAGTTCCCTTAGTAGCACGTTCACCATCATGCCCAGATCTTCAAACGTGGGGACTGACATAAAAGATATTGCAGCTAATCCGTTATTGCAGCACATCCTGGCAGCTTCTACAGTAATTCTGGTTTGACAGATCGAGCTTGTCAGCGAAACGCAGTATGCCGTTAGAGTTCCTGTTAGAGTGCGAACCGTTTTATTGTCGAACTCAAGTAGTTCCTTAGTTTTCCTGCTGTCCACTGTTGGACACTTCACAGAAAACAGTTCCCTTGTCGAACTCAAGTAGTTCCTTAGTTTTCCTGCTGTGCACTGCTGGACTCAGCCGTTATGAAATTCGGCAACCAGATACGTTGGATCACCTACGGTTTGTTAAATTCCATGCTGCTTTTTCCAATTTGAAAATGTATTCTTGTAGGGCCTCCCTATATACTCTCTGTCGTTTCTTCCGTGACAGTTTGTCCTCCTTCTCGTTACCTTGTAGGCCACAGTGGCCCGGAACCCAATAGAGGCAGGTGTTGTGTGGACATATACGATACATAAAGTCTTTGCAACTCCTGACTCAATTTGATTTCTTTCGCTCTTACCCTTCAGTGATTTCTCTTTAGAACATTATCAAATCAAACTTTTGCTGAAGCACTATCAACTACTTACTTAATTGGCTATTAACAATCGGATTAACGAATTTCGGCCTGCCTTAACACATCCTTCCAGGCGCCACTGCTTCTTGCGCGCCTTCGCCAGTTGGTCACATCAATCGAAAACAGCAGGAGCCTCATACAGGGCATTGCTAGATCGGATGCGGAAATCATTGCCAACTAGCACTGGATCGAATAAATTACGTATGACTTTTCTCTCTAATACTGATGCATCAGCGCTTAACAGTGTCCATGCCTCACTACCATAAAGAAGCACAGGGAGCGTGTTTTAGAGTATTAGTGTTGTCGTACGAGAGAGGTCTTTGCTACTCAATTACCTATTGAGATCAAAGTAGCGCCTGTTGGCAAGACTGATCCTACGCTTAATCTCCAGACTGGCATCATTTTTGGTGGTAATGTCAGAGTCAATATAAACAAATTCATTGATTATATCGAAAATATAGTTATCGGCCGTAATCTGGGATTCAATATGCCACACGTCCCTACTAGTCGACAACATATACTTCGTTTTGCTCTTATTCACTGCACTATTACACTCGAGATTTTATTGTACATATAAAGCTTCTACAACCCACGTGTCATTCGCTGTATCACATTGTATAAGTGCCCATGGTTTTGCTCCATAATAACAACAACTTCAACATTAGTGTCCCATAATTGATTTTTTGACAACTTGCTTAGAACAAAATTCGACAAAATTTTTATTACGTTACCGAACTATTGACCCAGCATTGACTTGCTACTTCGAATTTGATGGCGAATATGTTCACATGGTGCGCTAGTATGCGGGATTGTTCGCTCGTTACAAAAAACAACATCTGTGCAATACACCCTCACTGATTACTTTTTAACATTTGCAAAGGTCGCGATTACATCTTGCAGTGTTAGACTCATGGCATCAATAATATGGACATCCGGGAGTATCACAGTTTTATTTTTTTAAAACTAAGCTCGTGTGGTTAGCCTACCGAATTTCCAAAAAATCACGAGATAAGCTTTCATCTTAATTGATATGCTCTCCCATAAAAAAGTCATATTTTATGACTTCTTTTAAAACTGTTCAATGGTCTAGTTTTGCTATGATTCCCGCTTAAATAATTCAGATTTTTTTACTCCCCTTAAGAACACATTTAAGATTTTCTTTTCTAAATTATTTATGGGCCTGAAATGCTATTTAAACGAAACCAGTTTCCACAATAGATTACGCGTTTCCTAACTACAGGTGTTCGTTTGTAAATAAGGACCAACTAATTCTGTTTATTATTGGCAAATGCCATCAATTTGTTGTAATAAAATCTCAAAATTATGTACGTAAACGTAACGAAGTGGCACATAAAAGACGAAAATAACATGACAGTAAAATCACTAAAAATACGTCGTACAAAACATACCCACCCAATACAATATATGTATACAACAACATTTATTTATAACAACTTGAAAACGTGACTGTCATACAATATCAGCAACACCATCATCATGAACATCATCGTCATCGACGGCATCATCATCAACATCAAAATCAACAACGTTGGCGTCAACATTTACTGGCTGTTAGACAGACAACACCGTCAAATTGTTGTCAATTCGAACAACGCGTTACCATCACCAAAAGCAGCAATGACAACGACATCGCCATCTACATCGACATCATCACTAGGTATTGTTGCCAACAACACGGCGAACACGGCGAACACGGCGAAAGAAAAACAAGTTAAAATGCAGAAAAATAGTCAGTCAATCGTCCAATAAATACCAGAATACATATGTATGACTATGACTGTGACCAGTACGAATGTATCTGTGTGCCTATTTTGAAATCTAATTCCCAATAAAATTGGCCACTTTGAATTGAAGTCCTCATGAAAAATTAAAACTATCATTGTCATACGGTTTGCGCCGTTTGCCATTTGCCATTCCATCGTTATTGTCAGCCGTCATCAGTGAAATTTGATTAGTAGCACGTGTCCTTATTTCATTCAAGTCTTAATTTTTTCGTGTTTCATTTGGTTTTCTTTTGATTTCCCCCTTTTTGATTTTTCCTCTCCTTGGCACTTGTGTCCACTTCAGTAAATATGAAACGAAGCAAAAAAGTTCCTCTAATCGGCAACATCCTTAAGAGAAACACAGGTGAAAATTGTTAAAAAAAAAATTACTTTTTTAACGTTGGAACGATATGATGAAGAAATTTTCTAAACCAATATACTCGCACTACATATGCATGCCCTACATGAGGAAATGAAAGGATTTTTAATGCGCTTAAATTTAAAAAAAAAAACTTTTAAATGCAGTAAAAGCTTTGTACAACTTCCTTTAGAACTGATCAGTTAACAGTAACGCGTTCATTTTTTAGAAATGAATTGATTCGCTCAGTATTCGTTTGCACTGAACTAATGCTCCATCACAAAACGGACACAAATCGCTGAGTCTTTTTATTAAACGACTTGAGAATGTTTATTTGAAAACGTAAATTTGCGATATTCACACACCATTACGTCCACCGTGGGTTTTAACATGTCACTCTTCAGAGGGACGTAACATTGTCTCATTCTATTGATGTTGTTATCGTCGTAAGCCGACTCTTCTCCAATTTACTTTTGTTTGTCTGTTCAATATATAGATTCTAAATTAACTTCGACGAACTGCTTTTAAAACTTGAGGAAACAACTGAAACTAACGCACCAATTTTCGTACACTTTATCGAGTGTATGAGGTCGTATATCGGCAATGGCATCACGAATGTTGGCCTTCTATTGCTCAATTGTCTCTTGTTTGTCGGCCTAACACTTTTTCTTAATCGGCGCTCTACAGAAAATAGTCTAACGGTGTCGAATCGCAGTATCTTAGCGGCCAATTGACATCACCATTTGGGCTAATTAAACGGCCATCAAATGTTTGATGTATTAAATCGATAGTGACATCAGATGTGTGGCAAGTTGCACCATCTGGTTGAAACCAAAAATCGTTCACATCAATACATGAAGAGCGGGTACAAAAAACATGGTTATTATGAAGCGATAGGTATCTCCATTATCTGTAATAGTTACGCCGTCCTGACTTTCTAAGAAATGTGGGCCAATAATGCCTCCGTTCCATAAGCCGCACCAACAGTCACTTGTAAAGGGTGTATTGGCTTCTGTAAGACCACGCATGAGTTTTCTGAGCCCCAAATACGGCAGTTTTGCTTATTAACGTACCCATCAAGATGAAAATAAGCTTTATCCGAAAAGATGATTTTTTGTGCAAAATCGACACCCTCGTGCAGTTTCTGGTTGGCCCATCTAGCAAAGCAAAAACGAAGAGGATGATTATATGGCTTCAACTCTTGAACCAATTGAATTTTGTAAGGCATACATACATACATAATTGGCCATTACAACCCTTTAGTCAGGATTACGGCCTAGTTTCTCACACCACTTATGTTGTGTGCGGTAATTTTATACATGAGTGGTGCCGGGACCTACAGTTTAAAGTCGATTCTGAACGACAGATTTTTGAGAAACTTTTCATGGCCGTAGTCTAGTAGGTAGTGTGTTGGCTTATTAGACTGAAGGCCTGAGTTCGAATCCCAGGTCAGACATCAAAACGAAAATATAAAAATATTTCTTCGGCGACTTCCTCTCCATGAAAAGCTTCTCAAAAAACTGTCATTCGGAGTCGACTTTAAAAAAACAGTAGGTCCCGCCACTCATGTATAAAATTAACGCACACAACGTAAGTGGTGTGAAAAGCTAGGTCGTAATCCTGACTGAAGGGTTGTAATGACCAATTATGTATGTATGTTCATGGCAAATTTATTTACTCTCAGAGTTTTTGCCAGAAACCTGCTGAGAGGAAGTCGACGAAGAAATATTTTGTAAGGCGTGATTCGCAAAATTCAAAGTAAACTGTTGCGTGAAATGTTAAATTCTTGAGAACGATGACGAATTTATGTTGATGGATTCTAACGCACACTCTCAGCCACTGCTCCAATATTTTCGGGTATATGCACTGTACGGGCACGTTTACGTCTAGGCACATCAACAACGAAAGCAGTTTCACGAACTTTAGCAATAAATTTGAGTATACCGGGCACTTTGGGTCCTTCTTCTTTGAGACCAAATTTTGTACGACATTGTCATGCAGTTTCCGATCATTTGTCTTTGTTTTGGAAATAAATTTGATTTAAATTTAGAGATTTCATTTGAAATTAAAAATAAAAAATTCAGTTGTTTAATAACCATCACTACAATATGGTAGACTGTAGGGTATTCCAACAAAAAAAAACAAAAAATCTCAAACCCCATCCACTTCCTGCCCCAAATGTTTACATACAAATTTAGTTATCGAATAAGGCGAAGATAAAAACTAAAAAACAAAAAACAAAATAATAATCAATAGAGCCAGAGCCCAGCATGTGTCCACCCATGTCATGCTGTTCGTGCGAAAGCAAAAAAATTAATTTTAAAATTGTATTGGCAATACCTCAGGTGCGAAGAAGAGAATCATAACTACCAGGGTAACACTAACTAATAATAAAAGTTGTTGAAACGTATGAAACGTACATGCCGTATTTGTGGTGTTTAAAGGTGTTAAATTGCTGTCAAATCACGTTTAACAAATTATTTAATTAATAACAGGTGTGTGCCACGAACTAATAAACCAACATTGAAGGTTACTGTGGTTTTTAAAGTGTTGTCAATATACACATATATGTATGTATGGCCTAGAGTTTATATTTGCTGTTAAAAATGAAGCCAAATTGTACTTAAATGTTTGCCGATTTACGGATAATAAGTATGAGTGGTTTTAAAACGTTATGTATTTACAACACAATACAATGTTGCCATTGACAACTCTAAAGTCAGCGCATTAAGAAGTTTTTCCAAAGATAGGAAGGTAAGAAATAACATACCAATGGATTGCCATTGATTACAAACAATTAACGTTCTTTAGTATTATAAATCAAAGGAATATTTAAAGGGATATATGTGCCTCTATAGGCATACTTTTCAAATTGGAAAAAGCAGCATGGAATTGAATAAACTGTGGGTGGTCCAACATACCTGGTTGCCGAATTTCAAAACTGTTGTCTTCAGCAGTAAAATCAAGAAACTGCTTGACAAGGAACACTCTAACAGCAATTCTAACGGGACTCTGCTCTATAGCTGTTTCACAGACACAGTCAGTCTGCCCCATCAGGATTACTGCAGAAGCTGCCATGATGTGGAGGACCCGAAATCGGTGCAACGCCTTTTATGAGAGGGCCCTGCACTTCAGAACAGACGTCATCGGTTTTTGGGTGACAAAACGTTTGAAGGTCTGGGCATGGTGACGAATATGCTACTATGGGAACTGACCGGTTTCATCCAAACCTCGGGGTGGCTCAAACCCACCACAAACGGATCATGACAAGGGGACTTACCTCACACTCACAATAGGCCATATGGCCACCGAGTGAACTTGCCTGTGAACGGCAAGCTACTCGCTAGCCTAACTTTTGGGCAAATATGGTTTTGAAAGTACAATTAAAATCGTCAGTTTCGTTTTGAAAATTTGTGCGAAGAAATCTGATAAGAAAATAGAGGTTCTTAAGATGCGCTGCAAGATTCCATTGATTACAGCACTTTCCACTGCCATCGCTCGCAACAAAATATCATCGGTGTAACTAATATCTTTCGCGTGCTTGTGAAACATATGTAAAAAGGCAATGCAGCATTTTTTTGGCCAAATATTCACTGACTAATTCAAGATTGTTGCTTTTATACATACATACATAATTGGTCGTTACAACCCTTCACTCAAGGTTACTACCTAGCTTCTCACGCCACTTATGTTATATATTTTATACATGAGTGGTGAGACCTACAGTTTTAAGTCTACTCCGAACCACAACTTTTTGAGAAGGTTTTCATGGCAATTTTTTATTTACTCTCAGAGTTTTTGCCAGAAATTTGTAGAAACCAAGTCGCCGAAGAATTAATTTTTCATATTTCGTTTTCTTGGAGATGTCTGACCTGGGGTTTGAATCGTCTAATAAGCCAACACACTACCTACAAGATTACCGCGACTTTACCATTTCCGATACTGTAGTACAATACGGATTGAAAAATAAAATGCAGAGTATGCTGATATACGAAGACGACAGAAAGATGGTAATTAGAACTTATAGTCTTGTGCCGATTAAGTAATACCAGTGTTACAATCACACCTTATAGGACTCAAGAAATCTATGCTCTTTGAGGAGTCTACCAACTAAACCTAACCCTAATATTCCATCTACTTCTGCCGCCTTGTCACTTGCTACTCTTTTGGTGGCCACTTATATCTTGTTTAGACAAGGAGTATTGCATGGCATTTGTAAGTTATTGCCGTCAGGTCGCTATTTTTTCTGTATTTCGTATGCGATAACGTTAACAATATCATCAAAATGTTCTCCACAGCTTTAAGCTTTTTAAAAATTATTTGTTAGGAGCGCATTATTGAGATTCGCGATTATTTAGCAGCTACCAGGATTTCGATTGGAAATATAATTATCCGGTATAGTTTTTTCATATTTTCTGTTGTTATTGCAGCTTTTGCTGCATGTTTAGATAGCGATAGTATTTTGTTTAGCTGAAGCTTAAGTTCTCTTATTTAAGGAATTATAGTCCACCTCTCATCTGATCTGGTGGCCTAAAATGTCCCTATCGTTTTGCTATACTCAAATGATAACGGTAATATGCGTTAACTGAGGAGCATCGCCTTCTTTTTAATGATTTGTACTCCAACAACTATTATTTATTTATACTGATATTATCTTGAATAGAATTGTTCGACCTAATTTCGTTAAAGGCCACTGACCCAAGAAGTGTCATGAATTTGTGTTTAAATATTTGCATCAACAAATACATTTAATAGATGTTTTCATTAATTCATAAAGAATATGTTCTCTTTGGTAGTTAAAGCTCCAAAAACACCGAATGTTATGTGCCAAATTATGGGCAATAATATCATTTGAGTGATTCATTTAAAACTAAAATCTGACAGTTTGCCATCAAATCTGACGCTTGATTGCCTTTCAAAAACAATTCCATGGATTTTTAGTTAAATTTTTATTTGTCGCACATCTCAGTTGATTACGAAATCCATACACGTTTTCCTAAAAATCAAAAGAAAACGAGAGAAGGAAAAAAAAAAAAGAAAAGAAAAGAAAAGGAAACAAAAAATGACTTCGTTTTACATCATCATAAATTTGTTAATTTTATTAAATTTTTCATGAGCAGAGTGACAATGTTTATTCATCACTTTTCTTTCTTTTTCTTTTTTTGTTCTTTTTGGTGGCCCAAAAGAAAACCTTGAAAGAGAGGAAAAAAGGTAAACAAAAAATAATTTCTTTAAAATTTATTTTATTTTTCCTTTAATTTTATGTTAATTTTGTTGCCAACTGTTTGTGTTTTATGATAAAAAAAAAAATAAGAAAAACAACCACATGATAGGCCCTATGAATTTTACAGGGTCTCCCAACAAGGGACTTTCGAATTTTGACAGTTGTTAGCTTAACCTGCAAATTAGTTGCCATTTATTCAGACTGTGGCCGTAGTCTAGTAGGCAGTGTGTTGAGATGTTGGACGTCGGGCCACGAATCAAACCCCAGGTCAGACATCAAAACGAAAGAATATTTTTTGGGCGACTTCCTCTCAATAGATTTCTGGCAAATAGTATGAGAGTAAATAAAATTGCCATGAAAAGCTTCGCAAAAATCTGTCGATAGCAGTCGACTTTAAACTGTAAATCCTGTCACTCATGTATAAAATTGATAGACACAACTTGAGTGGTGTGAGAAACTAGGTCGTAATCCTGACTCAAAGATTGTAATGATCAATTATGTATGTATGGTTTGCCAAATCACTATGGTCGACCATAGACAACGAAATGTGTTCAGCAGTTGCCAATTGACCCTCATTTGCACTGACAAATCGTCATCAGAAAGGAGGCCAATTTCTGAAGGAATGAGGTACCTGCACAAACAAAGTTTACGAATTTGGTACAAAACGAATCTACATAAGATCGAACAGTGTCCAATGCGTCCAAAAGAACATTACTGCTTGGTATGGATTTTTGGATGGCGGCGTCTTCGTTGCATATTTTTTTGAGAACGACTTTGGGACTGTTTAAAGTCACTGTTAACAACGAGCACTATACCAATTTCTTCTGGCCTAAATTAAGACTGAATGATCTGAACATATGACTGCAATACAACAGTATTAACACGCTACACAGCTCATGATACATTGGATAACCTGCACGACCGATTTGTGAGCATAGTCATCTCACATGGTGGTGAAATGAACTGACCACTGAGATCATCTGATTTGATCCGGTTAAACTTTTTCTTGTGGGGTTTTAATCAGTCGCACAAGCACAAGCCACAAGCTCCATGAGCCCTTGAAGCTAATAAAACCCAAGCCGTCGGTCAAATTCAGCCTGATTTATGAACCTGAGTCATGGAAAATTGGACATTTCGGCTGCGCTCCAACTACAGAAGCGGTGGCAAACATTTAAACAATGTTGTATTCCATACATAATGGCATCAATAGGAGTTTCAAACGAATAAAAAACTTCTATGATGTCTTACAAACACTTTATTTCATTTGAATTTAAAGATGGCAGGCGCTTATAAAAAGATCCTGTGCAAACATCACCGTGCAAATGTTTTTTTTTTTTTTTTCGTCAAGTCCATGTTAAGAATACCTCCACTACGCTTTTTGGCGTTTTTTCTTTTTTGTGGCCTTTTATCTTGTTGGGTTTCCTTTTTGTTGTTGTTCTTGTTGTAATTTTAAGTACACGTTTTGTTGTGCCTCTTAACGGTAAGGGATTTTAACCTTGTGCATTGTATGTTGTACGTTGAGATATAAAAGCACCAACCACCACCATTCACTTTCCACCTCATCATCAGCGCCATGTAACTGGGTCAGTTAAACACATCATATTCACGTTCTTAAAAATGTCACATACATACATACATACGTATTTACGCTTATGTATGTATGGGAAAATTTAAAGGAGGAGAATCCAAACGAAGGTGAAACGTTTACCGCATTGTATTCATATTTATAATCTGTTTCTGTATGGGTTTGGGTTCATGTTCACGCGCATAAGGGTAGTTTCATATCAAAAATGTTATTTTTTTTTAATATCGAAAGGAAATTGCATCGTTCAAATTTTCTAAAATTCTAAGCATTAAGAGCTAACTAAAGTGAAACAGAATCAAGCGATTACTTATCCAGAAATTAAAGAGAATATAGAATTAATTCTTACGACAAAACTTAAGCTCTCAAGTAATGATTTCAAGATGAAGTCATGCAATCAATCTTGTGTTCAAAGCCAAACCGTTCAAGTATATAATCTAGTAGAGTATAAGTAAACGAGAAAGTCTATCTTTTAGTTAATTATGAATATCTTCCTCCTGCTCTCCATTGTACAAGTTTCAACAAGTTTAAACAAACGCAATTTATCCCCCTTGGAAGTCGTAATTCATTTTGACGATAATATTAGTTTGTAGCACTCACAATGCAATCCTCCTGAAATCCTTTACACTGGCCATTTAAAACACTTTATCTTCTTTAAGCACAATGATAAACGTAATAGATGTTATTAGTCGACATAGTCTAGTAGGCTAATTAATCTGTATCAGAAGATGTCTTGCAACAATTCTGAGAGAAAATAAAATTGCCATGAAAAGTTTTTCAAAAAAAGCTGTCGTTCAGAGTCAACACTCATGCATGAAATGAACACACTTAACATAAGTGGTGTGAGGAGCTAGGTCGTAATATGTACTGCCTGAATGGGTGTAATGAACTACGACTCCGAAAAAAGAGATATCTGAACGGTGGCGAGGTTTACCTAGAATGTTGTAAAGAAGATTACAACGCAATCCTCTTGATATCCTTTACACTGACCTTCACAAGACCTTCTCCTCGCTCAGCACGTAACACATCGTAATTCGCCTTTGAAGGACGAAATATTCTGGATTTAACGATTTCTTTGATTTGTATACGGGGATGTATATAAGAATTACTTCAAAATGTAATTCTTAAGCTCAAATTAAAGTTAAGAACACTCGAGCATAAGAAGAAGACGGCGGAAGTATTAAACGCACTTGAACTGAAATTAAACAAATGGGTAGTGTATGGACTGCCCCAAAGTATTTACTATAGCAGCATACTAGGAAAATAGGTTTGTAATCTGTAGTTCCATAGAAATAATGTCCTCTGTCTACATGTATTGGATAAACTGAGGAGGAATTTTAATGAATTTTATGTGTGCTGATCGTTGTTCATTTCATACTCACCAGACTATGGCCCACAGCAAGAGAACTTTAAAGTGTATAATGAACTGAAATCTATTTATTTTTAAACTCGAATAGTATTATGAAAACTTCTGTGGTTTTTCCACCTAGTTTGCTCGTATTCGTACTTTGACTGCAGCACTACGATAAAGGCTACCAGCATACTTGGGATTTAATAACACATGGAAAAATAACTGGAGTCATTAAACTATGTCTAGAAAATTAGAGTCCCCCAAAACACGTGTAATATTAACAGCGAGTTTAGTTCTGGTAAAAATTTTGTGTGATACATCCACCGAAAAATGATTTTATATAAACTGTCGTACTGCATGTAAAGTTCTCGTTGATGAGACAACTTTATTAAAAGAAACTCTTTTCCTCTACAACATAAGTAGTAATTGAAAAAAATATAAAACAGAATCTTGGTGTTAAATTGAATCACATAAGATCACTGAAATCCATATAAGATCACTGAAATCATTTTACAATTTATGTGCCATGATCACGAGATCAGTAGGTAGTGTGTTGGCTTATTAGACATGAGGCCAAACCTCAGGTCAGACATCTCCAAGAAAATGAAATATGAAAAAATGTTCCTTCGGCGATTTTCTCTTTCTAAGAATAAAAATAAACTGTCATGGGGAGTATCTCAAAAAATTTGTCGTTCAGAGTCGAATTTAAATTGTAGGTCACGTCACTCATGTGTAAATTAATTAATGATGTGAGAAGCTAGGTCGTAATCCTGACTAAAGGGTTGAAGGGACCAATTATTTATGTCTAATCATGTGAACACACATTGAATAAACATTTTTCAGCCACAGACCAAAGCGAAACGTTTGGAAAGTTGCACCGAAATTATATCAGCAACTGGCCTTATATTGTTTTAATAATTACGAAAAATCGTCGAACTTCTGTTACTCATTTTTGGGGATGCACCGTTAAATTGCATTTTCATCACAATATTTGAGACAAATTTTCGGGGTCTACATATATATGTTTGTATTTATCGATTATTAAAAATTAAGAGGCTTTGAACTACTTCTAAATAATTCATTCAGCAAACCGCATGTTCCTTGAGCCCCCACTAAGAGAATAATATTAACAACGGGCATCTTAGGATTTTACAGAACCATGCTAGTCTTATGCCATGCTTCCGGCCGTCCATCCATCTATTCATCCATCCATTCATTCATCTGTCCGTTCGAACACTAACTATTCGAATTACATAAGCAAAGATAGTTGGCAGATTCAGCACTGTAGATCAAGGTACACTATACCTATCACCCGCTTAGATGGATGAATATTGGCTTCATGAAACGGCTTTACTGATCCGCAGCAAGGGTTTCTTGAGACTGACCGCTGATATACTTGATGAAATGAAATTCTAATAATGGAGACCTTAACAGAAAAGACCCTGTCACATCACGTCAGACCTTGTCACATCACGACAAAGTGATAATTCTTTGATGAGGGATAACAAAACAATATTAAACTATGAAATCGATTAAGAAGCGTGAAGTGCAAAGCTTTTGTAGTAACTAAAAGAACTGGCATATTGTATTTACATGCACTTACATTCCAAATAAGCATTTGGGTTACTATGATATGCAGCCGAGAAAAAATATTACAAAATTTGGACTCTATTCACAAAATTGCCATCAAGTGATGGCTCTTTATCAAGTGTAAAGAACAACTAAAATAATGGACGACTTCAATTCAATTATATTTTTATGTATGAACAGTGTACACATTGAAATATTTTAAAACCTCTTTATGAAATATCTCACATACTTCAATGCAATAAAAAAAAAGAATATTTAAATATCGTTATTCCACAGCAATATAGACGGTATACGTAATATGGGTTGATGTTTGTAACACACAAAAGACAAAGTTCTGAATTCAAAATCAGAATCAATTATATCGGTCGACTTAGAAAGACTTTTTATGTAGGCGAGAATGAAGAGGTCTTTCTCTGTTCAAAAACATATCCTTTGATGTCTGTATTTAGATTGCTCTTTGCCTGGCTGAACTCTTATTGGATTTTAAGCTGATAACATGAGAGTCTAATTACTGAATGTTTTGCAACCAAGGTATTTTGATTCAGTCGGTTTCCTGTCTTTCTTCGATTTTGTCTTGTAGTTTAAATGGAAGAGATTCAAATTTCCGTTTAAAATACAATACATAGTATTTGAAGTTTATATTGAGGAATTTAATAGAGCTCACATTAGGTAGGGAAAGATTTAGTGGTACTTTGGAGCTTTGGTCTGTATGTGTGTTTAATATAATATTCATGGTGAAAATGCAAACCTTAGGGAGCTTTATTGGCATTTCCATGCATAAAAGGTCGTTCGTTTTTTATTGACAAAACAGTCAACTCCGAACGACAGATTTTTGAGAAATTTTTCATGGCAATTTCATTTACTCTCAAAGATTTCGCCAGAGAAGGAAGGAAGTTGACAAAGAACTATTTTTTCATATTCAGTTCTGTCGGAAACTTCAGCTGATAACATAAGAGTTTAATTTCTGATGTTTCGCAACAGTAGTATGTTTATGGGGTTTCGGGATCAATTTTTCCATACAAATTTGGGAGCATTCTAATACTTTTTTGTATGGCGTTTCGGGGCCACTTTTTCCATACAAATTTGGGATCACGCTAATACTTTTTTGTATGGGGTTTCGCGACCACTTTTTCTATACCAATTTGGGATCATCCCTTTAATTTTTATTTATTTTTTTCAGTTTAATTTTAAGTTTGTACCATGTATTGTGAAAGGGTAATGCTTTTTAATGTGTGTGTGTGATTAATCCTAATATATATTATAAATCTTTCTGTAAGTCTGTTTTTTTGTTTGTTTGTTTGTTTGTTTGTTGGTTTGTTTGTTAGCCAATCACGCCTGGACCGATTTTCTTGAAATTTGGGATATAGATCGAGTCATTGCCGGTGCAGGTTATAGGCTATAAATCTTTTCAAAATTTTGACCAAAAGGGGTCCAAAAATGGAGAAAGGTGCGAAAAACGGTCAAATTGAGTGCATTTATATTTAGGACTTAGAGTATTCAAAAAACTGGGTTGTTTGTTAAACCGGTTTCTGAATAATTTGAAAAATTGCATTTTTTAAGAAACCGGTTTCAAAACCGCTTTCAAAACCGATAAACCGGTTTTTTATTTATTGTTATTTTTAATGCAAAAATTACCCAATAATTTTTTTTAATTTTTTAAACTAATCCAAACTACATAACCCGCGCAACGCCGGGTACAATCTGCTAGTGTTGAAATAAAAAACTGTTTAATTAGTTTTTTTTTTTTTTTATACCTATACGCTTTACATATAGATGTGATTAATGTTGAAATAAGAAATGTTTAATTTGTTTTATTTTTTATAAAAGTGCATTTATTAAAACTTAAAAGACATATTTACACAGTTTATTCAATGCAAAACGCATATCGAGTTACATACTGTCTGGCACGTGTAAACAAAAAAAAATATTTCATATATTTTTCATTATGATATTTGATCTGCTAAATTCTCACGCTTTGCCAGGTGTGATTAATGTTGAAATAAAAAAATGTTTAATTTGTTTTATTTTTTATATTAATATTTTTATTAGAGAAAAATAAAAAAATATTATTCTAAAACTTATACTAAATACATTTCTTATAATTATTATTAAATTTGATTAAAAGTACTGTTTTTATTAATTCATATTATTTTATACGAAAATATTTCTTTTTTTCAGTTTTTACAGATTCAAATTTAAAAATACGTTTATAAAGATTAAAAAGCTTAAGTGCTAACAAGTATTGTGTATAAAATGTTTGACATCGACAAATGTTGAAAGATTGTGAATAAGTATTTTCACAGTTAGATCTATGTATGATATTATTAACACATATAAATGGATAATTTACATAATTACAAATTCTAAATTCATTTATAAGTTTCATAAATAAATCTATATGTTCTTTATCAATCTGATTACTATGTTTTATTAATAGTTCTTCCAATTCAGCTGATAAGATCATTTTTGAGTTAAAATTTTTGTTACACTTTATGTATACTGTATGAAGAGTAAATAAATTAATTCAGAGGTTTTATTGCTTAACAATATTTTTTCTTTTTAACAAAATTTCTAAGTAAAATTACATTCTTTTCATCACATGATTTTTTAATGTAAACTTTTAATAAAAACGTTTCATATTACAGTTTTTGTTTTAAGTATAAAGAATTTTGGATGTGGTTTTGTTTATTTAATATTTATTTTTTTTGTATGATTTAATGTTGAAGAAACAGAAATATAGTTGTACGTGTTGTTGTTTAGATAGATCTTCTGGGTTTTGGTAGGGATGTGTGTGTGTGCTAAAATTTGGGAGCATGCATAGCTGTAAAAGAAATAAATAGTTGTAAAATTGTGTATGATCGATCTATTGTATACGCTTTGCATATAGGTGTGATTAATGTTTAAATAAAAAAAATGTTTAATTTGTTCTATTTTTTATAAAAGTGCATTTATTAAAAATTAATAAACATATTACCACTGTTTATTCAATGCAAAACGCATACCGAGTTACATACTGACTGGCGCGTGTAAACAAAAAAAATATTTCATATATTTTTCATTGCGATATTTGATCTGCTGAATTCTCACGCTTTGGTCAGGTGTGATTAATGTTGAAATAAAAAAATGTTTAATTTGTTTTATTTTTTATATAAATTTGGGAACATGCATAGCCGTAAAAGACTGTATTCTTTATTTTATTTTTTTATATGTTTTTTTTATTTTTGTATTATAAAAGAACATTTATTCAATGTTAAACGCATATCGAGTTACATACTGTCTAGCGCGTGTAGATCAAAATATATAATATATTTTTCATTATGATATTGAAATGAATCTGATAAATTCAAAGCATTTTTAAATCACATAAATAAAGTCAGTCAGAAATTCAATATCAGATTTCCGATACATTTCGCAATATAAAGTAGTTAATCATAATTCTAACATAATTTTAATAATAATTAATATCAATATTTTTCCAAATAATTAATCAGCATTTACACATAATTAAAATCATATCACTTAAATTATGAATACACGTGTATATAAGAAAATGTAAAATATGAAATGTAATTTAAAGCTAAATAATCAGAAATTGTATTTTAAATATAGTTTTTTCATTAGGAATTTAAAAAATAAATTTATATAAATAGAGTGTGTTAGAATATTAACTTTTCATTTTCAAATTATAATTGAAACATAAAAAATACGTAAGGAAATGTCGTTACATTTATTTAGTGCTGATGATGAGGAAACCCAATGGTTTCCATCACCACCACCAGCACCTTCAACATCATCATCGACAACACCACCGCCACTATCAATCACACCGGCAACTGGAGCAAAGGAGAGGTTTTCCGCTCTAATGTCTAGACGTTTAAACGAAATCGAGAGGATACAGAGGAAATACACCTCATATATCGCTAAACAGAAGGCGATAGATGAGAAGCTCAAAAAACTATAACAAAAGAAGGAGGAGATAGAGACAAAATTGCTGCAGTTTTTTAGAAACGCAGGAAGAAAAGAATCGTATTGCCGATTCTCCGTTGGAGATCCTTCACAAAAGTCGTTACAAATGTGAAATTTGTTTCAACTATTTACATGGAAAGGATCTCGTATTCCTCGGCTGTACACATTACTTATGCCTTGATTGTCTAAGAAGGTGGAACAAACTATCGTGTCCTCACTGTCGACAAGAAATTAACAACGTACATATCATAAAAAAGGTGGGGGATTGTTATGTTATAGATAAAGTTCCCCCGCCTAATATATTGTGCCCTATGCTAATTGATCTCACTTCCCATTATACTATGGAAAGTGATGATGACAATAATGATGATTTATAATAAACAAATTATATTTTTTCAAATTTAAAAATATGTTTATAAAAACTATACATATTTAATAAATAATGAATATTAAAAAAAATTTGTTTTTATTATTTTGAAAATATTATTAGGTATTTATTTTTTCAGATTTTTGCAGATTCAAATTTAAAAATACGTTTATAAAGATTAAAAAGCTTAAGTGTTAATAAGTATTGTGTATAAAATGTTTGACATCGACAAATGTTGAAAGATTGTGAATAAGTATTTTCACAGTTAGATCTATGTATGATATTATCAACACATATTACATAATTACATATTCTAAATTCATTTATAAGTTTCATATATAGATCTATATGTTCTTTTATCAATCTGATTACTATATTTTATTAATAGTTCTTCCAATTCAGCTGATAACATCATTTTTGAGTTAAACTTTTTGTTACACTTTATGTATACTGGATAAGGAGTAAGGAACAACTTAAAGTAAAATTAACAAATTCAGAGGTTTTATTGCTTAACAATGTGTTCTCTTTTTAACAAAATTTCTAAGTAAAATTACATTCTTTTCAGCACATGTGTGATTAAAATTATTATAATTTTCACAAATCTTTATATTTGAATTATATTTATACAAAATTACAGTTAGATTACAATTATGTAAGTTGAACAGCTGCATATGAGGACATAAGAAAAAGTTATGATTATATTATATATTAAACCCAACCCCCTCTACTTGAATATTAAAAAAATTTTGTTTTTATTATTTTGAAAATATTGTTAGGTATTTATTTTTTCAGATTTTTTCAGATTCAAATTTAAAAATACGTTTATAAAGATTAAAAAGCTTAAGTGTTAGTAAGTATTGTGTATAAAATGTTTGACATCGACAAATGTTGAAGGATTGTGTATAAGTATTTTCACAGTTAGATCTATGTATGATATTATCAACACATATTACATAATTACATATTCTAAATTCATTTATTTTTGTATACCTATACGCTTTGCATATATGTAGGTGTGATTAATGTTTAAATAAAAAACTGTTTAATTGGTTTTTTTTTTTTTTGTTATAAAAGTACATTTATTAAAAATTAAAGAACATATTACCACAGTTTATGCAATGCAAATCGCATATCAAGTTACATACTGTCAGGCGCGTGTAAACAAAAAAAATATTTTATATATTTTTCATTGCGATATTTGATCTGCTGAATTCTCACGCTTTGGCCAGGTGTGATTAATGTTGAAATGAAAAATGTTTAATTTGTTTTATTTTTCATATAAATTTGGGAACATGTATAGCCGTAAAAGACTGTATTCTTTATTTTATTTTTTTATATGATTTTTTTATTTTTGTATTATAAAAGTACATTTATTAAAAATTAAAAACATTTTCATACAGTTTTAAACAAATTATATTTTTTCAAATTTAAAAATATGTTTATAAAAACTATACATATTTAATAAATAATGAATATTAAAAAAAATTTGTTTTTATTATTTTGAAAATATTATTAGGTATTTATTTTTTCAGATTTTTGCAGATTCAAATTTAAAAATACGTTTATAAAGATTAAAAAGCTTAAGTGTTAATAAGTATTGTGTATAAAATGTTTGACATCGACAAATGTTGAAAGATTGTGAATAAGTATTTTCACAGTTAGATCTATGTATGATATTATCAACACATATTACATAATTACATATTCTAAATTCATTTATAAGTTTCATATATAGATCTATATGTTCTTTTATCAATCTGATTACTATATTTTATTAATAGTTCTTCCAATTCAGCTGATAACATCATTTTTGAGTTAAACTTTTTGTTACACTTTATGTATACTGGATAAGGAGTAAGGAACAACTTAAAATAAAATTAACAAATTCAGAGGTTTTATTGCTTAACAATGTGTTCTCTTTTTAACAAAATTTCTAAGTAAAATTACATTCTTTTCAGCACATGTGTGATTAAAATTATTATAATTTTCACAAATCTTTATATTTGAATTATATTTATACAAAATTACAGTTAGATTACAATTATGTAAGTTGAACAGCTGCATATGAGGACATAAGAAAAAGTTATGATTATATTATATATTAAACCCAACCCCCTCTACTAGTCCTTTACAGATATCATCTTCAACACTATTATAATTGGAAGAAGGAATGATTTGTTTATCTTTCTTTATTTCTTTTAGCTGAATTGTTAATCGTCTCAAAACTAATTTTATCATCTTGAAATGATTCGTTTATATGATTATCATTTATTAGTGAATACTTATTTATTTTATTCTTATTGCTGCTTTCAAGTTTTTCAATTATATGATTTTAAGTTTTTGTTATAGATTAAAATGTATCTTCTAATATATTTACCCTATCCATATTACATATTAATCTGGTTTTTACAATATCCTCTAATAAGTTATTATTATTCATATTTATTTATCTGTAATGACCTGCTTACAATCTGCTTATGATCTGCTCACGATCTGCTTATAATCTGCTCACGATCTGCTCACTATCAGCTCACGATCTGGTCACTATCAGTTTACGATCTGGTCACTATCTGCTCACTATCAGCTCACGATCTGGTCACTATCAGCACACGATCTGGTCACTATCTGCTTATGATCTGCTCACGATCTGGTAACTAACAGCTTTATATCTGATCACGATCTGCTTATTATTCATTTTGTCTTTTATTTAAAACCTATCTTATAACTGTATAAAATTATCAAATCCCTTTCGATATATTCCTTTATTCAATTCATCATCTTTACTAACAACTAGAAATCTACAGTGCTGATCAAAAAATAGATTCACTTGCTCTCCGAAAGGTTTACTATATCTGAATCTCTTATGCAAAGGAGTATATGTAAAAAAGTAACTGCACTTTGTATACTGACCTCTTATGAAAATTTGAAAAATTTGAAGTAACACTCTTCTTTAATTAATTGCAAGTATAGATTTGGTTGTGAGGTTAGATCATGATAAATCTATTTTATTGAACAGCACTGTATATTTATCTTTCCAACATCTATTACATATATCTTCAAATTGATTAAATAACATCTAACCAATAACATAATCATTATATATATATATATATATATATATATATATATATATCATCATTCATATCATCATTCATATCATCATTCATATATCATTTTGTCTTACTTAAAAATCACAATCATATTTGCATTGGCACGTATTAAATGTTTAGATATTTTAGTATACTAAATATAAAATTTAAATGAAATAAAGAAATAAAAAATAGTTTTATTTTAATTTGTAAGGGGTAAAGTGGGAAGAATGATTTTTATTATATATTTTTTATACCGTTAAGTTCATATCGGATTTCTTCAAAGAGATAACGCATACAGTTGTTAAGAAGTTTTAGCAAACAATTTGATGGGAAAATAATTTTGCTGAATCAGCGTCTGCATGCTCGCGCATGTTAATGCAACGTGACATATACACCTGTATCGGCTCCAATTCTAGCAATTTGATTATCCTGGAATGCAATGTTGAAAACAATAATATTTTTTTTTATCAAATATAAGAATTGTTGAAAATTAGTATAAAAAGGGAGTATGTAAACATATAGGTATACAATAGTAAAAAAATGGATTGCAATGATGGTAATTGCCTCTGCCAGCTGAAACTCAGGTCGCAGTTTCAGCTTTGGATGGACGAAGCCTTTGAGGAAGAACTTCTGAGGGCGTCAACGTTGTTCGCGACGAAGAAATTAAGCAAGAACTTCAAACCGTTGTTTGAAATACTTGTAAAGGAGTATTTGACAATGAATTCAAACAGATTAGAATGGAGAGGAGATCGTTGGATTGACGTCTTCCTTGATGACGATGTAACGTGTTGTGGAACGGTTACAATCGAGGAGGACGGGGTCGTCTTCAATGATGAGAAATATTTCATCTTGTATAAAACCTTTACACAATCTGATATTGAATAAAAAAATAAAAAAAAAATAAATAAAATTTTCTTTTGTTTTTATTTACATATACTTAGGAAATTTCTTTTTTTCAGATATTTTTCAGGAAATAAAAATAAAAAAAGTAAATAAAGAACATTATTAAAAAACAAAAACATTATTAAAAAAAAAAAAAAAAAAAAAAACAGAAAAAAAAAAGTAAAATAATTTAATGAAAACAAAAGAAAATTTTATTTATTTTTTTTTTATTTTTTTATTCAAAAAAATAAATAAAATTTTCTTTTGTTTTCATTAAATTATTTTACTTTTTTTTTTCTGTTTTTTTTTTTTTTTTTTTTTTAATAATGTTTTTGTTTTTTAATAATGTTCTTTATTTACTTTTTTTATTTTTATTTCCTGAAAAATATCTGAAAAAAAGAAATTTCCTAAGTATATGTAAATAAAAACAAAAGAAAATTTTATTTATTTTTTTTTTATTTTTTTATTCAATATCAGATTGTGTAAAGGTTTTATACAAGATGAAATATTTCTCATCATTGAAGACGACCCCGTCCTCCTCGATTGTAACCGTTCCACAACACGTTACATCGTCATCAAGGAAGACGTCAATCCAACGATCTCCTCTCCATTCTAATCTGTTTGAATTCATTGTCAAATACTCCTTTACAAGTATTTCAAACAACGGTTTGAAGTTCTTGCTTAATTTCTTCGTCGCGAACAACGTTGACGCCCTCAGAAGTTCTTCCTCAAAGGCTTCGTCCATCCAAAGCTGAAACTGCGACCTGAGTTTCAGCTGGCAGAGGCAATTACCATCATTGCAATCCATTTTTTTACTATTGTATACCTATATGTTTACATACTCCCTTTTTATACTAATTTTCAACAATTCTTATATTTGATAAAAAAAAATATTATTGTTTTCAACATTGCATTCCAGGATAATCAAATTGCTAGAATTGGAGCCGATACAGGTGTATATGTCACGTTGCATTAACATGCGCGAGCATGCAGACGCTGATTCAGCAAAATTATTTTCCCATCAAATTGTTTGCTAAAACTTCTTAACAACTGTATGCGTTATCTCTTTGAAGAAATCCGATATGAACTTAACGGTATAAAAAATATATAATAAAAATCATTCTTCCCACTTTACCCCTTACAAATTAAAATAAAACTATTTTTTATTTCTTTATTTCATTTAAATTTTATATTTAGTATACTAAAATATCTAAACATTTAATACGTGCCAATGCAAATATGATTGTGATTTTTAAGTAAGACAAAATGATATATGAATGATGATATGAATGATGATATGAATGATGATATATATATATATATATATATATATATATATATATAATGATTATGTTATTGGTTAGATGTTATTTAATCAATTTGAAGATATATGTAATAGATGTTGGAAAGATAAATATACAGTGCTGTTCAATAAAATAGATTTATCATGATCTAACCTCACAACCAAATCTATACTTGCAATTAATTAAAGAAGAGTGTTACTTCAAATTTTTCAAATTTTCATAAGAGGTCAGTATACAAAGTGCAGTTACTTTTTTACATATACTCCTTTGCATAAGAGATTCAGATATAGTAAACCTTTCGGAGAGCAAGTGAATCTATTTTTTGATCAGCACTGTAGATTTCTAGTTGTTAGTAAAGATGATGAATTGAATAAAGGAATATATCGAAAGGGATTTGATAATTTTATACAGTTATAAGATAGGTTTTAAATAAAAGACAAAATGAATAATAAGCAGATCGTGATCAGATATAAAGCTGTTAGTTACCAGATCGTGAGCAGATCATAAGCAGATAGTGACCAGATCGTGTGCTGATAGTGACCAGATCGTGAGCTGATAGTGAGCAGATAGTGACCAGATCGTAAACTGATAGTGACCAGATCGTGAGCTGATAGTGAGCAGATCGTGAGCAGATTATAAGCAGATCGTGAGCAGATCATAAGCAGATTGTAAGCAGGTCATTACAGATAAATAAATATGAATAATAATAACTTATTAGAGGATATTGTAAAAACCAGATTAATATGTAATATGGATAGGGTAAATATATTAGAAGATACATTTTAATCTATAACAAAAACTTAAAATCATATAATTGAAAAACTTGAAAGCAGCAATAAGAATAAAATAAATAAGTATTCACTAATAAATGATAATCATATAAACGAATCATTTCAAGATGATAAAATTAGTTTTGAGACGATTAACAATTCAGCTAAAAGAAATAAAGAAAGATAAACAAATCATTCCTTCTTCCAATTATAATAGTGTTGAAGATGATATCTGTAAAGGACTAGTAGAGGGGGTTGGGTTTAATATATAATATAATCATAACTTTTTCTTATGTCCTCATATGCAGCTGTTCAACTTACATAATTGTAATCTAACTGTAATTTTGTATAAATATAATTCAAATATAAAGATTTGTGAAAATTATAATAATTTTAATCACACATGTGCTGAAAAGAATGTAATTTTACTTAGAAATTTTGTTAAAAAGAGAACACATTGTTAAGCAATAAAACCTCTGAATTTGTTAATTTTATTTTAAGTTGTTCCTTACTCCTTATCCAGTATACATAAAGTGTAACAAAAAGTTTAACTCAAAAATGATGTTATCAGCTGAATTGGAAGAACTATTAATAAAATATAGTAATCAGATTGATAAAAGAACATATAGATCTATATATGAAACTTATAAATGAATTTAGAATATGTAATTATGTAATATGTGTTGATAATATCATACATAGATCTAACTGTGAAAATACTTATTCACAATCTTTCAACATTTGTCGATGTCAAACATTTTATACACAATACTTATTAACACTTAAGCTTTTTAATCTTTATAAACGTATTTTTAAATTTGAATCTGCAAAAATCTGAAAAAATAAATACCTAATAATATTTTCAAAATAATAAAAACAAATTTTTTTTAATATTCATTATTTATTAAATATGTATAGTTTTTATAAACATATTTTTAAATTTGAAAAAATATAATTTGTTTAAAACTGTATGAAAATGTTTTTAATTTTTAATAAATGTACTTTTATAATACAAAAATAAAAAAATCATATAAAAAAATAAAATAAAGAATACAGTCTTTTACGGCTATACATGTTCCCAAATTTATATGAAAAATAAAACAAATTAAACATTTTTCATTTCAACATTAATCACACCTGGCCAAAGCGTGAGAATTCAGCAGATCAAATATCGCAATGAAAAATATATAAAATATTTTTTTTGTTTACACGCGCCTGACAGTATGTAACTTGATATGCGATTTGCATTGCATAAACTGTGGTAATATGTTCTTTAATTTTTAATAAATGTACTTTTATAACAAAAAAAAAAAAAACCAAT
Organism: Sarcophaga caerulescens; assembly: GCA_927399465.1. Lineage (NCBI taxonomy): Eukaryota > Metazoa > Arthropoda > Insecta > Diptera > Sarcophagidae > Sarcophaga > Sarcophaga caerulescens. Next base: position 62,798,943 of record OV656872.1, read on the forward strand.
TAAACAGTTTTTTATTTAAACATTAATCACACCTACATATATGCAAAGCGTATAGGTATACAAAAATAAATGAATTTAGAATATGTAATTATGTAATATGTGTTGATAATATCATACATAGATCTAACTGTGAAAATACTTATACACAATCCTTCAACATTTGTCGATGTCAAACATTTTATACACAATACTTACTAACACTTAAGCTTTTTAATCTTTATAAACGTATTTTTAAATTTGAATCTGAAAAAATCTGAAAAAATAAATACCTAACAATATTTTCAAAATAATAAAAACAAAATTTTTTTAATATTCAAGTAGAGGGGGTTGGGTTTAATATATAATATAATCATAACTTTTTCTTATGTCCTCATATGCAGCTGTTCAACTTACATAATTGTAATCTAACTGTAATTTTGTATAAATATAATTCAAATATAAAGATTTGTGAAAATTATAATAATTTTAATCACACATGTGCTGAAAAGAATGTAATTTTACTTAGAAATTTTGTTAAAAAGAGAACACATTGTTAAGCAATAAAACCTCTGAATTTGTTAATTTTACTTTAAGTTGTTCCTTACTCCTTATCCAGTATACATAAAGTGTAACAAAAAGTTTAACTCAAAAATGATGTTATCAGCTGAATTGGAAGAACTATTAATAAAATATAGTAATCAGATTGATAAAAGAACATATAGATCTATATATGAAACTTATAAATGAATTTAGAATATGTAATTATGTAATATGTGTTGATAATATCATACATAGATCTAACTGTGAAAATACTTATTCACAATCTTTCAACATTTGTCGATGTCAAACATTTTATACACAATACTTATTAACACTTAAGCTTTTTAATCTTTATAAACGTATTTTTAAATTTGAATCTGCAAAAATCTGAAAAAATAAATACCTAATAATATTTTCAAAATAATAAAAACAAATTTTTTTTAATATTCATTATTTATTAAATATGTATAGTTTTTATAAACATATTTTTAAATTTGAAAAAATATAATTTGTTTATTATAAATCATCATTATTGTCATCATCACTTTCCATAGTATAATGGGAAGTGAGATCAATTAGCATAGGGCACAATATATTAGGCGGGGGAACTTTATCTATAACATAACAATCCCCCACCTTTTTTATGATATGTACGTTGTTAATTTCTTGTCGACAGTGAGGACACGATAGTTTGTTCCACCTTCTTAGACAATCAAGGCATAAGTAATGTGTACAGCCGAGGAATACGAGATCCTTTCCATGTAAATAGTTGAAACAAATTTCACATTTGTAACGACTTTTGTGAAGGATCTCCAACGGAGAATCGGCAATACGATTCTTTTCTTCCTGCGTTTCTAAAAAACTGCAGCAATTTTGTCTCTATCTCCTCCTTCTTTTGTTATAGTTTTTTGAGCTTCTCATCTATCGCCTTCTGTTTAGCGATATATGAGGTGTATTTCCTCTGTATCCTCTCGATTTCGTTTAAACGTCTAGACATTAGAGCGGAAAACCTCTCCTTTGCTCCAGTTGCCGGTGTGATTGATAGTGGCGGTGGTGTTGTCGATGATGATGTTGAAGGTGCTGGTGGTGGTGATGGAAACCATTGGGTTTCCTCATCATCAGCACTAAATAAATGTAACGACATTTCCTTACGTATTTTTTATGTTTCAATTATAATTTGAAAATGAAAAGTTAATATTCTAACACACTCTATTTATATAAATTTATTTTTTAAATTCCTAATGAAAAAACTATATTTAAAATACAATTTCTGATTATTTAGCTTTAAATTACATTTCATATTTTACATTTTCTTATATACACGTGTATTCATAATTTAAGTGATATGATTTTAATTATGTGTAAATGCTGATTAATTATTTGGAAAAATATTGATATTAATTATTATTAAAATTATGTTAGAATTATGATTAACTACTTTATATTGCGAAATGTATCGGAAATCTGATATTGAATTTCTGACTGACTTTATTTATGTGATTTAAAAATGCTTTGAATTTATCAGATTCATTTCAATATCATAATGAAAAATATATTATATATTTTGATCTACACGCGCTAGACAGTATGTAACTCGATATGCGTTTAACATTGAATAAATGTTCTTTTATAATACAAAAATAAAAAAAACATATAAAAAAATAAAATAAAGAATACAGTCTTTTACGGCTATGCATGTTCCCAAATTTATATAAAAAATAAAACAAATTAAACATTTTTTTATTTCAACATTAATCACACCTGACCAAAGCGTGAGAATTCAGCAGATCAAATATCGCAATGAAAAATATATGAAATATTTTTTTTGTTTACACGCGCCAGTCAGTATGTAACTCGGTATGCGTTTTGCATTGAATAAACAGTGGTAATATGTTTATTAATTTTTAATAAATGCACTTTTATAAAAAATAGAACAAATTAAACATTTTTTTTATTTAAACATTAATCACACCTATATGCAAAGCGTATACAATAGATCGATCATACACAATTTTACAACTATTTATTTCTTTTACAGCTATGCATGCTCCCAAATTTTAGCACACACACACATCCCTACCAAAACCCAGAAGATCTATCTAAACAACAACACGTACAACTATATTTCTGTTTCTTCAACATTAAATCATACAAAAAAAATAAATATTAAATAAACAAAACCACATCCAAAATTCTTTATACTTAAAACAAAAACTGTAATATGAAACGTTTTTATTAAAAGTTTACATTAAAAAATCATGTGATGAAAAGAATGTAATTTTACTTAGAAATTTTGTTAAAAAGAAAAAATATTGTTAAGCAATAAAACCTCTGAATTAATTTATTTACTCTTCATACAGTATACATAAAGTGTAACAAAAATTTTAACTCAAAAATGATCTTATCAGCTGAATTGGAAGAACTATTAATAAAACATAGTAATCAGATTGATAAAGAACATATAGATTTATTTATGAAACTTATAAATGAATTTAGAATTTGTAATTATGTAAATTATCCATTTATATGTGTTAATAATATCATACATAGATCTAACTGTGAAAATACTTATTCACAATCTTTCAACATTTGTCGATGTCAAACATTTTATACACAATACTTGTTAGCACTTAAGCTTTTTAATCTTTATAAACGTATTTTTAAATTTGAATCTGTAAAAACTGAAAAAAAGAAATATTTTCGTATAAAATAATATGAATTAATAAAAACAGTACTTTTAATCAAATTTAATAATAATTATAAGAAATGTATTTAGTATAAGTTTTAGAATAATATTTTTTTATTTTTCTCTAATAAAAATATTAATATAAAAAATAAAACAAATTAAACATTTTTTTATTTCAACATTAATCACACCTGGCAAAGCGTGAGAATTTAGCAGATCAAATATCATAATGAAAAATATATGAAATATTTTTTTTTGTTTACACGTGCCAGACAGTATGTAACTCGATATGCGTTTTGCATTGAATAAACTGTGTAAATATGTCTTTTAAGTTTTAATAAATGCACTTTTATAAAAAATAAAACAAATTAAACATTTCTTATTTCAACATTAATCACATCTATATGTAAAGCGTATAGGTATAAAAAAAAAAAAAACTAATTAAACAGTTTTTTATTTCAACACTAGCAGATTGTACCCGGCGTTGCGCGGGTTATGTAGTTTGGATTAGTTTAAAAAATTAAAAAAAATTATTGGGTAATTTTTGCATTAAAAATAACAATAAATAAAAAACCGGTTTATCGGTTTTGAAAGCGGTTTTGAAACCGGTTTCTTAAAAAATGCAATTTTTCAAATTATTCAGAAACCGGTTTAACAAACAACCCAGTTTTTTGAATACTCTAAGTCCTAAATATAAATGCACTCAATTTGACCGTTTTTCGCACCTTTCTCCATTTTTGGACCCCTTTTGGTCAAAATTTTGAAAAGATTTATAGCCTATAACCTGCACCGGCAATGACTCGATCTATATCCCAAATTTCAAGAAAATCGGTCCAGGCGTGATTGGCTAACAAACAAACCAACAAACAAACAAACAAACAAACAAAAAAACAGACTTACAGAAAGATTTATAATATATATTAGGATTAATCACACACACACACATTAAAAAGCATTACCCTTTCACAATACATGGTACAAACTTAAAATTAAACTGAAAAAAATAAATAAAAATTAAAGGGATGATCCCAAATTGGTATAGAAAAAGTGGTCGCGAAACCCCATACAAAAAAGTATTAGCGTGATCCCAAATTTGTATGGAAAAAGTGGCCCCGAAACGCCATACAAAAAAGTATTAGAATGCTCCCAAATTTGTATGGAAAAATTGATCCCGAAACCCCATAAACATACTACTCGCAACCGAGAAATTACAGTGCAGCCAGTTTTCTGTCTCTCTTCGATACTGTCTTGTATTTGTGGAAAGATTCATATTTTTCTCATCGAATCATAAAGCCAAAAAGGCAATTTTTCGAATATTAATGGCAAGAAAAAGTTGAAGAATAGTATTTTGTCTGCTTAAAATATCCACGAACGAAACATGTTTGCTTCGTCATTCAAACCAAATGCTTATGTTGAATTCGTGACGAAAGATTTCTATGTTTGCTCTTCTATGGCTCATTCGTTTTAAGTATTTAAATCAGATGATAACAGTTTTAAATGTTTAACAATGATACCGGAAATAAATACTTCTGTACAGAAACTTTGTTGCCACATCAAATTAGCGACGCGTTTCCATCAGTAACTCGTATTACTAACAGTCGTATTAAAATTTATCCGGGTTATATACATATGTACAGCCCCAGAGCTGGCCAACTTCTTCGATAATTTTGGTAGAATATGGGCAGTACAGGGACTGCGCTTACATGTGGCATTACAACGAACCATACCAAGTGAACTTTGGTAATCAAAGCCACCACTCCAACCTACGTATATCACAAAATATTTTATGCTAGTGCCGTAGTATAGGGTATCATATGCTAAGGCATAAGCGAAATATTTTTTTTTTTTATTCACAGCGTTATTGTGTTAAGTACCCATATGTTTGTTGACTGATTATAAATTTAAATTTGTATCAGAAGTAATAAAAAACCGAAATGTTACTTTACACACGCTGCTTATAAAAAGAGAAAGTCAGCCAAGACAAGAATTATTCTTCTTTTCGTCAGTCTTTCTACAAGGGGTGCACACAAACAAACAAACAAACAAAAATAAGGCATTTTATATGTATAAACCGTGGCATTGGCTTGGGTTTGGTTTGGTTTGGTTCGGTTAGAAACCACTGAGCAGCTACCATTAAAACAGAAAATTATTAAAAAACAAAAGAATAATCATTATAATACCGCGTAATAATCATTATAATAAACGTATTCAGCATACCACACGTACCTCTATAAAGTATGAAAATAAAACTCAAAGAACTTATGTACATACATATGTACATACATATGTATTCTTATTCTTCATAGATCTTATCGTTCGTTTTATTTTCTTCATTTTTTTTATTTTATTTTTCATTACTTGAACAAATTATTGCAATGGTTTCTGTTTCATTTTTTTATGATTTTTTTCGGGCTCATTCATAATTTCTTTTGCGTTTAAAGTTTTTCTTTTTTTGCTTCTTGTGCTATCAATACGAGAATATTTTCGATTTTAAGGTAAACACTTTGCTGTTGTCGTTATTATTACTGTCATATGACAGCACGGGTGAAAGCCAACTTTTTATGATGGATATAAAAAGACAAATATTGCAAGGAACCATTCAATATGATTCATTAACGAAATTGCTTCAAAGCCATTAACATTAAGGAAATTACTGTTATGAAAGTAAAAATTGGATTTCTTTGATTTAAATCGCAAAAAAATTTTGTGAAAATCTTGTTTACCAACAAAATTCCTGTTCTCTTTTCGTATAATAAAATTAAATTCATAGATACATAACTGGACATTACAACCCTGCAATCAGGATTACGACCTAGTTTCTCCCACCACTTATCTTATGTGTGTTAACTTTATAAATGAGTGGCGGAACTTACTGCTTAAAGTCAATTACATACAACAGATTTATGAGAAACTCTTCATGGCAATTTTATTTACTTTTAGGGTTATTATCTGCTGAGATGAAGTCATATTTCATATTTCGTTTTGCTAGGAATATTAGACCTGGAGTTTGAACCCTAATCATACATGGGCATACTGCATTATAATTCTAATGCATTAAGCTTTTCAGTATTCAGTAAATGTTTACTGGTAATGAAATTTAGATTTCATTTTTGTAACTGTAATTTTTTTCAGTAATCAGTAAAAATCATTTTTACTGAAATTTTACTGGTACTGCAAAGTGCCCATCTATGACCCTAATAAGCCAACACACTACCTACTAGACTACGGTGAATTTAAGCATGCGATTTGTTTTATTATGTGCTATTCGTGATCGAAAGTAGTTCAATTGTTGGAGGCCAGCTCAAACACATACTTACTTACTTGGTCATTACAACCTAGGACCTAGATTCTCAGAGCATTTATGATGTGTGTGTTCATTTTTATACATGAGTGGCGGGACCTACAGTTTAAAGTAGATTCCGAATGTAAGATTTTTGAGAAATTTTTCATGGCAATTTTATTTTACTCTCAGGGTTTTTTTGCCAGAAATCTGCTGAGAGGAAGTCACCAGGGGTTTGAATCGTGAATAGGGCCAATACACTACCTACTAGAATTCATAAATGCGAACGATCAGTCCGTCTTATCTGAGTGTATATTACAGTATATCAGCGGGCTCTCATAATGCTAATCACAGCGACTAAATAAATTGAACAATATTTGTCGGCTCTTGAGAGCGTGACCCATGCTAGACTATGAAAAACTTTCGCACTTATGTATTAAAATATCTTGTAGAATTTCTCATATCACAACTTACATTTTTCTGGCAAGTATTTTTTAAACCAAACTCTACGCCTTTGAATGTTATGTTATGCATAATTGAGGATAGTAGTAGGTAACCGTGCACTGCAGACACATTGTCTCAAGGGGAGAATGTATCTTCAGAACATCTCCTTGAAATCCGCACGGCATTAAGAAGAAGGAAACGCTCGGTACTTAATAGCCAGGATGTTTTCCTTACATTATGTTTGATTATGTGGATTATTTCCAAATCTGCAGAGCAGAAGTCGTTGAAGAAATATTTCGTTTTGTTCGAGATGTCTGATTTGGGGCTTGAACTGTGGCCTCACGTCTAATATGATAGCACACTGCTTACTAGACTACGGCAACTACAGTACATTTGAATAAATTCCATATCCAATAGCTTCTTATGTCCGATTATTCTTCAGTATTCAATTTTGCTTTGGCCTACAATGCCTTTCATTAAGTTTCCGTTTATGTGGCCCAGATACGTTGTTATTTTCTGTTGGATGCTGTTTACTCTGCGTAGAAGTTTATTTTTAGTAGAAACGGGTCCAATCTTAGTGTATTGTATATTGGATACTCTTAAAGAGCAAACTTCCATGTCATATACAAGAATATGGACACGGCATTTGGAGAAGCATTTTAAAATGTTTTCATATTCCTCTGCTTCGGTAGAGGAGGAGAATTTTTAATTGCCGAAATGGTGTTCTCAAAAACGTTTTGTCAATCAAGAAAGAGTTTGAGAAATGTGACAATGTCAATAAAGCTTGCTAAGCTTTGCCATTTCATCATAGATTATGGAGATCTGCAGACCGGAGTTCTAAAGTACCTCTAAAACTTTTCTTGCCTTACAAGAATTCTATTAAATAGTTCAATATACTCTGTATGGTCTAGGCAACACACCCTCTGTAATTTATTTTAAAAGAAAATTTTCAATATTCAAGACAAAACAACTCATTTTGAAATACAATCTTAAAAATGAGCAACTTCTCTTTGTATGCCTGCACTTCTTAAACTAATTCCGACGTTTCTTACATTGCAATGCTCTTCTTAGTATCGTTTATTAGATTCCTTGCAATTAGAATTCTTTCAAAGAATTCTTAAACAATTTTTCTTTCTTCTTCTTTTTATGCAATTTAACTGAAGATTTTAACTGTATTTTAATTTTCATTTTCTTAACTCATCCATCTTATGTTTGTGTCCACTTTTTTGTTACAGAACCATGCTAGTCTAGTCTTATGCCAAGCTTCCGTCCATCCATCAATCCATCCATTCATCCAACCATCCGTCCATCCATCCATATATCCATTCAAACACTAATTGTTTGGATTACATAAGCTAAATAAACAATGAATGAAAACAGAGATCAGTGTCTTTATCTTCTACGTCTTGCTGTGCATCATAGTCATCGTCATCATCATCAGCAAACAGCCAGAGTCCTGTTTTTTTTCCATCAGATTTTGTTGTTTTCTTCAATTCTTTTTTTGAGAAAATCAGCATCAACAGCAATAAGAACAAACATCATCATGGCAAAGCTCATATTTAATCGATTGTGTATAAAGAAAAGAAGAAATTCTTTCATTTCGTTTCTTTTCCATTTAAAGTTCCTCTTTTCCTTTTACTCAGAGTTGGTTTTTCTTGTTGGTATTTGGCTTATAATTCCAAATCTTCATTCACTTCAAGTTGCATTAAAAGTTCTATTCATCACTAAATGCTGTTGTAATGTGTGTGCGTGTGCGTGTTGTATCTACAGCATCTACAACATCCTTGTCCACACTCAATATACATACATTCCTACGTACGTGTAGTGTAGTTAAGTAGTGCATGCCATTATTGATATTGTTGTTGTTGTTGTTGCACAAGTTGTAATGTCCTTTTCGCAGTTTGCTAAAGCTGCTGCTACTAATGCTGATGATGTTGCCTGTTTGGTCAATCAATTGAGTCCGTCTTTCATTTTTTTTTTTGCCAACTTTCGTTTACATTTCTCTATTGCTGCTGTTCATTTGACTTTCACCCGCATTTTTAGCGTAAGTAAGTCTACAATGACAGCGTTAAGCGACCGGCGTCATACGTAGAACATAACCAGTATTGTAGAAATTCCAAAGAATGTTCAAAAAACCAAAAATCAATGATTCTATGGAGAAAAATCTTGAATTTCTTTACTTACCTTAACTCTCTTGAAATTGTTTCGAAACGCTTTCGTTATGTTTCCCTGCTTATCCTGCAGTGTAGTTTCGTTTCGTTGGCATTTTATTGGTAAATTATTTGATTTTTTTCGTCTTTTTTCTTTTGTAGTCTTTGGCTGCATTTACCATCGTAAGACGCCTTGTGTCACTGGCAACATTTTAAAGAACATTTAATTCGCAAATGACAAGACTAAGTTACATAATCCGTTTATATTAACTTTTTGTGTTCTACACACAGTTATTTTAATTTAATTTTCATTTACATGCAAAGAAAAAGAGAAATAAATAAAAAAAAAGAATTAAAAAAGGAAGAAAAAATTCTTGTTAAGCTTTTAAGACATGAATTATGGAGTAGTTGTACATCAAATGAAGAAACTAAAATTAAAAGGAATTTTCTAAATAATTTGTTCATTCAAAATTTTTCAATTAATTTTTTTTTTAGTTTAAAGGACACTCATATTGCTCCATTCATAGGATTCATCGCTTCATTCCACTTGTCAAAAAAATAACTACTATGAGAAAAAATCAAATGCCAAGTCACACAAACATATTGAACAAACTTATGGAAAAGACGAAGTACTGTTATGTCTCTATTCTTCCACCATTCAAAAGAATTTAATGATCTGATGACCTAGTTGGTAGTGTGCTCAACTTCAAGTGTGAGGCGGTAGTTTTGAATCCCACCAGAGACTCTGGATGTCAGCTTGTTTGTCTGAAAGCCCCGGTCAGACATCTCGAACAAAACGAAATATGAAAAAATTGGCGACTTCCTCTCAGCAGATTTCTGCCAAAAACTCTGAGAGTAAAAGTAAAAGTTTCTTAAATAATCGGACGTTCGGAATCGTAGGTCACGCCACTCATGTATAAAATTAACACACACACAGCATAAGTGGTGTGAGAAGCTAGGTCGTAATCCTGACTGAAGGGTTGTAATGACCAATTATGGATGGATGGATGGATGGATATCCTGTATTCTAACACAATGCAGTGAATGAATAGGGATCATCTCCTGAGTCTTGGCCTCAAACAAGAAAAAGCATTCGACAGAATTTGGGATAAGCTGATGCATAAACTGCAACTAAAATCTCTTGGAAAGGTTGTTTTATTAAACGAAAGATTACAGTTCATTAAGAAAGTTTTTGGGTGCTTTTCAGTTGATTGCAGCTGCGATTCGGTTTATATTCAATAAGTAGGAAGAAGACATTGAGTATTTAAGCTCACAGTTTTATCTATGCTGATGACACTGCTTTTATACGCATGCATCGAACTATAATAAATTGTCTCAGTACTTACATGAACACGTTTTCCGTTTTTGGATTACATTTTTTGCTTCCTTTGCTGAAAATAACCATTCACTTTGCGAAACGAATCATATTTCCCGTTCGAATACATAACCAAGTAACAACAAAATTCTCGCATTTAAAATCTTGGCGTTTATTTTGATTTCTCGTGAATACCCACTTTCCAATAGCTGGATTATAATCATTTATGTTGTCCATACTGGACAGACTATATCCAGCTCTTCTACTGCATTTGAGATTAGAGTACATCTGGCTTCTTAAGGTAATAATTCCCTCTTGTATCCTGTTGAATTACATACCAATCAATGATATAAGGCAGGAGTAGTTTCATACCGTGCTTAAAGTGCACATCTGGTCTATTCTTCCCCCTGAACATGAATTTTGCCTCAATAAGGAATTTATAGATTAAGGTATACACCCAGATATTTTATGTGCGATTAGTAAGCTTGCTCCCCTTCGTAACGTACAAGTTATGTGAACACATTTTTGTTTATTCACTTTTATTCTCCATTGACTCAAAAATTTTTGAACAGGAAACTGCCTTAATTAATAACTAACTGTCAGCCAGTTATGTAGCTTTTTAAAAACTCCGCAATACCATATTAATGGGTAAATTTATCTTCAGTTTATGCATTAATAAAATGCCTTTTAAATGCAATACGCCGTGGGATTACTGTATTTAGGGGTTTTACGATATTGAGCCTCTACGAAATAAAAAGCAAAACGACTCAAACAATTTCACTTTGGATAATCAATTAAACAAGTAAACTCAAAGTTAAAAAAGTGAATAATAAAAATATATGTAATCTTTAAGTGGGTGCCGAGTTAGTAGTGTGCTATACTATTAGCGTGAAGGTTGTGGATTCGATTTCCATGTTGAGTTGTGTATGTTAATTTTATACACGATTGGCAGGGACCTACTGTTTTAAATTCGAATCCTTACGACAGATTTTTCAGAAACTTCTCCCTGCAATTTTATTTTACTTACGGAGTTTTTGCCAGAAATCTACTGAGAGGAAGTCGCCGAGGAAATATTATTTTCCTATTTTGCTTTGTTGGAGATGTCTGACCTGGGGTTTGAACCGTGGCCTTACGTCTAATAAGCCAACACACTACCTACTATACTATGGCGACTTCATGACTTGTGACTCATGCTTGACTTAAACATCGCTTCTTATATTAATTGCCAGTATGCTTCTGTGTTATTAAGATAAAACAGTGTTAATGATAATGCAGTCCGTGTACATTCAGTTCATTAATCTCTATTAAATTTTTTTATACATTTCGCTTAATCTTTTCTTTATCCATTTGTCAATTTAATTGATAATCATAATGAACCCAAGTAGTTGGCTTTGACTAATGGCTGGCAATTAACTTATGCTGTTAAAAACAAATCTCAACTCTTTACCTTTCTATTGGAAATGCTTTCCATTTTTAGGAGATAACAAAAAAAAAACACGAATGCATTGATAAAGAGAAGTTAGAAAGTGAAAAAAATTGTTGATTTTCTCGCTAAATAATGAGAAACTTTCTCATTACGAAACGAAAACTATTTTCCAGTAATTTTCTCTATGAGTGTTCCTTCTTAACACACATGGTGGGTGGTCCAATGTAAGACAGAGTAATGAAGGTTGCATCACTGCCATCACTGACGTTGCAACACATCTAATGACTGACATTAAACGGAGACTTATCAATTAAACTGTGTGATTTCATAGGAAAACAAAACAAAAAAAGCAACTGAGAACTCCTGCAATTCTCCTTCTCTCTGTCTCAGTTGAAATTATAACGTGATACAGGTTTTCTTTTTTTCAATTATTATCGTTCTAGGTATCGTATTTCTTTTCCAGGCAATAAATTTTGTCTTTAACTCTATAAACGTTGACAACTCTTAGTGTTGATTGTTAAGAAGCAGCAGTAGAGAGTAGTACATCACGTTAATTGTAGATTGCAAGGGCTGGTTGGTTGGTCCATTTGGTTTGTTTGTCTACATGTTTGATGATGTGCAATTGATGACAGTTTTTTTTACTTGTTCTTGAAGAAAATCATTTCAATTGCAATTAAAGCATCGTAATGCATGATTTATGTTAGAGCGTCATACAGTACAGTATGATAATCAAATGGATTTGAAAGTAATTAAAGATCTTATTAAAGTGTAATAAATTGTGTTGAAATTTCATGTCAGTTTTGTCTTGTTTCGTCTTTCTTTTTTTTTCAAAATCCTTATTTAGTTCTCAGCCCCTGCAAACACTTCCTTTTCCTGTTGTATTGGTTGTGTACTTTTAATTTAAATGCTTGTTTTTTCATCTTCGAATAGTAAGTAACTTTCTTTCTTTTTGTTTTAATAAAAAGTTTTAATTAATTTTCTTTTAATATGTGTCGCTCAAATGAAAGTTTTCCGTTCACTTTTTTATTTGTATAATTTTCTCCTTGTTTCGCTGCTTGCGAAAATAAAGCACTTAAAATTCATATGAGAAGTTTAAATACTAGACTGTTAAAAAAGCTCAAGTTTATGAACTTTTTTTTATCGGAAAATTTAAATTTGTAGCATAAAAGTTCATACATGAAGAAGGAGAAATTTAAATAAATTTCTCAAAGTAAAACAGGTCCTTTTCGAGTTTATTGGTTTAAGGATTTTACATGCCTTCTTTAAGTATTCAAAGGAACGTGCTGAAAACGAATCGAAATTTCTTTAAAACAATAGCAAATAAGAAGTTATCAAGGAAATGAAGCTGTGATATAATATGTTAATAATACTGTTACGCAAAAACAATCGAAACGACCTAATATCGTTTAACAATAAAAACGATAAACAAAAGCTATCAGCTACACATACACACGACAAAAATACACACCAACAACTACAACGAACATGTCACAAGCAAAGCATCAACATCGGTATGAAAGAGAAGGGGATAGACAAGCAAGCGAACGCAACAACAAGCAATGAGAACAAAGTACACAAACAACAATGTAGTCGCAAAGGAATTCTCCAGAAAACGAGATCGCGAACCTTCCGCTTCAAGAACAATTTAGCTATTTTCTCGTCAAATCTAGCGATTTTTAAATCCAATTTGCGGGAAAAAATGCGTTTTAGCGATTAGCTATAAATCTAGCGATTTTTATGTTGCTACAAAGTAACACTCAAATAACGGTTTTTGAAGAAAAGAAAAACATAAACAAACAACGCGAATTCTTTTTACTGTATTTTTGTGACAAGTGTTTAAGTGAATGAAAATTAAAGTATAAAATTAAGTTGCAAGCTTTTAATAATATTGTCAAAAACTATAACAACCTAAGGAATGGGGCCTAAATATAACCAATAATTTCGCCGTGAGTGGCTAAATCACGAAAAATTGAAAACGTGGGTGGCTCAAGACGAAAAAGACGAAACAAAAGGATTCTGTAAGTATTGCAGATGCTCCTTTTCTGGAAAACTTTACGACCTATTAAGTCACACGGAAACTAAAAAACACAAATCAGCCTCATTGCTTAGGGGATCATGTTGGAAAAAATTCGAATTTTCCCCAAATGCAAATATTGTTGACAACGTTAAAATGCAAGAAGCCGCTTTATCTATATTTTGTATGTCAACATACGTCGAACAATGCTATTGATTACCTTAGTGATATGTGTAAAAACAATTTTGATGATGCCAATAAAATCCGTGTTCATAGAATCAAATGTAGTGCAATAATTAAAAAAACTTTTAAGAGCCCCATACATTAAATATACATATGTACATAATTTAAAAAAAAAATTTAATTTAAATTTATTGCGAGTATTTTTTCAGAATTATGGCGATAAATCGTTGTCTTTTTTACATAATATTAAAATTCCCAAAAAAATAGTTATGTTTTAAGTAAATTTTCTTAAAAACTTTTTAAAATTTATTGTTTTGGCGATTTATCGCTAAATTTTTAAATTTTTTTAAAATTTAGCTATTTTCTAGCTATTTTTTAGTCGACTTTAGCGATATTTTTTGGAAAAAAGTTGGCAACAGTGGTCAGTTGTAATTGAGTTAGTCTTGAGTGAAGTTGCGTGTGAACTAAATAGTCGTGTTTGAAGATATCGGTTGCGAGCAATAGTTGTGTGTGAATAATAGCAAGCAATTAATGTTGTATCGGTTAAGTGTGAACAGTGGCATAAAAGTGTGAATAATAAAGAGAGAGTTTAATTAAAATAAGACACATATTTGTTTTTACTTGGTTTGCAATTAACGAACTCATATTTAAACGTTTTTAAAAAGGTAAAAACGTAACAATATGTTAATAACGCGTTTAATTCTCGAAAACTATTTCTATGGCTCCGCTTAATATTTGATGAAAAGAAATGTAAACAAAACCTGGTATATTTATTTTATAGTATTTAAAGCCTGTATATCTTGATCTATTTACTAAAACTGCAGAAATTTATAGCATGCGATAAAAAAATAAAAATTGAATGTTTCTTTCTGAAAATCATAAAAATTCTTTATGAGCTTTGCTTGTTTTGTCTAGTTGTGTGGTACGTCGTATGGTCACCGGGAGTCCTTAGCGATATTTTCAGTCCAAGCCACAATATACATTCTAATTAGAAGAATAGCTTCTCATACGCCCAAAGCTATCAACATTTCATGTTATACATTTGGGGATTTTGTGATATTCTGTAGAATACATACTCTTTTAAAAGAGGAATCATTTCATTGCATATAGATGGGTCTTGGGGCAGGAGCGTAAGTTTTTGGTTCAAGAATGAAATATTTCCATCACATAGCCCATATGGATGGATGGGACATGGCAATACTATCTGATTAAATCGAAGATTTAGTGATGATGTAGATTCTTAGAAGCTATGAGCAGCCGAATGCATAGCAGGTGTTGAGCGTTGAATTAGCAACAAGGTTTAGAATCCAGACCTTTGTCAGGGCAACAATCTTGAAGGAGACCTTAAAGGAATACCATGTATAGATTACGGGCGATGCAATAGATCGTATGGTTGCAGGGCTATGGCACCACTTAACAACAGTGATTATAATAATTACCACATTTTATCTCATACTTATCTAGGACTCCGTCGTAATTTTCGTAACACCCAAAGTTAATAAAAGTATATGTAAAGCTCATTGAGAATTCTAACTTCAGAGCTGCTCTAACAGTGTATTAGAGAATGGCAATAAAATGGGAGACGCATGTCATCAACTCAAAATGCTTATTTTAACACCACACAGCGAACTGAATTACTAACTCACACAGATCACATGCTGCCGCCAATAACTGCAATGATTTAAATTAACGAGTATTTCTATTCCTTGAAGTCACCGTAATCTTATAAGGTAATGCTTTGGCTTATTAGAGGTGAGGCCACGGTTCTTCCAACTAAACAAAATATGAAAAAAATATATTTCTTCGACGACTTCCTCTCGGCACAAACCATGAAAAGCCATGAAAAGCTTTTCAAAAATCAGTCGTTCAGATTCGACTTTAAACTGTAGGGCCCGCCACTCATAAACAAAAATTAACACACAACATAAGTGGTGTGAAAAGATAGTCGTAATCCTGACTTAAGGGTTGTAATGCCCAATTATGTACGTATGTATGTGTGTATGTATGTACGTCTCCTCGTAACTACTTAATTTTATTTACACACTAAATTCAATTCGAAAATTATTTGTTCACACTTACTGGTTTACTGAACTCATATACTTATATTTCATCTCTCTCGTCCTCTCTTTCTCTCTCTCTATTTGAAGACAACATAGTAGAGATTTGATTTAGCATCTGGTTGAAATATAATTTTTTTCAAAAAAAAAAAAAACGATTGGAATTCTTTCATCACCTCTTTTTGGCAGCAAATAAGCAAACACGCACATTTCGAATTCCTGTTAACAACAAGCATGTGTGCCTTGCGGAGAAACCAACACAGAAATCAAGCGAAAGCCAAGAAGAAATGAAATAAAAATAAATGAATGGTTTCGCTCAAGTTGATAAAAATCAAATTTTTCAAACTGACACATCAACACGTCAAATAAATTACCAACACAAACACGAGTGTGTGTGTGCACACCTGAACTTCAAATAGTTGCATTCATCAAATGGACACACACACACTCCATGCCATGCACGTATTGTACATGTATTAACATGTACGTATACAAATAAACAGATTTATTTCCTTAGGTGGCAGGAACGGAA
Source organism: Sarcophaga caerulescens (assembly GCA_927399465.1). Lineage (NCBI taxonomy): Eukaryota > Metazoa > Arthropoda > Insecta > Diptera > Sarcophagidae > Sarcophaga > Sarcophaga caerulescens. The sequence goes on from OV656872.1 coordinate 62,815,549, forward strand.
TAGTTAGAGTGAGCATATGAGTGAACAGTTTGTGGTTGAGGAACTGAGGGAATTGTTACGCTTTTCTTTACCTTTTTACGTGCACTCTAAAGCGACGTATGACTCTTTCTGTCTTTGTTTGCGAGGGAAAAAAATATGTGACAAGAAAAAACAACAACAATATGTAAAAATAACGAGTGTATTTGATAAACAACAGAAAAGGTATTTTGGCCAAATGACCAGTCAACCAATGAAGCATTTTGTTTTTGTGTTATTGCACAATGAGGCAGAGAGGGAACATTTTTAAGACTCCAGTCCATATGCCATATCAGTCACAATACTGCATATGCATTATGACTACGGTGACCATTATTTCCAAGAGAAAAAAGCGGACAAATATATAAAATTTAAAAACAAAAAAAATTCATTTATTATAATTAATATTTTATATAAAAATTTTTAAAATACAGACATAAATAGGATATACTTATGTGTATAAATTTACTTCTAATATTTCTCTACGGAATGTATTTTTTTTAAGTGTTGGGCCTGTTAGATAAAAATGTTTTAAATTTCGAACAGTCCATTACAAAATTGCATTTTATGGTCAAAAGAGATTCTAAAGTTTCTAGTCCCATTTGGGATTTTTCGAAAAACCAAATATAATTAGATATAGAAAAAGTTCTTCCTGTTGGTGCGTTTGACGCTGGCAAAGCAAATGAGAAAACTAGTTATTTCAGGATGTTTTTATAAATAATAAAGAATATTTTTCGTTTCGAAAAATCTGAAAATTTCAACCCACTTTTTATCGGGATTTAATGCTGATTGTTTCCATATTTCTATTCGTTCTGCATTTGGACAATTATTAACATAACTCATCAAAAATTTCGTTATTATTTATATTTAAATCATTTCTGATTTCTGTTCCCTTTATTAACGACTTTTCAACTGAAGACCAAGATGGAATTGCATCTACAACATAGACAAAATATAGAGTTTCCAACTCAATTTCATATGGAATTCCAGCTAATATAAGCGATTTTACCGAATTAGTGAAAAAAGTGGACAAAAGCGGACATTTTGGAAAATAAATACTTTTTAGAAGTTACGTGTGGTAAAATAGTGGACAAATAGCGGACGCAAAAAAAATAGCGGACAGGAGGTTAAAATAGCGGACTGTCCACTATAATAGTGGACGGATGGTCACCGTAATTATGACCTTAATCAAGGCTGGACGATAAAGAACTTCCAATAAATCCTTTAAAGTCAACGAATGTAAATATAATAAAATAAATAACCTTCGGTAATTAGTATCGCGTGGGCCATCTGTGGGTTTATATTTAAACCATCCGTTATTTCACATCTGGCAATACTTAAGTCATTCTATTCCGTCACAAAATTCAGTATACTACCTCCACTGACTGAATCGATTTACTCTTGAACAACATTGGGATTTATTGGGCCAACGAGTAACTGTACGATCATGTTGATTTTTCCAAAAAAAAAACCTCTTTTCATTTCAGGTGGGTAAGTTAATAAACAAAATTGCCATATTTGGGGCTCAGAAAACTCACACGTGGTCTTACCACTGCAATAATTACGAGTGACTCTTTGGTGCGACTTGTTGAGCGGAGACATCATTGGCCCATACTTCCTTGAAAATGAGGGCAGCGCAACCATTATCCTCAATGGAGACACCATTCGTACCATGATCACAGATTATTTTGTGGTCGCTCTTCATGCTATTGATGTGAACGATGTTTGGTATCAACAGGATGGTGCAACTTGCCACAAATCTCATGCCCCAATCGATTCATTGCAGCAAACGTTTAATTGCCGTTTAATTAGCCGAAATGGTGGTGTAAATTGGCCGCCAAGAAGCTATGATTAGACAACGTTAAACTATTTTCGGTGGAGCACTGTAAAGAAAAGTGTTATGCCGACAAACCAAAGACAATTGAGTATTTGAAGACCAACATTCGTGATGTCATTGCCGTATGTGTTTCAATATGAATGAGAAAGACTAGCAATCAACTTAAGTAGTATACGTATTGGCTGCAAATCTTAGACAATTTGAGGCTCCATAAATAGCAGTTTGATATGATGAATACTGTTATCCTTCTTCTGTCTTACACTTATTTCCTTAACCATTTCTTTGAAATACAAGCCCTACTCCATTCTTCACTTTAAAACCATCGTTAAGATCACAATTCAGCTCATAGCACTTGTCATTGGAAAATTATTATGGACTGGACACAAAACTCAGTATGAGTCTATAGCTCATGATATTATCAAAGATGTCAGTTCTGCCGATACCGACATACTTTAAACATTTTTATTTTAATTTTTTAGTGTAGGAGGTGGAAACGTTGGACACACTCCTCGTAATAGTCGTACACATATTATTTCGCGATTAGCCTATTGGAAGCTCTATTAAACCGTCCTTCATTCGGTAGGTAGTCACTGTAATCTGGTTGGTAGTGTGTTGGCTTGTTAGCCGTGAGGTCACGATTCAAACCCCGGGTCACACATCTCCAACAAAAATGAAATATGAAAAAATATTTCGGGCATAAACTCTGAGAGTAATTAAAATTGCCATGAAAAGTTTCTGAAAAATGTGTCGATCGGATCAGGTCCCGCGACTCATACTCATGTATAAAATTAACACACACAATATAAGTGCTTTGGGAAACAAAGTCGTAATCCTAACTGAAGGATTGTAATGACCAATTATGTATATGAGTCACATGCATTATCGTGATGATTTTTGGAATTCCGTCTGTTCTTTTCTTTGCAATGTTTTGTTTATTTTTTTGACCGGTTTTATTTTTAGTGACCGGTTTTATATTCAACAGGCATTCTAGGCATCTTGATAAAATGGCATGGCATCTCTGTGGCCATCGTCTCTAAGTGAAATGACCAAAACCTGATATCGCTTGTGGAGAGTATCCAAGACATGAGCTGTGTGGCACGTAGCGCCTTGCTATTGATATTGCGTTTTGATGACGTACGAATATTGGTCTATCGATCATTACAACCCTTCAGTCAGCATTTCGACTTAGCTTCCAATGCCACCCATGTTGTGTGTATTAATTTTATCCATTATTGCCGGGGCCTACAGTTTAAGGCCGTCTCCGAATGAAAGATTTTCTTGAGAAACTTTTCATGGCAATTTTATTTACTCTCACAGTTTTTTCCAGAAATCTGTTGAGTGGAAGTCGCCGATAAAATATTTGTTCATATTTCGTTTTGTTCGAGATGTCTGACCTGGAATTTAAGAATGATGGCGAATATGTGCTTAAACCACCCTTAACTATGAGTCTACATTTGATTCCCGATTAATTACTTGATATATGGGCTTTAAATCCGTAAGAGCTGAAAATTATTAATTCACTAGAGCCTTGTGTTACATAGTCTATGGCCAGTGCAATAAACGTCACTTTTTTCGATTTCTACTCGTTGTACCACTTTCCCATTGTGTATGAGTTATCGCTATTCTTTTAGTATTTGATGAACATATGTATGTCCGCATGAGTATGCATGTGTGTTTCTACTACGCATCAAAGAGTGAATATCCATCCGTATATCTGCTTATGTGCTATTGTAGCCATTGTCTTCTGCACCATGTAGGCAAAGGCAAGCACACTTTTGAGAACCAAAGTACGAAACTTTATAGAAAATTTGCTGCCATACAAATGCCCAGGCAGCCGGCCATAAGTTAAGCTTTTAAAACATAAACAAGCTAAATCAAGTCAAATGTGGCAATAAATCTTGTAACGCTTCATGCAAATCGGTACAAATCTATGATGAAGACCAACCAACGAATCCAAGTCAAGTGTTCGGTCGTTCGTTGTTGTTTATTGTGTTGTAGTGTTTGTGTGGGCATGTTGTTGCCATCATCAATTGTAAGTTTGTATGTGCATGTCCCTACGTATGTATGTATGTATTTATATCAGGGGTTACCAAAAAATTTTTGGTTATGTATTAGTGAGGAAGAGAGAGAAAATAAGTGAGAGAATTTATTTATTTACAGCCATAGAAAAGTGTTAGTAATATACGCTATTTTGATTTACATTTCATCAACATACATAAAACTATCTATGTTCGGCTTAATAATTTTAGATAAATCAAAATAAAAAATCAATTTTTTACATATTAACAGACAAAATGTCTTTTAAGAACATATTCCTTACATTCTTTAAATGTTTTATAACATACATACAAGGCATTGAATATTAGCATCTTTTAACATAAAATATTTTTTGAGTGTCATTCCGAAATAAAATGCTAATGCATCCGCCGCACATGTATTCTTGTCGCAGTCTGATCGACAACTAAATCATAAAGCACAAGAATGCGTGTGAGTTCTCTCCGCACAATTGTGCTATGAAATGGTAAACAATGATTTATATGCATAATGAAAATCTTTTTTATGTTTTATAAATTCGTCTTCGTCTTCAACGTCTCTGTTTTTAACACTCACCACCAGCTGAAGAACAAACACCAGCGTATGATATGAATTTTTGATGTGAGGGGACTTTTGCTTTTTTTATGAAAAACTACGACTTCTGGTCTTTTGCAAGGACACGTCAGACACACACATCAGCACCAGAGCACATATGTTCGTTAGTTCGTTGCCTGCTGCAGTTGACATATTACACAGGTGTATGGTATGGTATGGCATGGTATGGTATTTTCTTCAATCATTAATTTAATATCTTCAGCTAAAGATCTACGAATGTTTTTCATTATTTCTCTCTCTTAAGGCCATTCATTCATTTAAGTTTGCCATCCCTTTGATGGCAAAATAGTTTTAAATGCAATATGGGTTATCGTTACATGTATTTGCCTTCTGAATTTATGCAGGCTTCGTTTTAAGCAAACAATCAAGTCATGTTAAAGTAGTGGGGGTTCGGTTAATAAATCATATAAAATGACTGCCAATCTATTTGAATTCATTTAAGATTTGCCGACTTTGAAAATGTTTATAAGGGCGATTGATTTTATTTTTAATTTTTTTTTTCCCTTTTTAAAGTATTGATACACTGAACTTGGACTGAACCCGTTATGAGCCACAATAAACTACAGAAATTATTTTGACTTCAAGTTAAGTAATGAGCGCATTATTTACAAAAGTATATATAAGTGGTGTTTGATAACGGAGACCATATAGCAGACTACTTTGCTGCGATTATGTCCACTGAATATGTGTTTGACAGGCGATATTTCATGGCAACATTTTGGTAGAAAGTTTTGTTTATTTGAAAATTAACGAAAAATATCTGCAAAAAGTTTCCGCAACATGAAACTACGATGAGACTATTGTAATACGGTGTTTAGATATGCACCTTTATTGCGTAAATCGCAATAAACGCCATTATTGAGCTCAATATTTCATATAAAGTTTCAATTAATTATTGCGCAATAAATACACAAATTGTTATAATATTGAGTAAAACTTAAAATGCAGCACTGTCATAAGTGTATTTAGTAAGCATATTACAATTTACAGAACACTTTCTGTTGATATTTGACAAATCAAATGTCAAAAACGACAAACAAACACTAATAAACTAACCAACAACACTAATTTTCGCGACCAAAATAAAAACAATGTTGTTGTTTACCAGCTGTCAAATGAATATTGAGTAAGCTGAATTGCTTATATTATTATGCCTGAACACTAAAAATATTGTACTCAATTAACCGAAGATTGACTCAATAAAAGTGCACATCTGAACATAGTATAAGTAAACGATATACATATTTCGAGAGTCAATCAGTAAAAAAGGCAAACAATTTTTGCAGCCAGTAGAACGAGGCAGATGTGAAGCGCATTTGGTAATAGCAGAGGTATTAAATACCAACCTGATGTTATTTTTGAAAATTGTTTAACAAAGACTGCGTATTTAAAACCTGATAAGCGAGATGCCGCATAGGCTAACGTTAAACAAAAGCGTGATTTACATACATGCATATATATATGTAGGTACATACATATTTGGTCATTAAAACCTTTCAGTCAGGATTACGACCTAGCTTCTTACACCACATCTGTTATTTGTGTTAATTTTAAAGTCGACTGCGAACGGCAGATATTTGAGAAACTTTTTCATGGCAATTTTTTATTTACTCTCAGATTTTTTGCCAGAAATCTGTAAGAGGAAGTCGCCGAAGAAATATTGTTTTATTTCATTTTGTTGTTTCAAGTATGATTTACCGGCGAAAATTAAAAATGCATGAATATTCCACAAAAAAAATTGTTGCAAAATGTCGGTAACCCTTATCAATCGAATTTAAATGTTGATTATTTGATGGTATTGAAACGGAATTATCTACTAAAACGACGTAAAACGAAAAAATTCTACCAGAATTGGCCAACAGAAAAATGTTGTGGACCACAATTATAAGCTATGCGACTTTTTAATTTGAGGTCAATGCTACTCTGAAATTTTCAAAAAAGTTTTGAATATACCAACCCTATATCCAGTAAAATGCACCATCTGACCACCACTTGCAAGCGGCCTGGTTGAATTATTCGGAGGCATTGAGTTATATAAATTCGGAAACTGAAACAAAGTTGAATAATGTTAGTCGACAGCATTAAAATACCTTGAAGCAGACCAACCCACAGAGTGTATTGTATATGGTTACCGGAACAATTGTACTTCACAACAAAAAAAATAAATTTGACAAAAATTTCAAACCGTTTTTGTTTGATTGCATTTTTAAATTTACACTTTCAAATGACCCACCCTATATAAAATGTAGCCTAAATATATACATCATAGGCTATCTTCAACTGAAACGATGAATTGAGTAAAAACCAGTATCCAGTTCATCGCTATTGTCTTGTAAATTTATTTCAAAAACTTAGGAAATTTTTGGTATTTTCAAAGGGGGGAGAAGAGGCTATTATTGTAGTTACAAAACGATCAAATATTTTCCCCTCAACTACACAACTTTTGTTTTTATCAAACACTGTCTGAAAACATTATCATATCATGTTATAATTTTCATTTCCGTCGTTTTTTTTTTTTTGATAATTTTTTGTCGTGTGAAAAATTTGTTACAAGACAAAAAGCCTACAAATTATTTTGCCATTTATCTTCGAACATTGAACATTAATAAAATAAACATTTACTGACAATCAGCACGACAATTTATTACAAATGATTGTGGAAAAGTTTGTATTTTTTTCTCTCTTTTTTTCTTCTTTCATTCTTTCCTTTTCAGACGCTTTAGACATTCCATATTTCAGTTTTCGTTTCAAACGGTTTGAAGGTGCTGGTGGTTGTTGTTTTGTTTCATTGCCCTTAAAGGCAAAAGCGGAAAGCAAATATTGTCATCATTATCGCCATTTTTAAATCATGTCAACATTGTAAAACCACCAAAATTTATGGTGAAATTTGTTTTACAGCCAAAACAAAAAAAAACAAAAAAAAGAGAAAAAATTTCAATCTTGAAATACTTAATTTACGCATGATGGCGTGAATTTAATAACAAACAAAAAAATGTTCAGAATGTTTTCCGAATAGCAAATAAAGGCTTCTTCGCAACAACATTTTTGATTTAATGCCAAAACGATAAGAGGAGACAACATTATAATGTAAACGTAAATGAATGAGCCAAAGTATGAAAGTTCACATATTTTGTAAATATTTTTGCTTCTTTAGAATCATTTTTTTTTTCTTTATTTTTCAATAGAATTCTTTTGTATACACACACAGATAAAGTGTAAATATGTATGTGAAGAGGAATTATTCAAGTGACATCTTGAGGCAGTGTCTGTTTGAAATGGCTTAAGGAAAGTTAATGTCTGTCACTTCCATTCACGGTTTAGTTGTGTCAAAACTTAAAATACAAATAAGGTGTTTAAGGGTAATTTTTTCATTCATCACCAACGTGCGACATGTTGAGACTCGTTTTGTTTTCAAATCTCTCTTATAAGAATGTTTTTTTCTGTTTTCTGAGTTACTAATCATTCATGGCCATTTACTACTCTATGCTTGGAAAGAAATCTTTTTATTTGTGAAATTTTAATAGAACATAAATATAGCCTGTGGTGAAAAAATCTCACTTGAGTAGTAGCAAATTCATTATCAAACATATTCTTATGGAAGTTCTTCAAAATATTCATGCATTTCTCAAAAAAACGAAATCAACACATAAAATCACCACACTTGATGTCGAAGCTTCTTTCGGAAAAATAAACTTTGTAAGTATCAAGTAAAGCGTCTACGAATTATTGTAGGATAACTTGTTTGAAGGACATAATTTTTAAATTAACATTCATAAGGGTCAAGTGAAATGGCGCGCTTGTCTACATACATACGACCCGTTAGTCAGGATTACGACCTTGCATCTCACACCTCTTATGTCGTGTATATTAATATTATATATGACTACATATATAGTACATATATGACCTACAGTTTAAAGTCGACTTCGAACGACAGATTTTTGAGAAACATTTTCGTGAGAGAGTTTTTCCCAGAAATCTGCTGAGAGGTAATAGCCGATGAAATATATTTTCATATTTCGTTTTGTTGAAGATGTCTGTCCTGAGGTTTGAACCATGCTCTCACGTCTCAGCAATGGATAGTGGTGGTGTTGTCCTGCGATACTGGAATTGTGACTGACTTGTCCATGTATAGGATAGTCTTTGCTTATCCTATCAAAAAATAATTTAATGGGATAATACAGTCAATAAGCTTGTAGAAGAAGGAACTGCTTCAAAGTTTACCTGTTAATTGGTTCATGGATTCGAGTGTCATATGTAATGTGGCAAAGCCTTGATGAAACCACATATCGCGTGAGTCTAATTGTTTTAATTTTGAAAAAAAAATGTCAATAATCCTTCAATGACTGTAAAATTCCACCGGCGTTCAAACTACACTAAGTAGTGCATCTCATATTGTGCAGAGGCGGCTCTAGATCTGCTTCTGAGTTCTTTTCTCAATGATGTCTACCAAAATTCGTTGCTGAAGATTATTTTTAGATACGAAATACATTTCTCACACTGCACGAATTTTGATAAAAAAAAAATCGCGAAATAAAATTGAATTGTTATATTCGTATGCATTACATTTATAATGACCCTATGCTATTATAATTTTAGGAATCCATTTTAAATATTGTTTTATTACATTTACATAAATAAAATATGTTTTCTGGAGTAGGACATTACAGAGTAGGGCATTATAAAGTCCGGCTAAACAATTGTAGTTTCCCGCATATTCTTTTTATTTTAAATAAATGCAGTCTCATGTAATTATAATTAATATGCAATTTCAAACAACACAAGGTACAGTGGTATGTATTAGACGATGTCTTATTATTTTCAAATTAAGAAAATCAAGAAAAATTCTTTTCAATATGAAGTCTTTAAATTTGTATCAGCATTTTGTATCAAGTTTACGGAGAATATCTAGAACACGCCCTAGATTACTCTAAAAGAGAATGAAATATAGTTCACTTACCTTTTGGCAGGAAGTTAATCAACCACCATAAGGAAGAAAACTGTTCAACACTGTCGGACTAATCTCTAAGCATAAGAGCTCTCCATGTTAAGACTTCTTTAGAAGCTGTTTTGGATGAGAAACCAGTGGAATCATACAGAACTTTCGACGTGAATGTGATGGTCGTTACAACCCTTCAGTCAGGATTACCACCTAGCTTCTCACACAACTTATGTTGTGAGTGTTAATTTTACACATGAGTGGCGGGATCTACAGTTTAATGTCGACTCCGAATGATAGATTCTTGAGAAACTTTTCATGGCAATTTTATTTTGGTCTCAGAGTTTTTGCTGGAAATCAGCAGAGAGAAAAATCGCCGAAGAAATATTTGAATGCAAGTACTTACTTCATTGGGTACTTACTTGGTGCCTTAGGCAGGATTACAACCTAACTTCTCACACCATTCATGGTGTGTGTGTTAATTTCATCCATGTGTGGTGGGACCTAAATTTTAACATCGATTCCGAACAACAGATTTGAGCAACTTTTCATGGCGATTTTATTTTACTCTTAAGAGTTTTTAGCAGAAGACTGTTGAAATTTGAGAGTTACTCGCACAACCTATCGTCATCTTACAGTTGCTACAAAAGAGCTGGTTACATCTGAGAATGGCTTAGCCAAAATGGTTTGGCCCGTAGCACCAATTATGGCAGATGATGGCAGAAAGACCTTTATAACCAGTGTGTTTGCAACTTAAAAACTTCGTCTGCATAATCCATAAGGAAATGCTAAAAGAAATGAAAGAAATGTTTCAGTATTCATTTCATATTTTTAATTCATTTCGAAACATCAATTGTTTAGTCACGATTTGCATTTTTTTCTCCTTGTTCTTCTTCCATATTTTTTACATGTTTCTTAAATCTTTTGTTTTTCATTCAACTGCGGGGTACTTTTATCCATTCAATGACCTTAAGACGGTTGCATTTGTTGTCAAACAATGGCCGCTAGCTATAAGAAAAAAATAAGATGAAATATTTCTTGCCTACCTTTTGTTTTGTTGACCATTTTTTATACTTGTTTTCTTTTCTTATAACGCCATTTTTTTTTAAGAAATTGTTGCTTTTTGTTATACAATATTTGTAACACAATGTCAAATGATTAATGAATTTACAGTGATATTTCGTTTTCTATTGTGTTAGTGCGTGTGAATGTGTGTGTGTTTATAATAATGACAGCAATGACAACATTTGAGAGAACAATTGTTATTAGTTGTTAAAGCTTAAACAATAGCAACAACAGTGGCAGCAACATCAACAACAACAGTAATTGACAAACACTTGGTACTTGGTATTGTTTACTGTTTCCTACTGTCAATTCCCTCTGTTTTCCTTACTGCTTAAGCTGCTGCAAATGAAAAACAGTTTCATGATGCTGTTGTTCATTATTTAAATTTTTTAAAAATTTTTTAAATTATTTTTGTTTTCAAGTTCGCATAATTTTTGCAATTTTTAATTTTTAATTTGTTTAAAAAAAATGATTTTAAAGCAATTTTAAAGGCATGACTCATGGTTTAAAATTTTTCTCAGAGTTACACGATGTTAAAGAAGAAATTTACTCGCATTTCTTAATACATATAATGATACAGATGAGCTGCGTTCTTCTCTTTTTAGGCCAATTTTAAAAATATTTTTGGGCATTTTTAATTTTTTTATTGCGGTATAGTAAGGAAAATGATGAAGAGCAATGTGAGAATGATGAGTCAGTTGTTTTAGATGACAAAATATTTTCAAGAGTATTTTAGGTAGTGTGTTGGCTTATTAGACTTAAGGTCGTAGTTCAAACCCTTGGTTAGACATCTCGAACAAAACGAAATATATCGGTTGGGCCATCTATCGGTTTCAATTTGAATTATCGCTTACTTTGAATCTGACAAAACTTATGTTATCCTATTCTGTCACAGAATTCAGTAATTATCTCCACTGAACGTAAGAAATCGATTTCTGCTTGAGCAACGTTGGGATTTAATGGAAATTTATTTCCAAAACAAAAGAAGAAACAACAGTGTCCGATATATGCAAGTTTATTGCTACAGTTTGAGAAACTGGTTTCATTGCTGAAGCGCCAGGATGTGAGCGTTCTCGTACAGTGCGTGCACCCGAAAATATCGAAGCTGTGGCTGAGAGTGTACGTGGCTCGTCATCGTTCTCAAGAATTGAACACTTCACGCACCAGTTTACGTCGACACCTACAAAATTCAATTGGTTCAAGAGTTGAAGCCGCATGGCCATCCGCTTCGTTTTCGCTTCGCTAGATGAACGAACGAGAAACTGCAGGATGATGATTTTGCCAAAAAAAAAAAATCATCTTTTCGAATGAAGATCATTTTCATCTTCATGTGTACTACGCAAAATTGCCGTATTTAGGGCTCAGCAAACCCACACGTGGTCTTAAAGAAGTCAATGCATATGGACATCATTGGCCCATATTTATTTGAAAATGAGGACGGCCCAACCATTATGGTCAATGGAGACACGTATCACACCATGATAACCGATTTTTTTGTACCCGCTCTTCATGGTATTGATGTGAACGTTGTTTGGTTTTAACAGGTTGGTGCCACTTGCCACACATCTCATGCTACAATCGATTTATTATGTCAAACGTTTGATGGCCTTTTAACTAGCCGAAATGTTGCTGTCAATTGGCCGCCAAGAAGCTGCAATTTGATAATGTGGTGCGCTGTTAAAAAAAAAGTGTTATGCCGACAAACCAGAGATAATTGAGCATTTGAAAGTCAACATTCGTGATGCCATTGTCGTGATGCGACCCCATACACTCGAAAAGCTGCACGAAAATTGGTCCGATCGAATGAGGTATTGTGAGGCCAGCCGCTGCAGCCATATGAATGATATAATATTTAATTTTTAAGCGAAACAATTGTACTTCCCAACAAAAATAAAATGGCAAAATTTCATTGCGTTTTTATATTTAAACTTTTAAATGGCCCACCCTTTAGAAAAATATTTTTTTCGACGACATCTTCTCAATAGTTTTCGGGCAAAATCTCTTCAGAGTAAAATAAAATTGCCATGGAAAAATCTGTCGTTCGGTGTAGACATTAAAAAGTTGGCTCCACCAGACTTGTATTTATTTAACGCACACAACATGAATGGTGTGAGAAGCTAGGTTGTGATCCTGACTAGAGGGTTGTAGTAACCAAGAAAGTACTTGAAAATTTTATAACGCAGAAAAGGTATAATATTGCAACTTGTGGGTTTTACGTATAAGTATTGGGTGATCAAACATGTTCGGCTAAAAATTGTAGATACAATCCTCAATGAAGTAATATTTCTGCTTAGTTAGAGACGTGTAAAGTAGTCTCCATTTACTAAAGACTAAAAGTACGGATCTTTACCATCATATTTTGCTACAATGAAAATGTAAGAATTCGTTCTATGCTGCTAATAAAATTTGAGAAAGAAGATTTGGTAAACAGAAGAGTTTGCGATAGTTTGCAAAAACAAAACGAAATCAAAGCCTATGATTGCGAGCGGTGAATTTTTTATTTTATTCAAAATATATTTCATTGCATAACTATTATACGTTTTAACGCTAGAAAATATTTTATAGAGGCAAAATTGAATTGACATATGCTGTGTGTATTGTGGGATTAGAAGAGAATTGTTCAAAATAAATTTCTACAACTTGATCAAGCGATTGCTTCTGATGTTTTTGTAAAAGCAGGGAGGCTTGAGAATGTCGTGTTCTGGGAATACAAAACTACGTACAGTTTTCTGAATTCTCCAAAGATTTTAATACAACAGATCGCCTGTGGTTGGAGTTCTCGAATAATACAAAAAAAGATTAAACATTGAAAAAGAAATTAAGAAATTATAAGGAAAATTAAAGCATTCTTAAAACGATTCTGAAATAATATAAACAGAAACAACATTAAATGCAATTATTAAATTAAACAGCAATATTTCCGGAGAATTAAAAAAAGCACATCTGCAAGCAAGTAAGAAAGCAACGAACAACAACGAATATCTGATCGTATGCTACCATGTATTAAGTTTCATAACAGCCAGGTTAAATGTGGTCACAAAAGAATTAAAAAAATAATTAAGGCTCACGCCTAAAGTATGTTACTTTACTTAAACCTTTATGTTTTAATATAAAAGGTGGCCATTTAAAAGTTTAAATTTAAAAATGCAATAAAACAAAAACGGTCAGACGTTGACGCGCTTGGCCTCACAGTAACTCATTCGTACGGATCAATTTTCGTGGACATTTTCCCTCTGCTTTATCGGCATAAGACTTTTCTTTAACGGCGCCCCACAGAAAATAGTTCAACTGTGCTAAGTCGCAGCTTCTTGGCGGCCAATTGACATCACCATTTCGGCTAATAATAGACCATCAAACGTTTGACTCCAAAAAACGATTCTGACATAAGATGTGTGGCAAGTTGCACCATCCTGTTGAAACCAAACATCGTTCACACCAATGCCATGTAGAGCGGGTACAAAAAAATTGGTTATCACGGTGCTATAGGTGTCTCTATTGACCGTAATGTTTGCGCCGTCCTCATTCTCAAAGAAATATGGGTTAATGATGCCTCCACTTCACAAGCCGCACCAAACTGTCAGTCGTTATGGGTACATTGGAATCCGTAAGACAATGTGTGTGTTTTCTGAGCCACAAATACAGCAATTTGGCTTATTATCGTACCCACCACAATGAAAATGAGCTCATCCGAAAATATGTTTTCTTGGCAAAATCGACATCATCGTACAGTTTCTCTTTGAGCCATTTAGCAAAGCGAAAATGAAACAGATGGTCATGCGGCTTCAACTCTTGAACCAATTGAACTTTGTAAGGCGTCATATCGAAAATCGATTCATTATACTCAATGCAGATAAGACACTGAATTTTGTGACAGAATATAATGACATAAGTATTGCTGGATTCGAAATGATCGATGGTTCAAATTTAAGCCGATAGATGGTCCACCCGATATTAATAATACTACTAAAACTACCACTAGTACTGACAATACTACTACTACTACTACTAACACTACTACTAATACTACTACTATTACTACTACTACTAGTGCTAACACTACTACTATTACTACTACAACTACTAGTGCTAACACTACTACTATTACTACTACTATTACTACTACTATTACTACTACTATTACTACTACTATTACTACTACTATTACTACTATTACTACTAGTGCTAACACTACTACTATTACTACTACTATTACTACTAGTGCTAACACTACTACTATTACTACTGCACTAGTACTACTACTACTACTCGTACTACTACTACTTTTACTACTAGTAGTATTACCCAGTATATTCCTTTTCTACCTAAAATTGTGTAGGGTATTAAAACAAATAGGAAATAAATATTAAAAAAAATTATGAGGATATTTTTTTTTATTGTTCATTTATAAAGACAAAGAGATGATTTCATTTGAATAAAATTAAATATTAAATTATTAACAATACTTATGTGTTTTTTTTACAAACAAACAACAAACGTGACAGAAAGTGCTGTAATTAAATAATTTTTTAATTACATTATGATACGTACAACAGCAATAAAAAGCGTACTATTTATAACACAATTATAATTACGCATACGGCAGACACACAATTTATCATCACATTTATGTATGTGAATATCGTATATGAATATGCATTTAATCATCGCACATTTATTGGACAATACATATAATTTTGTAATGCAATAATGAATTAAAGTAAATACTTGAATTAAACAAAAAAAAAAAGGAACTGAAATGAAATGATGAAAAAGTAGGACACAAATAAAATGCAAACAATACAATTGAAAAAAAGGTTTTATTTACACTCTCACTAATAGGCACGCATAGGCACACTCCTTCACGTACTTACTCGCTCACTTAACAATACAGGGCCAAGTGACAGTCTGGACAGAGAAAAGAACAACTACAGCAGAAATGAATATGACATGACAAGAATCACTCAGTCACTCACGCATATGAAATATATACTGGCATATATATTCTCATGTCCTCTTTATGGGAACTTCAAATGTACACGATAACAGTTAAGATATATGCCAATTAGGCGATCAATTATGGCTATACTAAACGTGATCTCAAGGATAAACTAGGAAGCTAGACACAAAATGTGCTCATTGATAAGATTGAATTTAATTGATAATTGATAATTCGATAAAATAAATAAAGCGTGAAAAATTAAGACGAATCATCAAATTGGTATTAAGTTAGTTGCTAGAATCGTCGATATATCAATCCTCTTGTTTTGTACACTTATTCAGTATGATTAATTCTGTTGTTCTTATGAAAGCTTTTGCTTTGGATATTCTGGCTTATGTAGACATCATTGTCATTGTATTGTAAATAGAATATCCAAAACAGAACATAGAATCAATATTAGAAATTGAGACAGTATGTTTACTTGGAAGGCATAAGCCAAACAAAGTAAAATTGATTTTAAATGCAAGTGGCGTACTTCAAATGCCTGGAAGCTATAATTACAGAAAATTGAAAACCAAATAAAGACTTTGAACATCTGGAAAGTGGGAATTGTATTACAACTTAAACGAATTGTTCATTTAAATACTTGAATTAACAAATAAAGCCAAACTAGCAGTTACTATGGTAGCATAAAATAGTAGAACAATGCCTCGACTACAAACTCCAACAAACCGAATTTGTATACGGTTGCAGACGAACAAATTTTCAATTTTTTTTCATTATTTCAGAATCTGCTATATAAAGGAATACCTCGTAAAAGACCTGCATACATACATATATTTCTTAAAATAAACGATAAAGGAATGTGAATACCTGTCAAGTGCAGATCACAAGAGCATGCCAACAGTAAGCAGCACTCAAGAAGTCGTAATGTTACTTGTAAATAAATAGGATAGTATGGTCATGTCATTTGAACCGAAGTTGCTAAAATCTCAAAGCTATTCAAGCGAACCACGACAAAGAAAATACGAGTATCATTGTACGACAATAAGTTAGGAGCTCTCATAAAGTATGTAATTCACCTTCTTATTTCACCACATTCTTGTTTCATTATCATATATACATACGTCCATAATTGGTCAGTTTAAAGAGGATTTCAAGCGACCGATTTTTGAGAAACTTTTCATAGCAATTTTATTTGCCCACACTACCTAATTGACTACGGCGACTACATTTTAAGTCCCGCCGCCAATGGATACAATACAATATGGGTGGTGTTGGAAGCTAGGTTGTAATCTTGACTAAATGCTTTTAATGACCAATTAAGTAAGTACCAAACTTACTTAATAAATTAAAGTTCGTATAAATAATATCGAAATATGTATTGATATTCAAATACTTTTCAAAAAAAAATTTTTTTTTTTGTAATCATAATTTTTCTGCACACTGTCATTATACTATAGTAAAGAACCATTTTTTTTACATGAAATTATAAATACTCATTCCAAATGATGTCATTAAATACTTATATTATGTTCTCAAATAAACAACTCACACGCAACAATAAAACCACCAACAAAATTTAATTTCCAAAATTTAAATAGGAAAACTATAGACTATCGGTGTAGACAACAACAATAAAAAGAAAAAAGTGATTTAAGGAAAAATTAAAAAAATTAAAAATTAAATTAAATGAAATTAAAACTCAGTCAGATAAACAAGAAGAAAAAAACTGCTGCATACCTACAGAGCGTTACAATATTTCTTACGTCCTTTTACAGTCCTTGCCTGATATGAATAACGAACATAAAAATATTACTGATGGACAAGAAGTGTATGTACACGGACAGACATTTATAATGAATGAACGACATGGCAACATCAAATAAAAGAAAATCGAATGTGTAACCATAATGGGACAGTTGACAAAACTTTATTCAGACTGATGTTGCCTTTTGCATAATATTTCTTGGCCCTGGACATTGACACTACTTGACTATGTATGGCATAAAAGAGGACTGAGCAGAAAAGAAGAAGGTGTACAAGCCAAAGAACGAAAACAATACGTCACCAGAGCATGAAGAACAATACGAGTTTAATCATAGTAATGTCATGGAATGAATTGTTTTCTACCAAATACACGCAAAATAAACACACGTACATTTGACCTCCACTGTATTTTTGGAACATTCTTTCTTAAGAGAAGGCAAAGTAAAGCAGAGCTTGTAGAATGATGTCAATTAAATGCCAAGGATTCCATATAAAACAAAACAAAAATTGTTCTTAAAACAATAGTAATATCGTAGGTGCGGCTATACCTTGCTTAACGTAATATCTGGTCTAATGAATATACATCATGTCAGGTTCTTTCTTTGCCTTTTCCTCATTTTCTAATGACGTACTTTAATTACTTTGTCACTTGGTCAAATTAAGCAACAATGGTAATATAGAATATGTTGCTATTGCTGTTGGTAATGAAAAAGCTATTTTGCAAGGAGAACATCAATAGATTGATGAATTAAATATTCAGAATGACCTTTTCGGCCTCTCTTTTTAATTTTTTTCAATGTACAACAAACTTAAGCTTAGCAGCAGTCTATCAAAAATGTTTATGCAGAATAAATGAAAAACTACCAGAAATTAATGGTGAAAGAAGAACAGTAGAGTGACGTTTTTTTCGCTGTTTATCAATGCAGACCACCAGAAGATGTCGATTTTGCCAAAAGAAATCATCTTTTCGGATGAAGTTTATTTTCATCTTGGTTGGTACGTTCATAAGCAAAATTACTCTATTATCAATACACCCGTTACGTTTTCATAGAATGGTGCAACTTGCCACACATCTCATACCACAATCGATTTATTGTGTCAAACAAGTGATGGCCGTTTAATTAGCCGAAATGACTTTGACATCGTTGGACTATTTTCTGTACGGCGGCGTTAAATAAAAGTGTTATACCGACAAACCAGAGAAAATTAAGCATTTGTAGTCCAACATCTATGATGCAATTGCCGAGATACGAGTCCATACGTTTGAAAGAGTGGACGAAAATTGGTCTCATCGAATGAGGTACTGTGAGGCCAGCCGCGCCAATCATATAAATGAAATAATATTCCATTTCTAATCCGAACAATTGTGCTTCATAATAATATAATAAATTTGGCAAAATTTTAAACCATTTTTATTTAATTGCAGTTTTAAATTCAAATTTTTAAAGCGCCCACCCTATAGAACGTCGAAATTCTAGCGTTGCCAACACATACGATACTCTGATGAAAAAAAGTGACTTATGCAGCAATAAATAATTCTGAGCCCGTCAATATCTTCTTTTTGACACCTCTTTGATGTCGCTGAGGATCGCCACATATATTGCGAATCTTTTCCGCGTGATAAATTATTCCTATAGTTTAGTGCCATAAAATCAAGTTTCCCAATGAAAGAACAGAAATGTTTTCCTATCACGGATATGAATAGTAAATAACGTAATACTTACATAGGCAGAGGTCATGCAATTTTGAAGGCTTTGAAGATTTTCACTGTGAATCTCCGTCCTTGTCCATGAATGCCAAGGATTTTTTTAGAGAAATTTCGAATCATTCAAAGGTAACTCTTGTATGGGTTCCGGGACACAGGGATATGGTTGGAAATTGCATTACAGATAGCTAGAGCCGATATGGAACTAATAATTTCCGACATGTTACAGGGCGTAGGTATTGCTTTTGTATCGGTTAATTTGGATATTGTCCACGTGCAACATTGCCAGACTCTGTTGGACACGTACGGACACGAAAAGGACTGACTCTGACTTCTGTTCTTCAATGGATATTCGTACAATGGATATTCTTACGGGCCACTGTTCATTTGATAGATATGTCGAAAGTCTCGGCATTCTAATGATTTCTACAGGAGCTGTAAGTCTGATGAGGAGTAGGAAGAGACTGTTTTTCACCTCATGTATCAGTGCTCTGCTCTTGTCATGAAGTGGCAGAGTTTTCTGGCCCCTCATTTTTTATCATCATAAATGTTACTCCTTAAAATACTCATTGCAGTAGTTTATTTTCATACAAGTGTGTCTGCGAGAACAATATGATGTGATTGACATTTTATGTGCTTTTGAAATTTGCTTGCAATAACGAAAACATATTTTAAGTGATAACAGTATAGTCCGCCTACACTGACATTTAATTATGGGATAATCTTTAAATGTTTATGCCACATGACTCCGCTAAACGTGTGCAAACTTAAAATTTAATGCCAGAAATTGTTCTATTCCAGCTACACAGCATCATCCTTTCTATAAATTATACAAATATTTACAGCAACCTGCAAGAAATTAACTTTTCCACAATTTAAAACCACTCTATGTACGACGGCAATGCTCTAAATTTTCAAACCTTTTTAAACGCTGAGAACTTTTCACAGTACTCTATTAAAACTTCAATAGATTCTTCCAATAAATTGAATCTTAATGACCTTGAATCACCTTTCAAACACTCTACTGACTGATATAATTAATATAATCACAGTTTTTACATTTTAAAAGCCAAGAACCCAATACTTCTAAAGTTTTGCGGCTTTTAAATGGAATTTGATGTTACTTGCAACAAAAAGGAAAATTTTGGAAATAATTTTAAAGGCAACCTGCACGCTCCACACTACTTCACGTAGCATAAAGTACACACACAGTGTCATACACATGAATGAACGATAATGTATTGCCTGCCTGGTTAACTCAAAGTACACATGACTTTATGCGTGATTTGGGTTTATATGTCAGACAACTGAAATTCACTCTTTAGTACAATCTACTCTCTCTCCTATTTTTTTGTTTTGTTTTCCAGGTGGAGAAGCATTGTAAATAAAAATTTTTATCTGGTGATTGTGGTGGCGGTGGCGATGGATACAATGTCATCAGTAAGTAAAAGTAATTTTTTTTTTTTGTTATTTGGCACAGGTTGATTCAGTAGGCGTAGGAGTATGTTATACTATAGAGAGAGTGTGTATTGCTCCTTGAATATAAAATGAAACACAATTTTTATTATGACACTTTTATTCATATTTTTTCTTCTCCAAACTTAATTTTTTTCTCTTCACTCTTCACTGTCTTTTCGTTTTCATGGTAGGTGTTCCTTTGTATTGCACATGATTTTTGTTATTGTTATTGTTTTCAGAATATTGTTGTCGTTAATTAATTAAAAACATAAGCTACGTGATAATATTTTACTTTATTTCACTTTTTTTGGTGTTATTTTTGTTATTGCTTTCTGTGTTCCATTACTTTCCATCAAGTTTACGTTTTTCATTGAATTTTTTCGTACGAAAAAATTTTTTTTTAATTAAAATAAAAAAGATTTTTGTTTTCATTTAATAACTGGCGACTGTTTTTATTTTTTTTTTTTTTGAATTGAAAATAATTGAAAAACACTTTTAAATGGAATTTCTTAATATGATAATAGCCCACGCGATGTTAATGGCCAAATGAAAACAACACGTATGAAAGCAAAGCCTTGAATTGCTGACTTTAGGGCTACGAGGTATTTTACAAAGTTTTCTTCTTGTCCTTATAATGTCTGAGAGTACTGAGAAGGATGTGAATAAAAAACGGTAATTAAAGGAGGCATGCAAAAATAGGAAAAACTTGCCCATTTTTCGTGTTCTAAGGACTTAAAAAACCTTTCAATTGCCAGACTGTATATTACTAGCTGAGTAACATACACCTTTTGCTTGGTGTAGAGTAACAGTTCAGAGTCTCTGGTGAGAATTGAACCCACAGCCCTTACTCTAATAATCTAGCACACTATCCACTGGACTACCAAGGCGCCCGAATTCAGAATAAGTTTCGAAAGAATAAATATTTGTCTCTCACCTCTCAATACTTGGTTATTCCGTGTACTTTCGACATCAACTTAAAATTCCTTGGATATCATTTGTAATTGACATTATAATATTATGCTGAACGGTGTATAATGCTTTCTAATAGTCAATGATACTAAAAACCAATATCTTTCTCTGTTTTTAGAGCCGTCACGTGGTTTATAGACGACTAATTACTATCCATTGAGGAACAAGTATAAGACACCGTCGTAAATCTAAACAAAAATAAAGCTGCACGCGAAAACAGTATTCCTTGCGATCTACTTTAGTAGCTAATAAAACTTGTGTCAAAGTCCCTTATATTTAAATGGTAAACAAATAGAAGCTTACACTCAAATATAGCCATAACCATGTTTCCTAGACTTTTAAGGATACCTCGAAAGCCTAATGTGATAAAGCAATTCTGATAAAGTATTGCTTGGTTTCTAGGTTCAAAATCTTCTTGGCTTGTGTAATTAATGATAAGGAATTAAAAGACAGTGGGAAGTGGCTATAGTCTAGTAGGTAGTCTGTCGGCTTATAAAACGAAATATGGAAAAAATATATTTCTTCGGCGACTTCCTCGCAGCAGATTTCTGGCAAAAACTCTGAGAGTAAATAAAATTGCTATGAAAAGTTTCTCAAAAATCTGCCGTTCGAAGTCGACTTTAAGCTGTTGGTCCCGCCACTTATGGATAAAATTAACACACAGAATAAGTGGTGTGAAAACCTAGGTCGTAATCCTGACTGAAGGGTTGTAATGACCAATTATGTATGTATTTAATTAGAAAATAGATACGCCACAAGAAATGTGCATGTACGTTACTGCCGAACTGAAAATTTTCCGTAGAGGAACTCAAAAACTCAAATGAGTTAGAGTTAGATTAGGCTACTCCCTCTCAATTTTATTGCTTGCATGAGTTTTGAACAATAGTTTGAAAGAGCTAAGCATAAAAAGAAGAGGGATATTTTAAAAATTGCACAGAGAACTTAAGGAGTTCGATTGCAAACGAATACCAAAACATATACCCCACAGCACAGCTACTACAGTTGGCTGCTGTTCGTTTTCAAAGTGTACCTCTTTCATAGCGCACCTTATCGAAAGTTTGAGAAACATAGGCAAAAGGAAAAATGGCATTTCTTTAATTCGAATGGTTTTCTAATTGTTTGCACTTACTTGTTGGTTTCTTAAATGGCGCTCTGTTTTCTCCTGAAGCCAAACTGATGATTCGAAATTCGTACTAATAATTGGCCTTATTTTGGACATTTGCCGATTTCAAAAAGCTTTAACATTGTTGATAGTAAGCTAATCCTTTTCCTCTTTCACGAGGAAGATACTAACAAATGTCCCTTTGTGTTAACCAGTGTGAGGTAAGGAACCTTGTCATGATCCGTTAGCGGTGGGTTTAAAACACTCCGAGCTCCGGATGAAACTGGTCAGTTCGCTTAGTGGAGCGGTCCAGGTATGTAGGACCACCTACGGTTTTTTGAATTCCATACTGCTTTTTCCAATTTGGAAAAGTATTCTTGTAGAATACTTTACATATAGCCGCTCTATCGTCTCCTCATCAGACGTCTACGAAACCCTAGGTGTCAGTTCATCCGCCTTTTTGCCTCCCTCTATGCAATTTATGTATTTAAATATCATTGAATATGTAAAGAATAATACTCATTGGCTATTGAAAGAGTTCAATAAGCATCTTTATAATGATCATCTTGATGCTACGAGCTTTCTTCTTATTAAACTCTGTACCATCTGCGCTCAGCTACCAGTAGCGGTGGCTTAAAAAGTTTTTTTAGTTTTGTGCGTAGCTTCAAGGCATCCCAACAGTCTGCAAATGGATTAAGGTGGCGGGCTCAGCAGCCGGTTTGATATGTTCACAAAATTTTGATTTGGCAACATAAAAATTTTGTGATGTCCTCAATCATAATGTATGAGGTACTTTTTAATTTGAGTCAATTAATAATTTAACTCATCCCTATATTTGTTTTGTTATTAAAAGAATATGTGTGATTAATTAAAATGTTCACACATTTTAATAAATCTTTCTGGGCAAGTCAATCCGGACATCATTTCGAAAACATATCGTAGATATTAAAAAGATTGGCATTTCATACAATCGCTACGGTAATCGCTACCTTTATGAGAGAAAACATTATGAGAGAATAGTGCCCATGGTTACAGACAAATAGTGGCGAGCCTGAAAGACAGCAGTATTGTTTACACAAGTATTTCGTATTCAAAGAAAATGATGCTTGCAAGAGGCCTTCATAAAAATGTTGAAAAACAAAAGAAAAACAAAATATTTTTAAAGAATTTCTTTACGAGAGGCTGGGTTTAACCAAATTTCTATATTTAGCTGAAGTGCTTTTGTGTGCCAATTTAATTCCAACTACTTTACACGTGCATTTAAAATTGCCATGTTTGGTGTGCATCATCTTTATCTTTTAAGATCTTTGGCATTATTAACATCATCATTGGCAGTTGCACATCAAAATTACAATATTCAGTTGGGAGTTTTTTCTTTTCTTTTCTTTTGTTAATGTTTAGTTTTGTTTTCTTTTTTAAATTTTTCTTATAATTTTGGTCAACGACTTGTGGTTATACTTGTTAATTCTGACTTGACAATTTGTTATAAGCAAACAAATCGTATGGTTTTCTTTGAATAACAACGATAAAGATGAAATGACGAATTCTTTTTACTTCCACATTCCACTTATTTTAATATTTATCATATAGAATTTAAAAAGAATTAAATAAGACCCGGAATTTGTAGTCCTCTCAACACATTCCATTAGGTTATTGCAAGATCGTCTTAAATATATTCATATCTGAGTTTGGTTTTCTTGCTCATGTAATAAAACTGAGCAGGAGGACCATGAATCATTTAATATTGAATACCAAATAGAGCTTAACACAGATTGATTGAAAAGTTCTTTAAGGACCCAGGATTGTACAACGGGCATTTATAAAGTATTAGTTGAGGACGATATAGATATCATAGAGAGGACTTTGCGAGATGTTACAACATCCCTTGCGTATGTAAAAAGGGATTGATGGAAGTGCTTCTAGCATTTTTTACTTATCTTCACTGTTGCAAGTTCTGGAATGTTAGGGTTGCCATAATTATTCACCTTGTAACAACGCTTTGAGGATGTATTATTTAGAAGAGGATTGAAGCCTCTTATTTTTTTTTTTAATCAAAACAATCATGATGAAAAATTTAAATTGTCTTAAACTGTGTTCGCACTTGGGATGCTTGATTTGTAGCCACTACAGTCGTCAGTCTTCAACTGGCACTAAACAAACATAAAATCATGTTGTTAGTTGCACTGAACAAAGAAACCCACGAGTCTAGATTACCAGGGGAAAATTGATAAGTACAGGTATGAATAGAATGAAGAATTTACTTACCCTGGAACCACTATAAATAAAGATAACAAAGTCAGTTTCGAAGTTGCCGTAGTTCAGTAGATAGGGCATTGGATTATTAGACGAGAGCCCGTGATTCAACTTCTGGCTAAGACATCTCGAGTAAAGCGAAATATTTCCTTCGGCAACTTCATCTCAACAGTCCGTTAAAAACTCTGAAAGTAAAATAAAAATTGCCATGAAATAACTTCTCAAATATATCGTTCGTAAGGCAATATAATATAATAAGTCCTGCCACTTATGTACAAAATATACACATGCAACATGAGTGGTGCGAGAAGCCGGATTATAACCCTGTCTAAAGGGTTGTAATGACCAATCAGTAGTCGAGCAAACGTGAAATTGACATATTTTGCGATAAACAATCAAGATCCATCAAAGTTTTTGAAAATTTTTGAACTGAAAGTTCATTTGGAAAATAACAGCGTATTTCGTACATAAAGTCAAGTATTGGGGGTGATTTAAAAGATTGAATTTAAAGATTGCAATAAAACAAAAACGATTTGAAATTTTGCCAAAAATTTTTTTTTTGCTGCGAAGTACAATTGTTCCTGTTAGAAATGGATTATTATGTCATTCATAAGGCTGCCGCGGCTAGCCTCACAGTCGAAACTCATTCTGTCGAACCAATTTCAGTTCCCTTTTTCGAGTGTATGAGGTCATATCTCGGCAATAGCATCACGAATGTTGGCCTTCCAATGCTCAATTGTCTCTGGTTTGTCGGGATAACACTATTCTTTAACAGCGCCCCACAAAAAATAGTCCAACGGTGTCAAATTACAGCTTCTTGGCGGCCAATTGACATCACCATTTCGGCTAATTAAACGGCCATTAAATGTTTGACACAATAAATCGTGTGTGGCAAGTTGGACCATCCTGTTGAAACCAAACATCGTTCACATCAATACCAGGAACAGCGACTATAAAAAAATCGGTTATCATGGTGCGATAGGTATCTCCATCCTCATTTTCAAAGTAATATGGACAAATTATGCCTCCGCTAAACAAGCCGCATAAAACAGTCACTCGTAGTGGGTGCAATGCTTTCTGTAAGACCACGTGTGGGTTTTCTGAGCCCTAAATACGGCAATTTTGCTTATTAATGTACCTACAAAATGAAATTAAGCTTCATCCGAAAAGACGATTTTTTTTGACAATAAAACTTTCGACCAATTGTCTTTGTTTTGGAAATAAATTTTCAATAAACCCCAACGTTGCTCAAGTATAAATGAATTCATTACATTCAGTGGAGATAATATACTGAATTTTGTGACACAATAGTATGACATAAGTATTGCCAGATTCGAAACATCCCAAGGTGAAGATTTAAACCGATAGATGGCCCGCCATAAATTATAATGAAATCGAATCATAGCTTTAGGTATGAAACTGTAGAATGGATAACCCTTTATGGAAGTCAAAAAGAACAAAACCGAAAAATTCTTCATAACTTTGCCTACACTTATGAAAACTAAACTCCACAACAACGGTAAAAAATATTATTGGATTAGATGGAAGAATTGAGGAAACATGCATACGTTTACAAATGTTTTGACCACTGCTGTAAAAAACAGTAAAATTCCAATTCTATATAAAAAAAGGTTTGTTTAATTCATAAACAATGAAAAACTATTTTGTTTTATTTCTTCCGAAATAAAAAAACATTAAAGCCAATTACAATTACTATCAAAAAAAACTATGGACAATTAAACAATTTTTTAGGTCTAGTTTAGCACACGTATGTACTATACAAGTAAAATAAACGAATTTATATTATAGGCACCTGTAAGCAAATAAAATTAATGAACCGTATTTAAACAAAAATGATACATACATTTACAATATAAATATAATTTAAATATTTAAACAAATAGAATTGTATTGTAATTAAAATTAAATTCAGTGTAACGAACCAGAAAAAGAGAGAACAAAAATTTTATCCTTTCGCAATGAATTTAGTTTATTCCTTAAAAATTATTACATATAAACAGGCTGAATTGAATTGTTATTAATAAAACTGAATGTCTTAATTGTTGTTATTTTTTTTTTTTTTATAAAAATTGACAATAAATTAAACAAAATTAAACAACAATTACAAAAGTAAGCTCTTAGCACACAGCACAAGTACTTTTCACCACAGGCTATATTTTTGTGTTTTTTTTTTGTTGTTGTGTACATTGTTTATACAATATTCTTGTTATAAATAAGCATAAATAAACAATAATGAAATAATTGTGTTTTTTCTTTTATTATTTTTAAATATTTAAACAGTAATCACATCAAAGAGAAAAAAAAATACAACACCCTCGTAAAAACTTTCACCAGAACTTTTTTTGAATTAATTTTAAAATTTAATTTTTTTTGTTTTGTTTTATTTCATTCTTTCCTTATATGACAACTGCAGATTTCTCACACTCTCTCAAAAAATTAAACAATAAAAATTTACCAAAATTTTTAAAAATATTGTGAAATAATTTATGACATGTTCTTTATGGTTATGAACTCATAATTATGTTTAATTATTAACACTACACCTACGGGGGTAGTGATATACCTCTTTGGCATTTTACGCTCCACTATTTGAAAAACATTCAAAGCCTGTTGTCTTAATACACAATCAATACAACAGAAAAGTTGAAAACGATCAGCCAGTTTACATTGTTGCCTGAGTTGAGATTTCTTTGAAATCAGCTGAAAATCCAAATTCAAAATACGCCCTAATGAGCCATACTATAGGAACGCCGTGGAATTAACAAATTCCAGTTATTTGGTATACTTTCTCCAACAAAAGCTATATATTCGACCTGAGCACATCTGAAGTCCTTGCAGTCACTCTGAATTTCTTTATAATTCCTTGTACAGCAGGTCGATTGTGGCAACCATAATCAAGCCGTAAAGTTTGCAAACAGATTGCGTTTGAATCACCAATTTTGCAGTAAGTTTAACTATTTTTACGCGTTCTCCGATAGTGAAATGACCGGGTCCTACAGTTTAAAGTCGTCTCCGAAACCTTTTATTGCGATTTTTATTTACTCTCAGAGTTTTTGCCAGAAATCTGCTGAAAGACAGTCGCCGAAGAAATAGTTTTTCATATTTCGTTTTGCTGGAGATGTCTAAGCTGGGGTTTAAGCCATGGCCTCACATCTAATAAGCCAACACACTACCTACTAGACTACAACGACATCAATGACATTTCACATAAAATATACATAACAATTAATTCCAAATAGATAAATCCATGCCGAGTCTTAACGATCATCGTTTATCCACTAGGTTTAAATATTTTGGAGTACCGTGGAACTCAAGCTCGTCTGAATGCTAAACATAAAGCGACTATAGAGCTGTACGTGTTTTAGAGTAACTAATAATTGATATATAAACCACTCTATATATAGGGCTGTGGTAAACCTTATAGGCGTTACAGTCTTAATGTTTTGTCGGCGGTGTGCCAATATCAGTTTCATTGTTACCTAATAGACACAGTGCACAGGTAGTCAGTAGTACTTATTACCTGTAGTTACTACTCTATATCATTTGCTTACATTATTTGCTTTGGTTGCCCACCGACTTTCTACTAAAGCGGATAGCTGACCAATCTGGACTATAGACATGGAAGGTTTTGAACACATTACGAGCATGTACATTTATGTTCGAGGAAATTACAGGCTTATACCAACATTACGAAAATAGTGATAAGCAAAGGTCAAATTATTGTAACAAATATAGAAAGACCACAAAAAATAAAAAAGGAACGAATAAAAATAACAAGTCACTTAAAAGATTGTAGCAGTTGCCAAAAAAAAATTTCTTCGGCGACTTCCTCTCAGCAGATTTCTGGCAAAAACTGTGAGAGCAAGCAAATAAATTGCAATGAAAAGTTTCTCAAAAATCTGTCGTTCGGAGTCGGCTTTGAACTGTAGATCCCGCCACTCATGTATAAAAATAAATACACAAAACATAATTGGTTGAGAAGCTAGGTCGTAATCCTGACTGAAGGGTTGTAATGGCGAATTATGTATGTACATATGTATGAATAAAGCGAACAGTAACGTTGTGAAAGAGTGTTGTCGGGTATTGATTTTCCAATTCCCTCAGTTAACATGGGTATATGGAGTCTAAACGTCGTTGATTGCATAAGGACACCCAGTATTTCTACGCACTGTAGGGCTGACTATATACATACATATATGACAGACAATGTGCTATAAACCTGAGGTTGAGAAGATTATCTTTTCTAATATCTACTGCTATTGTGGAATTAGTTTTAATGTTTGGATGGTTTCCCATAGGAATTATTTCATCTCCTGGTTGAGTAATGATTTAATATATCATGAGAAGTCTAATTTTTTGTGGAACAAGCATCCCTGAGCAGATCCCTACTCTTTACCTAACTTAATAATTTCTCTGGTCTCTTAATTAAATATTATTTTTATAATCCAAATGCGAATATAAATTAAAAATACTATTTAATGGCGTTTATTATTCATATTATAAATAAAAGTCGGGTTCAGTTTAAAATCTGAAACCAGCTTAACTAATGAACACAACATAAGGTGTCTAAGAAGTTTATCTTGACCGACTTATTTGACAATTAATACCTGTTTCTTAACTATTTAACCATGTTAATGACAAGAACAACACAAAAAATCTATGGGTGCGTAGGTAATAAAGATCACAATCAATAGAAAGTTCCATAAAACTCAAAAACGAGTTCCGTATTTGTAAAACAAAAGTTCTTTAAAATTCTAAAAATTATTTACAATTTATATGCGAAATATTTTGTATGTCTGTCTATTAGTTCGGTCTACACAAAGCATATTAAATAGATACACAGTTAAACTGTTTTGATAGACACCAAAAGCACATACATATGTACGTATAGTACGAGTAGATATTTGTGAATATTTTTATCAGAGATAAAATCAATTCAAAATCTTAGATTAGCAAGAAAAATTATTCACTTTATAAGACTGGTAACCTAATTTCAGAGCAATAATTATTGTCTGCTTAGAAATTCTGATGTGAATCATATTTTATAGTAAAATATGAGGGAAAATAATTTTGATGTTAAATTTTAAGAGCTACGTCGCTTTATGCAGAGAATGAATACAAAAATTATGAAATTTTGTGCTTTAATGGTTATCACAAAAGCATTTTCTCAAGATTTTATTTTTAAAATTATTCATAGAATTTGGAACATAATTTGTAGGTCACCAAAGTCGATCACTAATGTTCCATGATATTAGAATTTCAACACTTTTCTGATGAGATCGTTATTACTAAAGTAGTTTTTATTGACACATTATTCCAATCTCTATTATACCTCTCGCTTGCATCGATATCTGCGATTCTAATTGTTGGATAAGAGGAGAAAAACGTTTGCATGTGCTAGCTTATAAAACTTGCCGTTCCGACCGTCAGCTAATTTCTTTATTGGCCTGGTCAGATATTTAATTAATAATAATCCAAAGTAGTGGTAAATTGAATGGAAAGCAAACGACTTCTGCATTTTAAGTTACTATGTAAAGGCAGTTAATCCTTTAGTTCTCTCACGTTAAACATACACGCATACATAATTGCCCATTATAACCTTTTAGTCAGGATTACGATCAAGTTTATCACGTTACTTATGTTGTGTGTGTTAATTTTATGTATGAGATTACACGTTAACGTCGACTCCGAATGACAAATTCTTGAAAAACTTTACATGTGGCAACAAGTCAGAGTAAATAAAATTACCATGAAAAGTTTCTCAAAAATCTGTAGTTCGGTGTTGTGTATAAGGTTAACACACACAACAGAAGTGGCATGAGATACTATGTCGTAGTCTGGAGGACTGCAATGTCCAATTATTTTATGTATGTATTATAGATTTTTGAGTAGCTATAAATTTTAAAAGTGAACGCAGCATTTTCTAAACAAAATAAAATATGAAAATTTAACAAAATTTGTAAAGTTTTGGAACAAGTGGACTTGCCATTATCTGTCGAATATTTAGTTTTTTATTCCACTTCAAGATTTCAGAGTATAAGTGAGAACAGACGGAATACAGAATATATTCTCATGAATTAATTTTATTCTTCCTTTAATTAGTATAGAGTGGGCAGTCTATCGGTTTAAATTTAAACCATCGGTTATTTCGAATATGGCAATACTTATGTCATTCTATTCTGTCACAAAATTCAGTATGTTATCGCTACTGAACGTAAGTAATCGATTTACGCTTAAGCAACGTTGTGATTTATTAGAAATTTGAGCCAACGTGATACTGAACGATGGTGCCGATTTTGCCAAAAAAAATTAACCTCATTTTTATCTTGGTGGCTACGTTAATAAGCAAAATTGCCGTATTTGGGCCTGAGAAAACCCACACGTGGTCAAATAGAAGCCAATGCACCCATTACGAGTGACTGTTTGGTGCGGCTTGTCGAGCGGAAGCATCATAGTCGATGCAGACACCCATTGCACTGTGATAATCGATTTTTTTGTACCCGCTCTGCATGGTACTGATGCGAACAATGTTTAGTTTGAACGGGATGGAGCAACTTGCCCCACATCTCATGCCACAATCGATTTATTGCAACAAACATTTGATGGCCGTTTAATTAGCCGAAATAGTGTTGTCAATTGGACGCCAAGAAGCTGAGATATGACATTGTTGGGCTATTTTCTGTAGGGCGCCGTTTTAAAGAAAAGTGTTATGCCGGCAAACCAGAGACAACTGAGCGTTTGAAGGCCAACATTCGTGATGCCATTGCCAAGATACGACTCTATACTATCGAAAAAGTGCACGAAAATTGGTCTGATCGAATGAGGTGTTGTGAGGCTATCCTTGGCAA
Source organism: Sarcophaga caerulescens (assembly GCA_927399465.1). Classification (NCBI taxonomy): domain Eukaryota; kingdom Metazoa; phylum Arthropoda; class Insecta; order Diptera; family Sarcophagidae; genus Sarcophaga; species Sarcophaga caerulescens. The sequence continues at coordinate 62,847,119 of OV656872.1, forward strand.
CCATAAAAACTAAATAATATTCAATTTTTAACCGAAACAATTGTACATTACAACAAAAAAATGCAATTTGGCAAAATTTCAAACCGTTTTTGTTTTATTGCAATTTTTGAATTTAAACTTTTAAATCATCCAGCCTATACATATTAATAAACTTAGATAAACATAAATAAATGAAATGTAATATACATAGCAAAATATACTAAACTTGAATATAAATTCACTTTGGAATTGTTAAAGGTTACTATTAAAATTCTGAATTACTCCTAAGAAAAGGTCCTTAGACTGGCATTCCATTTTTTATAAATATATTTATAATTTATTTTAATATAAAGTAACAATCCTTAACGTACATTCCACCACTTAAAACTCTCATCAACAAGTGTTGTCTCCATGTAAACCAATTTAAATTGATGACCGATGGAACGAGAGTTCAACAACCTGTTTAAAACGCCCTGCATCTGTCTTCAACTCGATATTAATAAGCATATAAATAAATACATCAACTAAAAAGTAAAAGTAAATTAACTCTGTTGCTGATGATTATTTATCAACATTCAATATAATTAATAAAATACATGCAACAACAACAACAGTATACACCAACAGCTACATATAGCTGGCTCCCTTCTTCGAACCAAGGCAAACCAAACCATATCAAACTTTTTTACAAAAAAGACAGCAGCAACAACAAGAATATAGGAATTAAAAACTGTGAATATTAAATATAAACAAATTAATATGCAAATCATATCACAGCAACTGTGCATAAATTATGAAACAATTTATCGATGAGTGAAAAAAAAATGTTCAAAAAAATAACAGAAGCAACACACAGCCACCGTCTCTGTCTATTCACATTAACCATCCAAGAATCCCAATATGAATCGTACTGTGTTTCCAGTTCATAAATATTTAAATAAAGAAATCAGGCTGTCAATTAAAAATCATTCACATACATATTGTCATCATCATTTTTCAATTTTTTTTTTTTTGTTTTTTGTTATTTTTTTTATTTTCTTCTTCCACATTTTTTTTATCATCATTATCAGCGTAGTCGTTATCATCAGCAAAATTTATTTTATATTTTTTTTTAATGAAATTTTTAATTCATAAAATCAACAAGCAGGGACTGCCGCCAGTCAATAATAAAGAGATTCCCTGGTAATTTTGAAGATAAAATTACAAAAAATTTTAACCAATTTGATGTTGATGGTGATAATGATATGGTATTCAAAACTTAAAAGAGGAAAGGTAACGATATCTGCCAAGATCGATTAAAGGTAATGCCCTACATTGACTATAATTACAGATTTTATAAAGAATCATCAAAACTGTATATTAAAAATGTCTTTAACCCATTGCATAGGCTGTTAAAATAATTTATTAAAAAAAATTTTTTCATTGGAACTTTACTTACGTCAAACTTCCTTAGTACAATTCCATAAAAAATTTCAGGCCCTGTAAGCGATGTGGAAGTTCTTGGAAAGCTCATTTTCATGCTCAGTGCTGTGAATTCCTACATGATTTTAGGTTCACCACACCCGGATGCCATTTCTCTTGCCTAACACATTCAGCATGACTGATTGCGAATTGAGAGCTGAACTAATTTCTTGACTATCGGATAATATTGATACGTTCACGAACACGCGGTACAATAAAAATATTGTGAGACGAGTTTAATGAGTCCCAGTCAATATACCGATACATACATACATAATTGGTCACTACAACCCTTCAGTCAGGACCTAGCTTCTCACAGCAATCATGTTGTGTGTGTTAGTTTTATACATGAGTGGTGGAACCTACAGTTTAAAGTCGACTCCGTACAACAGATTCTTAAGCAACTTTTTCATCGAAATTTTATTTACTCTCAGAGTTTTTGTGCCAGAAATCTGCCGAAGAAATTTTTTTTTTTGGAGATTCGTTTTGCTGGAGATATCTGACCCGGGGGGGTTTGAACCGAGGCTTCATGTCTAATAAGCCAACACTTTACCTACTAGACAACGGCGTCTTCAATATACCGATAGGATGATGCAAATTGACAGCACCTACGGTGAGTAACATTCACATGAAATAATCTTAAAATAGTAAATAGCAGACTATTATTATCATGCCAGATAAATATTTCATTGAATTTCAACACACAACCAGAATTCAATGATTTTTTTCTTTCGATATTTTTGATTGAAATCTGTCTTCCATTTTTATAAAATTTAGTTGTCAGTTTTGAATAGCATTTGGGATGGACTTCCTACCAGCGATGGAAGTAAATCAACACTTTTGAATCAAAACCATTATCATATTTGTATGTGTACATGTACAGTTTTGCTCTTGTTCTTGTTCAAAAACTTAATGGCCTTGAAAATTAACGTCAAATTTTGTTTCAAATTTCATTTCTTTCTGGTTGTAACGTAGCAAAAGAGAGAGTTTGAAGTTAAAAGATGTTCCCTACACAATAACGATTTCTACATTTGCATCCATCGAACAATTATTGAGTTATTCAGATCAGCAGCAGTCTGCAGCAGTCGGTACCATCTTAATTAAACTCTTTACGTAAGAAAAAATAAAGTTTTCGATTAATTGGTCCATGATATGTGGGTTTGACAAATAATGTACTTTTTTTGTTCATTTAATCGATGGGGTAGCATTTAAAAAACGGGCGAAAGGTCTCGTAGTAACTCTTTTTTATTTCCCTACATGATAAAGAACTCTTAGTGACCTCATGTTGAATCTGCCCTATTTGTTGATTTTTCTTTCTAGGAATTTGCTTTGCTTTTTTGATTTAATTTTATAGTTTTTGCTAAGTTTCTACTCATTATTTCAGGAGAGATTATTATATCCCTTTTACTGTAAATAACTAATTCCCTTGCAGTGTCATTTAATCGCTTTTCTAAGCCCATTTCGAAATAGGCAATTATTTTTCATTTTTAGAAGTAAATGCTAGTAAAACAATTATTCCAACGTCGAATGGCACAAATGCATTAACTTTTTGGCTACTGCGGTCAAATGAATGCCTTATTTACCGCAATAAATCAATGCATATTTATTATTAAGCTGAGTAACATAAATAAAACCACAAAATTGAAGCAACCATTACAACAGTAAATTAATGAAAATAAAAATAAAGGACTAAAAATTAAATAAATTAATAAAAAATAAAAAAATAATAATATATAATAATATATAATAATATATAATAATAATAATAAAAAAATAAAATTAAACGATTGTCTATGACTGTGTATTAATCGTACAAAAATTGTAAGGTAAGGAGAACGTTCATTATCATTTCCGCAACTTTTGAGCAAATCAGAATCACAATCGTTGATACCCATGCTTAAAACATCTGAAACTGACTGTTTTCATACATTATTTTGGTCATTACAACCCTCCAGTCAGGATTACGACCTAGCTTTTCATATCACTTATATTGTGTGCGTTACTTTTATTCATGACTGGTGAAACCTACATTTTGAAGTCGACTCCGAACGACAGATTTTTGAGAAGCTTTTCATGGTAATTTTATTTTACTCTCAGAGTTTTTGCAGAAATCTGCTGAGAGGAAGTCGCCGAAGAAATATTTTTTTAATATTTCGTTTTGTTGGAGATGTGTGACCTGGGGTTTTAACCGTGGCCTCACATCTAATAAGCCAACACACTAACTACTAGACTACGACTTTACTTCTTTTATATCCTCATTATCTGCTGGTGTTCTACAACAAGAGACACAAAATTGGTAACTTCTGGAAGATATTTTATGGCATAGAAACTTTTATCTCTATCCGAGTAAATAATTAAATGAAATTTAAAACATTGATTGCCAAACTACGAGATAACTCGGAAATTACATTCTTTTTCTTCTCTGCCAAGGACTCTATAAAACTATGACACCTAAAGCTATAAAAAGTTTACTTCAGTAAATCTAAAATCCGTGCACACAGAATGGAATCGACTGTCGCCCTGGAAAATATAGTGAATCGCTTTTGATATACGGTTGCCATTAAAATTTTCTCAAAAATCTGTCGTTCGGAATCGACTTTAATTTGTAAGTTCCAACACTCATGTGTAAAATTAAAATAGAACATATGTGGTGTGAGAAACTAGGTTGTAATCCTGACTGAAGGATTGTAATGATCAATGGTGTATGTATGTATGCCTGGATATACAAATTTCATTTATATAAGTATATATAAATAATGCGATAAAAAAAAGAGATTAAAAAGTGATTAAAAGTGACTCCAATAAATATCATGAGAGAAATATTATCCGCATCGCTTATGCCGTATTCTTTTCGAGAATATTGTATTGCAAGGGAATGTAAAGAAAAGAATTTTATCTGGAAAAGATAATTAAACGATCATATTCATAAGCACACACAATGGTTCCTTTTGTTTGAAATCAAAATTGGGCAATAAAAATCGCTCATTTGATGAAAATCAATAAAATTTAAAAAAAAAGAAAGATAAATAATACAATAAATAAATAAATATATAAGCGAATGATTATTAATGAAGTGTTTTTCTAAAGAAATTTATTAAATTCTGCAGAAGTCAGATGTGGAAGAGAAAAAATTTTGAATAAACGATAACCACATTGAATATGATTTTTATTCTTTCTTTCTTTACTTTCTGTTTTTTTTATTTTATTAAGGCCACATATGTACGTCTCATACTTATAATTTGTAAGTTAATAAACGTATCAACGTTAAAGAAATTGTTCCAATTTCAAGTTTAAATAATATTAAGTGTGCTTGAGCCGAATTGGAATTGAAATTTGAATGAAAATTAAACAAATTCAACCAGTTTTTACCGTTTTTAGGCAGAAATAAAACAAAAAAACATGGACAATATTATCTAAAATACAATGGCCTTCAATATGACGTCACATTTGGGCCATTAGCTATCATATAATGGGCTATAATAACAACAAACATAAACCCGGTAACACTAATAATAATAACAAAGGCATTCAATTGAAACCCGTATTTTTTTTACTTCTTTTATTCAAAAGAAAAAGAAAGAAAGAAATAAACAAACATTGCCTGAATTTTTAAATGACTGATGGTCTGTCATATAGCTGACAACTGAACTGAGTGTCTGTGTATATAATTTTGCTTTCAAGTGTATGTTTAAAAAAATGTACTTTTTTTGTTGGTACTTTTTGGTACGGGTATTAACCAAAATTATATTTGTTTTTATTGTCATTTAACCACATACGGTCAGTGGCACAGAAACCTAAGCACCAGTAATAACAACAAAAAAGAAAACAATTCTACAATGTGGTTATAAAACAATCACACATTATACTTATTGGCTTAGATTATTGCTCCTGTTGCTATTAAAAAACGCTGCCGGTTTTGCGAACAAATCAATTTAAAAACAAATTTTTTTTTCTTTCCGCCATAAGCATACACGCCCTATTATTTTGTAGGCAAGTATTTGTTGTTCTTAGCGTAGACGTGTGTGCTTTGATTTTTTAATCTGTTATCTGTTTAAACCGTTATTAAATAATCAAAAGAACAAAATCTTTTATTCTACAAAAAAAAAAAAAAAAAAAAAAAAAAACGAACAATTGTCCCAGTTTTTAAGCCATTTAAACGGGAAATTAAGATCGCACACTGCCTGCACCGACTGTAAATTAATTAATGAATCATAATTAGGAATACACGGTTGAATTCTTAATAATTAAATGATTTATATTATGACTTATATTTACAGGAAATGTGTGTGAAGGGTTTTTACATCCATATTTACCGCAGTCCCAAAAACCTTCTTAAACATCCCAAATTGTGCACGAGTATCTATGTATGTTTTCTTGTCCTTCTTCGAACCATTCGTTTTAAGCACATGTTTTCGAGTGTCCACTTCTACTAACATTTTATCAAGCTTGAGGTAAGTAAATCCATTTCAGTAGCAATCACCTGAAATCTTTTTATTTGCTCATATCTAATTAAAGCGTAACCTATGTGGACAATTTATTTGTTTCATAATCACTTTTCATATAGGGTGGTTGCTATAAAAGTTTAAATTTAAAAATTCAATAAAGCAAAAACGTTCTACAGTGCAATTGATCCGGTTAGAAATGGAATATTATTTCATTCATATGGCAGTCCCGGCTATCCTCACAGTACCTCATCCTATCGGACCAATTTTCGTTCACTTTTTCGAGTGTATGGGTTCGTATCTAGGCAATGGCATCAGGAATGTTGGTTTTTAAATGCTCAATTGTCTCTGGTTTGTCTTCATAAGACTTTGCTTTAACAGCGCCCCCGGGAAATTGTGCAACGATGTCAAATCGCAACTTCTTGGCGGCCAATTGACATCAACATTTCGGATAATTAAACGCCAATCAAACGTTTGACGCAATAAATCGATTGTGGCATGAAATATGTGGCAAATTGCACCATCCTGTTGAAACCAACAACAATACAATGAAGAGAGGGTACCAAAAAATCGGTTATAATGGTACGATAGGTGTTTCCATTGACCGTATGGGCCAATTATGCCTCTGCTCCACACGCTGCAACAAACATTCACTCGTAATGAGTGCATTCATTGGCTTCTTTAAGACCACGTGTTGATTTTCTGAGCCCAAAATACAGTAATTTTGTTATTAATTTTATTTGCCGCCCAGATGAAAATGAGCTTCAGTCGGAAAGATGATTTCTTTTTGGCAAATTCGACTTTATCGTGCAGTGTCTCGTTGGAACAATAAAATCCAAAGTTTCTCAAGCGTAAATTGATTCATTACGTTCCGTGGAGATAATGACAGAATAGAATGATGTAAGTATTGCCAGATACGAAATAAGCGATGGTTCAAATTTAAACCGACCAAAATTTAAACCCACCTGATACATGCTGTTAAAATGCATTTCCCAGTTCACTCCAGACAAGATTTGAAACAATTGCGTCATTTAGTTTGTGCATAACAGTGGCTGCCTTCCAAAGTGTATCGATACAAAGTTTGTATGCAGTTCTACTACTGTATATAAACTATTGTAATGTATGCATTCATCTATATGTAGAATAACTAAAATAAACAAAAATAAAATGTAAATAAACGTAAAGTGACTTCACAAAATATAATCGTAATATGCAGAGTATGCAATATCAAGTGGCTTGTGTTGATTAATATGGGTCACTAGAAATGCAATACAAATGAATACGATATTAATATTATTGTAGGTCACTTAACTATTAACAATTAATAGATTTAAGGGGAAAAGAAAAAGAAAACATAGAATATGTAGGAGAAATAGTTTAAGATTATTATAAGAAAACGTAGACTAAGAAATAGTATATAAGCGGTGAGAATTTGTGAAATAAATTAGAAATAATTCTGACTTAGAACTGGTTTGTTTTATTTCTCATCAACTTAGGCAGTTAACTTTGATATGATATAGAGCCGTCTAATATTCTAAGGCTCTTCAAATAAATAAGAATACTATAGGGAAACTTACATACGCTATAGACTCCAACACAATCACTAAACTTATTACACTATGTAGATATGCAAAGTAACCAAACAATGCATCAACTATAAATCCGATGCCTGATTGCTTTTTCACTGCGTTAAAAATACACATTGACGACGTTTTGAAATAGAATACATTGTATATATTTTGTACAGCGGCATTATGAAACACGATATTTTGTTCAAACACAAAGCAACTAAAATTTTGGAAGGCAGCCAGTCATACTCTAGCATGTGATTTGAAGAGAAGATGGAAAAATCGTAGTCCATTAAATGCGAGCCCGTACCTTACAAGGCACAGTTGTTCCAATTTTAAATAAACACTTGCACTTGCATTTTGACGTTTAATCATAATCAGCCACACAATCCTTATCGTTTGACAACTTCGCAAAGAAGTTGAACGTTGTTCAACCATAAACGTATACGAGTATGTGAAACGTTTCATAAACATAAATAAAACCAGAGACTAAGCTAAGAATTAAAACATTGAGTATAGGCTTTGACTAGAGGCGGCTTCCTCTCAGCAGATTTGTGGCAAAAACTCTGAGAATAAATAAAATTGCCATGAACATTTTTTCAAAAATCTGTCGTTCGAAGTCATCTTTATACTGTAGATTCCGCCACATAAGTACTTTTGATTCTATTAATAATTACTTCCTTATTTTTCCTTACAATCTCTATCACTTTCTCGTTTTAACAAAGCGACATTAAAAAATTATGTTACAATCAACATTTTAATAATGCCAACATAATCAGACAAAAATCTTTGCCATAGCAGGGCGTTACGAAAATATGGCATTGCATGGTGAATAAAAATAATTTCATTTAACAAATTACAATCACGTTACGCTTTTCATGACAAAACAAAAAAGAAAAAAGGGTGTTGATATCCTTTTTTTTGCTGCTTTGCCTAGCTGATAGATTTTAATCACCATAATAAGCAAGACATGCAAAAGTAAAACAAAAACAAAAAAAATTGTTTTTATTAATAATACTTCAAACAAAAATAAAAAAAAAATAAAAATATGATAATAATTACCAGGTAATTGTTTTATTATGGTTGATGCAATCACAGCCCTTATTTTGGGTTCCATTTTTTGGTTTTCATGTCATTGTTTTTTTTTTTTGGGAGTTTTTGTTGTTAATTATTGTAAAAGGAATATCGTGCATGGAACAAAATTTATAAAAAATTTCTTTATTAAAACAAAACTCGTTAAAAGCGGAAAAGAAGAGAATTTATGATTAAAAACGTTTAAACAAAAAAAATAATTGTTCAACAACATGTAATTACTTACGAGATACACGATAACATTCAAGCGATAGAAGCTGGTTTCAGAAAGAGTTTTTTTCGTTTTAATTCGCTATAATTGAAAATATTTAAAGGTGGAACTATTCCATTTACAAATAATTATGTATGTATGTATGTGTGTTTTTGAAGAAATTTGGAAATTAAAACTTAAATTTTTCTTTAAAGAGTTGGCACCTTCAATTGAAAGGCAGCTTAAGGAAGCAGCCTTAGAAATACATAAAAATAGAACGATCGATAGTTGACTGCTGATTTCCAATCTCTCTCTCCTTTTAAACATCATACACACAACTGCAAAATTTAATATAGAGCAGCTAAAGAGCCTCCTAATTCTGTATATAGGATCCTTCAATCAGACCACTGGATTCCGAAGTCCATAAAGAAGTCATACTTGATAACGAATCATGAATCTTTAACATTAGAAAGATTCTTCAAAATCAAAACATCTTTTCCAAGGAACAATTTACGCAATCAGTTCATTCCATATTTCAGTGAAGGTCAGAGCTTTGCATAGTTTCGTTAACCTATTACGAGATTTAGCAGCAGACTTTATGATATGATAAATCTAGTGTCTGCCAGCTTCCTCCTTAATAGTATTCTGGTCAGGCCCGGACTTTGGCACACTCATCACAATGAGGCTCAGTAACAAAGGTGAATAAAGAACATGAAGGCTACTAGGTCCTTTGAAAAGAGGGACAATCCTGTGATATACGAATGCTTGAAGAACAAAGGAGAGGAGCGGAGGACTTGTTGGTCCCAGAGAGAAATACATCCCATCCAACCTGCATGTATCTTTCAAGTAAAATCCTCTGCTATTGAAAACTGTGTTCAATTTAAATAGTCAGGCCACAATTCGAGCAATCAGCTCTATTGAGATTGAATCGAAGATAAAATGTTAGGGAAAATAGTCTTACCCCCTGCTTTATTTCGGATCACGTAGAAATTCTTCAAAAAGAGATTTTTGGAGGGGTATATTCAGCAAAACAATTTCTGACTCCAAATAGATTTGAGAAAATTTAAACTTTTGAAATAAACTGTGTATAGTAACCGATCGTGGCTTATTAGAAGTGAGGCCACGATTCAAACCCCAGGTTAGACAACTCGTACAATGAACAAATATTTCTTCAGCGGCTTCCTTTCAGCAGATTTCTGGCAAAAAATCTGAGAGTAAATAAAATTGCAATAAAAAAGTTTCTCAAAAAATTTGTCGTTCGGACTCGCTTTCAAACTGTAGGTCTGGCCACTCATGTATAAAATTAACACACACAGCATAAGTGATGTGAGAACATAAGTTGTAATCCTAACTGAAGGGTTATAATGACCAATTAGACTTAGCTTAGACTTCTTGGCAATGGTATGACCTTATAAAACTTGGGTATCAGTTTGATTAGTACAATCTACTAGTATTGAGACTAATATCCTCAAGGCAATAAACCATTGCTTTAAATTAATTTACATACTTATTTCTATCAAAAACAAGGTGTTGTTTTTTTTTTTTTTTTGAATTGGACAACCGTTTTATAATATCGCTTTGCGCCAAAATCCCGGTGGAGATTTGTTGCACGCCATAGTGAATAATTTTGACTCGTATGTAGTATGCAAAAATTTTCAAATATCTTGGAATTGAAGCTCAGTATTTAATTTCTACTATTTAGTCATTCTATTTTAATCAGTATTTAACAACTTCTTTCTTAATATACATACATACGTATACACTAAGGTTTTATCGGCTTTAATTCCACTATAAGCTCGAGAAGTTCTTAAATATAAAAATAATAAAATTCTAAAGATGAATTCCCAAATCCATAATGATACCAAATACTTTACGATTTTCATACGGAAGCCAGACACATGATTGTGCTGTCGATAAGTAAAAACTCATCTCCGGTGTAACCGCATAAACAATTGCATTTGCCATATCTACCACTACCACCACCACCACCACCACCACGTCTAAATGGCTTTCCTTATCACTTTTCAGATTGGAGTGAAATTAAATTCGTTGTTAACACACGAATTTTATGTTTACAACTTGAGTTTGTTTTTCAATCTCCTGCGATAGCACTTAAGACGTCTCCGATGGCAGCAGATTTAACGAATTGTTTTACAACAAATCGCTGTTGAGTATTTAAAATTTACTTGACGTTTTATTGATAAATCGATACGCGTTTATTGTCGATATTTTGAAATTATTGTTAATGCGTGTTCTTCCAGTACCCAGTAGTAAGAGTTTGGGACTCAACGTTTTAGTAGTCCGTCAGACGTTTAGTCAGTTGGTCGTTGTATTTGCATTTTTAATGTTACAATAACAATAACAACAATTTACGAGTTTGTATAGAGTGCAAGAAGAGTGTACATGGAGTACAAGTGCTAAACACAAGTACTTCGTTTAATATGGCGCTAAATTGTTTATAGCCGTGGTTAATGATCATAATCGTATAGACGGCGATGCGGACGACCATCATAAAATAACGTGTTGAATGTCATGTTGTTTTTGTTTTATTTTTATTTTAATGTTTTTTATGTTTTTTTTTCTTACCGATTTCTTAACGTCTTTTTTTTTTGTTTTTTTTTTTTTTTTTGACTAAAAGAAATGCATTATGGAGGCAACATAACGTTTGTTAAAGTGATAAAAACACAATTTTGATTTCATTTTTATATGAGGAAATCGATATTGAAAATAAAGATAAATAAACTTTTTATATCTTTTGATTTATAGGCCATAGATATTAATTTTCAATTTCCATTCCAGTTTAATGTCAGCACAGTGTGAATATTTTTTTTTGTTTTAATTCACAATAAATATTTAGGCTTTAAATTTTTTCAACATTCTAAGTACAACTTAAAATCGTGTGTTTTAAAAATCTAAATAAATTAATAGTCGTTCACATACATACATACGTAATAATTGTTCATTATAACCCTGCAGTCAGGATTATGACCTAGCATTTTACACCACTTATATTGTGTGCTTTAATTTTATACATGAGTGCAGGAAACTACAGTTTCAAGTCGTCTCCAAACGAGAGATTTTTGAGAAACTTTTCTTGCTAATTTAATTCACGCTCAGGGTCTCAGTCTCCGTTTTTTTAATTTCGTTTTATTGGAGATGTCTGATCTGATTTCTTCGGTGACTACCTCTCAGCAGATTTCTGGCAAAAACTCTGAGAGTAAATGAAAAATGCCATCAAAGAGTTGCTCAAAATTCTGTCGTTCGGAAACGACTTTAAACTATAGGTCTCGCCACTCATATATAAAATTAACACACAAAGGATACGTACTGTGAGGAACTAGATCGTAATCTTGACGGATTGTGATTGTCCGCTAGTGAACTTTGTGCAAGTTTTTGAGGAACCTGAAAAGCTAATTAAAATAAAATTGATTTAGTTCTTCCCCGCACTGAGGTTCATTTAATATTTATCTTCAACATTGCATTGAGCATTGAAATACTTTAAAAGGCTTCCATTCCATCTAGAATTCAGCTGAAAAAGAAAATCAAATCTTATCTTCACAGTAGGCATACAATACAGTTCTAAATGTAGGCAACAACGATAACTGAACCATCGACGGTTTTGGCATTGCGATAGACAAATTCAGAGAACAGTTCGCGAACATTCGTAGCCGTCACAATACCAGGGCCTCGAAGTAATGTCGAGTTACAGATCTCAATACAATCAACATGGTTTCCTAAATGCCTTAGGAATAAGATGACAAGCCATGTAGTATGATTAAATACCGAATTCCATAACCTGAAAAATATGTTTCAGAAATGCAGAATAAGGAGAGCAGTTGAACGGTCAGTGGATAGATGGGTTGCTGTTTGATCTTCAAAGGATTACACACAGAGAAGTATTTGCGAAAAATAGATACAAATGGAAGAATTCAATATGGAAGGTCAAGATTAAATTGTGTCTGGAAATGAACACAATTTTAAGCTTTAATGCACATAGGGCTGTCAAACAGCATTTCCCCATCTTTATTTTGTTTTCAGTTTCTTTAATCAACTCTTGCCAGTCAATCATAGGCTGATATTAGATTCAGCTGCTGTTCAGCTACTGTTTCCATGAAACAGCGCCCTCTGTGGCCGTGGATTGGATGTGAGATAGTGAGAAACCTTTTGCTGATTAAACTAAAGAGATGATGCTGCATCGTTGTTGATGTTATCATATGAGCAGTATTTCGTGGGGACTAGTATCCTTTAATACTTTGCAGAATTCAGAAAACGAAGAACAAAATATTTTCTGCCTTTTCTAGGGTTTCAACTGAGACTACTCGCGCTTGTCGGCGGCAACCACTTTAACAAGTACATCACCTGTAATCTTTTAATAGTCTTTCCAAAAATATTACGTTTACTTCAGTTCTAAAACATTGCCATTTTAATTATTTTTACATTCAAAAGTCGTACCCATTTGTACCCCTATTAGGTTCACAAAGGTTTAAAAGTAATTTTTTATTCAGAACACAAGTAACCGACACAACGATAAACATGTGGAATATTTTGTCGATTTACTGGATGATAATAATAATGACGATGTCGATGTCGTTGTCGATTTCGATGACAGCGTTGATAATGATGATGATGATGAGATTATCGATGTAGATGACGACAACGATGACGATAAAAATGTAAGACAATGGTTCGTTGATTTTCTAAAAGCGAACGCATTCTCTCTCGTTATATTTCTTTTATTCATGGCCTTTACAAATGATATCGTCGTTGTTGCCTGGCTGGTTGGTTGTTTGGTTGGCAGGCTGGCTGTTAGGTTAGCGGCTGTTTGGTTGGATGCTTGACTCTTTAACTATGGAATAAAGGGATAGACGGATGGATAGATAGATAGATGAATGGATGGATGGCAATGGATTGCTTGAATAGATGGTGGATCGAACGATGGATGTAAGGCTGTTTGATTTGGTATGGTTTGGTTCGGTTCGGTTGGATAGCTAGCATACCATTTGACTTTGTTTATATGCATTAAAATTCTTTTGTTTCATATTCCGCTCCTGTCCTGTCCCGAACTGGTTGGTCTATTCTGATACGAACTGTAATGGTAAGCTTGTGTGCTTTGTGTGTTGGGGTGGTATTTCAAGTGTATAGTTGTGTATGGAAATCACGTACACGCATAAACAACAGTAGCAACAAGAGCAACAACAGTGGCAACAACAATATAAAAGCAGCTACTGTTGCTAACATTACATATACGTTTACACACATGCACAAACAAACCAAATAAGCTCAACAAAGTTTTCCACTTTATTGTTATTGGGAAGCAACTCAAAAAGAAAAACGAAAAAAAAAAATGAAAAATACCACTCGAGGATAAACGACTGAGAAAATAACGTTTATAACGTTTCGTGTGTGCGCCTCTATGTGTGTGTGTGTGTATGTATATGAATTACATGAATATCCAGTTGATAATCAAGCCTTATGGCAATTTTAATATGCCCTCTCACCAGTACCAACAATATTTGGTTAACATTTCTTTAATACTCCTTTTTGTTTTTGTTTCTTGTTTTTTATTGTCATTTTCATAAAACAATATGTTTGATTTTGGCATTTGTGGCATTATGGAAGACAAGACTGTCGCTGTTGCTGTTGTTACGTCTGTCTCTGTGTGCCTGTGTCTGTGCTTGGGGTCTGGGTCTTTAGGTAAGTAGTGACGTAAAGCAACTTTTTATCCATATTTTACACGATTCTTATCTCGTCGGGGTGACAAGCGGTAACACCTGCTACGTTCTTTTTAAACTCCTCCACCATTGAGTGGGTGTTTAACCAAATTGACCGTATGAGTAGTGGGGTGTTGGTTGCAGTGACATTCAAAAACTCCCCATTTGTTTTTATTAAACCGAAATTATATTAACGTTTAATCGGTTTTGAGTGTGTTTTTCGTATGAAATTAAAATTTATTAATCATTTGATTATAAAATAGATGATAAAAATAAATATTTGTATTTATTAATCTGTTGTTGTAATAAAGTAAAGCTAAAAAAATTATACATCTAACAAACGTAATTGAAATTTAATAAATCTTTGCCTTAACTGGATAAGGTGAAGAGTTTCTATTGAATGGGAGTGTATTAAGATGGGTCTGGCATTAAATGAAGACAAAACGAAATATATATTGTCGACAAGTAGGGACATGCGGCGTATTGGATGCCAAATTATTGGCGATAACTATACTTCCGATATAGTCAAGGAATTTATTTATCTTGGCTACGCCATTACCAGCAAAAATGATGCCAGTCTGGAGGTTAAGCGTAGAACCACTCTTGCCAGCAGCTGCTACTGTGGTCTCAATGGGATATTGAGTAGCAGAGACCTCTATCGTACGACAAAACTAATACTCTACTAGACGCATGAGTATGAACTCTTCGTGCTTTTTTATGGCGCAGAAGCATGGACACTCTTAAGCAGCTTTGAGAGTATTCGAGAGAAAAGTCCTACTTAAGATCTTCGGTCCTCAACGACATGGACGTTGTGCAGCGTATTAATATTTAATAGCTGCGCTGCCTCGAATGGAGGAGGATGCTCCGGCGAGACGGGTATTTGATGCGAAGACGGCGAAGTAGACGATATTGTTTGCGTTGAAAGGACCGAATCGACTGATGTGACTAACTGACTTCTGTCTTTCAGATGGTAGTGCGTTGGCTTATTAGTCGCGAAGCCATAGTTCAAACTCTAGGTCAGATATCTCCAACAAAACTAAATATGAAAACATATTTCTTCGGCGACTACCATTCAGCAGATTTCTGGCAAAAACTCTGGGAGCAAATAAAAAATGGCCATGAAAAGTTTACCAAAAATCTGTCGTCCGAAATTCAACTTTAAGCTGTAGGTCCCGCCACTAATGAATAAAATTAAAAAACAAAATGTAAATGGTATAGGAAGCTAGGTACTGATTGAAAAGCTGCAACGGCCAAATATGTATGTAGTCTTCATGTCAGAAGATATCATTCAAATGGGTCTTGAGATTGTAAATTGTCGGTGCACGACAGTGGGACTGAGGATAAACTCGGGCAAGATTACCATTTACAAGAAGATGAAAACCTGCCAATTGAATGAATATTCTACTCTTGAGTGAAACAATAGCAGAAACTATGGTCAAAATCTAGGAATAGCACTGGAAAATAAATTAATATGAAGATCACATATAGAATGCATCCGAGTAAAAGCCAGACATGTCATAATGGTATAAAGAAGGCTTGTATATGAATGCATACCATGATGGTCAATAGCCTGGGCACATAGAACAAATCTGAAAACATATCAAATGCAGTTACAGACAAGATACCGAGACTAACGTGTGTTAGCATTACAGACTCAATGAGAACACTTGTCGTATGGTTAGGTGGATGGGGTTTAACTTGAAATTTAATAAAGGATTTCATAACCTAAGGAATCAATTGGCTGACCGCTCCTTTCTTAACTGTCCCCTAAACAGATGTAGCTAACTCTAGGATTTTGGAAAATGCTTTGTAACAGAATTAATGGAGTAATCTGGAAACTGCATACTCTTTTAAAAGAGAGACTATTTTGTGATATACACAAGGTTCAAGAACGGATCTTGGAACAGTAGCAGGAGTTTTTTGCTACAGAATGAAATATTCCGAGACCATGGGAAAACTTGCAAGTATCTTCCATGCGAAAGCCTATGTCATCGAAAGATAAGCTCATTTCAACTTGTATAGAGGGCACAAAGAACAGGATATAGTAATTCTATCCGACAGTCAGGCCACCATTCGAACACTCGGCTCTATTGAAGTTAAATAGTATTGAGGTATTAAGGTAATAAATATTGGATTGTTATGAACAGTTTGGTGGACAGTTTTGGAGGACAGCGAATTCTCGGCAATGACCACATAGATGAGCTGAAAAGGAGTGAATTTTTCAGTTCGTTGACGGAATTAAAACCTTTCAATGAGATGGTGTTTGGGAAAATATGCTCAACGAATGAGAAGATAAAGAAAGGCAAAAGCTCTTCTCAAAGTAAGTGGTTTAAGGCGGTCAAAACTTGCACTCACACTCATGCATCAGGTACTGCTGGAATAACATAAGGTTTAGTAGGTAGTGTGTTGGCTTATTAGACATGGGCGACTTCCTCTCAGCAGATTTCTAGCAAAAACTCTGAAAGTAAATAAAAATTTTTGTGTGCTCTTTAGGTATACCCACAAGCACAGTTATAATCCATTTCAGTATTTGTATTACTCAAAAATCTTTCTAATCTAACATTATCATCATAATACTCGTATCATCAAAATTTTGAACATTTTAATTAAGTGTTGACATACTATGGTGTTGGTCTCTTTTACTATAAATTTAATGGTTAACGCTGCTATGAAGACAAGTTTATTTAATATTTTTAAATCATGAAACGAATTCATAAACTGTTAGTCTTCCAAACAAAACTTCTTATTCAACGGTAGGACTACATAACAAAACAATTAAAAAAAAAAGAGTAAAATTTTAAAAAATCTAGGATGTTGCAGAGTGTACGATTTGTTCTAAAAACAAATAAATTAAAATGCGGTACAAAGAAAATGAAACGTTTTTTGCAAGTTAAAGTCGGTTGATTAAATTCTAAGCACAAACCTAAGGTAATGAATTACGAACTTTTAAATTCCAGAAAATGTATTCCGTTAAGAGCAATAACCGCACACAAACTGCAATCTATGCGCTACTTATTAAAATAATAACTCTTATGTTTTAATATTTAATAAAATAAATTTTAATAAAAATAAAAATAAAAACAATTGGAAGAGATTATAAAAACTTACTTTTTAAGAATAAAACCAATTCCTTCCAGAAAAACAAAACCATTTAAGAAACTCTGCTTTATAATGTTTGCATTACAAAGTTCACAATATCAAGGTTATACGAATGAACTCGTATATCCATTCTTTACACTCTAATTGTTACAGTCTAATGCAATTCAAAGAAAATGTATCAACAGATATGATCTCTTAAAAGGTCTGTTAAGCACAGCAAACAAGAACATGTACGTAGGAGGGAAGATTTAAAACAAAACTCATCAAATTTTGACTCACACATGTGAATGCAGTGGTGCATACTAATTATGTGAGAGAGAGAATAAAGAAAATATGCAAAAATAAAATAATAAATTAGACAAAAACAAAATACATAAACACACAACAATAGAAACACACACACATGTCTACATTAACACTTTGTTATTTATAAACGTACATACATACATACATACACAAATACATATACATACATACATACATACATACAAATATTGTATATCATTAGTGTCAAAATAATATTAAAATAATGATTGGTTTATAGCCACTGTTGCCATATATACCAAATGTATATGAATTTAAGGATCTTTTAGTGCCAAATCTAGTTGAGTTTATCAATAAAAAATTCCGTCCCAAAGGCTACACTAAACGTCAATAAGCAATACTTCTTCTTTACATCGACGTCAATTTTTTATATCAATGCTCTCATAACTGCTTCATTCGCTTGACCGACATAATAGATTCGAAGGTGTTTTGGGTTTCCGAAGGAAAACTAATATGAGCATAAGGTCAAAGTTACTCAACCCCTAAATCAAACGGCATCAGGATGCATGGACTCACTACACCGTATTCGTCGCCACACAGAAGAAAAGAATAAGGCGGACGAACTGATTCGGAAGGATTCGGATATGCGCCTCTGCAGGAATACTTTTCCAAATTGGAAAAAGCAGCAAGGAATTCAACAAACCGTGTTGGTTCGACAGACCTGTTTGCCGAATTTTAAAACTGCTGTGTCCAGCAGTGGACAGTGAGAATGAGGAAACTTCTTGAGTTCGACAAGAAAACTGTTCGCATTCTAACAGAAATTCTAACGGGACACTGCGCTATTGGCAGTTTCGCTGACAAACTTGGTCTGCCTCATCAGGATTACTGCAGAAACGTAAACGGAGTAAAACTCTTTATGCAATTGCCAAACGTTTTTGGTTTTTGGGTGACAGAACGTTTGAAGATCTGAGCATGGTGACGAACGTGCCACTAAGGGAACTGGCCGGTTTCATCCGGAGCTCGAGGTGATTCAAACCCATCACTAACGGATCTTGACAAGGTTGCTTATGGCGCACTGAGTAAAACAACGTTACATATGGGCCACCGAGTTAACTTCCCTGTCCTAACCTAAACTACTCAGCTCGTAAATAATTAAATATTTATTTGTAATTGTAAATAAGTAAATAAACAAAAACTAGGCGGTTGTTTCTTAGTATATCATCCCCCTTTGGTGATGTTGGCGAACTTGATTGATGGATGGCCACTGAGAAAGATAGAACTCAACTGAAGTAATGACACCACATGCAGAACGTCCTTTGACCTTTTCTATCAATTAAGATTCTAACAGACGAAATTACTAGACACGGCGTTTTTGAACACAGGTCGGAACGTTGAAGTTATCCATATTATTGCTATTTTAGAAATAGTCAGGATGAAGTACAAGAGGACGAACAAATAAATCTAGGTTTTTGCTTTCTAAAAGTAGATAACCTGCAGAAAAGAGTACAAAAATGGTTATTTTAACCAATATCTTTGGGAGGCATGTGTAGAGCTTTACAAAATCCAGACAAGCATTTTAGTTCTGATTGTCTAAACGATATATTTGAAATTAAATTAAGGAAGAGGACGTTTTCACGATATCGCAATAGGCTTTAGCGGGTTAAACTTGCGGGTAGTCTGTGTAATTTAACCTGGATACTACAACCTGCCGAGATAATCAATACTGATCCCTAATGCTTTCAACTTGATTGTTGGAATGATATGGTCTAGAATGAATTGGCAGTGTTGGGCAACAGAAAAAGGTTTTTTGTTTCATATGATCACATAAGAAAACTAACTGCATTAAATTAAAATTTGCGTAACATACTCCAGACGCTTAATATGAGGTATATTTACATAAAAATCAATGAAATGAAATTGAAATGCTGCTCAGCTATTTTACTTCCAATCATTCTCATTAAATTTCTTTAAAAATATTTATTTTTTTTTACATTTTATAGAGTTTTCTTAAAAATTTAACGTGTTTTCAATTTACCTTTGTGGCAGCCACGTGGATAATCGTAAAATAAAACGAAAAAAAAATTGTTTTCATTTCTTTCTGTTCAGAAACAAAAAAAATTCCAATAATTATAATAAATAACAATAAAAAAAACCATAAATTTTATTTAAACAAAAGGAATTCCATGAAAAATAAGAAAAACAACTTTGCTTTTATAAACCCAAGAAAAGAAAGAACAACAATGACGTGTGAGTATCACTTAAGCAATACGGAACAATAAGGACCCCCAGTATTTTAACATTAGAACAATTATTACTTTCCTACGCTCTCACTTTTTGATTTGTATTTCAAAAATAAGTACACAATAGCCCACGCAGTATCATCATCTTCTTATATCTTAAGCTTAAGAAAGGACGTTTTACTAACACATATTGATGTCACTGTTGCCCAGCAACAATGATGACAGGTACTTACTAATAAAGGAAACAATAGACGGAAATCAAATTAGTATCAAATGTTTAGAGCAAAAGAGATTAAAAACCACATTTCAGTAATGCCCAATAGAAAGTATTAACTGAGAGCAATACAGGCTTGAACACAAAGGCAAGGCATTTACACATTAACAGGGTTTTTTTAAATTTTTAATATTTTACCTTAACCGTAGATCGAGCCTAAAAAAAACCTTCATAATTCTAGCTTATGTATCACTTTTGATACATACTTGTAGTAACATAAAATTTTCGCAATTATTGTTAGATTTTGTTAAAAAATTTAAATATTTTGATTTATTTTGATTCATTTTAATAGAACTATTTTATATTATTACATTTCATTATCACTTTTATGAAATTTACCCCAAAATTTTTGACATGATGTACATTGTTTTTTACGTAGATCGAGCCTAAAAAAAACCTTCATAATTCTAGCTTATGTATCACTTTTGATACATACTTGTAGTAACATAAAATTTTCGCAATTATTGTTAGATTTTGTTAAAAAATTTAAATATTTTGATTTATTTTGATTCATTTTAATAGAACTATTTTATATTATTACATTTCATTATCACTTTTATGAAATTTACCCCAAAATTTTTGACATGATGTACATTGTTTTTTACGTAAAAATCAAACACTTCATGCCAACTTGGTTTTTTTTTTATAAATGGCAATAATTTTACATCTAGCACCCTTGCTTTCCGGCGATTTATAAATTTCCAATTATTTAGATGGGGTAGCTTATTGTCACTCACATCAGTAACACTCTCAATTGAGGGCTGGCTGAAACCTGATGGTACAAACCTTTGTTATATTTCGTTAGAAAAATTTGTTGTCAACATCATGTGAGGTAAAAAAGTTTTCCGTAGCAATAGAACATCGATTATGTCAATAACAATGCTCTCCCTTTGAGTCCTTTCTGATTTCCCGGATACAGGTTTCCCAAGTACAGCTGTAAGTACTTGCTACACATGTAGAATGTACTTGAATCTAAAACTGCCAATTCGATTTCGGTGGACCACGAAATTTATAACGACCATAAAATTCAATTTCAGCTCATTTTTCGAAAAGCCATTATAGGTGTAAAATTATCATCATTTCCGAGTAGCACAATATCAAAGCGAATTATTCTGTTATCTCATACGTAGGTAGTTGACCGAAATATTATCATCTGTAATATCTATGAAATAAAACATAGGACGAAACACTTTTCTAATGTTTGTCTGTCACGTGAGATAAATATGAGAAGAGCAGTAAGAAAGACTTCAATCTGCGTGAAGATTGGTAATATTTTGTCTTCCCTAACTGCTAAAGGAATGCGGTTCTCTGTTCCAAGTAGTACCATCTTAGGCGATAACATCCTATTGTTATGTTTGTTGCTGCCAATACTTTCGTCAGTTCATAAGACGAGCTTCTGTTTTCTTCTTCTTTAGAGTCTTCAGCAGCAGGAATAATACATACATACATTTATAATCGGTCATTACAACCTTCCGTTGTATATTGGAAATAACTGTCTTGAGGTTTGAACCTTGATCTGACACCTAATAAGCTAACACGTTACATACTAGTCTACGACTACTGCAGTCAATATATCATGGACAGAAAATTCAACCTTTTCACTTCCAACACTTAACTTTCAATTCCTTCTCAAACACCATAAATAATGTATTGTTTACGATAAAACTTCACAAAATCTTTGAAAACCTAAAAAAAATTACATACACAACACCAAAGAACCGCTAGGAAAGTCGTATGTATCAAAAATGATACATAAGCCAGAATTACGAAGTTTTTGAATTTTTTCACCCCTGTTTGAATATTTCTTTTTTTATTTGGTTTTAATGACGATAACAATTCCTACGAACTCTAAAAATGTCAGGCATCTAACGTTTTCTGAATTAAAGTTATATAATTTCAAAAATTGAAATGTATCATTTTTGATACAAAGCTGGATCTACGGTTAAAAGTAAGTTAAGCATTGTATTCAATTATTATTTGGAAAAGGCATGTAAAGGCTTGTTTAGAAAGAGGAAAACTTCTATTGAAAACAAAGCATTTCCATATAATATTCTCGAGGAATGGTTATATAGCCCTTTGTTGTTATATAGTACCTCTATTGTTCTGCCAAAAAAAAAAAGGAAACGTAACTCAATATAAAAATTACGACGGAATTATTTGTCTGTCAATTGCATCTAAACTACTCTCTGACAGTTTAAACCACATTAAGTCGAAGACTGACTATTCAGTACGACAACAGTTAGCCTGTTTCCATCCAAAATCATGCAAGCATTAGTCTATTAAGCAAATGAGTGTAAAGCAAATAACTCTCCAGTATTACAGCGTGTTGTTTAATGAATTTCGGAGTCGCACACTCTAGAAGAATTTAACGGACTAAAAACGGGCAGCTTTCAAACAACTATCGCAGATAAACTCGAATGATGCTTAATATCTTCTCTCTATAGTTATTGATGATATACTACATATATCAAAAAAAGCTTATGTTGCCTTTTCTTTTTGAACATTACTGACTATCTTGAAAATCGCACTTATCCGAACGGTTCACTGACATGTAAGCAAAGCTCATACATTGAATCGGGTAAGATAGACTTAAAAAGCAACATCGGCAAAACCAAATTCTCAAAATTGAACACCAAAAAAGAAACAAACAAAAAAAAATTCGAATACTCGTATATCTATGATTTTACGTTTTGAAAGACAGAGCATCTGCAGAGAATAGTACAGAAATGTGTATTCTAATCAAAACTTTTGCGAGGTACTCGTATATGCACAACTTCCCAAAATCTGGACAAAAATTAAGTTCTTAAATCAAATGTGTTATCATTCATTTACTGTCGCATTCTTCTAAAGATGCGGACGTGGTTAATATGGAAAACGTAAAACTCTCGTAACAGATGCCTTCGACGCAGTCTAATGCTTTCGACGCAATAGTCAAGATATTAGTATCTCGATTGTCTACTTGAACCAATTGTCAACGAAATAAAGTGCGACAGGCCACAGAAGTTTGTCGCCAGTCATTAATTTAGAATGCTGGAGCAAGATATGAACTAAAGTTACCAACGAAGACAAAGTACACGTAGTGAAGCTTTATTAAGGCCGTATGCTCTAATGGAAAGTAAGGGAATAGATGATGATGATATTCCTTATGGAAACGTTGGGAATATACATATATCAATATATATCAATAACGGCAACAGAAATCATATTGTGTTCCAGACAACAAACAATTTTGAAGGACTAGCTCAAACTAAAAGACCTTGACTACAAAAATTTCGATGCAGTCACTTTATATACCGAATCTTGTACCTTGAGTTTAACATATGTTTCAATCTCAGAACAACTCTCATACTTAAGTTACTGAATAGGTCATAACATCTCTTTACCCCGGATTATGACCTAGCTTTTCACATTTGTCATTGGTGGCGGCACTCAGAATAACAGATTTAATTAAAAAGCTTTTCATGGCAATTTTATATATTCTCAGAGCTTTTACCAGAAAACTGCTAAGAGAAAGTTGCCGAAGTAAATATTTTTTTAATATTTCCTTTTGTTCGAGTTTGAAGTCACCAGCTTTCTTTTAGTAAGCTAAGGCAATAACTACTACAAGGCACTCTCTTAATGATATAGTACATTTTAATTCCCTAAAGGCCTACAAAACACAATTGAATTAAAATTTTTCGCTTAGAAAATGCAGAAGATATGCAGTAATTGTGTTATAACTTCAATCCGGACTGTAGTGTGTACGTGTCCCTACGTAATGGGGACGAGCCCACTGCGGTCGGGTTAGGGTGGGTTAGTGTGTGGCCGGGGACGTTCGAATGAAAAAATATAATAATGAGACATTATCGATTAAAACGGCACATGTTTAATGTAATAAAGCTTGCATTCCAACCAATATTGCTTCAGTTTTTAGTCATGTACTGTCATTATTAACTCAGGTTGACTGCTTAGCACTTCAAAGCAACTTATTTTTGGGAAAAAGACGTTTGGGTTTAGAGATGATAACTTGAAACATACGGAGTGAGTATCGATAATTTGCATTCTTTTGATATAAGAAATTATATTTACAAAATTGGTGAAGTTAAATTCACAGTTTATAGTCTTACGTATTTACAAACGCAGGATAAAAGTGTCTGCTGCATTACAAACATAGTAACAGTGTTTAATCCTAAAACTCCTTTTTTTTTTGAGTCTACAGCATAACCCTGATCTCTTTGAAAAATTAAAAAAAAAATTCATTTCTAATGGGTCTCATTTATGTATATGGGCAATATGGTAAAAATTGAAACACTTTCTTCTTTGAGTTGCAATTTTTTTTTATAGATACCCCAAAAAAATAAGTTTTTCCAATCGCATCCCATTAAGTGACCACAAAGCTCTTAAAGGAAAAGAACTAAGCTTTCTTTGAGCACAAAAAAAACATCCATTAAAAAACAATATAGTGCATATGGTAAAATTTAAAAACTTTGGTTTTGAGTTAAAATATTTTTTTTTATAGATATGCCTCTTGCTACTAAGTGCCCACAAAGATCTTAAGGCAAATGGTCTAAGTTTTCTTTTGAGGAAAAATAAAAAAAACTCCATTTCGAAAAAAATGGGGGAAAATGAAAATGGTACATGTGCCAAATATTGAAAAATCTTATTCTTGAGTTAAAAAATAACTTTTTTTGATAGATATCCCACTCGCATCCCATTAAGCGATTATGAAGGCCTTAAAGGAAATTTTATAAGCTTTCTTTTAAGCAAAAAAAAAAAAAAAAAAAAAAAAGCCCAAATTGAAAAAAAATTAATTTTTAAAATAAAAATAAAAAATTTTTTAAAATTATTTTTGGAAAGATTGAAGAAATAGCTATCTAATATGCTTTGGAAAATTTTTGCTAGGACCAATAGGTGAAAAGTTGCACACATTTTAAAAAAAATCCTGTATGACCAAAATGTCCAACTTTGACCCCCTCTAACTCCGGCAGTTCTTGATTGATAGAGCTGAAAATTTGTGTCTGGCCAACTATCCAATAGTACTAACCAAATCGGAAGACATCGATTTTAAAAATTGGGTCACTTGACACGAAATTGCCTATATTGCCAAAATATTTGTATAAAAACATATTATATATAAATATTTAATCTACTGCTAAGGAGTATATATGTATGTTCTGTGTAAACCTGATGCCTGCA